>OZ012625.1:18061282-19261282 GCA_963942485.1 Pediacus dermestoides
TTTATTTTCTAGCCTTCTAATATTCAAATTGAAATGCGGTTTTGGCAAAATGTTAACAAAAGTGTACTACTTGCAATTTCTTCATTGCAACAGCTCAATGTTCTACAGGGGGTTTATAATTTAGGTGCCATTTAGAAAAAAATCAAAAAGGAATAACTAATTTTTTTCAAATGGAACTCCCTGTATATCGATACAAATTTGGATTATTCATTCAAATTAAAGGTAATTTTGTTGAATAAACTTCATACCCAACTCTTGTTTTTTTCGTAATATTGAAAATTACCATAATTCAATTCGATTATTGGATCAAGCCATCGATGTTGTCAGTAAAGCATCTTAAACAATATCGTTACATTAATCATTAATAAAAAATTAATTTAAAAAAAAACTTCTCTTGTTAATTATTATATTAAGTGTAAGTACCATAAAAATTGATATTTCACGAAAACGGCAAGAGTTGGGTGTAAAGTTTATTTAACAAAATTACCTTTAAATTGAATGAATAATCCAAATTTGTATCGATATACAGGGTGTTCCATTTGAAAAAAATGAATTTTGCCGTTTTGATTTTTTTCTGAATGGCACCTAAATTATAAACCCCCTGTAGCACATTGAGATGTTGCAATGAAGAAATTGCAAGTAGTACACTTTTGTTAACATCTTGTCCAAACCGCATTTCCATTTGAATATTAGAAAGCTAGAAAATAAAATTTGAAAGTTAGCCCATTTTTGGACATTTTTAAAAAAATCATCCTGTAATTATTAAACGAAATGTTTTGGAGAAAAATTGTTTTTACAAAATGTTATAATAATTGAATGTAGAATTTAAAAATGTAATAATATACAGGGTGTTCCATTTAAAAAAACGAAGTTAGGGTCTACTTCCGGTACAACCGGAAGTCGTAGAAACTTGAAAATATTTTAAATAAAGAGATCTTATACTATTTAGACTATAAACCAATTTTTAGAAAAAAATATTAATTACATCTTTTGAAACGTCTAACCAACGGTTTCGGTGAATATCCCTGTATATATCAGTAATTGGCGCACTCCGAATACAGGGCGTTATAGAGCACATTAAAACTAAGGATAATCTGCAAAGAAAAATTAAATCGGATGGTTAGTTTCCGAGTTATAGAGTTTCCCTCATCCAAGTTACAAGCTAATTATTTTCATAACCAAGACAAAAATGAGTGAATAATTCATGCTACTATAATCTCTAGATAAAATGCAATATGATTTGTTCAATCTTTTTCACAAAACCTCTAATACAAAGAAATTGAAAATGATAAAATTTAATAAAATTCCTAAATTTGAGAGAATTTTGAAGTTTGGCAACCTCTCAAGCTCCCCTTGGGATAAACTAAAATACCTTATATTGCCATGAGAATATTAATAATGAATTTCAATTGTTGTTTCTGTTTTTTCATAAAATTGACAGGACTAAATTAGTTTGACGACAACTTCTCGCATCATAAAATATTGAACGTTTCTCTTTTATTTTCTCGTCGAACCTATTCACATGTTCAATGCAGTATTGCCACTTTTATTTTCACAAAAGGGGTCATATCTTTGTCAAGAAAGGACTTACAGCACTGCGGTAAAAAAATTCGTCATTCTTAAAACGTAAAGTTTATCACAGTATGCTCCGAATGCGGCAACTACTGATCACCCTGTATATTCTATTTTTGGTGAACATTTTTAACAAAATGTTGTAATTATTATTCACAATTATAATTTGCACCTTCTATTATTTTTAACAATTGTTTATGTAGATTTAACACAATAAATTGACTAAAATTCAAACTTCAGACTCAAGACTTTTAGACCACCTAGTAGCTCAAAAATTATCTATCTGATCGAAGTATCGTTAGGAGACTTTTTTTCAGATTTTAACGCATTTTGTTTGAGTGTGCGAAATTCGAAACACCCTGTATAGTTGATTACATTGTTTGTACAAATATTACTTGATAATGGTAGGTCCAATTTTATATAATTTCTCTTTCTATTTTATTATTGTTGTTTTATCTCTCTGAAATTAGTCCATTTATTTAAAAATATATAATAGAGGCTGGAGCAACAATGTGAGTATAAATGGCTGCGGGTTTAACAGAAAATAACTTTGATAAACAACATAATAAAGTTTTCTAAATAACTACAATTCATAAAGCTATTAAAATAATAACGGAAGAAATTAAGACTCGAGAACTACAGGACGTAAATATCGATGATTAATCTTAAGATACTTTTGTATAAATACTTTATAAAAGCGAAATTGTATAAGGTCTGGATAAAATGAATCGTTTAGAAAATTTTTCTATTGATATTAATATGTAGTTTAAAAGTTCTCGAAATATGAACTGTATATGGCTGAAAATACTAGAATGAATATTAGAGTGCTTCTCTCTGGAATGTCTTTATTTCGAAAGCTTTTTTAATATCTTAGTTTTTCCCATACATGTTCGCCCTACCAATTTAAATATCTACTTTTAAGTATTCAAAAATAATGTATATAAACCACATCTAGCAATCTTGCTATTGTATTAGATTGTAAAAATGATACTGTATACAGATATATTTATAATAGATTGTAAGAGGAAAAAAGATTACTACAAGATTATACTCTAGTTCAACCTTGGGGACCTATTCTACAATTTAGTTAAAGATATACATACATACTATAAAAATTCCGTTTTCCCAAACAACTATCAGAAATTTTTATGAATGTTAAATGTGTTAAATTTTAAGAGTTCCTGTTATAATATAAAAAATTATATGATAATGCTTTATTGTTAGGGTTTAGAAAGCGGAAACGTCAATGTTTAATTGTAGGAAATTAATAAAAATAAAAGAGGTCGTGAGGACATTTTTTGTATTAATTTAATTTATAGTGAAGATATGTTTATTGAATACCTACCTGAAAATGTCCATGTGTCCACGTGTCCACTTTAACTGAAAACTACAATTACATAGAAGTTTAAGTATAAATTAATCCAAATTACCTCTGATACTTTAATTAAAAACATGACCGTGTTTAAAAATATTCATTAAAAATGTCTTCCAAAAATCGAGGAACTAAGCTGACAGCCGCGATATAACTATCTTTATCATTTTCAATTATATTTATTACAAAAGAATTTTTTAAATCTCTTACCCTAAACTGCAATTATTCAATAAAAATGAAACTAAAATTATGATAAATATAGGAAAGATAAGATATAAGAGTATTGCAATATACAGTGACAATAATTAAATTCTTTCATTAATAAATGAAATGATTGAAAATTTTTCCATTTATAAATTAATCGAAATTATTTTTTTAGTTGTCACTATACTGAAATGACTACCTAGATCCTGGATTTAATTTTTAGTTTCCAGAGTTTCCACTGAGAATACGCGAGATAAACTGAAGTCGTTAAAATGTGCTGATTGTAAGTTTAGGCCGCGATTGTTGCTAAATAGTTTAGTTCACGTCTAAGCCCTGTTAACTCAACTACAATTTTTCGTATTTGAAATAATGTTTCAATTTAACTTAAATTACATTAATGCGCGTCATTTTTGTTAAAATAAAATTACCAAGAAACCCTAACATTTTTCCATAACAGTTTAGAGATTTATCCAATTTTGAAAATAATTCCATAAATCTTAATGAAGAATTGATGAAGTGGGACTAAAATCATTCAACCACGATCGTATTTTAAGATAATCTATTCTCTTGTTTTCTTATATTATAAAGTTAAAATAAGTAGATACACTTCAAAAACAACTTTGTCACCATCCGATAAGTACGCCGCTGAACAATATTATTTTCACGAAAGACAATAACTCAGTAAATTTCAGATTTCACCCTTTTATACAACACCTATTAAAAATTAGAAAATTCGTTTTCAATATTAATTAATAAATGACAAGTTCTATTATGACTTATTTTTCTTAATAGCCACTTTTTCTTATTTTGGGTCGTAAATTCGTAAATTGGTAAATTATGACATCCTAATTTCAAAATAATCTGTATAATGAGTGGGGAAAATTCAATCAATTTCTATCATTCTAATTTTAATATGTCCAGCCACTATATGAAATTTATTTATACACGGTATATAAAAAAATTAAATCAAAACTATGATCATAATTAGTTATTCAAAATGTATGACTAATCCATGTTAGTCCTCATCTCCTCATCTGGCACCTACACTCTTAAGTATGTACAATTCTAGATGGTTCTAATCTAAAAGAACCATCATGTAAACCAGAACCTAGAACCCCTAAAAGATTTTCCCTTAGATTTTCCCTTAATATATGTATATTCAGACCCACATTGTCTGTGTCGTGAATAGAAAAATTAACGAAAATGTGAAACCTACCTGGTTTCAGATTCCAAAATGTTTAAACTCGACAATAACCCTAGATATATACATAAGATTTTGCGTACTTTTAATTTTGTATTCGTCCGGGAGGCTGTAATTAGTGTAGTAATGAATCTGGTATATACAGGGAGTCCACGGATGTTATTACATACAGGATTTTTTTTAATATGCAGTTGTTCTTGATAAAAAGTTTTGCTTCTATCAAAACCTCTGAAAACCTTTTCATATTTAAACATACAGGATGGCACGTTATCAAGAAAAGTTTTTTGTAATGGTAAAATAAGTGAAAATACAAAATGTAAGACATAAATTAGAAACTCATTTTTTTTACTTTTTCAAATAAAAGCGCTAAATTCAAAAACAAGAACCACAAATATTATTTCAATGTGTCTCTCTAACGTTTATCCATAGTACGATAGAATTTTGTCTTTTATTTTTCAATTTACAGTTTTTATTTGCATTTAGACTGCAGTGATTTCTGAATAAAGAAATAACCTCGCTTTTCTTAGAAAAAGCCACTAGTCCAGCTCTTTATCAATTAAGACAATCAAATCTGGAGTAGGTAAATTTGATGATGAGCAACGTTAAAAAAAATGGAGATCGTAAAAATTGCTGAGACATGCTATGCAGGCGATATGGTGTTATTTGCAGCAGACGAAGAAACCTTAAATAAAAACTTAGACCTGTACAACCAAACGCTCAAAAACTAAATATAATATGATTATTAACTTTATCTTTAGTAAAGAAGAGCAAACCTATTCAATAAAAATGGAAAACAGACAAATCGAACAAATAGAAAAATTCAAATATCTGAGAACAATCATATCGAAAAACGAGAAATTAGACAATGAAATCACAGACAGAACAGCAAATACGGGAAAACTCTTCAACATTATAAAAACCACATTTCTAGGAAATAATAAAATTCCAAAGGAAATAAGAATACAAATTTATAAGAAGTTAGTCATCCCCATAGGAACATACAGTTCAGAATCATGGACAACGACAGAAGTGCAAAAGAGAAAACTACAGACAACAGAAATGGGATTCCTACGAAAAATAGAGAACAAGACCCGATTGGACCACATCCGAAATAAAACATTGCGACAGAGACTAAACACAAATACCATAGAACAGTGTATAGAAGAAAACCAGTTAAGATGGTTCTGACATATAAAAAGAATGGACAAGAAAAGAATAACAAGAAAAGGATAACAAGAAAAATACATGAAACAAGGAATATAAAGAAAAATAACAGAAAAAGACCAAGGAAGACATGTCTAGCCGAAATTAACAAAGCAGCGGAGAATACAGGAAAGAAGCTACAAGAAGCACTAACACAAACCAAAGACCGGAAGAAATGGAGAGATTTCTGGAAAAGCAACCCACTCCACACCACATTTTACACTCACAAACGTAGAAAGATCAGGATTAAGTAAGAGAATCCAAAAAGAACTGACCTGATGGCGTTCCATCTAGCTCGAGTAACATTTGGCTATGTCAAAATTAATTTTTAAGCTAGAATAAATCTTTAAATAAAATATATTATAATTAAACATTTATAATAAAATTAATAATAAATAAATAATTTAAAATTTAAACATAAAATATTAATAGTTAACTAATTCTAGCCACTCATATCACATGATTAATCCTTAATTATTTCAAGGATGATGATGGTGTTGTTCACACCATCAACTACATTTTTTTCATATTCCATAAATAAATAAATAAATAAATAAATAAATAAATAAATAAATAAATAAATAAATAAATAAATAAATAAATAAATAAATAAATAAATAAATAAATAAATAAATAAATAAATAAATAAATAAATAAAAGTGTGATGTGATATGGCCAGCGAGCTTACCAGAGCTGACCACCCGGATTTTTTTCGTTAGGGCTGTTTTAAGAATAAAAGTGTATAAGTATGCTTATAACCTTTAAAGCATCCAGGTCGTAAAAGAGGTAACATCCTGCAATATCATGGAAAAAGCACAGCGATTTTTTTGCCTAAGAAGGGGGTGATGGTCATTTGGCCAATATAATTTTTATTAAAAGATGTATGAAAGCCACTGATTTTTTTTAGATAGGTAGGTACTTCATTTCATTTACAGCAAATTATATTTAGTGATGAAAACAACTTTTTTGCGCGCCCTCCTCTAGGATGATAAAAAATAAATTATTATTATTTTTGTAAAATTATTAATTTAGAGTGTGTTTGATAAAATCTATCGAAACCCTTTTAATGTGTACCCTGATGCATCGACTGCAATACCTAGTTATGATATTCTATTTGAGACATCCTGTATAAATTTAAACATTTTAAAATTTACTTAAGAACGATGTTAAATTTATCCTGCTACCTACAAATAGCAACATTGAAAATCAATATAAAATAATTACTACTTATGAAATCATAAAACTAAAATTAAATTCAGATTGAATTTTTACCTATATTTTTTTTTTGGATAACAATCTGTCAATTTATATTATTAAGTAGCTAATGTAAAAATGCAAGACACATTTCAACCGTACTAGAGATATTCTAGGCGGAGTGAATGCAGAGTCTCCTCTCATTATTTTTTTATCTATTATTTATCCAACATTCTCAGTTATTTATATAATCTGAACAAATTAATTCCCAAGTACTTGTCCAACAACATCTTTGAGTTACACCACACGACATTAATTAATTTGATTCAAGTCGTTTGAATTCTGTTTTGCCTTTTTAAAAGCTAAATTAAGATCACCATCTATTTATAAACAAAGTACTTGTTTATGAACATGCAAAAGCTATTTGTATGCTCAGGGTGAAAACTTCTATTCAAAGAAGACATATATTCCTAATTGGGGATAAATATGTATATGATATACACTTTACTTTCGACTCAAAGTGATGTATATAATGAAGTTTAATAACATTATTTATATTTTCAAATACATGTTTTGTATGTGGGATAAAACATCTGGCGTCGGCGTCTGCAATGAAGAGAGTAGTGGGGGGAGATTGTCATCTCAGTTTCAGTTTTGGCAAAGAAGGTGTACACTCCGAGTGTGTGCTAACGAAATTCCATGCGCATTATATTCTAATTAATTAAATGCATTGAAAAAGCATCTGTATATTATAACGGAAGTCCTAACAGAGTGATCTGGTGAATTAAAATCTGTTTTGTGGTGCTAAACCGGTGTGGTTTTACGTAAATCATTCGGGAGAAAAAACAGACTGAAACTGTGGAAAGCTATTTTGACAGGACCCACCCTCAAGTGCAACATTTTTATTGGAAAACTCAAATTTGTGTACGATTGTGCATCAATGTTGAGCTATAAGAGAAGATTTTAAAGGGAAGGGTGTTTCCGGACACCCTTTATCCTAATTTGGGGGGAGGGACTCTCCACTAGAATGAAAATTTTTCATAAACTACCCTTCGGGGAATTCAAGCTCTGTGTTGTTTGTACCCTAATTTTTGCATCTGGTAAGTGTATTATAAACTCATTATGATTTTCATTTTTTTTCATTCAAAAACTACGAAATTTTTGTATGAATTAAATAACGAATAAATCTGAAATCAATATTGCGTTTTTCTCATGTAAATTCTTTTATCAATATTTTGGATGATGTACAAGAGAAAATTTTGTGTGGGTGTTTCTCAAAACATTGGAGTCTATCTGGAAAATGTGGGGCGCAGCGAATTTATCGACCGTCTTGGTGTCTCTGAATGAATCCATTCATTGTGAGTGGTCCAGTCCGCAAACTCCGGTTTTACTACAATTATTATTCGAATTTAGAATGTAAAGATAAAAGCATCATAATTTTTTTGTTATAAAATTTTGATCCTCTACCACACATCAAATTATAAATTAATCTATTCCAGAAGTTCAAAATATAATTTTCACAGAATAACAAAAATTATATTATTTTTAATGTAGGTCATCTTTTTTGTAATTGATTTTATTGATCAGTTGCATAGACATCAAGACAAAGCAATGTTATCTTGTTTTTGTTCTTAATTACATAACATATGCAATCATTGTATTTAGAAACAAAAATATTTATGATAAATACTTAATTTAGATAAGTATTCATGACATATTGCTTAAGTAATCCATTTCTAAATATACTTTATAAAGCATTCTCAGGTACACCGTACCTGTATTTACTTAATTAATTCAATTTCTTGTTACTTTTTAAAAGATTAATAAGTACTCAAAATTTCACAGGAAACTGAAAAAAAAAAGTAGATGAAAACGGAATTATCCTTTTGAAAAACCGAAGAGTCTAAATTATTTTTTTAATATTTTATTTATAAAAATGTTTCTAATAATCTTGGGTAAAAGATCTGTACAAAAATTTTCCTCTGTTTTCCCTAAACCTAAAATAATAAATAACACCAAAAAATTAACCATTAATTTTGTATATCTTAATAATAAACCTTTTAAACATTTTTCTTACAACATTATGGGCAAGAAAAGATAAAGATACCATACCATGTTAAATGAATGCTTTCTGGACCACCTTACTAATTTTTAATGGGCATTTTTTTAAATTTAATGGTGATATTTAAAATTCTATGTCGAAACACTTAAAAGTTTTCTTTTTCTATAAACAATCTTTGTCCACTTCTAAACGTATGTCTCTTATACATTTTACATACTGTCCTTGTGCATTTCTTCCCCGCCCCTTACTTTACCATCCAATCATCTTCAAAATTCTTCCAATACTTTCGAGAATACCAAATTTCGACTCTGTCTATAAAATGTTAATATCGATGGCCAGGTCACTTTTTCTTGTCTAGCCACATGACCTACCCATTACCATTTGAATTTTGCCTCATGTTTAACATCAGTTATTCTTCATATTTCTTCATTTTTGAATTTATGTTTTAGTCTGACTTCAGATCATTTAATATGTTATGTAGCTACTCGTATATCTACTTTAGATTTATTGGAATATTAGAATTTTTTAAAATATACTCTGCTTCTTCAAAAGATCTAGGTAAAGCATTATTTTCTGGTCGTGACCTACAGTTAATTTTTTATGGCACTTAAAGAATTTTTCTCATGAATGATTCAATACCTTTTTCCGGCTTATCTGATTATGTGTTTCAACGACTCGACCACTTCTGGATCCACTTTTATTGTTTATGTTATCAACAAGATGTTTAAGCAGAGGTTGACTACACAAAATCTATATTTAATATTTCAAAACATATCAGCATCTTTCTCTAAATATTTTTGGTACAATTCGTTACATTTTCACCAACTGTACTGCCAGGTATGAAAATAGAAGAAAAAATTCTACAGAGTGTTTCACGGTAAATGGTAACACCTCAATAACTTTTTGATTCTTCGGTAAAATTTGAAAAAATTGTTTTCTGTTTGTACAACTCGCAATTCTATTATTCTATATTAAACAAGTAAAAAAAATTTACCAAGAGTGAAAACCTAGCCTACTACGATAAAAAATAAACCGAAAAAATTGAAAACACGTATTAGGCACTGTTTTTTCGAAAAATTTTATTAACAAAAATTTTTCGGGCTTACCTCAAAACCCCAAATCCCAATTTTGGCTGAAAACAAAAAATATAAAAATCTGGACAAAATTTTTTTTCTAATGAATTTTAATATAATTTTTTAAGATTGCAATAATTCTTTGCACAGTACCTAAACATCAAGAGATCTATCACATAAAACAATGTCATCAAAATCAAAATTCTAATAAACTCGAGAATAAACCAAAAAAAAAAAATTTTTAATTTTTTTTTGTTTAAATTTTTTTGTTTTCAACCAAAATTGGGATTTGGAGTTTTGACGTAAGCCCGAAAAACTTTTTTTAATAAAATTTTCCAATAAAAAATCCCTAATACGTTTTTTCGGTTTATTTTTTATCGTAATAGGCTAGGTTTTCACTACTGGTAATTTTTTTTACTCGTTTAAAAGAGAATTGTGAGTTTTACATACATAAAAAAAATTCTAATTTTACCGAAGAATAAAATATCTGATGTGCCCAACACATGACTTTCTTATACGGATAGTATCACAGTAATTACTTTTCCTAAAGAAATTAAGTTAAATTTCTTGTAAAAATTTTGAGGGTTTCCAGCAATTTTCAAATAGTCTCTGTCGCACTTATTGCAATACGCATAAATCTGTCCTTGTCCCACTCATTACTACCAGATTTTAGGACAAATAAATAACAGAATACTTATCAACATTCCACAGTGCGAAAAATGCTTGATATCTTTGAATTTGCTGTAGCTAAACTTTGAAGATTTATAAAATACTTCTCAGTTTTGGTCAACGTTTCACTCAAACAAACTGTACAGTACACAATAATCCTTCTCATCAAAATATTTCGATCTTTTGCCTTTGACAGTTGTTTGACTAACAAACTCTTCTTCTTCTTCGTACTTGGATTACAAAGCAATGTCAAGTTTTTGGTGTTTGGCGATATAGCCACTCTCACCAGGATTGGATTAATTGGTTTTCACTTTTTAAATTTTTATAACTTTATTCGAGCTCTTCGTGTGTTTAATGCAAATAGAATCTTTAGTATAAAAACAAATAGATTTCTGTAATGTAAACAACAGCCACTCAGAGATAGATGGCAACACTATATAAATATGTAAATAATTTATAATTATTAAAAAACGGCGCAAAATAGAACACTTTGTTTACTTTGTCGACACGTCTAAAAATTGAAAGAGCATTCACAAAAAAATTTGGCGTCGATATCTTTAATGTAGATTTGCATGCATAATACAATTTCACGACTTTATTGTATATATTAGAAAAAATTTTCATCGACTTGCCATGATATCCAAAACATAAAACCGTAGCCGTTGTAGCCGTCGATCTTTTCAAATAGTAATGCTACAATCGATTTCCTCAACGGTATAGATTTCTGTATGTAAACAACATGTACTTTGTAAATCAGAGATAGATGGCGCCACTATATAAATAAAAAATTTTGACGGAATTTCAAAAAAAGTTTCAAACAAAATTTGTTCAAAATTTAATTCTAAATCAATGTTAAAGAATAAAAAAATGTCGTAAATTGTTTATTTTTCAAGATATTCCTAAAAAACCTAAAAATGTCTTCAGGTAAGTACCACTTGTGTTGGTGCTAGATGAGAAAGATTTAATGTGGCACCCACAATTTTGTTCAAACTCTTAAATATGAAATTTGAATGAAATCCGTTAAGTCGTTTTTGAGTTATCGTGGATACAGACAGACACACAGACAGACACACAGACACACAGACACACAGACACACAGACAGACATCATGGCGAAAATGGTCAAAATGGATTCAGGGGCCCTCAAAACGTGTAAATCCATCAAAATCTCGAAGTCGAAAAAAATCACGATTACAATGCTTCCTTATACTACGTATAAGAAAGTAAAAAGTTATTGAGGTGTTACCATTTCCCGTAAAACACACTGTATAAATAAAAAAAATGTAATTTTACAATTTACAATATTTTCAGAAATTTTCATGTGTAAATTTGATTTTTAATTTTAAGTATGTAGTTAGCTTCTAAAAATAATTATATTATTTATATTTTTTAGAGTAATATTCTTCGAATTTGGAAGAAAATTTGTTAAGATTTTTAACGTGATTTGTTCTGATAAACTAAAAATCGCTAATTCGATTTAGTTTAGCTCATTTTAGGTCGAAAGGTTGGCTACTTGAAGAATTAGTTGTCCCTCTCAAAGGAAATTGTTAGATTTATTTGAAATTTCCGGAGAATTTCCAGAAATTGTAATACAATTTGAGGAATTTTCAGAAATTTATGGGGAATTTGTGTCGGACAAGTTCGTTGCATTAAAATTGGGGCATTTACTGGGAAATTAAAGAAATGTATAGGCATTTTGAGAAATTTTTGGAATTTATGGAATTTTATAATATTTGAAAAAAATTTATAGATATTTTTGGATATTTATGTGACATTTTTATGAAAAAAGAATTTTTCTCGCGCAAATTTGACCATGTGGCTAACCCCTCGCTTATTTCAGACTTTTTTTCCAAAAAAAGTAAATACTCATAATAGTTTCGGCCAATTTTTCTATTGATTACAATTATTTTTAAATCTTTTTTCTAATACTTAACTAAAAAAATACAAACCAGTAATATAAATGTCTATTTTTAATTCTTTGTGTTAACAATAAATTAATATAAATTCATACCAAAAGTAACACTTTTGTACCTGTAAAGCTCAATAAATTTATCTATCTATCTATCTATCTACCTAAAATTTTAAATATTTAAGAAAACAAAAGCGTATATTTCGTAAAAATGTACAGTGCCTATTACATAATTTTATCGTTTCAATGAAATAACGTAAACAATATTTTCCTTGTATTTAGTACGCGTAATTAAAATCACATACGCTCTTCTATTTCTTATAATTATGTTCGGCTATTTATAGTAACACATAATTATAATACAAATCCAGTTAAAATACAAACATGAGTTGCATTCCTTTTTACAACTACATTTTCTATAATCTGTGCGTATATACGAGTATACATTAAATGCATTTATTAATAAATCCAGGTAGATGACCGTTGTAAATCATATGGCCATTATTTATTATTTATTTCAATGCCAATAATAAATATCAACTTGGCTCGAACAGATTGTGATAAATCATACAATTTTGAGAAACAATCACATAATTTTAAAAAATAAAATCAAAAACAAATATATTTGTAAACTAATAATTTTAATTATGATGGAATTAAAAGTTATATCCGTGAGACCAAAATGTTTTCTGTATTAGATAAAATATACCCACTATTAATCGCGTAACTTACAAATATCTGTGTTTTCAGTCCAGTGTTCTAGTGACATTCAAAATGTTAGTCCCTCATCATCCACCCCGCACCGTGGTGCTGCTAGACAAATGTATGGTTCTGGTTCACTACGCCCCCCAGGTTCCAAACCGGTTTATGCCACTGGTCAACGACAGCACGGCATTCGAACCACCCTAAGCCCCCAACTCCAATCCCCCCATCACTACTTTCCTATGCTGCAACCATATCCCCTTATACCGTATCCGTATCCCTATCCCTATCCTATATCTAGAAGAGAATACGAACGCATGATCGGCTATCCGATTTTGATTAATCAAGATATGAGTCAACCACCAGGTAAAAAACCCTCTACTAGAGGTATGTACGGTGTAGAATACCCGGAAAGTCGACCCTATCCAGGGTACATCCGCGGGAAATATCCAGTAGATATGGGTACTTTAACTGGAAGAGGTTTTGAGGAAGACTTTCCTTCGGATAGCAAACACATTTTGCATACTGATGTAATGGAAAAAATCGATGATCAGGAAATGAAGCATCCAGAGGAAGATGAAGACATTAGGGATGATAAATATCAACATCCATGTGGAGAGGACTGTGCAGTTGGGGAGTTTTTGTGTGTTTCAAGTTGCGTTTGCATCAAAAATGAAAACAGGTAACAAACGAGTAACTTTTGAATCTCGCGAGGATGATGACGAATTTGTTTAGATGTGATGGTGACATGGATTGTGTGGGTAATGAGGATGAGTTGGGTTGCGGCGAACCGATGGATTATCACAACACTAAATGTGATGAATCAACGAATTTCGTTCGTTGTCCGAGGTCTGGAAAATGTATTTCCAAGGATTTTCTCTGTGATGGTGATGATGATTGTGGTGATTTCTCAGATGAAACGCATTGTGGTAAGTGGGAGTGTATATTTGGAAAACATGTTCAATTAAAAATAGATCTGTTGATCAAATTTTTTACTTAGTCGGTTTTTTTCAATGTGTAGGTTTTGCTGAAAATTGCACATCTGAACAATTCGAATGTGCAAATGGCCTATGTATTCCAAAGACGTGGATTTGTGATACCGACAACGACTGCAAAGATTATTCTGATGAACTTAACTGTACCAAAACTGGGTGAGTGAAACTTTTGTTTTTCCAAAAGATATTTTCATCGTTAAGTATAGTATTATGCGGAACCATTTGAAAAATCCAGTTTGCTCGATTACTTTTTTTATTTATTCCTTCCCTGATGTATGAAATATAAAATAAAATATTAGTCCAGTCAATCTGTCGAAATTTCTGGAAAAAATTACCCGGTAAACTTTCTCTTCATAAATCGTTAAGGGGTCATGTGGAAAGCTTAAATTCAAAAACTCGGGAAAATCCTCGGACCCAGTTTTTGGGAAATCCAAGAAGTGTTTGGATTTGATTTTACGCGACAACGGTGAGTTGCAGAAGAAAATTTTGTTAATAAATATTGTAGAGGGCAATATTTTCTACAAATTATCTCAAAGGATCGATGCGCTACGACAAAAAATGCAAAAAGTAGAGGGCGCCAAAGCACCCAAAAATGAGTTTTTCACTTTTTTACATCGAAAAAAAATTTTTTACGCACAACTGTAAATATAAATGTTGACAAGTGAAGCAAAACACACAATTTTTATAAAAACGTTTTTTTCTACAATCCACCGTTTCGGAGATACAGCATGCAGAGTTTCGAGTAGTGTATTTCAATACACACACCATTGAAGGTATGAAGGAAAAGCACGTGAAATTTCAAAGTGTCGTTCTTTAAAGATTGTGAAAAGTAGTAGATTCGCTCGGGAGTGTTTCCATGGATCGGTTTTTTCAAGTACATTGTACGTTCTGCACTTCCCAAAGTGCAAAGCAATACTAAAAAGTCAATGTCTTCGTCAATTATTGTAGTAGAGTCATACTCAGCAGATCTTTAGAGATATGTCTCGACTATTAGACGATCCGCATCCTCAAACGCCTGCTGAACCTCAAAGCCAACAGCCTGGAGGTGTGTTTGAAGCAAATGAAGAAAATTGATTAAATGATATTTGTTGTTGTCGTTGGACAATAGTATATTTCATTAGGAGTCTGGAAATACGGATTTTTCCGTGCGCGCGTGACAACTTCTTGTGGGAGGCGAAACCGAATACGAAGTCATGCAAGCACGGAAAATCTATTTCTGGACGTGTAATGAACGATATTTTTTATAATACTTATCTGAAAACAACGCAAAAAAGATTAGATGTAAATTTAGATCATTTTATTTTCAAAGTAATAATACCTAATACATCGTAAAAATAGTAGGCAAACACGATTAACATTTCCACTCTGCATGCTGTATCT
Source organism: Pediacus dermestoides (assembly GCA_963942485.1). Lineage (NCBI taxonomy): Eukaryota > Metazoa > Arthropoda > Insecta > Coleoptera > Cucujidae > Pediacus > Pediacus dermestoides. The sequence continues at coordinate 18,076,818 of OZ012625.1, forward strand.
CCGAAACGGTGGATCGAAGAAAAAAACGTTTTTATAAAAATTGTGTGTTTTTCTTCTCTTGTCAACGTTTATATTTACAGTTGTGCGTAAAAAAATTGTTTTCGATCTAAAAAAGTGAAAAATAGTATATTGTAATACAAGTGCGGAAAACGCATCATGACAATACGAGTGTGAAATTTGCAACGCGAGCGACAGCGAGTGCTGCAATCACACGAGTATTGTCATGGGCCATTTCCGCAAGCGTGTTACATACGATTTTTTCTACGAAAACGTGGAATTCGTAAAAAATAAAATTATTTGTAAATCTTTTTCTAATTAAAAAAAACATCAAGTGTGTTTGTTGTCATAGAACTGAAAGCTCATAGCTGTTGACAGTTTATAAATTGTGTCCTGTCATCGAAATAATTTTGATTTTGAGATCAAATTACGTGAATATAAACATGGAGTTTCAAAACTAAAGCGAAAGCGATGAACTAATGTGCACTCCTCCAGTTGTTAGATATTAAATAAATGTTACAATTATAACTAAATGTAAGTACTTCTTTATGTTTTTGTTTGCGTGCGGAAAGTTTAAAAAATGTGTGCGGAAAAAAATTTCCACACTAATTTTCTGTACTAGTTTTTCAAAAGCCTACTTTCAAGTTCGATTATCTTGTCAGAAAAAACGTCATTCCGCATTTTCGTAGAAAATAGTATATTTCATTACCAGTCTGGAAATAAGGATTTTTTCGTGCGCGCGTGACAAATTCTCGTGGGAGGCGAAGCCGAACACGGGAAGTCATGCAAGCACGAAAAATCCATTTCTGGACGTATAATGAACGATATTTTTTATTATACTTATCTAAAAACAACCCAAAAAAAGGATTAGAAGTAATTTTAGGACATTTTATTTTCAAAGTAATTATAATACATCGTAAAAATAGTAGGCAAACACGATTAACATTTCCATAGCAACGACTTGTTTATTATCGGCGTTGCTTTAGTTTCTGTCATATTTTTATCAATAGTAATATAATAAGTGCTTTGGATTTTCCGGTTAAATTACGATAACTTGTTGCACAGCAACAAAGAATGTCAGTTTGACAGTCTAAAAATACCGAGTGCGAAGCACGAGGTATTTTCTGTCAAACTGACACGATTTGTTGTTGTGCAGGAAGTTTGAGGAATTTAACCATCGGAAAATCCAAAGCACGTATTATATTCGTTAAGATAATTTTATGAATGTACACAACAGTTTATTTTATTTCATATTAATGTAAGTAACAGATCATAATAATATATAATTACAAATTAATTCTTATACAAATTTTGTTATTTATATTGTTACTATGGAAAACCTACAATTAATTTTATCGAAATTTTATCGCTGGAAAACCATGTAGGTTGGTCCAATACCGCATTATGATTGGTCGAAATTACTATGAATAAAATTATCAAGAATATTTTTTTTCTTGAATGCATGTTAAAAAAGTTTTTCCTATATGTAACGCCTGTCCTGGACACACTGTATTTTATTTTCTCGCTATAATCAATAATTTTTTTAGTTGATGTGAATATCTAAATCATTTTTATTTAGGCATCCAAAGAATAATGTCATAGTAACTTATATGTTGAAAAGAATTTTTCAAAAATTATTTTCGGTTACCTTCAAATTGCCATATTATACGACATTTAAAGTTATTAGAGAAATTACCAGATTAATATTTTGTAAACAGTCTCTGAACGGAATGAGGAAAATAGTACATCTTAAAACTGCTGCCTAAATTAGTAAACAAAGATGATGGTAATAACATTATTTGGGAGATAGTTGATGAGATGGAGATTTTCTGACATCAGTGGTCCACTCTAAATTGACTCCTAAATTGAATTCTATATATATTAAAAAGAATAATTATAATTAAACTGATAAATATGAAAATTTTCATACATTTTTACACATTCATTACTCTCTTTCAAGTATTGGTAAAAGGGAAATTTTTTTTTAAATAATATCAATAGGTACCAGTATTTTCATGCGAAAATCTGGGAAATTGTTGCATTTATAGAAATAAATTATTACGAAAATGATATTCTGAACAAAAGGGTGACATTACGAATTTTTTAAGTGCAATGGTTTGGTTCTTGAGGAGTGAAATTTCTAATGAAATTCAATTTGCCATTTCAGAAGAAGCATGATGTTTCACAACATTGAAAAAAGCGGTAGTAACTGTACATAAATTAGGAGAATACAAGAAACTCTAAATTCATTGAACTTTAACTCAGGCATTTAAAAAATCGTGCTGACATCTTTTGTTCATAATTTAATATACCTCACTTTTATTTCATTTCGATAAATTTAATATATTTCGAAAAATTCTCCAGACTGTTTGTTCAATCCTGAAACTTTTTAGTGTTATTAATTCTCACTTTTGTGAAACTGGGAATAAGTGAAAAGAACCATTGAATAAATAAACATTTGTACCTTTTTTCTATTTGTACGATTATGAATTATGAGTTATGACTGCGAACGCTAAGAATATTTAGCTATTTGCCTATAATCCTCGCTATAATCCTATAATAAATCGAATTAAATAGAATGTTAAGAAATGATACAAAAATTTCGGTTTCTGGTAGACCAAAAAAATACTACATGCTACTATTAGCGGGAGTCGCAAGAACCAGGTCTGTATGGCTAAACAATAACCAATAACAACAATACTCCGACGGAAACCAGAAGTAGAATACTGCTAGTCTCAGCTTACTTATACTTACCGAAACCTCTCAAGATAACCAAAATAAAAGTATACAAGTCATTTGTAGCCAGTTGTATTATATCGTTCTCAACCTTGGCTCATGAGAAATAAAACAATGGTTTGAGTATTTTGAAAGATCCTGAGGAAAGTTAATGAAGCAGTATTCAGAAATGGATATCAATAAGATACAACTTTGAACCAAGTATACTAAATGTACATTACAAAAAACCAACCATAACTCATGATATATCACCCAAGATGAATTGATCATGTTTTGAGAAGAGAAAGTAGTCCATGAAAAAAGGAAACGTCCAACTGACTATAAGGAAAATGGGAAAACCGAAAACAAACAGTGTAGATAATCTTCAAGCAGACGTTCAGAAAAAAGGAATTGAGTATGGAAAAGGCATATACTTACGACAGACAAACCAGAAGAGATGTTATTGAGAAGGACAAATCGTACAAAACGCTGCAGTGTATCATGATATAGTGAGGAAGATATTCAAGCCGTTGTAGAAATATATTACTGACTATTAAGTTTTTCGAAACACGCCTAACTGATAAAGGGATATTAAAAATGTCAGAATAAATCAAGAGGTTTAGTTACCTAGGTATTGTCTTAAATGTTACCATTTTAGTATAAACGCGAACTCTTCAAATTTTACATTAAATTTTATTTTTATTATGAAATTTGGAAAAAACTTCCAATATTATGGACAAAACACAACCCTGCAGATAAACTTTATCACTCTGTAGGTATCTCAAAAATATATAATGAAATGCTTTATTCACATAGTTTTCGTCTTAGCGCCGGTTTACATCTTACAAATAAACTTATTTGACAGGTAATTAGGAATTTATCTTCCGAAAAAATATCCAGAGCTGAAAAGGTAGATAATTTTAACAAGAAGATATTTCAAGATATATATTACCAATTTTTGGAGCCACTGTTTATTAATTTCAAATGCAGGCAGTGCAATTCGAAGGTTTTATGTTCTAACCTCGAGTTATTCCAAATACATGATTGTGTTAGTTATATAAATTTAGTACTAGAGTAAATATTAAACTTTGTGGTACCTACTCGAGAATTTACTAAATAACTACAAAATCAACTAAATCCAATTCACGTGTTGTAAACCAACTCTTTAGACGTTAGCTAAAACTTCCTCGATTATAAATCTGCAATAATTTCCAAAAATAAAAAGTGGTGGAATAATTTGATGATGTCCGGTGGAATTTATGCATTAAGAGATAGCTTCAAGGTCTCGTTCGCCGAGGAGGTGGTGGTTTCGTTTCGACGTCGGCGTTTTGTGTTGCCTCCATTCGTTTCATCGCCCACGCATCAGCGTTGGTGGTGGGTGGTGGCCAAAGAGCAGGAGGAGAACAGGGGTACGAAAGAGAGTGAGGCGACTCTAGCAAGGCACAGGGCGGATATTGCAAATCCCTCTACATCGTTCGTTGATTCAATTCATCCTCACTTCACTCCTGTGACAGTTAAGAAGTTACCAAACGAAATTTACTATCTTTTAACCTCAGGATATTACGTATAACCAACAAGAAGTACCAGAGAGGGATAAAGGGGATGACGAAGGAGAGAAGTGCGTTCGATTTATCCCATGGAATAAAATTAACAATACTCTGTTGTGGTGACGGAAGCTACAAGTTGTAATTGGGTTTGGGGTTTTTTTTGTATGTCAGGATTTGTTTCTAATCAAAAATCAATTTGAGAATTTCGATGATCATGATGACAAATATTTAGTAGATATATTTAAAAATACGTAGGTAATTAAATTCTAGTCAGTCTTAAATTAGAAAAAAACAATTAATTTCCAATGTTGATGATTGGAAAATATAAGAGACTACAATAGTTTCAATCCACAAAGAAAATGCGTAGGTAACAAGACAAATTTGCGCTATTTACACTTTTATTATTTAAAACTTAATGAAAGTGTACTTAAAACTCAAAATATAATCGAGAATTATTCGTCACTATTTGTTCTTCCAACAGTTATTTCTAGTTATTTACTTGGAAAGTTATAAATAAAAGTAGGAAAAATTGTTGGTAAGCTTTTATCAGGTGAAATTCGGCTGGGCCAATGATTACCATGGAAACCCACAACCACCCTCCTGGAATCGATCGACGCCTCAACGCCTGAAACAGCTACGCTTCAGCTTCGTGCAGCGTCCCATGTGGTTTGATACACCATTCTCTGATTGTTGCTCTTCATGCATTGTGTACCAGAGGAGGAACACTCGGTGAATTATTGCACCACTTATTGAATATTTTAATGCAAAATAGGTGTGGTTTAATATTTCCTATTAGAAAAATTGATTTTTTGGTGGTTGTAATGGGGATATTTTGATTGATAGCAAGGAACAAAAAATTAATTAATTTTGTTGTTAAAATTGTTTTATAACATTTTTATACTAAAAGTTAAGGATACATATACGAAAATTATATGAAATATATAAAAAAAGTGAGTTTTAATATCTAGAAAGTTCTCAAATATATTTCTCAAGAAAAACAAGTTTTCATTTAAAGTTTTAAGAAATGTATATATTTATGTACATACAATATAAATACCAGTTATAATAATAATAATAATATAAATAATAATAAGCATTCTTGTTATAATCACGAAACACGCTGTATATACAAGGGAAATTTTACTATACTAAAAACTAAAGTGTTTTTTTTTCTTATAATTTTCTGTATATAAATTTTGAAATTAGTTAAGTTATGTTTTACCATTTCAAAATTTTTTAAATATCATGAGACTTGTTTACTCAATATTAATATGAAATGGCCTTCTATAAAATACACATACAGTGTGGCTGAAATTTTGTTACCTGCATGAGAAATTTGTTTATTTTAATGCCCAACAAACAATATCCACAAGAAAAGACAAACATTGGTTTTTAATCTGAAAATTTTGCAAAATATCAAAATGCTTTTAATTTGTAATACAAACTTACCAAAAATTTTAATAAAAAGTCGATTTTTGGATTTTTCTTTAATATTAAATTTTTGCAGAGTATTGACATGCCTACTTTGTCTAACCCTTTCCACATTTAATAGAGAAACAACAAATAATAACAAATATGCTAAAGTACAGGCTGTTTCATTAAGGGTGGCCACCGGCCATATCTCGGAAACTACTGGGCATAGAAATTCAGGAAACAAAATTTCATTACTAAAGCGGCCATGAGAAAATCCTGGAAATTATTTTTAAGTTCTGCAATTTGCCACAAGGGGGCGCAACTGAAAAGTAAATATAAAAATTCTAGATTTCTCCGAAAATTCCCACATTAAGGTATACCTTTGGTAACATCATTAGAAAGCTTGGACAATTCTACATCATTTTGGTTTAAGGCTCATTGGCGTACCGACCTTAATAAGAGTGGGGGAAGGTATTCAAAGTGTAATCATTTGAATCGCTGTAACTTCTAAACGACTTATTCGATTTTAGTAAACTTAAGCTTGTTTGGAAAAGAAATGTAGGTACTTTTAACTATCGCATCCAATGGTATACGATAGTTCCTAATAAAATTGCTAGAGGGCGCAATTTGAAATAATTACAGTTTTTTTGATTTTATCCCGGAAACTTAAATTAGATGGTATAATTATGATGTCAGAATCGGAAAGTAGATTAAATTTGCAAGAGAAAACGTGAAAACCGCAGCTCGATATCTTCGTTCGTTTCAGAGTTATTGCCAAAAGAATAATTTTTAACACTTTAATTGAAGATACGATTGTTTTCATAGTTCCGTGGTCAAGCAATCCATGACAAAAAATATTTTAAAACTTTATTATGGGTAGGTTTGTCACTCATTATGCCAAGGGCCCAAAAACTACTTTAGATTTAATAAAATACCTAATCATGGAAAACTTCGAATTTAGGCACAATAATTAATTTAATATGGTTTTTTAAAAATAAATCTAGATAGCCGTGAAACAAGATCGGCAGGTTTCCAAGGAAATTAATAAATTGGAATAGTTGTCAACTGATTTAATTCTGATAGATGTTGTGTTGACAAAAGTTGATCCTTGATTCTTTTTGAATTTCTTGTTACCTATATCAAAATGTGTGCTACATCTCTCAAAAATGGCTTATACCAATGCCGAGGGTTACGATATGCTTACGTAAGATTCACCATTTAGATAGCCATTAAAAATAAACGGTCCGATAATTCTGTATGCTGAAACTCTGCACCACCAGTTTTGGTGATCCACTTCGTTTATTCAATGAGGATTTGTTTGTGACCAATACCTAGTGCATAAGTATTGTGTAATGTAAATTAAGGATGCCACAGCTAGTAAAACTGGCTTCATCAGTTCATAAAACCAGGGAGAGGAATTGAGAATTTTTGAGGGATTTAGCACAACTTTTGGAATAGATAAAAAGAAATTCAAAAAGAATCATAGTCATCAAAAAGAAACTTTTGTCAACACAACACCTATCAAAATTAAATCAGTTGACAACTATTCCAATTTATTTATCTCCTTGGAAACCTGCCGATCTTGTTTCTCGGCTATCTAGATTTATTTTTAAAAAACATATTAAAATAATTATTGTGCCTAAATTCGAAGTTTTCCATGATTATTTTATTAATTCTAAAGTAGTTTTTGGGCCCTTGGCATAATGAGTGACAAACCTACACAAGCATAAAGTTAAAACATATTTTTTGTCATGGATTACTTGACCACGGAGCTATGAAAACAATCATATCTTCAATTAAAGTGTTAAAAATTATTCTTTTGGCAATAACTCTGAAACGAACGAAGATATCGAGCTGCGGTTTTCACGTTTTCTCTTGCAAATTTAATCTACTTTCCGATTCTGACATCATAATTATACCATCTAATTTAAGTTTCCGGGATAAAATCAAAAAAACTGTAATTATTTCAAATTGCGCCCTCTAGTAATTTTATTAGGAACTATCGTGTACCATTGGATGCGATAATTAAAAGTACCTACATTTCTCTTCCAAACAAGCTTAAGTTTACTAAAATCGAAAAAGTCGTTTAGAAGTTACAGCGATTTAAATGATTACACTTTCAATAGCTTCCCCCACTCTTACTAAGGTCGGTACGCCAATGAGCCTTAAACCAAAATGATGCAGAATCGTCCAAGCTTTCTAATGATGTTACCAAAGGTATACCTTAATGTGGGAATTTTCGGAGAAATTTAGAATTTTAATATTTACTTTTCAGTTGCGCCCCTTGCGGCGAAATGCGGAGCTTAAAAATAATTTCCAGGATTTTCTCTTGGCCACTTTAGTAATGAAATTTTTTTCCCTGGATTTCTATGCCCAGTAGTTCCCGAGATATGGCCGGTGGCCACCCTTAATGAAACAGCCTGTATATTATAAAAAAATATACCTATACAGAATGTCCCGGAAAAAGTGGGAAATCTCTCGGATTCAGATAGGGCATGAAAAAATAAGACGACAAGTTCCTATAAAAATTTTTCCTACAGGCCCTCCCTACGAAGATATGTAGCCCTGAAGAGCGTCGCTGGAAATCGTTTTTTCTTTAATAACTTTTAAAGTACTTAATAGAATTTTATAAAATGTTAATATGATGGACACTACTAAGGACCTTTTGAAATAATGTCCTTGACACAGCTTGTTTAGTTTACCAGAGGCAGACTAAGCTTTACAGCTTAATGCTTAAACTTTTAACACCCTGTGTGAAAAATACTTAAAACAACAAAATCAGGTAGCTTGAACCTTAGACTAAAGAAAAGCTACCCTTGTTTATTGTCGATAAAGTCGACCGTTTTCGAGAAAAATAATAATAATCGAATTCATGTTTTATTAGTCATTAAAAAAAAGTCTCATTCCGAAAAAAAAATCAAAATTTAAATAACGCCTGTAGTAAATTTTTTTATAGAAACTTGTCATCTTATTTTTTCATGCCCTATCTGAATCCGATAGATTTCCGACTTTTTCCGGGACACCCTGTAGATACTCGTATAAAAGTTTTTCCTACATGAAATAATTTTTTTGGCCATATTGGCATTGTAGCACTTGGAAGCTTAAAACTTTCCACTGATTATGCTTAACAGTGAAACGAATAAAGCAGATAGGGAAATGGGAATACTTCAGTAGGCAGGCATGAAAAACTCGTTGATTTTCTCAGGGTTGTACCAAATTTTAAACTTTCCAGCAGTACAGAATGTATTTTTAATTTTTTTTAGAAATGTTTTTAAAAAAATATTTTTTCTTCTACATACTGATTTTTGGATATAAGCAGAACTATGTCCGGTTGCACCAAGCTCTGCTAAACTAACAGCGTGATAAATATTTACTAGCGGCATGTTATTGGCTAAATGATTGTTATTGGCTGCGTTGCTTAACAACAAATTTAAAAGACCCAATAAGCTGCCGCTGTTAAATTTTAAACGCGCAATTAGTTAATTGAGCATTTACCAGAGCTTGGTGCAACCGGGCACTAATGTTGGTCAGTCAGAAATGTACAAAACTAGTTTTGTAGAATTAAAAATGTGCAAAAGTAGTTCTGCTTATTTGTAACACTCAATAGCCGTATAAATGTAAAATTTCGGGTTTGGGAAATATTCATTGCTCAAAACTTTGGGCATTTTTTTCGGGCATTGTCCGAATTCGAGCTGAAAATTGGTAAAAAAAGGTTTAAGATAGACATAAAAATGCAAATATCTCAGTTTACTTTAACGACATTATACTTTTTGGTTTTGATATGATAAAGCAAAATATATCTTTATTTAGCGAAAATTTTGAGAGACTTGATTAAGATCGTTAGTTGTGCACATGACATCATCTAGAAACTGAAACCAACTTTCAGATCCTGCCTAAATTAACTATCTACAACAAAATATCAAATTGAAAATTTTGACTTAACATCCTGTATTTACTATTAATTTTTGTACTAAGATGAATTTCTAGCTGAATCCTAACATTTTGATGTAAGTAAAAGATGTTGATTTAACCAGAAGCCGTTTGGCTGCTGATAATTAAAAAATCAAACAACAAATTATCTTCAATATCAAAATTTACTAAAGACTAAAAAGCGAAAATATCTGACCTGAAAAGAGAATTTTAAACAATTAGATTACGATAAATTTCTTTCATCTATAAAAAATGAATGTAATGTACTCAATTGGACTGCACCACGTGCATTCTTCATTCAATGTTTCACAAGTAACTTTTTTCTTTATTTCTAGATGTACTAAAGACGAGTTTGAATGTAGCGACACAACCTGCATCTCGCTTAGCTGGAAGTGTGATCGCCAGATCGATTGCACTGATGGTTCAGACGAAAGTCATTGCGGTAATTCGATTGTTCAAAAGTACTTAAGTTACGTTGTAACAACTTGTTCCTTTTATAGATAATGTCCCACCTTATTGCAATGATGGCGAATTTCAATGTGCTACAAACAAGTGCATCAAAATCGAATTTAAGTGCGATGGAGATGATGACTGTGAAGATTGGAGCGACGAGGAAAAGTGCCCAAAAATTCCAGGAAATTGCGCCTCGAGCGAATTCAAGTATATTCGACACGTCATACGTCGTGAAAAAATTTAACTTCCTTCTTTGTTGCAGGTGTCAAAGTGGAAAATGCATACCACTTCGCTACAAATGTGATAAACAACAAGACTGCGACGACAACGAAGACGAGATAAACTGTGATTACTCCAAAAATGGATCTTGTTCAATTGATGAGCATACTTGCGTAAACGGTTCTTGCATATTGGTACATTACAAAATTCCCCCAAATCTACCATTCTTTAATCTGACAATTTGTAGAAAACTTGGGTTTGTGATGGTATGCACGACTGCAGCAGTGGGGAAGACGAGGCTAATTGTGAGATAGTTTGCGACGAGTCCAAGTTTCCATGTGCTGGACGAGATAACGCAACTGAGTTTTGTATAAGTAAGAAACATAGATGCGATGGGCAGAAGGATTGTCCAAAAGGCGAAGACGAAGTGAACTGTCCAACTAAACGAGAATGTGAACATGGAACGCAGTGCAAGCAGTTGTGCATCACCACTGCAGGGAAGAATGCTTGTTCTTGTTTGCCGGGGTATTATCTGGCTCAAGACGGATACAAGTAAGAATTTTTTCATTGGGCTATTTAGATAAGTATTAAACACTTTTACAAACATTAGAAGCATAGGTATACATAAATAATCAAATATTTTTAGCTGTGAAGACATAAACGAGTGTCTGTATGCTACTGATCCAGTTTGTTCTCAAACTTGTAACAACACCATCGGAAGTTTCCGCTGTGGATGCATGACCGGTTATGTCCTACGACCAGATTTACGCACCTGTAAAGCCATGGGAGCTCCTCCAACTCTGTTATTTGCAAATCGCATTGATATTCGTCAGGTAAACTATGAATATGTATATCTTGATTTTTCAATATAATTTTATATCACAACTTTTGATTCATTCAACGATTTTTCTTGTTTTCGGAAAATCTTTAATGCCTGTCGACATTTTAAGGACACTTCCACCGCTTCTTCAAGATTTGAAAAGGAAGCCAAATCTTAGTCTTGAGGAAATGGACAATTGTCCTCGAAACGTCGATAGTTAAAAAAAGGAACATTAAGAAGTAAACAAATAAACTGCTGGCCAATTGAAACGTACCAAGCGAATTTTTAGGTTGAATTTAAAGTCAAATATTTTGAAAAATAGAAAAGATATCAACATGCGGTTTTCAGGATTTCAGAGATAATTTAATTGAGAAAACGATAGTGTTACCCGATTTTTTTACTGTGAAGTATATTACTATCTACAGGGTATGAATGAAAGTCTTCTTTTTTAGTCAAATTTTATAACTACCGTGATTCCACAAAATTTTTTAAATATTTTTTTGATGTAGATTTTTTTAGTCCTTACTTAATGGGAAAACAACATGTTTCTCAAAATTTTGATATCCCTGTTATTTTGTAAGATATCGAATTTTTGTTGAAAATTTTATTTTTTCTTTGTTTTTTGTCGTTCGGCCGTATTGCGTTTTGTAAGAACCAATCTCTGTAGTTGATTATAATACCTTATGAATGGCTTTCTTATAAAAAGTACACTTTTTGTACGTTCATTAATTTATTGGTAACCAGTGGCTTATCAAAAATCGGTACACGTTCTCTAATTGGTAAATTTTTTAATTCGTTTTTTGAGGCTATTTTCTTAATGGAATAGAATGGAATTTAGTAAGTTTATGTTCACCATTGGTTTAAGTGACTTATACCCTCGAAACGGGTTTTTCACTTTTTCAAAAATTTGCTCATATCCGTGTATACCGGGTGGCTACGAAATCGTTTTACAACCCCCACCATTTTGTTACATTTAACTGTATTAATTTGAAATTTGGCATGGTTTGATTGTTGAAAGGAATAATCATTTTGACGTTTAAAACAATCTGATGACACTTCCGGTTTAACCGGAAGAGCCACCTACTAACTTTCAAATTTTTTTAAAACAACCCTGTACATTTTTCCCGTAAGAATTAGATTCTACGTAAAATTACCTTTTATCGACATATCACATGATGACATTTGCTTTCAAAATGGCAGCATAATTATTATTGCAAAAACCTGTTCAACAATATTAAATTTAATAAAAAATTCGGTATCTTATAAAATAAGAGGGATATAAAAATTTTGAGAAATTGGTTTTTCCTCATTAACCAGGGACTAAAAAAATCGACATCAAAATAATAAAAAAAATTTTGTGGAATTCCGGTAGGTATAAAATTTGAGAAAAAAAAGACGACTTTCTTTCATACCCTGTAGATAGTAACGTAAAAATTCGCTGGGTACGTTTCAATTGGCCAGCAGCTTATATATTGATCTAGATGAAGCTCGGTTATTTAAAAAAAATTAAATATTCAAATAGTCCCATGAATACCCAATTTACAAGTTTTTCAAAGGTTTGCAATTTAATTTTTGAAATATTTCTGCGAGGTTTTTATGTGATTCTAGGTAACGATCTAAATAAAATGCTGCAATGACACATAAGTTGTGGAAAAATTTGTGTGGAGTTTGAATTCTATTACAAATTGCAAAAATTAAAATACTCCAATCCAGCTTTAAAAATATACATTTCATATTAACCATTGTAATTAATTGTAGGTGTCCTTAAGCAACGCAAAATACACCGCCATACTAAAAGGTTTGCATAATGCCATTGCTTTGGACTACCATTACGAAAAGGGGTATATATTTTGGTCAGACGTATCCATGGATGTAATCAGAAGAGCATATCTGAACGGCTCAGACGTAACTGGTAATAAACTCAAATCCAATAACAAAAACATTTTCTTGTACAACGTTCTATTTCAGATATCATCAAGTGGGGCTTGGAGTCTCCAGGCGGTGTAGCTTTAGACTGGATTCACGATTTGATTTTCTGGACAGATTCGGGTACCCGACGCATAGAAGTCGCCACACTCGACGGACAACAAAGAGCAATTATCGCTGCAAATGATATTGATAAACCTCGAGCTATTGCCGTGCATCCAGGTCAGGCGTTTGTGTTCTGGACAGATTGGGGGCCTTTTCCCAAAATCGAACGTGCAGAAATGGATGGAAGCAACCGAAAAAGTATCATAAATGAAACTGTGTTTTGGCCAAATGGACTAACGCTGGACTATACTTCGAATCGCATTTACTGGGCGGACGCTAAGCATAATGTTATAGAAACGGCACTACTGGATGGTTCTGATCGTAAGAAAGTCATCAGCAAGGGTTTGCCACATCCGTTTGCTATAACCATCTTTGAGGACGCTATCTATTGGACTGATTGGCACACAAAGTCAATTTCCACGGCAAACAAGGCAACAGGAGCCGGATTACGCACAATACACTCTCAGCTACATTTCCCAATGGACATCCATAGTTACCATCCGCAAAGACAGCCAAAATACCGGAATCATTGCGGGAAAAATAATGGAGGTTGTGCGCACATGTGCATTCCAAACCAAAAATCGTACACTTGTATTTGTCGCATGGGACAAAAATTAAAACCCGACAAGAGGAGTTGCCAGTCACCAGATAAATTCTTGTTGTTTGCCAGGAAGAAAGACTTGCGGATTAAACATTTGGATGTTAATTCCATGCATCAGTATGAGATGGTTATTCCTTTAGATGGGGTTAAATCTGCTGTAGCGCTGGCTTGGGACTCAAAAACGGATTATGTTTACTGGACGGATGTTGAACGCGACACCATTAACCGAGCTTTTTGGAATGGAAGTTCGCAGGAAGTTCTTGTCCACACGAACATAAGTAAAACAAGAAATTATTTTTTTTATATTATTTACTTATCCTTCTTTGCCATTTTTAGTCTCACCGGCTGGTTTGGCGTATGATTGGGTCACCGACAAGATCTACTGGACAGATGCTGGTACCGCACGCATAGAAGTTGCAAAGAGCAATGGAGAGATGCGCTCTTTGTTAATATGGGAAGAATTGGATAAACCCCGAGATGTTGTGGTGGATCCTTTGAGTGGTTTTATGTACTGGTCAGACTGGGGGGAAAATCCGAAAATTGAACGCGCAAATATGGATGGTACCAACAGATTGGTTATTGCAACTCAAAATCTAACTTGGCCAAATGGATTGGCGGTCGATCACGTGGCGTCAAAGATATACTGGACAGATGGAGGTGCTAAGACCATTGAGTTTGCTAATTTTGATGGTAGTGGCAGGAAAATTGTTTTAGGTAAGCAATTGCGTAACATATCTTCCACTAATTATTTTGAAACTCATCAAATTTCATCTCTTTGTAGAAGGAAACGACATTCCACATCCTTTTGGACTGGACGTTTTCGGAAGCACAATTTTTTGGACAGATTGGGAAACTTTTAGCATAGAAAAAGCCAACAAAATCACTGGAAAAAATCGCACAATACTATCAAGTGGATTGAACGGTCTCATGGACGTAAGATTGTTCCATCGAAATAGAAAAATGTTTAGAACCTCTTGCAGCAGTCAAAACGGTGGTTGTACTCATTTATGTTTGCTAAAGCCGAAGGGACATACTTGCGCATGTCCCACTGGAATTAAATTGGGGGTGAGTGAAAAATTTGTACTTGTATTGAAGAATCTTTCATTAATTTTAATAGGAGTATTATTTATCTATTGAAAATTTACTATTTCAATAACGATAACCGTGTTTTCAATTTTTATCAGACTGATGGAAAAACGTGTGCAAATGGTCCAGTCAACTTCCTAATAATGGCACATCGCATGGACATCCGACAAATATCTTTAGATGTTCCATATATGGCAGATGTAGTGCTTCCGTTACCACAATTGAAAATGGCAACTTCTGTAGACGTGGATAGAAAAACTGGAGAAATATATTGGACTGATACGGCGGAAGACATGATTCAAAAAGCTTCGGCGGATGGCAAAAATGTCAAGACTGTGATTATGTACGAAATGGAGGCACCGGATGGAATTGCTGTGGATTCAACTGGAAGAAAGGTGAGTGAAAAAAAACTGAAGTGCCATTTGTGACTACACCAACATAGCACTTCTTAGAAAAATAATAACAGGAAAATGTTATCCATTATTTATTATAAAAAGCCTGGACTTTTCAAACGCATTTTCGTATTATTTCTGTGAATACAAAATATCTTATCTCAATTTTCTGTTTGCGTACTACTAAAATATATTATATGTACTTATAATAAAATGCTATCATTTAAACGATCAGCATAATATTGAGGTTTTGGTCAGCTCTAAAATGTTTTCTGTCGGCAAATATAGTAAGTTGAGCCGCCACTTGTGGTCAGCAAGTAGAAGAAAATTGATCAGCAAATAATGTCATATTAGGCAGCTCTAAAGTTATTTCTATAGCTAATTAAATACATTCGCAGCAATATAAGTAATAAAGAAGCAAATCGTAAGTCAGATTTAATAAAATTTTGGTAAGCTGTAAAATTTATTTTATTCTGCTAATAAAGTCTATTTCTACAACAACAAATGTACACTGTGTCCCAAATTGCTTGTAATTGCAGGATATCTCTGTAACTTGTAAAGATAGAAATTTGCGGTTTTCGCGAACCTGTACCACTTTTTCGTTAAACTTTTAATGCCGCAAACAGAACTAAGCTAACTTGTTTTGTTTCTGAGATACAGGGTGAAAACGAAAATTTTCATTTTCTGGGGTGCTGTCCTGCTGTCATATCTCACATACCGTGTAAGCTAAAAAAAAAGAATCCAATGGAGTACTCGAAAAAAAATTGATCTGCATCGTTTAAGAGATATGACCCAAACTAGGTTTTTTTTAAATGGAACACCTTGTATTTTTTAGTCTCATTAAATTTGTCTATTTTTTCTCATTAAAATGATGTAAACAGTAGGCACTTTCAAATTTAATAAATGCCCTAAAACAGCAAAAAACCCAATTGTAAGTCAAAAAAATTTAGTTGGCCTTGAAAATCGGGGGTAAAGAAATGTTTACAAGCAACATGAGACACTATATTACATAAAAAAAAATAAGAACGTAAAATATTTTGTTAAGTTTGATTGTTTATTTATATGACCGTTAAAAAAATGTATATCGCTTTTTGTTTCTTTTTTACTAAGATAAAATAAAAATAATATTAATGATAAACATTTCTTTATCCCCGATTTTCATGGCCAACTAAAAATTTTTGCCTTATAATTGGGTTTTTTACTTTTTTAGGGCGTTTATTAAATTTGCTTAATGTTAGAGCCGTTTGACACGAGGCTAATTTTAGTACTAAATTTCATACAAGTGATGCGCGCGCAGATTTAGTTGAAAAATTAATAATAAACAATAGGTCTAATTTCAATTTCTTTTGTACAGCATTGTACTCTCCTGCACCGAATTTATGCACATTTAGTCAGATTGTATACAAAAAAATAAAACATGCTCTAATTTATTGTAACAAGTTTACTAAATCTGCGCGCGCACAATTAGTATTAAATTTAGTACTAAAATTAGTGTCGTGTCAAACGGCTCTTATACATCATTTTAATGACAAAAAAATTGACAAATTTAATGAGACTAAAAATACAGGGTGTCCCATTTAACAAAACCTAACTGCTCATATCTCTTAAACGGTGCAAAACATTTTTTTTCGAGTAGCCACTGGATTCTACGCAAAAATATCTATCTAGAACAGTTATGGTGTGTGAGATATGACAGCACTCCGAAAAGTAAAAAATTTCGTTTTCACCCTTTTAATTTGTCAGCTGACCATGATTTTAATATGCAAACACATTAATATTATAGCTTATTGATATTATTTTGTTACTGATCAATTTTGTAATCCTGCTGACCAAGTAATAACTTTGTTTCGGGACTATTTATTTTGAATACGCATAAATATTAAGTTGACTAAAGATGTGTTTACTTGCTGATACAATTTCATTTGTTTGCTGTCCACGTATTGAGCCCGATATTTTTTTATTGCCGACAAAAACTTTGTATGCTGTCCAAATGATTTAATAGCTGATTTTTCTTGCTAACCCAATATTTAAATAGCGAACCATTTAATTACTTCTCATAATAAAAGGGGAAATTGTGACATGAGTATAAATTATTTTTTAGATATATTGGACAGATGGCGAAAGGAACAGCGTGGAAGTATCAGAATTGGATGGAACCAACAGAAAAGTATTATTTTCTAAAGGTTTGGACAACCCTAGAGCCATCACGCTACATTATCACCACGGCCTGATGTTCTGGTCCGATTGGGGCGAACCTGCCAAAATTGAAGTTGCGCATATGGATGGATCCAACAGGTATCCTCACTTGCTTTATTACCTATCTTTCCTCCCTTCTTCAACAAACTTTTTCCACAGAAAAAGCCTAATTACGAGCAAACTCAAATGGCCAAACGGTTTAGCTATTGACCGTCCAGCCAACCGACTGTACTGGAACGATGGCAAGCTCAACACAATCGAATCCAGTAATCTAAATGGCAAAGACCGAAAACTCATCATACAGAACGTGCCACATCCTTATGGTTTGGTGGTGGTGGGCAACCATATTTATTGGACTGACTGGCAAAGTAGAGCATTGCACCGCGCTGAAAAGATCAACGGTTCTGACAGGACCATCATCAAAGACAAACTAGAGGGCTTGATGGATGTTCGGTCAGTACAGAGCGATAACATTGCTGAAAACGCTTGTGGAAAGAACAACGGTGGTTGCAGTCACTTGTGTCTACGAAATCCAACATCGTTCACTTGCGCCTGTCCCACTGGCGTCCGAATGTCCAAAACCAACGACAAACAATGCGAACCACGCGTTTCAACTTATCTTCTAATTGCTACCAGGTATACCTTGAGTAGGATTAGTTTGGACACGGATGATATTTGGGACGTAACGTTGCAAATTCATCCAATTCACAATGTAATCGACGTGGATTTCCATTGGGAAAAACAACGCATTTTCTACACTGATATAGAACGTGATGTAATTGAAAGCGTTTCCATGGCGAATTTATCGGATGTTGTAACGGTCATAACGAAAAATTTGTCTTCGCCTGATAGCATAGCTGTGGACTGGATAGCAAACAACATTTATTGGGCAAATACTGGATACAATGTTATAGAAGTGGCAAGACTTGATGGGAGCAAGCGTAAGACTGTTGTAAGCTCAGATCTGGATGATCCTCGTTCAATTGCGGTGTTTCCGAGGAAAGGTTATTTGTATTGGACTGTTTGGGGGGCGTCGCCTAAAATTGAGCGAGCTTTCATGGACGGTTCTGAGAGATCAATTCTGATTAACACAGACTTAGACTTCCCTATTGGTTTAGTTATAGACTATGTCAATAAGCGGTTGTATTGGATTGATGCTAAGCTAAGCTCTGAGCGTATTGAAACTAGCGATTTACATGGACGAAACCGCGTTATGCTGAATATTCAAGGAACACATCCGTTTTCTCTCACACAGGTAGGAAAATATTCAAAGAGATTATTGCTTGGTTATTAGTACAGTCAACAGAGTGTTGAAAAAGGGGTAATCTTGGAAAACATAATGGAAGCTCTACTTTATTCGGCCACCATCTTGAAAATAAGGGTGTAAAATGTTTTTCCGAAATTCGTCGCATAAATTTGTAGTAAACTCTACAAAATTGTTTAGACATTATTTTTCGGAAACGAGAAATTTTGTATATATCTACAGGGTGTGTCACGACGAGTTGTCAGTAGACATAACTCTATTACTAAACACAATTCGGTTTTAAAAATTGGTACACACTCTTTATACAATGTGCTCTATTTAATGAAAATATTGCCACCTTTCTAGTACTTCCGGTTATACCGGAAGTAGACACAAACTTTGTTATTTTAAATGGAACACCCTGTATATTTTTGAATTTTTAGATGCTACACTTCATTTTAGACATAAAAGTATTAAGGTTGTATGGTCCTAACATTAACGGTATTATAATTATTTACACTTTTTCATTTTTTTTTATAAAAACATAGATGTAAATAAAAATTCAAATCTTGACAATGACACGTTTTTTCCAAAAAATTGTTCTTGTGTCTGAGGTAGGAATATACAAGAAATAAGCTGATGTAGTTTTGGAAAACCTGCTTTATACAGGGTGTTGGTGGTTGTCCGTTCATTTTTAAAAACTTTAATCAATGATAACTTTATTTTTTTAAATGGAACACCCTATATATTTCTAGATTTTCGAATTCTACACTTAATTCGAGACATAAAAGTATAAAGGTTGTATGGTCTTAAAATTAACGGTATTATAATTAATTACGTTTTTTAGAAATTAACGGTCAATTACAAGCACCCTGTATAAAATAAGTTTTTTAAAACCATATTACCATGTTTCTTGTACATTTCTGCGTCCACTAAAATTTGGTTTGTTTTTTGAAAGAACGTGTCATTAGTAAAATATGAAAATGTATGACTCTAAGTTTTTTGTATGAAAAAATTGGAAGAAACATAATTACTTAATTAAAATAAATAAATAAAAATAAAAAATATTAAATTAAATATTAAATTAAATATAATAAAAACAAATTTTAGTGGACGTAGAAATGTACAAGAAACATGGTAATATGGTTTAGAAAAACTTATTTTATATCTACAGGGTGCTTATGGTTGATCGTTAATTTTTAAAAACCTTGAAAATTGGAAAAAACGTAATTAATTATATAACAGTTAATTTTAAGACTTTCCAACCTTAATACTTTTATGTCTAGAATTAAGTGTAGAATTCGAAAATGTGGAAATATATAGGGTGTTCCATTTAAAAAAATAAAGTTATCATTGATCAAATTTTTTAAAAATGAACGGACAACCACTAACACCCTGTATAAAGCAAGTTTTCCAAAACTATATCAGCTTATTGCTTGTATATTCCTACTTCAAACGTAAGAAAAAACTTTGGAAAAAATGTGTCATTGTCAAGATTCGAATTTTTATTTACATCTATGTTTTTGTAAAAAAAAATGAAAAAGTGTAAATAATTATAATACCGTTAATGTTAGGACCATACAACCTTAATACTTTTATGTCTAAAATGAAGTGTAGAATCTAAAAATTCAAAATAATACAGGGTGTTCCATTTAAAATAACAAAGTTTGTGTCTACTTTCGGTATAACCGGAAGTACCAGAAAGGTGGCAATATTTTCGTTAAATAGAGCACATTGTATAATGGGCGTGTACCAATTTTTAGAAGCAAATTGTGTTTAGTAATAGAGTTATGTCTACTGTCAACTCGTCGTGACACACCCTGTATTGGCACCCTTATATTTAAGATGACGAGTGAGTGGCACACCCCCGCACCTGAAGACTTAGTTTAAAATTCGGAGCCGGATTCCGTGAATAAACTAGCTTCCATTATTTCTTGCAAGGTTAAACTCCCTATTGACTATACTAATTATATTTTTTCTAGTTTGAGGATCACATTTATTGGACCGATTGGGCGCAAAAATCGGTTATAAGAGCTGATAAAATTACCGCAAAAGATATGACTGTTGTACGACCACATCTTCAGGCTGCAATGGGTCTTACCATGATTTCGGAAAGCCGGCAAGGAGGTTGGAATCCATGTGCAATTGATAATGGCGGTTGTAGGGATCTTTGTTTCTTCCGACAAACTAATTATACATGTGGTTGTGCGGATGATCACATAGGACCTTGCAAAATAGGTAGGATTTTGAAAATATGAAATTCTTATTTTGGGTCTGTAATCAACATTTTAATAATTTTAACATTAAATTACAATTTATCGTTTCCCAAAAGTGTGTGAAAACGTGATACTATTTTTTACTTCTCAGGACAAACTAAATGGGTGTCAATGAAATGTCCTGGTGGCTCCTTCAAATGTGACTACGATGCCGACGATGACGACGACAACCCCCAACATTACCCCATAGATGTGAACGGTTTTGATGGTCCAGAACCAAACGAATCCTCCCACTCCAACTTGGTCTACGTCATGGCATTGGTGCCCATGTTATTCATCATCTTGCTGTGTATCGTTCTGGTGGTCTATTTACTGATAAAAAAGGGTAAGAAGAAGTACTTGTATTCTACTGGGCGGAGTTTCTCGAATCCAAATTACTACTCCTCGTCCAACAACGAACCTAATAATGGAAATGCTAATAATGCCGACAGGAAGCAGTTTATTTGGAAGAGACTGAAGTACGACAAGTCGCAGGTATTAATCACGAAGTACTTTTTGCAATAAAATGAGAAATGTGCCAAGTGGTTAAGTTTGGTATTGTTTAAGGAATTATTTTATTAGATATTTTGACTTCTGGATGAGGTGCACTTTATGTTTTTCTATTCTCTTGCACTTGCACTTGACGATTACATATTTTTTTATTTTTCCCGGGAACTTAGAAAAATATTTGATCTGGCTTGCATATCACTTTCGTATACGATGCGGGTTTACTTCGGATCTATGGAAAGCACTGAAGCCGGTATAGTAGTAAATCTGATACTGACTAAATGATACGGATACTAGACTAAATTACAAATGTATATACAACAGATGAAAAAGTACAAATTTTTAATTTGGAGGACATCTTAGAAGGTGGAAAAGCAGGTTTGCTTTCACATTTCCTGATCACCTCATCCCATTGAGAAAAACTGTACGAAATATTTTTCATACGGTTAAATCTTCGGAATGTATAACAAATTACAACACCTGCTTACTTCCATAAGAGTTATAGTGTTACAATAAATACATTAAAAAAATGTAATTAAATAAATCGACAACATGGTCATAACAAGTTCTTCATTGTTGTGTCGGTCAAATGTGTTAGAGAATAATTTTCTCTATTTTATGGAAAACTGTATCTTCTTCTCTTTAAGAACATCTCATTGGTTTTTCAAAAATTCCACGCAGTCTTTTATTAGACGAAAATATCTCCATACCTCCATAATACTCGTACTATCGCTATTTTTGCAGACATGAAATCAAGCTCTATGCCAGATTATTGATCATGATCAACTACAATATTTTACCAAATAGGTAACGTAAAATTATAAAGCACCATTTTTCAGGAGAGTAAGAAAATGGTAATTTATTCCTCAACTTTCAATATTCTATAATTCTACAGGGTGTCCCAAAATTAGCCTGCCAAAATGTACCAGCTGATTCTACGTTCAAAAATAATGAAAAAAGTTTTAATAAATATAGGTTGAAACATGCTTGCTAAGGGAGCTACAACCCCCCGAAAGGGGGGCCCCAAAGAGGAGTTTTCTGTAATATATCTTCAACTATTTGAGGTAGATTCATGAAATTTGGTGAGTTTGAAGCTTTTATAATTTGCCATATATTTATTTTTCCAATTTTCAGAAATTTTGCCAGGGGCGTCACATACAGGGTGGGTGCTGGATAAATTATGCCCCATATTTTTTGTGTGAATAATTTTTAAATTTTTTATATCAAATTATGAAACTTCATTTATTTTTAGACAAAAAAGGTCATCTTAGTCGACCTTTGTATCTTGAACCGTTTTCGAGTAAAATCGTTTTGAAGAAGTCACGTCCATAAAAAGTACACTAATAAAAATAATCACAAAATTTTTCATTTTGGAATTTTGTTTTTATTATTAATATTTGACGAAAAAATGCTAAACGAAGTAATAAATACCTATAAATTTTAATCCATTGTCTACTTTTGATAAATTTTAGTTCTGTGATTATTTTTATTAGTGTAGTTTTCATGTACGTGATTTTTTCAAAACGATTTTACTCGAAAACGGTTCAACATACAATGATCGACTGAGATTACCTTTTTTGAGTAAAAATAAACCAAGTTTCAAAATTTGATATAAAAAATTTAATAATTATCCCCACAAAAAATATGGGGCATAATATACCCAACACCAACCCTGTATGTGACGCCCCTGGCAAAATTTCTGAAAATTGGAAAAATAAATATGTGGAAAATAATAAAAGCTTCAAACTCACAAAATTTCATGAATCTACCTCAAACAGTTGCAAAGATATTACAGAAAACTCCTCTTTGGGGTGTCCCTTTCGGGGGGCTGTAGCCTCCTTAGGAAGCATTTTTCAACCTATATTTATTGAAACATTTTGCATTATTTTTGAACGTAGAATCAGCTGGTACATTTTGGCAGGCTAATTTTAGGACACCCTGTATATCATACGAGGTAAGCGCAAAAATTTTCCGGGCCTGACTATGAAAAAAACGGTGTAGACTCACAATTAAATTTTATTTTTCAATATAGTCCCCTGACATCAATGCACTTATTACATCGTTTCATATTTATTTATTTATTACTAACTGTCCCCCGCGGGCTTCGCTCCACGATAGTTTTCTATTTTGCGCCGTTTTTTCAATAATATTTAATTGTATTACAATATATCAATATACCGGGTGCCCGTTTTCAAACCTGAACATAAGGATTTAACATTATTGTGGTGAATTCTTGCTCGCCAATTCAGCCTAGAGAATATATTTTTTTATCAGTTGAATGAGAAACTTATTGCGCGTCAAATGATATCAAAAACTACATTATTTTCATCGATTTTTATTGAAAAATATTAATTTAAAATTTGAATGTCGACTGCATATGATTATTGGCTACCCCTTCAGTATTTTCCAAATATTAAAACTGTATAATGGCAATGTATAAGAAAGTCATGTGTTGGGCACATCAGATATTTTAAGTTTTTAATACGTACACAAATATCTAATATTTATTTTTCCTAATTGAGCAAAATAGCCTGAGTATTTTACTGTCTTAAATGAAACAATATTTTGTTTTATTTAAAACAGTACAATATTTAATTTCTTATTTTAATCAAAAACTAAGATCAATGACGATAATGGGGTCCTTAACCTTACTGGCCCCAAAACTGTGACATCCAATTCTGAAACTTACCAGAACTACAAAGAAAAAATGAAGTGATTTTATCAATACCCATCGGTTTTAAATTTTTTTTCCCAAAAAACAATATAGAAACTATTAAAAGTGAAAATTTTGACAAAACCTGGGAAGTACCTACATAAAACTATATGCAAAATTACGCATTGGCCAAACTTTAAAAATATGTAAAAGTCAATTGCCAGCCAAGGTATTTATCATAATTTTAATTGCTTGTTACAATTTTCAACAAAACCTTGTTAATCTTCAATATTCTTACACTTTTCTGTTTTTCTGTCAAACATTATTTTTAGCAAGCAAGTGTTGGGTCGTTTAGCCAAGAATATAAATAATTTTTCAAATTTTATAAATCTTTATCGTTAATTCCGCTGTATGTTAATCTTTTGCAGGAGCGTGTTTACGAAGAAACCGCCGGAACAAACAGTCCAGAGATAGCCAGTTTAATTCCAACAATTCTAACACCCAGCAGCTCAAATTGCGAAACTGGCACACCGGAATTGGAACGTTCACCATCTGTAACACCACTACATAAAACAGAAATTGTTCAAACTGTAGCTTAAATGACAGCAACGCAAAAATATCCAAGCTCAAATTATGAAATTTACACCCAGATTGAGATGTTTAAAAATTAAAAAAAGTAGTCACCTCGTATTTAAATTGAAAGAGAATCAATAAATAGTCTATATAATGTGTGTATATAAAGAAAAGGTGACTGACAATAAAAATAAAAAAATAAAACAGTGTTTACGATAGTTAAAATTGCTGATAATTAATAATATACACTTTATGATATATCATATTGATTGTGCCAAAAAAATTAAAACTAAAAGAAAAAGAATTGAAGTATGCATTTAAACACAAAAAGTTTTGTATTTTTCTAAAAAGTCACTACGTTAATTTCTATTTAAATAAACAAAGAAAACCATTGGGAATTTTGTAATAATAATAATAAATTAATGTATCTACTACAGAACGCACGGTTTATAGATACTATATAAGACTTTTAATTTTATATTGAAAGAAAATATTCTACGAAAATATTAATAATATAACTAACTTCTTTATTATTAAACTTTAAAAAAATATATTTATGAACTTGTTTAAATGAAAATTTTAAATACTTTATTAATAGATACAAAAAATAACATTAATATGTCTTCAATAGATGTTACATATCTCGTTAAAAAAAATACTTGTTATTATGTACATTTATATACAAAAATATGCATGTACATAAACAATATTTATGTATGGTAAAATGTTCTGTATGTACTCATATCACATTTCCCCCCATATTCCTTTAAAGAAAAATCCAACTAATTGTTTAATGTCTCAAAAAAAATGAACTAAGTATAATAAAATGCATATTTATTTATAGGTTAACTTATGATGTACGAGTATGTTGTGTATAATATTTAGAAAAATATTTTTTTATATATAGTATGACAGTGTTTCAACCAAATCTAAGACTGATTGCTAGGCACGTTTACAAAAAAATAACAATATAAATAAATATTTTACCAACGACGTCGAATAATATAAAAAACAGTGAGATACTTAAAATATTTATTTATATTCTTGGCTGAATATGGAGCGTATGCGATATTTTTTTATTATAAGAAACTGAAATATTGCTCTATAAGTTGATCCGTTTCGGGCTCAAAACGGACCTACTTAGAATTTGTTTCGTTTAGTGCGGAAGAATTTATAACTAAACGTTGATTGAAGTATCAAAGTATTTACTGGAAGATAGCCAACCTCCCCCTGTGTAATTATAATGTATGCGTGGCTTAATCCTCCCAATGCTACGCAAAACAGCCCTTATATATTAGCCCCCTTCCAGAATTTTGCTCATTTGTAGTCAGGAGTGCATTTATTGCCTGACAAAAAAATTTTTGCATTTATTGTTGTTTGTAAATTATTTAGAATAAACTGTAACATTTAGTTTAAGCCCCCTGTAATCAATCTTTCAAGTAAGTGACATGTTATTTGTCTTGTTATATCATGTCGTGACTACAGCGAATACAAACTAAACTACTTCAAAAAAATGTTTGCATTCAATACATAAACAAACTAAGTATATTGTATTTCTCCGACCATCGGAATTTGTTAGCATATAACTAAAGATGTAATGGGGGTGTTTAAAGTATTTTTATTTAGGTATTACAGATGTAATTTTTGTATTTACTTACAGTATGTTCCTCTTGTCATAAAAATCGTTTCATTTTTGTTATTGTTATAAAATATATAATTAATAAATAATAACAATTATCAATTGGACTTAATTCATGAGTTTTTTTTTATTTATCATATCATATACGAGCCCTAACAACTAGGTATATGTTCGGACTTAATAATTTAAAATACATAGATGTAATTATATACTTGATTAAAAATTAATGTTATTAATTTATAATTTATAAATTGGTTAGAAAAACTTATTACAGCATACAAAATATTATCACAATATATTTTGTTTTTAACTTGTCTAAACTACATAATTTATTAATAAAAAAATCACAAATTTGCGGACAAATAAATATTCGGACGAACTTGAATTTAAAATAAACTGCTGGCCAATTGAAACGTACCAAGCGAATTTTTAGGTTGAATTTAAAGTCAAATATTTTGAAAAGGAGAAAATATATCAACATGAGGTTTTCAGGATTCAAGAGATAATTTAATTGCGAAAACAATAGTGTGACCTGATTTATTTACTTTAAAGTACATTACTATGTACAGGGTATGAAAGAAAGTCGTCTTTTTTTTCTCAAACTTTATACCTACCGGAATTCCACAAAAATTTTTTTATATTTTTTTGATGTCGATTTTTTTAGTCCCTGGTTAATGAGGAAAAAACCTATTTCTCAAAATTTTTATATCCCTCTTATTTTATAAGATACCGAATTTTTTATTAAATTTAATATTGTTGAACAGGTTTTTGCAATAATAATTATGCTGCATTTTGAAAGCAAATGTCATAATGTGATATGTCGATAAAAAGGTAATTTTAAGTAGAATCTAATTCTTATGGAAAAAATATACAGGGTTGTTTTAAAAAATTTTGAAAGTTAGTAGGTGGCCCTTCCGGTGAAACCGGAAGTGTCATCAGATTGTTTTAAACGTCAAAATGATTATTCCTTTCAACAATCAAACCATGCCAAATTTCAAATTAATACAGTTAAATGTAACAAAATGGTGAGAGTTTTAAAACGATTTCGTAGCCACCCGGTATACACGAATATGAGCAAATTTTTGAAAAAGTGATAAACCGGTTTCGAGGATATAAGTCACTTAAACCAATGGTGAACATAAACCAACTAAATTCCATTCTATTCCATTAAGAAAATAGCCTCAAAAAATGAATTAAAAAATTTACCAATGAGCGAACGTGTACCGATTTTTGATAAGCCACTGGTTACCAATAAATTAATGAAAGTACAAAAAGTGTACTTTTTATAAGAAAACCATTCATAAGGTATAATAATCAACTACAGAGATTGGTTCTTACAAAACACAATACGGCCGAACGACAAAAACCAAAGAAAAAATCAAATTTTCAGCAAAAATTCGGTATCTCATAAAATAACAGGGATATCAAAATTTTGAGAAACATGTTGTTTTCCCATTAAGTAAGGATAAAAAAAAACTACATAAAAAAAATATAAAATTTTTTTTGTGGAATCACGGTAGTTATAAATCTAGACAAAAAAAGAAGACTTTCTTTCATACCCTGTAGATAGTAATGTACTTCAAAGTTAAAAAATCGGGTAACACTATCGTTTTCTCAATTAAATTATCTCTGAAATCCTGAAAACCGCATGTTGATATCTTTTATATTTTCCAAAATATTTGACTTTAAATTCTACCTAAAAATTCGCTTGGTACGTTTCAATTGGCCAGCAGTTTAGTATATTTTTTGTACACAGTCCCTAAAATAGCTATTTTACGGACTCATTTCAGTCCGTAAATGGCTCTTTTCGGGACTATTTCTCTTTTACGTACTATTTTTATTTTACGGACTCATTTCAGTCTGGTTACGATAGTAAAATGGTAATTAAAATCCGAAGAGACACGAGACACTCCCACAAAAAGGGCCTGATTGGTTTCTTCAAAATGTACTGGGTCTCAACACTGCGTTTCAAAATATACTGCAATACAACACGCAGTTAGCTGTTGTCTGCATTATGGGCTTATTGGATCCGAGAATCTACAAAATTCAATTCAATTTAGCTATCGAATAATAATATTCGATAGGTAGGTAAATCGTTAAAATTTCAAATGGAAATATTTATTTCGAAAAAATTGGAAAATTATAAATTTTAAGGACATCCAATCTTTTTTTTAAACTTAAACAGTTAAAATTGAATGAGAAATCAAAAAATTTTAAAATAAATTTAAAAAAACTAAAACCGTAATGGCACAAATCTACTTTTTTGTCGATCGTTTATTAAAGATCTAGTTACCTAATGTAATAAAAGGAGTGTATTAATAACTCAGTTTAATGCATACATGCACATTAAAAACATTGTTGAGATTATGAGATTTGCTAGGTAACCAACAATATATTATATTATTGAAACATGCATTTGGAACTGACACCTCCCGAAATTAATTAATTATGTCAGTGGTATTTTGACTTATTGCATATTATGTCAGAATTTGGATTTTGCCATGGAACAAAATTAGATTATTTTCATTCTAATAAAGAGCGATCGACAAAAAAATATTGTAATCAACATGAGTGTTAATCGGCGATTAATAATCTCGACTCATTAACGCGCTCGCTGCGCTCACGCGTTAAAATCGTTTCGATTATTAATCGCTCTTATTAACACTCTTGTTTATTAAACTACTATTAACGAACTAATGAGCAACCCTATACAGGGTGGGTCGTAACTATTCGGACATAGAGTAGCCACAGATAGTTCGGACCAAAATATGAGGATTTGACCAAATATGCCTTAAGCCTTAGTAAAATGTTGCTGTGGAAAAAAATACAGGGTGTTAAAGTTGAAATATTTTTTTCTTTTTTTGGTAATAATATCACAACATCTTTATAAATTGTTACAAAATTTGGCAGAGGGGTATTACTATAGGTAAGGAATATTATTATTTTATTTATTATTTTAAATTTTGTTATAGGTGGCGCCACATGAGCGATACCTGATGATGAAATTCGATCATAACTTTTTTTGAAATAAGGACTACACCCTCTATCGTGATATCGACGAACCCTTTTCTCCAGTATAAATAAATTATTTCTTTAGTGTCAAGTGGAGGTTTTTCGTGGTTTTACCGGGACATTTTTCCCAGTTTTTCGTTAACAATGAGTTCTACGAGTAATTCGTACTGTTCAGTTCCTCAGTGTACATCGTGGTCGAAGACAAATTCCGGAATAAGTTTCCACTTATTTCCAAAAGCCGGCAAACATTATGTAGAAATTGAGACCGGTCTACACTAACGTGAAAAATTGAGGAGAGGTGAATAGATTAAATAAACAACCATCACGGAGAAAAGAGTTCCATTAGCTGCCACTATGGCGCTGCGAGCTTAAATTCAGTCACCTTTTACTTTAAAGATTATACCATGTAAATCCCTATGGGGACACTTAAAAAAAGCTCAGTGTATATACAGGTATGTAATGTATGTACATACATAATATGTACCTACCAACATACATAACAAAAGAGCTTATTTTTTTTAAAAGTCTGATTTTAGTAACTGTCTCATTTTGTTTAATTTCTCTTGTAGAAAACAATTTTGGAAATGGGATTCAACATTCTTTAAATGTTCGAAGACAACAAAATCTCCTTGTGAAAACTTTTTAGGTTTTCAACAACTCTCAAAGCGTCTGCATAGGAATTTATAGACCTGCATCTTCTTGTTCTGATTCAATCTCTTGCATAACCATCCATCATTCTACACCATTCTCGCTGGTGTTTTCATTTTCATCAAATGGTTCCTCAGTTAATAGCCTCTCATGGCTTTCAGATTAGTCAATTTGCTTTAAGTTCCTCCAAAACTGCCAGGCCTGCCAAGGGCAGATCATCTTCTACATCATATTCCATGTCTAGACTTTGAACTACATATTTTTTGAAACCTGCTTTGGCAAAGCAGTTTTGAATAGTATCCGAAGTCACCTTATTCCAGACCATTTTAAATTTTATTCAAGGGTGTGTCAAGTGGGGGGGGGGGGGGTAAATATGATCCCAACTTTTTTGTATGTTGTGTTTTTTTGTTTTTGACATGAGATTATTAAATTTATTAGTTTTTTACAAAAAAATGGTCCACTTGTTTAATTTCGATGCCATGCGCCGTTTGAGTAAAATCGATTTGAAAATTTTTAACATACTCGGAACGTGAAGCGTTTTTTTTTTGAAATTTTCGAAATAAATATACAAAATTCAGGAGCATGTAGAGCAAGTCAAATGATGAAGAAAACCTTTATAAAGTTTTTCTCTAAAGTGTTTTAAACGGACTCGGAGATATTTAATAAAAAACATTCTTAGGGACATAATATTAAGGGGCTGTAGCTCCCTTAGAAAGCATTTTAGAAAATAATTTTATGAAGGTTTTCTTCATTATTTGACTTGCTCTACATTCTCCTAAATTTTTTATAATCATTTCGAAAATTAAAAAAAAAACGCTTCACGTTCAGAGAATGTTAAAAATTTTCAAATCGATTTTATTCAAAAACGGTGCATGGCATCGAAATTAAACAAGTGGACCATTTTTTTGTAAAAAACTATTAAATTTAATAATCTCATGTCAAAAACAAAAAAACACAACATACAAAAAAGTTGGGATCATATTTACCCCCCCCCCCCACTTGACACACCCTTGAATAAAATTTTCAGATGATAGTAATTTTATATTGTTAAGCATAAAAGAGCTAGTGAATGTACAAAATTTTATTATTATATCTTAAACGGTTTCGGAGATATTAATTAAAAAACATTCTTAAGGGCCTACAATTACGGGGCTGTAACTCCCTTAGAAAGCAGTTTAGAAAATAATTTTATAAAGGTTTTCTTCAGCATTTGACTTGCTCTACATGCTCCTAAATTTTGACCACCTATTTCAAAAACACCTTGTATAGTCTCCATAGTAAAGAAATTCCAACATTGCCAAAGTAACGGCTACTCTAATCCACATCGTATAGAAAGTCATGTGTTAGACACATCCGATATTTTTAAATATTCTCCGTGAGGCCCAAAATTTAAAAAATATGCCTACGGATTGTAACCGATAAAATAGATTTCTTCTTTATTCACATAATTTCTCCTTGATTAAAAATGAAACATTTAACCAAAGTTATAATTTAAATAATTCATACGGATGTAATTTATTAACGAATTAGTAAAAATACTGTGAAAATATTATTTAAATTTTATTAATTTAACATATTTTTAAATATTTTGTGATTTTAACTTTTACATATCCATCTGTTGCTCAATAGGAGAACTATCTTGCTTGCAGTTGCGCAGTCACAAGAAAACAATCAAAATTAAATCAAGCTCACAAAATAACCGTCAATTTCAGTTTTCATTATTTTAGTTGTTGGTTTCCGAACTTTTTCCTTGCATATTTCATATATCAAATACGAATATAAGCAGATTTTATTCTGATACTGTGTGTGTATAAATAATCCATAAATACAAAAGGGGTAGGTAGGTTAATACGTCTTATACAAATATTTCAAGTCAATATTTTTTCTGTAACTTAAAAAATCCTTTAGAGTTTGTACAATCAAAGAATTTTTAAAGATTACCGTAATTATTGTGACAATTATTGTAATACAATCGCACTACAATTTTCTTTGACTAAATCTTAGGTTAGGTTCACTTTTCCGATAAAATTAAAATATTCAATTTATTAGATGTTGTCTATATGAAATCTATGTGTTTTAGATAATGGATGTATCATCATTTCTCCTGGGCAATTACCAAAATATGTACAAAACAAACCCGACAATAAGAGCTGGTCAAGAAGAACGCTTGAATGACCGAAGGACGTGTGCGGTGAATAATCGCAAAGCCTCTCGTAATGATGCATTAATGCAAAGGCGACAAATTGCTAATATGTCGCTAGATAATCCAACGCTTACATCACAAAAGAAGAAGACTAAAACTGAAGAATTGACTACTATGCGGTACCAACAGCTTCTGAGGTGGAAAGAAGAGAGACAAAGAAAAAAATTACAAGAAAAACAACAATCCAAACCGTTATTTGTAGTTAGAGCCATAGAGAAAAGTAAGTTTAAATCCAGTTTTGCTCCTGTAGATCACGCATTTACAGCACCAGCAAATATTAAACAAGTTGTCAATACCACAAATCCTCGTGTTAAAAAACCAATAGAAGCTTCCTCTAGGCAATTGAGGTCGAGGAATACAGCCACATTAACGTCTACTAAACTTCCATCGAAAGGTGAAAATAATAAAGTTAAACGAACTGGTTTGGAATTACGCGCCAAATCTAACAAAGATGTAAGTGGCAGAAATATCAGGAAAGTAACGATAACTGAGAAGAAACCCCAGACAATTAGTAAATTAACTCGCAAAAAAATGCAAATTGTAACTGATTTGGATTTGTCACAGGAAACTCCCCCGAAAATTTATAAACGCACTCCCAAATCAGTGAAAACGTTTAAATATTCAAATAAGAATAATAATAGTTTTGATGGTACATCACCAGATTTTACGACTGGAAAAAAATATAATAAAACTCCAAAAAAACTGGACAATGCTGTTAATTATGGTGAATATTCAAATGATGGTAATTCTCACCAAGTTCAATTCGAAACACCCAATTACTTATTAAAACAGAACTCGTCAAGCAAAAAGAAAACTGTAAAAACATCAAGTTTATCTACTAAAAAAACTCGATCTGGAAAAAATTATGATGGTTCGGAAGAAAGCCCCTTCACTCCGCATATGGACAATAAATTAACAGACGGCGCAATATCTTACCAAAATAACAATAGAGGCAGTTCGAATTTATTAACAGTAAATCTATGGAAAATTGAAAAAATTACATCAAAAACACCGCAGAAACCATCAAATAGTAGTAATGAGAAGAAGAGCGTTACGAAGTCAACGAGGAAGTCAATCAGAAAAAGTCAATGCGATGATAATAATTCTGAATCTGCACAAAAACCAACTTCAGATGAAATCATTGAGGAACCCACAGTAACATATACAACCAGAAAGTCTGTCAGGAAAAGTACAATCGGTGAGATTATATCGAAAACTCCTCAAAATAAAAATTTACAAGCACAAACTCCCATGAAGCAAAACGAGCTAATAAACGAAAAATTGGCGCCTCAAACTCCATCAAACATAAAAACCATACCCACAGTGTATGTAAGCCCTTTTGTAACGATTTCAAGGGGAAAAGCGAGGGATTCGCAAAAACTTTCATTAAATAAATCTGAACTTAAAGATGACATATCGAACCCTAAAAGTCCCCAAGCAGCTGCGAATTACTTTACTTCTCTATTGAACACCAAAATCGAAGAAATTGAAGCAAAATGCGACGAGTGGACTCAACATAAAACCCACGACCTTCCAGAAGGCGCCGAGGATATGATTGATGTTACAATAGGCCAATCGAAATTATTAATTTCCAAAAAGTTTCAACAATTCCGAAAGCTAATTGAACAATGCAGATGCCCTTCCTCCAATGAACAACCAGTTACTTGTCTTGACTTGCACGGATTTTGGGACATGATCTACATTCAAGTGGAGAATCTAAATAAACGCTTCAGTAACTTGGAAAACATGAGGCAAAACAACTGGGAAGAAATAGTGAACGAACCCAAAGCAAAGGTTGCTCAGAAAAAGCGGAAAGTTCGTGGTGGTAAAAAAGCCCAAGCATCGTCTTCTCTAAGAGACATGATAAGAGCTGCTAGAAACCAAAAGAATGCTAAACTGGAGGCCGATGTCTTGGCGGTGACGGAAGTTAAAAGTACACCTTGCAGGCGAAGCCTCAGGTTATTATCTGTAAATAATCTGAACGTTGGTTCACCAAGTGAGGAAATTGTAAATGACAGGCACCGCATTAAAGCAGTTGATCAGGGATCAGCTATTAAAAGTATTTCGAAAAAAGGACGCGGGTCATCGAGAAATATCACTAAATCTGTTTTATTTGAAAGTGACCTGAAAGAAAATGAATTTTCTCATCTTCTTGTTTAATTAATATTTATATTACGTGTTGGTTTTTTGTTTCAATATTGTAGTTTTTGTTTTTGAGTATATGTATTTTTATTAAACTGGAACTGTAAATAATAATTGCATTTAATACACAAGATTTTTTTACTTCTAAAATTTATAAAAAAATGTTTTTTTTGTTGTCGTGAAATCCTTATATTCATGAAAAAAATTTTGATTGTTTAAAACTTGATAATTATAAATTAGATTCCGTAATAAATTGGAAGTAACATTTTTGCATATAAAGGTACTTTGCTCTTGAAAGTTAGTTCGTTGTCAGAATCTACATATCTATTGACTATGCATAGACATACAGGGCGATAATAAATTAAGAAAACATGAAAATCTCAGAAACGGTAAGAGATATAGCTTTGGTTAAATTGGGGCAAAGTT
Organism: Pediacus dermestoides; assembly: GCA_963942485.1. Lineage (NCBI taxonomy): Eukaryota > Metazoa > Arthropoda > Insecta > Coleoptera > Cucujidae > Pediacus > Pediacus dermestoides. Next base: position 18,111,519 of record OZ012625.1, read on the forward strand.
GCGTAATATGGTAGCCAATAATAAGCCGTTTAGAAATCGAAAATATCTTTTGTAGTTCTGGAGATTTTTTTAAAAAAAACCAAATTTTTGCCTTTTCGTTTTTATTTTTTTCTGCTCTTATTTTTCAAGATATCGAAAAACCAAAAACACTGCCATGGACACTTTTTGTGCTTTATAAAATGGCGTTAAAATTTTCCTCATGCGACTTTTCGTTTTTCCGCTGACGTCATCAACTCCATTTTTTTAAACAGGGCCCTGTTTTTTTTTTCATCGTTTTAAGTAGCATTTTTTATGCTCTATGAAATGGCGTTTAAATTTTTTCCATACGACGTTTCGTTCTTGTGTAATCATCGGATCATTTTTTGAATGCCTACGGCACTGGATTATTTTTACAATTTCATCAGTATTTTTTTTCATTGTACAGCCCATCATCAGTATTGACGATTTCATAAGTATTTATTTTATAAAATTATTAAAAAAAAATACTTCCATTGTTCTTATTATTACTACTAACAATAATTAATAGGTTAGTTTGATTTATTATAAAAGAAAATTTATTATTATTAAAGTTTACCAAAATGTGTGGATATGAGGAAGTGAGGAAAAATACTGATGAAATTGTAAAAAAAATCCAGGATCTGAAGATGATTGCACAAGAACGAAACGTCGTATGGAAAAAATGTAAACACCATTTTCTAGAACACAAAAAATGCTACTTAAAACGACAAAAAAAGATACAGGGCCGTATTTAAAAAAATGGAGTTGATGACGTCAGCGGAAAAACGAAACGTCAGATGAGGAAAATTTTAACGTCATTTTATAAAGCACAAAAAGTGTCCACGACAAAGTGCTTTTCGTTTTTCGATATCTTGAAAAATAAGAGCAGAAAAAAATAAAAACGAAAAGGCAAAAATTTGGTTTTTTCAAAAAATCTCCAGAACTACAAAAGATATTTTCGATTTCTAAACGGCTTATTATTGGCCACCATATTACGCAACTTTGCCCCAATTTAACCAAAGCTGTATCTCGTACCGTTTCTGAGATCTCTGTAGTGAGAAGCGAATTTGAAACTGCCTGTATTGTTACAAAAATCGATGATAAATTAAATTCTATACAAAAAAGTCCCTATCTTTTTTTGATAATAATTTAAAATAAGCGAGTTACTTTAAAAAAAGTTATTTCCTATTCTTTAAAATCAAGTAGCCATAAAACGGAATAGTAATTTATTAAAACCAAGCAATCATAATTTTGAATTTAAGCAAGTTGAAAAAAACTTGAAAGAATTACCTACGGAAATATTGAAATTTAGCAAAATTATATTTCTTGGCTACCTATTTGATATTAAAACTTTGCAAAAATTTTTACAAAATAACTCGCTTATTTTAAATTATTATCAAAAAAAGATAAGAACAGTTTTTGTACAGAATTTAATTTATACTAGATTTTTGCAACAATATACAGGGTGTTACATTCAAAAAAATTTTATTTTTGTGAATATCTCGAAAACCAGTTGGTCAATTGTTTTTCAGTTATCGCCATTGTAATCAGCGGAAAAAATGCTACTAGTTTGCTAATTTAACCTACTTTGTAGCTCCAATAATAACAAAGTTAGCAATAGTAAGCCACTTCGCACGAACATCCTGTATATTATAATAAAATATATATTTAGGCAACCAGTAATACACACCAGTAGGCATACTTTGCAGTAGGCATATAATATATTGTAGTAGGCATCTGCAATGACTTATTCTAGCTTCCTGCATTACCGATTCAGTATTAACAAGTTGACAAATGTTCCAAGAAAGTTCACTTCGTCTTTCTTTGTTTGATGTGTTGGAATTTCTGCATATTTTTATCTCTTTTTAAAAATGGTGTTTGAACGATTGTAATAGCTTTTATTATTAAAGGTTGTGTGAGTTTTACATGGTTTATTTTGGTTGTATTTTATTTAAATCGGATTTCTTTTCCAGGTTTGTTTATTAGTGTTTATTAAATACATAAAATGACATCTGGCAACAACATTGAAACCCAATATTTGAAGCTTAATGCTGCTAATCAGTGGCCGGTACATTACCAGGTATTTCACGCTCTCATTCTTTTTGTTCTTAAGTTTTTTTTTAATTGTCTATTATTTTACAATTTTCATTGTGTTATTTACTATATCCGTGGCAGTAAAACACAAAGAAATTTGTTTTAATTCATTGGTAATGACTCACATGTATTTCTTTGTATCATGTGAAACATAGGTACATTAATTAAAAATAATCGGAATTTCTTAAGAGCATTGTGTTTAATAGAAGCAATTACTAATAACGTGGTTAAAAGTCACGTTTTGAAGTGATATAATTAACTATGATAGGATATGTAATATGTAATGTTTTACTGGGAAAGTAAAAAATACTAACTAGTTAAATGGAACTAAGTTGTGTTCTTGGTTTTTCTTTCGTATGGAAACCAGGCCACTTTAATTTTAATTGACATAAAGGTTAATATACCTAATTTATATTCTTGACTACCAACAATTTTTAAATTACATTGTTACAATGCATTTGTTATATTGCTATAATAAAAAAACTAAAATTGTGCTGAATTGGCATTTGATTACTGCTGATAAGTTAAATACACCCATTCACAACTAATTTATTACTTTCTTATAAGTGGTTGATAAGATAAAAATGGATGTTTATTTTGGTTTTGGTATGTGGTATAAAAACTACGTTCAGTGCTGATTACTTACCTATAATTGATTTCCAGCAAATAAGATCTGAAAGTTCGAAAAATGGTGGTCAGTGTACTGAAGCGGTGAAGCCCCAAAACAAGATCCTGAACAGATACCGTGATGTAAGCCCCTATGACCACAGCCGCATTATTTTGAAACGAGGATCCACAGACTACATAAATGCAAATTTAGTAAGAGTGATAAGAGCGAAGAGAAAATACATCCTTACGCAAGGACCTTTAAGTAACACAGTCGGTCACTTTTGGCTGATGGTATGGGAACAAGAATCAAAAGCTGTATTAATGTTGAACAAACTAAGGGAAAATAGACAAGAAAAATGTTATCAATACTGGCCGTCGAAAATTGGAGCTGAACATGCCATGATTATGTCAGATGTTGGACTGAAATTGGAATACATAGAACAGAAGGACCATTCTTATTATTTAACGCGACTACTTCGACTGACGGACATTGAAAGTAGTTCGTCCCGTGATATTATACAATTTCATTACACAACTTGGCCGGATTTTGGAGTGCCTACATCGCCACTTGATTTTCTAGAGTTCCTCAATAAAGTTCGAGATGCTAATGTGTTGGGTGAAGAAGTAGGACCAGCTGTTGTTCATTGTTCGGCTGGGATTGGAAGATCAGGCACGTTTTGCCTTGTGGACTCGTGCTTAGTTCTGGTACGGTGATTTGTCTATTATTAACAAAATTTGGCTTTTTTACAGGCGATAAAAAGTATTTTCTTTTAATAATTTAGACATTAACTTCATTTACAAAAAAGATATTTGGTATAAATTTATTATAACAACTATAACAATGTTCTTTGAACTTTCTCTGTTCAGTTTTATCCTTATTTTGATTTGCCTGTATAAACCTGAATTGTACAGGGTGTTTCTCCTAAGTACGGTCCGTAACTTCAGAGCGCAATTCCTTGGGATGTTTTAAGAAAAAATTTTCATTTCATTTTCAACATCTGTTTTGATTTAGTGTCGAAATTGATTATTTTTGTAAGAATAGGTTAGTATTAGGCAAAAAATTCAAGAGACCTTTTTTGTTGTACAGGGTGTCCCATTTTCGACACTTTTAGGCGTTATTATCAAAGATAGAGTGTTGCGGTTTTCACTTTCCTGTCCTACTTTTTTACAAAACGAAAGATTCCGGGGTCAAATTTGTCATGGCTCTCTTAGTTTTTAATCTACAGAGTGATTCTGAAAATGTTTGCTTTTTAGACACCCCTCGTATTTCCGTTATGCGTCTACTTATCAAAAAAGTGAAAACTGATCTTGATAGAGTTTTTTACGTAGAATGCAGTGACGTAGGCAGTTTTTGTGTAAAAGGTTTAGTTTTAGAGATATTGCCCAAACTTATGTTTTTTTAAATGGGACACCCTATATATTATTTTTTATATTGATTAAGCAAAATTTGAGCTTTCTAAAAATATATAATACTTAATATTTATTTTGAAAAACAAGCTCAAAATTCGATATTTTTAATAATTTACTTTATTTATAACAGTAGGCCATGGCTAGTTTATTAGAAACAAAATTTAACAGATTTGTCCGATTTCCATTATTGATGAAATATTTTTGTTACGTAGGAGTTTTTATTTTACTTTTAATTTTTTATTACAATGGCCATTTACGATAATTATGAGAAGTATTATATTGTTGGTATGTTTTATACAATGCATTAAAATTATCTTTTGAAGTGTTTAGCTTTAAAATAATTACGCATTGTGAAAATTTTGGATTTGTTTTTCAAAAATTAGCCATGGCCTACTGTTATAAATAAAGAAAATTAGTAAAAATATCGAATTTTGAGCTTGTTTTCAAAATAAATATTAAGTATTATATATTTTTGGAAAGCCCAAATCTTGCTTAATCAATATAAAAGATAATATATAGGGTGTTCCATTTAAAAAAACATAAGTTTGGGCAATATCTCAAAAACTAAACCTTTTACACAAAAACTGCCTACGCCACTGAATTCTACGTAAAAAACTCTACTCTATCAAGATCAGTTTTCACCTTTTTGATAAGTAGAGGCATAACGGAAATACGAGGGGTGTCTAAAAAACAAAGATTTTCAGAATCACCCTGTAGATTAATAACTAAGTGAGGCATGACAAATTTGACCCCGGAATCTTTCGTTTCGTAAAAAAGTAAGAAAGGAAGGTGAAAACCGCAACACTCTATCTTTGATAATAACGCCAATACCACCTAAAGTGTCGAAAATGGGACACCCTGTACATTGTTAGAAGAGTTTCAAAATAATAAATTTCCAAAAAAACATTGGCGTTCTACTTTTTATGAAGGAAACGTCTGACTACACCACTGGCGGCTGATAAAAATTGATTTTACACTAAAAATGTAGCTCTTTATTAACGTAAATTAATTGCAAAATTTAAAGATCCCAACACAGGCCGTTCAAAAATTATTTGAAATAATAAAAATTAAAATTAAATTTTCAACACCCTGTATTTCGGAATCTAAGCATTTCCGGGCACATGTTTATAGAAACATTTTTCTTAAAACATCCCAAGGATTGCGCCCTGAAGTTACGGACCGTAAATTACATAAAAATTATAGATTTTCATTTATATAAATTCCTAACTCTAACAAACGTTATCTTTATAGTTTCTAGCAAAATCTATTTTTATAGTATTGATTAGAAATTTCATAATTAACGTAGTGCTTCAATAACTTCCTTTTAACTGTTGTTGAAATAACATGAAACTTAAATTTAGAATTGGTATGAGGTTTGTCTGAGTAATAAACAAATTTTATTGTCGTGTGTTATGTGATAAATATAGCTAACAAATTCTACTTATTTAAGGATAAAAATTAATGTTAATGTCTTTTTTTTTCTCAAAATTATTTGGAGACGATTTATGTTTATACGAAAAACTGCTAATAATTTTTATAATTTTGTCCATTCGCAACACTATGAACAAAATAACTTAATCACCCTGTATCGACTTATTCAAATCGGTTCCCACTCTTGGGGTCACGTAATAATTTGGAATGGCTGTTAAATCAAAAGAAGTTTGCCGATCTTAAGGTTCATCAATAATCTGAACGGGAAATTGAAAATATCAGGCATTAGATACTTTTTTATTTATGAAAAGGTATAAACATTTAGTACATTTCCGTATATTCTGGTATTTTCCTGGTTATGACTCCTGACAAATTGTAGGCACAAAGTGGGAATATTGCCTTTATATTTTTAATTTTTTGTAATATTTATGTTCAATATAATGTTATTTTATACGATAATCTGAAAGAAAGACAATTTTAAATACAGGGTGATTCAGATCAATTAAAAAAACACCTTTAAAATAATTAAAACTTGCTATCTACGCCTATGGAAAACTGGGCGACTGTACTTACATACCCGCTGCGACTCTATAAAAGAGATTAAAGTTTTGTCCGCCGTCCTCTAAAATTTATTGTTCATAACAAATTAAAAATTTATTTAGGATCAAATATTTGATAACTGAACGCGATGCGGCAAGCGCTAACATCGCCCTTTACTTCACTCACTGTGACGCAAAAAAATGTGGACACAGGAAGAAAATTGTTCAAACAAAAACTATAGGGAACTTGACGCTCTACAACTTTTATTTGAACAATTTTTTTTTAATATAGACGATTTTCGAATTTAAAAAAAAAACGTTTTCATAAAACTTGTTGGTTTTTTTAACTATCATAATTTGTTTATTGATGAGGATACGCATACGATTATACACATCATTTTGTAGATATTTTTATTCTCTACAAAAAAGGTATTGGCACTTTTTTTTGCTGATATCAAATATAAACCCGAAAAATGCAAAAATCCAATTCACCCCTAAAAATCAAGATGCCGGAATTTCCGCAAGGAAGGAGGTCGAAAATTTGGGGAATTAGTTAATTTCAGATCACTTAACAACCCCTAAAATTTCATTCTTATTCCGGGCGATGACGATCTTTAACATTGATTTTCGGATAATTTTACTTACTTTAACAGAGCATAAAATTTATCCACTAAATAAACGTTTTTTTTTTATAATTTTGTGAGATTTTTTTACGAATAAAACATGATGATGCTGCATGTAACAGTTAAAATCAATATATATATATATTAAAAAATACCTGGTAGACATAGTTCTAGTAGAGCTGATGACCTTTTGATTTTCATATAGGTAGTTTTATTAAGTAGATATTTTTTTTAATGTTTTATACCAATTTTTTAACTTGTGGTTTAATTCACGTTACTTAATGAGAAACTATTTGCTTTGAATGTGATGACAACATTGATGAGTCGCATCTATTGGGAGTCTAACGACGTAGTTTTTTTTTATTATTAATTAATCCGCCAATATAATGGGTTCTTATGAATAATGAATGCTTTAAGATTACTTGTACACACTATTATTAAATTTATTTCCTTGTATCGTAACGTTAAATATTTTCTACAGATTGAACAGTATGGCGTAAATTCAATTGACGCCAAGGATATCCTATTGGAAATGAGGCAATACCGTATGGGCCTCATACAAACTCCTGAGCAACTTAGATTTTCATATCAAGCAATCATTGAAGGTGCTAAACGAATGATTTGTCCAAGTTCGGAGGTAAATCGCTAGATTATATTTTGTAGCCAATGTTTCCTTTCCCAAAATCTTTCAGTAAACCCGCTCCCAAAACAGAATCCTTTTGTCTAAGGTAATCCACAATTTCCCATATGCTCTAAAATAATGATTATGTTTCTTATTAGGAGGACAGTTTCCACGTCGAAAACAACATTTCAAGTGAAGTTGAAGAAGTCGACGTTGTTAGCTCTGAGGATGATGATGAACCACCCCCTTTACCACCACCCCGAATGGACAGTCTTAAAAAACAAAATGGTACACCAGTTGATAGACCTTTACCGAAAATTCCGAATAGTGTTTCCTTACATGAACTATACGAAAATTCTGATAGTGTCGAAGAGGTAAATAAATGTGAGAATTGTATGAGAAACACGTTTGATTTTATTTTTGTTTTTCAGACGTACATTCCGAGTGGTCCACTGCCAGTGGTGCCTGCAGGCGAAGAAGAAATGAGCAGCGAGGATGAATTAGAAGACGAAGAAGAAGAAGGCGAAGATCCTAGATCCGAAAGTCCAGAGTCGAATAGGTAAGCATTTCTATCTAGAAATCATGTTTGAGTTTAAATAGCTTTTGTTGTAATTAATTAAATTTATTTGTTCTAATTAGTAAAGTAATTTCTTATTTTAATATATTTTTTCTTTTGCAGTATATCCTCGTCAGAGATGCGGCAGCGAAAACGCACCGAACGAAGAGAAACCATGGAGGCCCAAGTACGGGATATGAAGCGCCGACAACAAATCAACGAACGATGGACACAGTTGAAGAGGTCACTATTACCTTTTGTTATAGGAGGCTCCCTCTGTATAGGGGGTGGTCTCTTTGCTTACTATTATTTAAAATATTAACTTTCACACGGTCCACGGCAGCAATGTTTTTCTTATTTTTTTTCCAATTTGTATTTATGATTTGTAGATGAAACTATATTGCATTTGTTGTTTCAAATTGAGCGAAGTTCCAATAACGGTGGTAAAAGAAAATTCACGTTAGCATGATATATTTTTTTATATTCTATATTTATGTATTATTAAACACAAATGTTTTTGGTAGCACTGACAATTTTATAAAAAAAATTACTTTTTTGTAAATATAACAAAAAGATCCATTTAGTTTTTATTTTAAGTTAAAACTTAAACAACGTAAATATTTAGAACTACATATCAGACTAATGTTATTTATACGATAAAAACTAAATATCAATATTTTGTAGTATTTATTTTTTTATAATTAATATTTTTTCGTGGTCCTTTAATGTTTTCTTTCTTTTTTTTTATTTAGTACAATTTTTTCGCAACATCACCTCCATACTATAATTAATTAAAAATTCTAAGAAATTAGCTACGAAAAGGAAGCATTAAAGTTCATAGTTAAAACATATTTTCATAATATTTTTATGTTACGTTTTCTTTTAATGCGTCTCTTTAATTGTGTAAGTAACTGTAACATTACAACAACTTGTTGTAGTAGAATGATTGAATGGGAACAAGACTGAAAAACTACCACCAAAGTCGGTTTTTTTTTAACATTTTTTGATTAAACCAAAGCATTATACGCGACTCCATTAATTGCGCGAGGAAAACAACTTGATTTTTGTTTATGGGAAAATTTGCTTTGTTTCTATTTTATTCAGGTAATTTTATTTGGTTCATATTAATTTTATAGCCAATAAGATTTGAGAAACATGTATTTTTTGTTGATCGGTAATTTGAAACAAAATATGTTGGAACTTCTCTGTGTATTTTTTTGTTAAATATTAAAAGTCTCCATGTGGAACCATTATATTTTGAACGTACATAGAAAGTTTTTACAATTGGCTGCCAATTTTTTTTGAGAATGTTTTTTTTTGGTACGTGCATGTTTTTTATTTTTTCATTGGATAAAATATAATAAATAGCATTCTTTGTGATTTGATAAACTAATTTCTAGGTCGAAAAATTATCTTTATACTTTAAATTATTGAAGTAGTGAAAATATTTCAAATACAAGTTTTCGCTGTGCTTAAACATTGTCACTAACATAAACCTGAATAAATTAAAACAAATCAAACTAATGGAAATGAACTGGGTACTTCTTTCTGAAATCAAAATCTTTTTCTTATTGTACTGTTTTTTTATTTGGTGGTAGTCATAAAATATGTTGAAATGGATTTATATAACGAAGCTTGTAGTACTTTGTGTAAAGGATCATGACTTTAATTAATATTAATAGTGTTATCACGTGATATTTACATAAGTTCTTGTGTCGTCCTAGAACCTGGACGAAACAAAAATAGATGTAAAATTTTTAGTTATTATTTTCTGTCTTTGTGCGACTTATCTAAAAAATTCCCCAAAATTAAATGAAATGTTTTTGTGGTTATTCAAAATGAAAAACAGGGTGCTTATGAACTGGATTTTCTAAATTTTTACAAAACCAATAATAAAATTCTAAAAAATTACACAAAATAAATTAAGACACGATTAAAATGCATTTTGTATGCCTTGTTTACACATTCCTTTTAAGTGCCTCTACGTAACCTGCTAATTAAAAAAAAACAATTTTGACAATATGCGTTGTTATTTAATTTAAAATAAGGTGACAATCGGTTTTATAGTTAGGTTTTTTATCAGTACCGATTTCCAATTGTGATTATTTACTATATTTTCTCAAAAAAATTTATGAATATTCAATAAATATATTTAAACAATATAACAGATTGTTTAATATACCTAAGTTTCTTATTCCAGGCCTAAAACTACACTTCAAGACTGACATTTGAACTTTTTTTGGAGAAGACTGGACTATGAGAATTTCAGATTAGTTGAAGATAAGTTTTGTGGTCTTACCTTTTGATTTTTTTTTAGTTTTCGTTGAATTCCAGTCGAAATTCTATCCTCCTCTGTTTGTTGTTCCAATCGAATACAATGTAAAAAGTTTTTCCTTAAATTTTATATTAATTATTCTCATAAATATTTTTTGTATAAAACACAGCTGTGCAACTGTTCAAATTTGCCATCCATGTTATTAGTATTGTAATTTGTTAAGGAACTGTATACATTTTAACTTTATAACGGAAAAAACTAAATTATTCTAATTGTGCAATTATGTAATCTAAATAATTGAAATTTACATACATACGTATTAATAACATTCTAGCTAGCTAATGTACGTTTTGATAAAGAAGTGCAACAGAAAGTTGTCAAGTAAAAATTTGTCATGTTATTTTGTCACTTGTCAGTCGTTAATGTATTAATAATATTTCTAGTACAAAGCATAGTTAGTGCCCAGGCGGAAGGAAATGCCTTTCTTCAATCAAAACGTCGTAGTGTAAGAAACTTTGTAAGCAATAATAAAGATGATGTTTATACTAAAGCATTTTATCACACTCAAACATACCTTACTCCAGTAGCACCTCCAGCCGGTGCTTCGCCTTTTATATTAAATAGAGAATTATCTAGACTAATTGCTCAAGTCAGCAGTAAACACAAGAAAAGAGATACTAAAGCAAAGAAAGGTGATACATTACCTAGTGTGGTAAAGTTTCAAAACGACGTAATATTACTTTTGTAGCTGAGCAGAAACGAAGTCATAAGAGTAGTACTAAGCATGTTTGGGGCCCTTGGACGCATTGGTCTCCATGCAGTGTCACTTGTGGTAAAGGCAGGGAAATCAGATGGAGACATTGTAAGAGGAGTTGCAATAATATAGAGACAGAAATGGAGGAGAAATCTTGTCAGCTTCCTGCTTGCGCTGGATCGCTGTTTGGGTTAATTAAATTGTAGCTTCTGTTTTAATTAGCTTTAATACATAATAAAATTATATTTTTCGAAAAAGTGCGTGTATGTTGGACGGAGGTTTAATTTTAAAAACATACAAACTTTAAAGTTAATCAAGGATATACTCAAAACTCGTTACCTATAGCAGATATCGAAAAATGGACCACGGAGTCTCCATCTCTTTTTTCGAGTTATCAAAGAAAGTTCAATTTTTCAACTAAGCGATACAAGTCTATATCTTGATTGTTTTTCAATTTAGAGAAAAGTTAAAATTGTAGAAAGTCCAAAGAAGAATTTGATGTATTACTAAAAAAAATGTTTTCTTATACAGTGTGTTTGTAATGTAATGTTAAATATAACAAACCAAACTGTATTTTTATAAATTAATTTAATATATTTTTATTCTACGTTGTAGATAATTAAATTCCCTACATATTTCTTATTTAGTATTCCTTACTCCTAAATTTATTGTCCAAGCAATCTAGAATTTTAGTTCGCAATCGGAGAGGGCAGGATGAAACTTTGTAGGTACTTGGGGTCCATAAAAGGAAGTTTAAATCCAAATTTTAGACTTCATCCCTCGGGAGGTTTTTCCGCTATCTTGGATTTAAGGATGCATTTGTTTTTTGCGATTTGCGGTTTAACTACGCACTTCGTCAAAAAGTATGTCTCTTTATTTATTGTAGATCATAAAATTCTCTATCGAACCATGTATACTGAACAAGTACTTTATCCATTATTTAAACAATTACGAGCATTTTAGTTAAAAATTTTGACGTTGAAATAGAGTTTTTTCACTTTTTCAATTTTCCTGTGCCATTTATCGAAAAGTATAATTAATCCAAAAAGATAGACCTTGAAAAGCTCTACAATTTTCATATAAACAACTTGCGCGTTCTCGCCACCAGCGCCTGAAAATCGAACTCTACACGGCAGGTTTTGATGTACTGACCACTGACCTACCTGGAATAAGAAAGGGCAGGATGAAACTTTGTGGGTAGTTTAAGTACTCAAGTGAAAGTTTAAATTCAAGTTTTAGACTTCATCCCCCAAGGGGTTTTTCCGCCATCTTGGATTTAGGGGTGCATTCGTTTTTCGCAATTTGCGGCTTAACTAAGCAGTTTATCGACAAGCACCCCTCATCATTTATTGTAGATATTAAAATTTCCTATGTAACCATGTGTATAAGGTAAATTATTCATTAATTATTTAAACAAATACTTGCATTTAAGTAAAAAATTTGGGGGTTGAAAGAGTTTTCCCACTCTTTTGTCTTTCCTGTGCTTGCGTACGCGCCTGCAAGTCGAGCTCTGCACTGTTGCTTTGTTCTAACAATGTTAATTGTTTATTGTTAATGTTACACACATGGTAATCGTTTTAACAATTAGCCAATAACGTAGAAGTCACAGTCACTTTCGAAAAAAATCCCTCAACTCTTGATAAATCGTCAGAATTTTTAATTGTAACAATTATTCATATAAAAATATGAGCTTTTTGAGGTCTAAGTGTGTTAGAATTTAATGCGGGAAGGAAAAATAAAACAAACGTACATTCATCTATGAGTATCAGTATGCGACTGACTTTTATTATTAACTGAAGGTGGCTACACTGTTGCCATAGAAGTATAGAACACAGAAAAATAATTGTTTGAGATACAAACTCCAACACCCCCACTATCTCAAAACAATCAACCAATCAAACCTAATTTATCAACAAAAAAGGAATGCTTAACTCTTGCCAAACCTTTTGTCATAATATCTGCTACCATTTCATTAGTCTGCTGATATTGAATAGTTATTAAATTGTTCGAGACACATTCTCTAACAAAATGGTACCTTACATCGATATGTTTGGACCTTTTATGAAACATTGGATTGGAAGCTAGTTTTTGTGCACTCTGATTATCATTATATATCTTAACACTACCTTTAAAATCTATCAATTCACCCAAAATATTTTTTAAATAAATGGCTTCCTTTGATGCTTCACTAAGCCCTATATATTCAGCTTCAGTACTACTCAGAGCAATAGTTTTCTGTTTACTACTTTGCCAAGAAATAGGACCTCCTGAAAGTTTGAATACATAGCCTGTATATGATTTTCTGTCATTATCATTTGCCCAGTCAGAATCCACAAAACCCTCTAAATCCAAATCATCAGTACATTTTGAAAATTTCAGTTTATAATGCTTTGTACCCTTCAGATATCTAAGATATTCTGTATAATTATTATTATATTGACTCAAGTAATTAACTGCAAATGTTATATCTGGTCTGGTTAATACTGCTAAATACATTAAACTTCCTATAAGTTTCTGATAAGGCAAGTTACTTAAATCTACATACGAATCTGAAACTCTTTCAACATTATCCTTACTTTCCATAGGAGTATTTACAATTTTACAGTTTTCCATGCCAAAATTTTTCAAAACCTGATTTACATAATTTTCTTGGTCTAAGAAAATGACATTATTTTTATAATCATTAGTTATCCTGACTCCAAGGCAATTCTTTGCTTCACCTAAATCTTTTATGTCAAACTCTAAGTTCAATTTTGATTTCAAACATTCAACACTTTTACAATCATTTGAAAAAACAAAAAAATCATCCACATACAATGCAACCAAAGTTAATAAATTTTTATCCTTTTTAATGAACAAACAATATTCATGTTGTGATTTATTATAGCCTAATTCAGATAAAACTTCACTTACTCTAGCATTCCATGCCCTAGACGATTGCTTCAATCCATAAACAGCTCTTTTTAAACGGTACACTTTATTTTCATGATTTTTAACAATAAAACCCTCAGGTTGTCTCATATAAACCTTCTCCTCAAGTACACCATTCAAAAAAGCACTTTTTACATCGAGATGCGTTATTTTTAAATCTAATTTTACAGCTAACGCAATCAACAATCTTGGAGTAGAGTGTCTCACTACTGGCGAAAAAACATCACCATAATCTATACCTGCTTTTTGCGCACAACCTTTTGCAACTAACCGCGCACGATATTTAGCTTCTCCACTTTCACTGATTTTTTGTTTAAACACCCACTTACACGGAACCACTGTTGACTTATCTGGTGGGCTGTCCGTCAGTTCCCAGACATCATTTTTTTTAAAACACTCGAACATGGCCTTTTTCCATAAGTCAGCATCAGTCCTTGACATGGCTTCTTCGACTGTGACTGGATCATCGTTGGAATCGAATTCTTGCACACAAGCATAAGTGACGTAATCATCAAACTGTTTAGGTTTACTTATTCTTTGTGATTTTCTAACCACTGTATCATCTTGTACTTTAGGCAATTCAATCTCAAAATCTTCATCACTTGTTAAATCTTCTTGTTCACTGTCTGTGGGATTCTCGTCAGAAGAATTATCTGGCTGATCCTGATCAACTTCAGCCCCCACTGAAACTGCTGCTTCCTGTAGTTCACATGTTTGTTTAGGTTCTTTTAAATTTTCTTCAATAATTATATCTCTGCTTACAATAATTTTCTTCTCAATAGGATCGTACAATCTGTAGCCTTTTATGTTATCGCTAAAACCAATCAAAATCATCCTTTTTGATTTCTTGTCCCATTTTAGCCTTTTTTCTTCTGGAATTAGGGTCATGGCCTTACTTCCAAATATTCTTATTCCACTTACGTCAGGTTTTCTTCCATACCACATCTCGTAAGGTGTCTTTTCAATTCCTGAGACAGTAGAACGATTCCTGAGGTAGACTGCTGTCGCCACAGCTTCTGCCCAGAACATTTTTTCTAATTTTGCATCATACAGTAAACAAAGAGCTTTTTCAACAATGGTACGATTCATTCGTTCACTGGTACCATTCTGTTGAGGAGTATAAGCATTTGTTTGCTGATGCAAAATTCCATGTTGCTTATAGTAAGTTCTGAACTGATTACTATCAAACTCTGTTTCTTGGTCACTTCGGAAAATTTTAATCTTCTTACCTCTTTGATTTTCTACATAGTTTTTAAACTCCTTGAATTTTTCATATGCCTCATCCTTACTTCTGAGAAAATATGCAAAAACCATTCGCGTAAAGTCATCTTCTAAAATCATAAAATATTTTGAGCCTCCAAGAGATGTTACTTCCATCGGTCCACATAAGTCTCCATGAATAACCTCTAGCACAGAATTGGCTCTATTTCCTTTATGATTAAAGGGTAGCCTAGTTTGTTTGCCTTCACAACACACTTCACATAAGTCAAAAATACTTTTCACTAAAGTACCTTTGCAGTCAAGTCCATTAACTAGTCCATTTTTCATTAAATTCAAGTCTTTGTAATTTAAATGACCGAAACGCCTATGCCAGACTTCTCCAGAGACTGCCAATCCTGCTACTAGATTTAACTGTGGTGTCTTCTCAAAATTCAATTTGTAAACATTGTCCACTAAACTTGCTGTAGCAATCAGCTGATTTCTCTTGTTGAAAATGTCGCAACCTGTTTCATGAAAGACAACTTTATTATTGTTTCTAATCAGTTGACTAACTGATAATAAATTTGTCATCAATTCGGGTACATAAAGTGCATTACGAACTGTGACCAAATGTTGTTTTTCTTGCGCTATTGTCGTGATTTCTACATCACCTGCACATTCTATAGCCAAGTTATTTTCATTTGCCACTGTAATTTCCTTTATTTGTATTTCTTTATTCACATTTTTAAGCCAATCTTTTCTTGATGTTAAATGAACGCTACATCCAGAATCTATGTACCAGTCAGACTTGTCAAAATGTCCGGAAAGAAACACTACATTAAATGCGCTAGCAGACTCTTCTTTATTCTTCTTATTTTCTGGACATTGGTTTCTATAATGCCCTAATTTCTTACATTTAAAGCACGTAATGTCTTTATTTATCTTCTTAGTGCTGCCATCTCTACGTCCTTTATTGTAATGTTTAGCCGCGAACGCACTACTTGCTGATTGACCTTCAGCGCCACCTAGGTGCATATCCAATAACCTAGATTTAATGGAATCTGCTGTGACATCAATTCCTGCATGTTCAATGGCTATCACCATGGGCTCGAATTTGTCGGTTAAACCGGCAAGCATCAAACTTCCGATTAACTCCTGACTCAATTTAAAACCACTTCTTTCTAGCTTCTGTGAGGTATCTACCACTTGATTTATATAATGTTCCATCGATTCACTAGTGTCTAGTCTCAACGAAATTAACTTACGTAGCAAACCGATTTTACGCGCGAAACCAGAATCTTCATAAAGTCTTTTTAACTTGTCCCACACTTCTTTAGCTGAATTAGTGTCCTTCACGTGAATAAACAACGAAGGGTCTAATGTCAAAATTAGCTTCGCCTTGGCTTTGTTTACTAAAATCGTATCCGTTTCGGATCCATCGATACATTTCGATAATCCCTCGAGAACGAACACGTTTTCCACTGCAAACGCCCAATCGGAGTAATTTTCACGTCCCATCAGCTTTGGAACACTGTTTAAATAGTTCACTGCCATCGTAGCACTCAAAGAATTACTCGTATTTATTTTTCACTTGTACAACACCCTGGTCTTTTTATGCCATGCCTGGGCCCATAACCTGTTAGAATTTAATGCGGGAAGGAAAAATAAAACAAACGTACATTCATCTATGAGTATCAGTATGCGACTGACTTTTATTATTAACTGAAGGTGGCTACACTGTTGCCATAGAAGTATAGAACACAGAAAAATAATTGTTTGAGATACAAACTCCAACAAAGTGTCTTATGTCCGGTATTTCAGTGTCAGTTTAAACCAAGTTTGGGTAAACTTCAATTAGAATGTGAATTTTATCATTTTAAATTTGTATATTCTAAACGAAGTTTACCCAAATTTGGTTTAAACTGACACTGAAATACCGGACCTAAGTGTGTAAGCAGGGCCGTAGCGACAACTCAAGGGGCCCTGGGGCAGAACATTTCGGGGGCCCCAAATATTGTGACTTCTGAAAACAAAGCCTTAGCAATTCTGTTTTCTGTGAGGGGGCAAATAAAAATTACACATTTTATGTTTTTTTTTAATATCTGTTGTAGGGTTGCCAATTTTTATTATTGCTTAGTAAGGTAGTAAGAATACGTAAAAGTTGTTTGACAGATTGTAGGGCAAAAATGCGCCGCAGGCGAATATATCGAACTTTTCAAGGTCAATGAGCTAAAATGAAAAGTTACAATTTCGAACAGCAAAAATATTCAATTCGAAAGTTAGGTTTCGTATAATATATTTAAAATTTAGAGTAAATGCGCAAACTAAGGACAAATAGCGTCCTTATCGGTACATGGTAAGGACAAAGGACATCCTTCTCAAAATAAAGACTGTCCTTCAGTCACTCAAAAGACATATAATGTATTAAAATGAATTTAAAATGTTTTCCTATAATTGCGATAGATATAGTCATTGTTGTTTATGTTTATATGCTTTTGCTCGTTTTTTGCCATTTAATTCTTTTTTTAGATGTTTCTTCCTTTTTTGTTTCTTTTATCTTTTCTTTACAAAAAAATTAATTGGTAAATACTAGGTGCCAAAAGTCCCTATAGCCACCGTCGAGGGCCCCTACTCGACCGCTATTATTACCAATTTATTTTGTTTTACCATCTAGTAACCTGTAATTTGGTAGATACATATAATTGTACTTATAGATAGGTAGGTATACTTGTGGCCGGGGGCCCCTCGCGGACGGGGGCCCCGGGGCGCTGCCCCGGCTGCCCTATGCTAGCTACGGCCCTGTGTGTAAGTATACTTTTCTATAAACGGCACAGAAAACTAAAAAAAAGCTATTTTAGCCCCAATTTTTTTACTTTAATGCTAGTATTTGTTTAAATAATTAATGAATAATTTACATTATATACATGGCTAAATAGGAAACTTTAATATCTACAATAAATAATGAGAGGTACTTTTCGATAAAGTGCTTAGTTAAGCTGCAATTTGAGAAAAACGAATGCGCCATTAAATCCAAGATGCGGAAAAACCCCCTTGGGGGATGAAGTCTAAAACTTGGATTTAAACTTTTACTTGTGTCCTTAAACTACCCACAAAGTTTCATCCTACCCTTTTTTATTCCAGTGAGAGTCAGTAGGTACATCAAAACCTGCCGTGTAGAGCTCGATTTTCAGGGGGTGGTGGCGAGAACGTGCAACTTTGGAGCGGTGCAGTGCGGGAATGAATAGTGATACGTGCAAGTTGTTTATATGAAAATTGTAGAGCTTTTCAAGGCCTATCTTTTTGGATTGATTATACTTTTTGATAAATGGCACAGAAAAGTTTAAAACGTGTAAAAACTCTACTACAACCTCCAAATTTTTCACTAAAATGCTTGTAATTGTCTAAATAATAGATAAATTACTTGTTCAATATACATGGTTCGATAGGGAATTTTATGATCTACAATAAATAAAGAGACATATTTTGCGTAGTTAAACCACAAATCGCAAAAAACAAATGCACCCGTAGATCAAAGATGGCGGTAAAACCTCCCGAGGGAGGAAGTCTAAAACTTGGATTTAAAATTCCTTGTATGGGCCCCAACTATCCACAAAGTTTCATCCTGCCCTCTCCGATTGCGAACTAAAGCATAGGAATTTGGATAGACTGCTTGGACTATTACAGTAAAATAACAAAATAATTCCAGTATCTATAAAAGTATTAAGTTTAGGTATAAGATATATTTTGAAAAAATGTAGAGACTACAATTCTTTACGACGTAGAATAGAAATGTGCAGAATGTTCCATTAGAAAAAAACAAGTTTTCACTGTTTGAAAATTGTAAAACCTATTATTTAACACATCAAGCATTATAAAATATCAAAATATCTCCCAAAACATTATATTTCTCTATAGAGAATGCTGAATGAAAACGATAGAGAATTTAAGCTTCTCTAAGATAGCATACAAATATACAGAGTGTACCATTTGAAAAAATAAAGTTATCAAAAATTCAAATTTTCTAGAAATTCTCATCCAATTTTAAACACCCTGTATCCGATAATTTTACTGTAAGTTTTTTAAATATTCCAGGAACCTTCCCTCTTTCATTAGTAATTTAATTTTTAGAAACTGATAAGTTAGGTACTGCTAGATAAGATATTAACATTTTTCGGGAACCACATAATATCTACTACCATTTAAAAAAATGCGAATAACTCTAATACCGTTAACTTTAATTAAGAAGTTACTTTTGTTTGTAAAATGAAATGTAAAATCCAAAAATATAATACTATACAGGGTGTTCGCGCGAAGTGGCTCACTATTGCTAACTTCGTTATTATTTGAGCTGCAAAGTGGGTTAAATTAGCAAATTAGTAGCATTTTTTCCGCTGATTATAATGGTGGAAACAAAAACAATTGACCATCTGGTTTTCGAGATATTCACAAAAATAACATTTTTAAACCCTATATATTTTTGCAAAAATCGATGATAAATTAAATTCTGCACAAAAAATGTCCGTATCTTTTTTTGATAATTATTTGAAAAAAGTTTGCAATTCTTTAAAATCAAGTAGTCAATAATAATTTATTAAAACTAATTAAAATCCAACAATCATAATTTTGAATTTAAGAAAGTTGAAAAAAACTTGATATTAAAACTTTGCAAACTTTTTCAAAATAACTCGCTTATTTTATATTTTGTGGATTTGACCTCGTTTGATTTGAAATAAATAACGCGGGAACCTCGTAGAGACTTTTGAATTATTCGTTTATCACCAACAAAAATCACTAATGTCATTTTTGACGTTTAAGTGACAACTCCCGAACGAAATGTCGTCAGCATCGGTAATGTAAACCTTATCTAAAAAAACCAAAACCAACTCATTATTCCATAAATATTTTCCAGATGCCTTTGCTGGATGACGATACCGTAGCTTTCGGAGATGAAGAAATCGAAACGACAAAGAAAGGCGCATTAACGTACGTGTATAATCATAATCTAAAATCTAACCAAATACACATTATTACAGTCAAATAATTAATAAATAAAACTGTTTATCTTTTGCAGGCACCCGTATGTAACATTCTTCCATTTAGCATTTCGAGGTGCTGCCATTATTTTTTACATGCTGTGCCGTCTATTTAGTGATAGTTTCATAGCTAGTTTCGTAACTGTTGTTCTGTTACTCTCAATGGATTTTTGGACAGTAAAAAATATCACCGGGAGACTCATGGTTGGTTTACGTTGGTGGAACTACGTGGACGATGACGGAAAATCACATTGGGTCTTCGAATCCAGAAAGGTTTTATTTTGCTTTGTTTAAATTCTAAACCAGCTTCTGTGTTTTTCTGTACTGAATCTATATGTGCCCTGTTTTAGGGCCAATCTCAGAACCGAATTAACGAGAGAGAAGCTCGCATATTTTGGGTGGCTCTAATCTTGACCCACTTTTTATGGGGTGTCTTTTTCACTATCGCTTTGTTCGGTTTGAATTTCAAGTGGTTGGTAAGTATACACGTAAAAGAAACATTTTCTGATTTTTGGCTTAATACTTTCATTGTTTTAGCTATTGGTGGTGATAGCGTTAATGTTGAATAGTGCAAATTTGTATGGTTATGTTAAATGTAAAATTGGAAACAAAGATAGCTTAAGCAATGTGGCTTCGGATTTCTTCAAAAAGCAAGTGCTACTGAATGCCGTTTCATCGATGACTAACCAGTCTAATGCACCAGCTTCAAACCCTTTAAGTACGCCAACAAATATTGTCTAAATTCCATAATGAACAGTTTTTTATTCCGCTATTTTTAAGTGTTACTTGTGATATATTATTTGTATTTATGTACATGATTAAATAAGTATTAAGGTAAAACATAAATTGTATTATGAAGTAGATTTGTACCTTCTACGGAACCCAATGGAAACTGTATTTTTTCAATGTATACGTGATTTTAAGTAAGTGGCGAATATGTATGCGAGACATACAGGGTGTCCGGAAATTAGGAGCAAAAAACTCGGGGAGTGATTCTACTCGAAAAGTTAATGTGACAAGTACCTATAACATTTTTCCGAAAGTTCATTAATATTGGGGTTACAAGGCCCCAAAAAATTTTTTTTAGCTCAATTTTTTCCAATAACTTTTTTTCTAAATTTTGATGATTCCCGATTGAAGAGCATCGAAAAATCTTCAAAAAAGATCCTCTTGTTGAGTAACGATAAAACGAGTAGTTTTCGAGAAAAACGCGCTTCTGTTTAATCTTGAAAATGAGCTGTAGTTAAGTAGTTGGTATTCATTTAATGCAAGCAACTTTTTTTAAGGCGTTTTTCTCGAAAACGACTCGTTTTATCGTGATGCAGCAAGAGGATCTTTTTTGAAGATTTTTCGATGCTCTTCAATTGGGCGTCATCAAATTTTAGAAAAAGTGCCTAACAAAAAAGTTCTGGGTCTTTATCCGAAGGTCAACGTCAGTTTCGACTCTTTGACACTGGGGATTTACCTCAAATTTGGTGTAAGAATACAAATAAACATTAGTGATAAGAGTGCCAAATTTGAAACGAATCGGTACACTAGAAAAAAAGTTACTGGAAAAAATTGATTTAAAAAAACAGTCTTTAAGGCCATGTAACTCTAATATTAATGAGCTTTCGGAAAAATGTTATAGGAACTTGTCACATTAATTTTTCAAGTAGAATCACCCCCCGAGTTTTTTGCTCCTAATTTCCGGACACCCTGTATAGCCCAGTCATATTAGAATTTTTGTCGGGAAAAATTACCACCTGGCTGGATTTTTGTGTACAGCTTCGCTTCGTGATTATAAACATTGGATCAAAAGGCCCCATGTGTGCGACGCGAGCTTAATTTTTTATTTGGTAATTAGTCTGCACATATATAGGTTTTTGCGAATATCTTTGTAAGATTTGCAGTCATGCCAAAAAGACCTATTATAACATTTGTAGAGTATAAAATTCCTCACAAAAAACATCTCGTAATTTTCTCCGAAATCGCAATGGTTTTCGCGCTAGCGCTTTGTTAATTTAAAATGTGACAATGTTTAAACATATGGTTATTTGCAACATGCAATGACTTTTGCGATAAATATGATGGCATTCCTCAAACATACCCTTAGATGCAAATTTACATAGGATTACAAAAAATTATTCATCACCTGATTTTTTTATATCTTTCGATATTGCAATTTGTTAACAATGTTAATTTTCATACTTCGAGAGTGCAAAATTTTTTTTCCAACTGCAAGATTTAAAGTAGGGTTCAAATAGATATTTCACATGATCATTTTTTTTATTCATTCATTTTCAGCGGAGCTACATCATTAACAATATTATTTTATTTTTAAATTTTACATTTAATTTTAGTTGTAAAGTTTTCAAGGGACTATTTCTTAAAAGTAACGTTACTTTTTTACAAAAAAAAATCACAGATATACAGGGTGTCCCAGGATAGACACGAAATATTTTTTGGTGTGATTATTAAATAAATTCTGCATTGTCCTGTATAATTTTTTTATCCCCAATCCGGGTTAGTTTTCGAGTACCTAATCATCTCTTGTCTCTTGAATGTTGAAGATTGTAGATTGAAAAAAAACTGTTGAATAAAAAGAAGTCAGTCTGTTAAACTATTTGATTATCGAAAACAAGTTATACATGAAATTTGTAGCTGAGATGATTTGCGATCGAAAGTATCTTGTAATTTTTTTGGTAGTGTTAAACCTTAAAGAATTGTTAGTGTTCAAATTTGGAATTTGAAACCATAAATCAATTATTTAATTTATTTTGAAAACTAGTATTGAAAATAATTTAAAATTTGATACACACGATGAAAGATTGGTTTATTTTGAATCGAAAAGTTAAATTCCATTTTGAACATAATCGATGTCTACTCGGAGCCCAATTATTAAATTTGTTAAAAATATGTCCGTAGGTAAGTTGTCACCTGCAATGACTTTATATGAATAAAAAAATAAAAAAAAAACCGGATTGGAGTTAAAAAAATCTCTACAGGACAATGCAGAATGTATTCAAGAATGACATCTAAAAATATTTCGTGTCTATCCTGGAACACCCTGTATAAATTCTACAAAAATATTAATATCTTAAAATAATATTTTATTTTTAACTTATAGTGCAGTAAGCAAAGAGTTGAAATAGACTTTTTTTTACCCTACAGCCAATTTTTGCAGAATCTTGTAGAGTTTAAAACTGAGTTTTTGAATTCGTCTTTCCTTCACCAGTCCTTAATTATCGAAAATCTGATAGGAAAAAAGTTTCTAGTGTTTTTTATAGAGCTCCGTCAGAGCTACAAAAAACGTAGGTATTATACAGGGTGTCCCAAAATTAGCCTGCCAAAATGTACCAGCTGATTATATGTTAAAAAATAATGCAAAAAGTTTTAATAAATATAGGTTGAAAAATGCTTCCTAAGGGAGCTACAGCCAGAGGCGGATCAAGGGTATATTGCACCCCAAGCTGAACCAAAATTTGCGTCCCCCCTTATTTATCTTTTCGCCGACCGCTTTATTGTTTCTCGATAGGCGAATGTTGTTTTTATTTACATCCTAATAAAAGCGCTCGGTACTCGATCCTGCAACTTGTATTCCGACTTTTCAGACTTGCGGAGATATTTTTTAACTTTTTTGAGATTTTTTCTATTTCATGAAATATGATCAAATATTTATTTAAAAGTAAATTATTTTAAAAAAATGCAGGGAATTTTGCGCCCCTCAAATTTTGGCGCCCCAAGCGCTAGCTTCTTTTGCTTACTGGTTAATCCGCCTCTGGCTACAGCCCCCCGAAAGGGGGCCCCAAAGGGGAGTTTTCTGTAATATCTCTGCATTCATGAAATTTGGTGAGTTTGAAGCTTTTATAATTAGCCACATATTTCTTTTTCCAGTTTTAAGAAATTTTGCCAGCGGCGTCACATACCGGATGGGTGCTTGGTAAATTATACCCCATGTTTTTTGTGTGGATAATTTTTAAATTTTTTATATCAAATTATGAAACTTGGTTTATTTTTTTACAAAAAAGGTCGTCTCAGTCGATCTTTGAATCTTGAACCGTTTTCGAGTAAAATCGTTTTTAAGAAGTCACGTCGCATGAGGAAAAATTTAACGTCATTTTATAAAGCACAAAAAGTGTCCACAACAAAGTGCTTTTAGTTTTTCGATATATTGAAAAATAAGAGCAGAAAAAAATGAAAACGAAAAAGCAAAAATCTTTTTTTTTAAATCTCCAAACTACAAAAGATATTTTCGATTTCATAACGGCTTATTATTGGCTACATTATTATGCAACTTTGCCCCAATTTAACCAAAGCTGTATGTCTTACCGTTTCTGAGAAGCGTAGTAGTGAGAAGCGAATTTGAAACAGCCTGTATTTTTTTATACTAGATGAATTTTTCTGTTTTTTCAACCTGTAACTCTAATAGATCTCGCATTGTTGTTTAAAATAAATTATAGAGACTTTTTGATACAATTAAAATAAAAACACAATCTCATATGATAGTTTTAGTAATGCATATTCTAATACATATATCTAAAATTAAATGTGTAGAGAATCGAAAAACACTAAAATACAAGATGTTCGATTTAAAATGTGAATAAATAAGATGATGAGGTATTAGTCCTTATAACTAATTATGAATCACCCTAACTATTAGAGTATACAGGGTGTCCCGGGAAATCTCTCGGATTCAGATAGAGCATGAAAAAATAAGATGACAAGTTCCTATAAAAAATTTTTCTACAGGCTCTCCCTACGAAGATATGTAGTTCTGAAGAGCGTCGCTGGAAATCGTTTTTTACTTTCTATACGAAGTAATAAGAAAGTATAGTAATCGTGATTTTTTTCGACTTCGAGATTTTTTTAATAACTTTTAAAGTACTTAATAGAATTTTATAAAATGATGGACACTATACTAAGGACCTCTTGAAATAATGTCCTTGACACATATCTAGCTTGTTTAGTTTACCAGGGGCAGACTAAGCTTTACAACTTAATACTTAAACTTTTAACACCCTCTGTGTGTAAAAGACTTAAAACAACAAAATCAGGTAGCTTGAACCTTAGACTAAAGAAAAGCTACTCTTGTTTATTGTCGATAAAGTGGACCGTTTTCGAGAAAAAGAATAATAAACGAATTCATGTTTTATTAAGTCATTAAAAAAGTAAGTCTCATTCCGAAAAAAAATCTAAATTGAAAAAACGCAGTGGTGTCAGGAGGCACCTTAACGAAATTATTGAAAAACTTCATAAGAGGGTTCAACATGGCCTCCGTGAAGTCTGATACACTCGCGGCCACGACAATTGAGAACAAAATAACCCATCATTGTAGGGAGGGCCTGTAGGAAAAATTTTTATAGGAACTTGTCATCTTATTTTTTCATGCCCTCTCTGAATTCGAGAGATTTCCCACTTTTTCCGGGACACCCTGTATGTAGGCGTGGGAGAATACGTATTTTTTCTTATACCTACTCTAGTAGTCGCCGTTTTTGAAAAATAATTATTCTGAGATTTGTCAATAAAATGTTTTAAATGTAAATGTCCCACACAATGCTACGTGCATTATTTTTAGCATTAATAAAGGCTATAGTTATTTTTATAAAATTTAAAAATTAATAAAAAAATAATTTACAAAAGTAATGCTCTAGGTGAGGCTCGAACTCACAACCCCGGCATGGCTCACGACTACTGTCTTATAAGTACCGTGCGCTAACCAATTGCGCCACTAGAGCGTTGCTTAGTGGAACAGCAGACAACGATTTATACCCAACATTCTCCTCGAATAATTGATTACACATAAATATAATGTTTTTAAATATTATTACAACAAATTTATGATCGAGCATCTTAACAATAAATCTTTAAACAATCATAACGTTCAAAACAGTTATAAAACTTCTTTTAATATCACAATTTTGTTACAATGACGTACTTATCAAAATTTAACCAATGGTGCTTTTATACAATGACACCACGTCTTAAATGACAGCTTGTCAATGTTAAGTCAACGTCGTCAAAAATTTACGTCGGTTATGCACATCAAAATAGAAAACTAGTACATGTTTTGTGTAGAAAACAAACCCGTTCAAGTAATAAGTATGTAGGATAATTTATGGTAATTATAAAATTACATACGACCAACTTCCTGCTACCAGTCTGATTGATTTCAAGGTAATCAATGTAATGGATGAAAAATGAGTTGGTTCGAGGCAGCAGGTTTGGCTAATATAGCAAAATCAGTCCAAAGAACTATAGACAAAGCACTGGATATTAAGGATGAGGACACAAACCTTCCAGCAAGTACACCAATCGACACCAATTCCGAGGACTTCTTTTCGACATTTGGCGTAAACAATACAGCACCTACAAAAAATGCCAAAAAAGATATCAACGAAGAGTCTGTGAAAAGGCAGAAAATGTCCACAAGTATTTGGGGCTCATTCACCGGCTCATTCTTCGACAGCAGTGCTCCAGAACACACCAAATCTGGATCTTTTGATAGTTTGGATGACTCTGCGGATGCTGGCGCCGAACATTTTAGTCAAAGTAAATTAGTTGTGCAGAACAGTGATGATGCTGATAGTCAAATATCGCGCTTGTCTATCAGCGAAGTGGAGGAAGATGCTCATACACACAGTGTGGAAGATTTAAGCGAGTCTGATTCATTAGTAAATATAAGTATAGGTAAGTTGAGGAGTGATTATGAGTATTAGAGTAACTGCTGGATTCACCATTTGATTTTTAGAAACACCTGCATCAGAAGCAGTACTATGTCTTAGCAGTCCTTCCGCAAATACTAGTGCAGTAAAAAGAAAAGATAAAACTGATAAAAGTCAACATAGTTCCTATGCAAATAAACTTTCTGTTGTTGGGTCCGAAAGTGGTATAAACAGTTCGGAAAGTGTGGACGTATTGACTTGTAACACAGAGTGTACAACTAGCCCAGAATCAGAGGTTTTATCTCTAGGACTGTCTCTGTCTACTTCCAGTTCGGCACAAGGTTTGTAAAAATCCTTGGAACATGATTCATGAAATGTTCAGTTAGTTATCGAACGAGATTCTCATGTTCGTCAGTTTTATGTTCGCGACAATAGATAAATATTTCCGTTTTGTCTCCAAATACATTTACTTCTCATTTAAAAACTCAAAAATTACTTTATCGGCGGGGATTATATAATCTCAAAAAACAGAAGAAAAAATTGATTATTCATAGTTATAATTTTCTATTTTATATTCTTGATACTCCTCTTTTAGTCCAGTCAATAGAGATGTTGACTAGAGATTTCTTGGGTGAGTCGAATTTTTCGATTCCATTGCTTACAGGGTCATTAGAAAAGCTTAAAACTGAATTTCCGTATCCCCACCCCCTGCTGTTCGGCCATCTTGAAAAAGGGGTGATTTTTTATTTTTTGTTTATCTCGTTAACGATCAATTTTTACAAAAAAACTCACGACATTATTTTTGTAGAGAAAAATACGCTCTACATTTTATGTCATTACTTTTTTTTCATATTGTTATTATTTTCGACTTTATTGACGATGATAGCCAAAAAATTTGGGGATGATTTGCTTAAAGCGAGGACAGCGCCAGAAGAGCTGCCTTTTTGACAAAATTCGTCTAATACTTTTTTGTAGAGGACTACTCGAGCAACAAAAAACTCTTCATGACATTTATCATAAAACGAATATTTATCGCTGTACAGCACTTCAAACGCCACAGGAAGCGGAGCAAAACCGTTCTACTGCTCCGAATCCCCG
This sequence comes from Pediacus dermestoides, assembly GCA_963942485.1. NCBI lineage: Eukaryota > Metazoa > Arthropoda > Insecta > Coleoptera > Cucujidae > Pediacus > Pediacus dermestoides. The sequence continues at coordinate 18,139,335 of OZ012625.1, forward strand.
TGAGAAGTTAATAATATGTGCTGAACTGGAATGTTAAAAAAGTAGCAGAACGGTCAAACAATAACAAAAGCACCAAAAATAGTCGCAGGCACTTCACCTGGCGACAGATTATATAGGGTGTGTCATGTAGAGGGCCATCGATCTGTAGGTATATGGAAAACTAATAACAGTAGAATTTTGAAAATTTGGTTACCTATCTGTTTGCCGGTTTGAACTACAATATTTTCACGTTTCTACTATTTCCGGTTATACCGGAAGTGGATGTAAAATTTCCTATTTTAAATGCACTAGATACCTACTAACTTTTTTATGTCATATTTGGATTTGTTGAAAAAATTCAAGGTGACTTTATGTAAAAAACTCTATACGAGAAATGCACCGTTTTGGAAATAACCAAGATTTTTCAAAAATTTCACGAATTTTGTCGTAAAATTAACCGTTCTGGCGCTGTCCCCATCTTTAAGCAACTCATCTCCTAATTTTTTGGCTATCATCATCAATAAACTCGAAAATAATAACAATACGAAAAAAAAGATAATGACAATAAATGTAGAGCGTATTTTTCTCTTCAAAAATGATGTCGTGTGTTTTTTTGTAAAAATTGACTATTAACGAGATAAACGAAAAATATAAAGTCACCCTTTTGTTAAGATGGCGGCCGAACGGCAGGGGGTGGGGATACGGAAATTCAGTTTTAAGCTTTTCTATTAACCCTCTAAGCCAGTGATCTCCAAAGTGGGGTACGCGAGTCGATACATGGGGGTACGACATAATTAAAATAATACTCCTAATAAAATAAAATAAGGTGTAATTTTTTATCTAGCAATGGTACTTAGTACAATAAATTTGTCTTCAATTAGTTGGGGGTACGCGCTATTTATTTTTTCTACCTTAGGGGTACGAGAACAAAAAAGTTTGGAGACCACTGCTCTAAGCAATGGAATCGAAAAATTCGACTCACCCAAGAAATCTCTAGATAGGGTATTTTTTCGCTCTATTGACTGGACTATTTAGGTTTATCAAAAATGAATTTTAATTTTTTTTATAATGGATTAGAAACTGGATAACTGGATTTAGATAGTGATTTTAATTTCTTTCGAAATTTTCTGCATAATAATTCTATTTGTCCCTAATAAATTAGTATAACATACTTACTGCTTCTACTGTTTGTGAAACATACACAAAAAAATATTGCAAAAACCTCTTGCCAAATTTTTAATCTTGGTAAATTAAAATCAATTTGACCAACTGATTTTAAACTGGATACTTGAAGATCATTCGCATTTGAATATTAGCAGAAATTATTAATGAAACATTAAGGGGACCGAAGGGTCCAAAAATGAAAAAAATGTGATTTTTTTATTGGCTTAACAAAATCATCTTTTCTTACTGAACATTTTGATATAGGTAACTGTGTGATGCGCTCAGAGAAAACAGCCCTTACCATCAAAAAATCAATTTTCAGATTATATACGTTTCAGAATCTTGCATTATCGGTCTTTAATGTGGTGAAATCAAAAAATGGTTCACCTAATATTTTAAAAGTTATAAGTGTTTAAAATTTTAAATATCAGCGGTTTTTTCAGCGCTTTACCGGGCACTTCCATTTCTATCGCGTCTCCCCAAAAATATCCAAATTGTTTCTAAAGGCTGTTTTCTCGGAGCGCGTAGCATAGGTTATGGGGTTTACTCTTTTACAATATACTTAAAAAAATTAAACATTTAATAAAAACAGAAATAGTCACAGAAATAAACGGAAACAACAGCTAGAAAATCTTACTAGTAGGTTCTGGGAGGGCTTACGTGTGCAGAAGGATATTTATTACAAATCGATATATCAATCAATAGTTTAGCGATACAAACAAGAATCGTGCTTCATTATAGACAAAAACAAACTGCCTACCCCAAAAATTATATTTTTTGCTATTCTGGTACACGATTCTCCCTTATCAATCAATAAAAACGCCAAATTCTTTATTCTGCGTTTAATTCAAGTTTATGGGAATATACAAAGCTCATCACATCTTTATATCCTTGTCAACCTATCCATCCATTCCTGGATGTAGTCTCTTCTAATTGTTTCCATCTTTCTCTATCTCTCGCCAGTCTCATACACTGTTTGCCTGCCATTGTTTTTATGTCGTCCACCCTTCTTTTTTGAGGTCTTCCCATGCTCCTTGTTGTCTCCCTTGGTCTCCATTCCAGGATTCTTCGTGTCCATCTGTTGTCATCGTATCTGGCTATGTGGCCAGCCCATCGCCATTTCATCTTTGCTACCTCCTCGACTATCTATTCGACTAAAACATCTTTATCTAAACAAATGAAACTGTGGGAAAAAAACCCTTGTTATAGACTCTTCGGTCCCCTTAAACTTTTTCAACATCTGCCCCTATAAATATTGAAAAAAGTTACATTTAGTTAATTAAAGTGCATTTTGTCCATCATCGAGGAAGTCATACATATTTTTAGAGTTTATTAAATTAAGTAATTTTACCCTTTTTTGGTGATATGATCTTCAATGGAACGCAACGCAATATTTTTGACACATCGTTATTATTGCTTCTTTCTACTATTTTTTTAACTTTCTTATACGAAGTAATAAGGTCGTGATTTTTTTGTTTTCAAGCACAAACCCCTACTGAAATAGTAAAAAGTCATGATACAAAATCGTATGTCGGTATTTAATTTTTAAAGATAAGCCAAGAACACGATTTAGTGGAAAATTTAATAGTAACATAACAATGAAGACCTCATCAAAATCACAGGGAAAAAGCTGTAAATAACACAAGTTTTTTTATGCTATTTTAACTGTTATTCTCAACAAAGTTAGCATGTCCTTCGTTTTTAACCACCGTACATTATTTATAATCAAAAAGAAATTAACATCGCTAATAAATTGCAGGAATAATAATTACACAATTAATGTTAATTCACTTTTTCTTCAAAACTGTGATACTGCTATGTAGTTCAATTCTTTCATTCTATTAAAGTTTACGTTTCATTGTTGAATCTTAAACTTAAACATACAAAATTTAAACAGTGACTAATCATTGTTTAAATTTTGTAAAATTGTTTATAAATTTTTATGATAATTGGTAAATGTTAAATTTGTTAATTGACACAAATATGCAAATATTTATTATTTAATTCTCCACCAAATTACATTTAAATTAAGCAAACATACCTGTATAATAAAAGTGATAACTGTCTTATTTTTCAGAAAAACAAACCTCAGATTCAGTAGAAATAATAGACAGTTTAACAAGTCCCAGTTCTATAGAAATTATAGGTACAGATAGTGCCAGCAGTAGAAGACATTCTCAATTTACAGATGAATTCATTTCACCTCTGGGTTCACCAATGGTGGACGATAAAACCAGGTAATAATTAATTTCTTTGCCTATGCTTCATTATTGATTAAACTGTTTTATTCTAGTCCATCAATAGACAAAATCTCACCAGACAGCGTTGAAGTGATACCGGAAGATCCGGATGAAAATAGCATAGCCGAGGACACGATGTCCTACACATCGATTTCTGAAAGCACCTCAGCTACAGTATTAGATTCTACATTTAACGTTCATTTGAAACAGCAAAAGATGCTTAAAGATACTTACAATAGAGTTGAAAATGATGTATCGCTTAGTCCCGAGAAGTCTTTCTTTCCTGAGGCTATAACTAGAGCGCCTAGTCGAACCATGCATTTACCGTTAACGCAAGTTAATCAGATGTTAATAGATACGCAACCACAATCTAGCTTGCAAGATATTTCTAGTATGCTTAAAAAAACTAATGTTATAGATATTCCTCGAGACAGTGGAGGTGGGGATGGACAACTTGAATCTTCCACTGACGAAGGGTCACAGTCTGATAAAACCGTAGTAGCAAGTGATAATATAATGGAGAGTAGCAGTGATACAAGCACTACCACGGAAACAAGCAGTAACTCATCTTACCTTAAGCATATGCTAGCTGACGCAATGACTGAAAAATCCGTAGATCAAGGATCAAGCCATTTCTTGGATTTATCCCAAAGTATGCTTAGCTCTGCCCATTCCACTGATTTATTGGAAAATATCACGATTTCCCAACTGGACATGCCACCTAGAGAGCACTCGCCTATCAGCTCGGAAAGTCGCTCAGATCTAGTGAAAATCGGATCTGATCACACGTCTGGACATACGTCAGGCGACGAACTAGAAACCACAACTTCCTCGGATATAGAAATAATTTCAAGTCCCAACGGTGATTCCAGTAGCACTCAAAGTCGGCAAAGCCCGGCCAAACAAACTTGTCAAAGAAAATGTGATGATAGTTCTGTGGATGCTTTATTATGCAAAATGACGATGAAAAAAGCCAAAGGCCATACGAGAGAACTATCTGAAGCTTCAAGTATAAGCGACGATTCCCATTCATCCGAAGTAGACAGACTCTTGAAGAAGCTGTCTGAAATGACGGAGATTTTGGAATCCCGCGAATCGAAACTCATCGATATAAATCGTAGATACGTAGAAGTTCAAGACGTAAACAAAAATCTACAACACCAGTTAGATTTGGTGTTGACGCGTCAACTTGAATCAGTTGATTTATCTCAAGTTACTGAAGAATATACTCAAAGAATGTCTGCTTTGGAGAAAAAATTTCAACAAGCTATTCGAGAGAAGGACACACTTAGAAAACAACTAGAGCAAACGCGACAAGATGCAGCAATGAGATTAAGTAAAGGCGAGTTAGAGTCTTTGATTTCTGAGAAAGATGAGACTATCAAAGAGTTGCGGGTAGAAGGGGAAAAGCTATCCAAACAACAGTTGCAACATTCAAATATTATTAAGAAATTGCGTGCTAAAGAAAAGGAAAATGAGGGTACTATTAAACATCTAAAGTAAGTTTGAAGACTAAGGGCCAGGGCCGGTCTTTTCGTGCTACAAATAATTTTATCTGGCAAATAAATATGTTGTTTTTAATTGTAACCCAGAAATCTATCTGCCAAATAAAATTATCCAGAGGTGAAAAGATCGGAGGAATCAAGATAAATTATGAATAATGGTTTTTACTTGATGATTTTCTTCCAGGGAAAGAATAGAGAGTTTGTCAACAGAATCTGATCGACTGAAGAGATCCCTAACAGCCAAAGAAGAAGTGGAGCGTTCACAAATTGAAGCAGTACATCAGTTAACAGCAAAAAATAAAAAATTCGAAAATGAGATAAATAAATTGCAAAGTCAGTTGGATGATTTGACGCAGAAATACGAGACAGTGAAGAAATCGTTGGATGCAGCCAAAAAAGAGCTAGTGGATAAAAACAGGACGAGTTCCGAATTGTTGGCGAGGGAACAAAAATTAGAAAGTTTAGAAAATGAGAAAAAAATGACGGAGTCGCAAAACGAGGAGGTATGTATTCAAAGGATTGTCAACTGGGGTAAATTGTATATTTCCTATGGGATTTAGATTATAAATCAATTGGAAGATTTGCGCCAGAAACTACGACAATCCGAACATGTTTACAACAAAAAGGAGCAACATTTGCGACAAGAAAACGCGGATTTGTTTCATCGCCTGGAAGATGCAGACGCCAGAACCGAGGAGCTGTCACAGTCGATCCTGGAAGTAAGCAAACCTCTAGTTCGACAGTTAGAGTCGCTACAGGCAACACATAATATGAAGCTTGCTAACTTTGAGAAACTGGAGCAAGAACTAACTTTAAAAATCGGTATTTTGAATTGTTGCTCAGTTTGAACTATTTATTGTTATTTACCCGTTCCAGGTGAGTTACAAGGTAAGCTACAAACTTCAAGTGCTGTTGAACGCCAAGCGAAAGAAGAAAGTGTCAGAGTAAGGACAAAGTTGGCTGAGTTAGAGGGACAATTGACCTCTTCAAACAATCAAAATCAAATGTTGCTTCTGAAAATGGAACAAATAGAGGCTGAGAGGCAATTAGAACAAAAAGAGTTGCGAGGGTAAGCTACTTAACTAGTACACGAATCAAATGTTTTGAGTCCTCACCATGTACCATTAGGGGCGAAAAAAATTGAAAAAATGTTGTGTCTATCTTAAGCCACTAACCGAAATTTGAATAACTTATGTGAAACAGTTTGGAAAAATTGCTGAGTTATATTAAAAAAAGTCTCGCATAATTGTTTAAATTTTTTTCGCTCTTCCTTTTTTGAGTTAGTTCTCAATACATTTCAATCGTATATGGTAGTATAAAGTCATGATTAATTCTCAGAGAAATAACTCGATTAAATGAGGTGATTAGTGCTGAAAAAGAAAAAGTTGAAGACAAAGATAGAGCTCTTAAAAATCTACAACAGCAACTAGATGTTGAGAAAGCCACCTCTGAAATAGAAAGAAAGAAAAGTGTCGCTCTGCAAGTTAGTATAATATTCCTGCAGTTTTATGAATAAATAAAATAAAAAACTATTCCAGGAACATTTTATGGAAAAGTCCGAACAATCCACTACAATCATAGATCGTGCTTCACCTCAAACTGGCAGCAATTCACCAACAATAAGCCTTGGAAAATTATCAGTGTCTGAGTCCATGGGCAGCTCATTCTGGGCACCGGTACATTTTTCAGTTAATTTATTTAGTTTCTATAATTATTTTTGCATACTTTGCAGGAGGAATCATTTGACGTAGGACAGGCTCCACGATATACTAACATGTTCGAAATGCAAATGCTACAAACCAATTTAAAACAACGCGACGGTGAACTTCAGCAACTGCAGTGGGAGTTGAATAGAAGAGAGCAAGAACGCTCTTTGTTGAATTTGGAAATATCAACCTTATTGACCAATGTGGAGGCATTAGAAGGCAAAGTTGCTGATTATGATGGTTTGAAGTCGAAAGTTAATGACTTGCAACAAAGATATGATACCTTGTGTCAGTTGTACGGGGAGAAGGTGGAGGAGAATGAGGAATTAAAATTGGATTTGACAGATGTTAAGGATATGTACAAGAGTCAGATAGATGAGTTGCTTAAACAGCAGAAGGAGCTTTCTAAGTAATTTTGTTGTCAACAGCATAGAATGCAAACTTTATAACCAGTTGTAGGTGTACTTGTTCAAGTTGAGATGTAACACTACGTATTCTTGTTTTTGTTTGTTTTTATTTAAAAAATGTTATAGGAATGATATGAACTTCAATTTGTGTGATATCAAATAATCATTCATACTTATTATTAAATATTATTGTTTTATTTTATTGAATGGTGTATTATTACAATCTAGTTTATTTATGCCTATTTGCAAAGAAAAAGATTTAACTGTGATAATATTAAAAATTTACAAAAGAATTTTCGCTTGTAATAGGTTTAATCCAGTATGTATACAAACTTTGGTGTGAATAAATGCACACTATTTATATAATTTTGTTTTATTTATATAAATAAAGATAAGTTGTATAAATTAGGTTGTTCATAATAGTATCTGCTTTTGCAAATTTTTTAAAAAATTCTTCCCAGTTAGAAACTACATACCAAAAAATGTTTCAGAATAGAAATTTTCGTGTAATTGGTTATCTAATTTATCGATAAACCTCACGATATCTCTTAGGATAATATAGAACTGTATAAAAGAGAAATCTGTACATCTTTACAAATATCTGAAAAATCGTGAAGTTATAAATAAAAAGAACTCTGTAATAGTTCAAGTAATCTGTATTTATCTTTGTTGTTGAATGTGTTCATTTGAACTAAATCGTTATATGACATGAAGTTAGTCAATAGCGACCTAACCTCAAATTGCTAACCATGGACATATTACAATATGGAACCATGAAAACCAGCCTTGCAAAGTTGAGTGCGTACATTTGAACTAAATCTTTATATCACATGAAGTTAGCAAATATCAAATGTGACATTTTCAACATAACCTCAAATTTTAAACCACAGACATATTACAATCTGGAAGCATGTTATCAACATACTAAAACTGAGTGTGTTCATTTGAACTAAATCAAACAATAGACATATTACAATATGGAATCATTTTATCAACATTTCAAACTACGGTTTGATTCAGTGGCGGATTTAAGGGGGGGTTTTCGGGTTCAAACCCCCCGTGGAGATCCAAAAATTAATACTCATCGAAATACTGAACTTACAAAATTTTATTGTAACGTAATATTACAGAAAAAAACTATCCAAAACCCCCCCATGGTAAAATCCTGGATCCGCCACTGGTTTGATTAATTTGAACATATCGTTAAGGTGCGTATTGATTTTACCAAATTTACGCGCCTATGTGTTTTAATGTTGAAAATGTTTATAGCCAGATAAATGCACCGAATTCCACAAAACTATTCTAATACTGCACGAAGTTGTTTTAACTGTTTTAACCTTGCACCGAAGTTTTTAGTGTTCTAAGCTTATTCTTCACTCAACAATAATAACAATTGTTGTTGCAATCGTGATCAAACTTCTTGCGGACATTGTAATTTAAATAATTTTGGGATGAAGGAAATTTTTTCAGGTAAATAAACACAGAAAATACAGATAATTACTATATTATATATTTTATTAGAAAATCGAAGTTGTGATAAATTCATAATTCCAAAGATTTTTTCATTTATCAATCAGTAAGTTAGAAGTAATTAAAAAAATATAATAATTTTTATTACTGAATTTATCACACTTTCTTAAAATTAAAAAGATACCATACCACAAAACTAATAATAAAAGAGCTAAGTATTAATATAATAGTAATAAATGTTAGTGAAACTACATCTATTAAAAAAATCAAGAGGTTACGACCAAATATAATCTTGTTTAGAGAGTCATAGAAAATTTGTTAAATAGAAAACACCTATAAAACTTCTGGAAAATGTAGATATACTTGTAAACATCTTATTATATTTCTTGTTTACAAATTATTAAAAAAATGGTAAAACACTTATCAAACTTAGAATACTGCGAACATCATCACATAAAAATTACAAACCATCTGGTGATGAACATTGAAACATATTTTAATATGTCGCAGTATAAGAATTTGTGTTCGTGCAAACCATTCCTTGTACCTAGGATATTAGGGTACATGTATTTGGAAGTCCAAAATCAGTGGGACTTCCTATTATAACACAGAGACAGCCCATATTATTTTTTAGGCATTATACTTTATTTTTTGGTTTGATTGTGTTTAGTCAATTCTGACAACCGCTGGATAATTAAAATGAAAAGCAGCATTAAACTTGAAATACTTTACTAGATCGTAAGTAGCACAGTTTTACTGCTATTGCAAAAATTACTTCAAATCTCCAATTTTATAAACTAAAATTTGGATTGTAGGTTTTGTGGTCGCCCAAGAAATCCTTTTTATAAACTCTACACTCTTGCAAGAACAATAAAACTAAGCAACTTGATCGTAGAAGCAAGTATAGTTAGATGGCGCTGCTGCTTCAATCACGCTGGTGATACTCGTGCGCTGGCGCTCTACTAGTACTGAAGGGAGATCCAGGCAGGCTTACTGCCGCACATGTTACCGCTCACACCCATGGAGTCCAGCCCTCGTACAGAAGAGCCAGATTATCTAAGCTAGTCGCCTCTCGAATCACGTAATCCACCTGCACAAACATGAAGTTAGTTTACACATATTTCACAGTCACACAATGTGTATAAAGAAACAATTTATTCTAAAACATTGACCAAATAAATGTTGGAAAATTGAAAAAAAGTTACCTGTTCTTGTGCAGTACACTTTCTGCCAGGATCTGGATCGCGACCCTCTAGCTTAATTTTAACTCTGCGCCATACGCCTACTGCGTATGCATTCCTCTGCTGGCCCTTGGTTGTACTCTCCTGCTTCGGTGGAAGCACTCTGGGGGCATCAATGCAATCTTGCCGCACCAACGGAGGTCGGCCACTTTTCATAACTTCCAAATTTAACAAACCTTCATACAACAAATCGGTATTATCCTGTAGGTAAATCAAATGTACTAGAGCCTCATCAATTTTTCCATTCTGAATTTCCTTCTTGAAATAACTAAAAAACCCGGCGAAATTTTCAATGTATTGTCGATATTCCAAGACAAATTGTTGTGTCTGTGAACTGTAATCCTCAATTTTTGTCATTGTCTTGATTAGATTCTTCACATCCGTCATCAGTTTGCTGTGGATGTTGTATATGGTTTTAAAATTGTCCACCAATCCCATTAACTCGTCGTGGAGACTAAAATTTCGATTCTTTTCCTCAGTTAGGTGAGTTTGTGTGATGGATATAATCTCCGTGACCTGCTCTGAAATTTCCTGCAACCATTTCGAGTTTTTAACTAAATCTGGCGACAACATATTGAGGATGTTTTCTTCGGATGGTGTTAGAGACTCAGTTTTGGCATTGGAATATTGACATGCCATACGCCACTTCTCGAAACTACTTAAAAATATTTTATCGAAACTTTTAGCCTCTAAGGAACCACTTCTTAGGATCTCGTGGTGCAAAACTGCATTGCAAGTTGTGAGTACGTGCTCTGCGATTTTCTGCCCTAGCGTAAGTTGTTCATCGTGCGTTTGTACAGCACTTTCGAATGCAGCAGATATTTCCTTAACGTTGGGATTCGCACCTTTTGCCCAGTTAAGCCTCTGGTAGGCACTCTCAACTAAAACTTTTTGTTTCTCGTTCGCCTCCTCCATTTTATTGTACAATGCCTGGAGATTTGTCATTTCCAAATTAAAATCTACTATTAGCTTGCTTCTGACTGAAGTGTACTTATGCAGTTGGGCTAGTTCATCGTACATAAAGTTGCAAACAGCGATTTGATTTTGTAAACGTACAGCTGTGGATTGGAGTATTGTTAGTTTTTGCTCAATTTTCTTTGGCTCTTGGATATTTTGCCAAGCTAGCTTTAAATTGCTTTCCAAACTGTTAGCTTGGGATACTAAGTTTTGAGTAAAAATGCCCTTCTTTAGTAGGACATTCCATGCTTTGTGGTAGAGTTCGTCCAGGGGAACTTTACTTTCAGCTCCGATGTCCTTTTGTTCAATCTAGAAAAAAGAATAAAAAAAGTAAATATAACATTTTTTAAATATTTAAAACCATTTTGTCAGGCTAGATTTAAATTTCTACCAACTATTTAACATAAACAATAAAAAATATCTATTAATCAGCATTACACGAGTTTTTCAAATGACAAACTTTTTTGTTATAAATTTATAAAGTACCTAATTATTAGAGATTCAATTATACTTCTTAGATTACATAAATATGACAGAGAAAAAGAGTTTTCCTAGCTATTTTTAGAATAATCCACTATTAAAACATTGCAATTTTAACACTTTTTAATCTGCAGAGGGTAAAGTTTAAATTTGATATAAGATTTAGCATACTATTGGAAAAATCGACTGAAGTCAATGACAGTGCACGAGGCCTGCCGAAAATCACATATAAATGAGAAAAAGCTCGCAGCTGCAGTGAAAAAATTTCGCAACGCCAAAAATTTTGCAAGTTCCAGACAAAACCAAAGGGAGCAAATTCGAATTATAATTTGCGATTTTTTTATTTATTTCTGGGGACATAAAAAGTTGTGTAAAAAAAGCTTTTGCGAGTTGCCGTTGTCCTAGAAGGAGGCAAATTTCTACTCGCAACGAAATCGTGGTTTCATAACGCTTGACAATTTTGCCAAACTTTTTATTTATTTCCATTAACAAAGACAATGCGAAATTTGAAAATTGCAATTCCGCAGAAGTTCCCGATGCAATTAAAGGGGGCAAATTATACACCGCGCAATGAAAATCATATGCCACCAAAAATTGCAACTTTATCAATATTTCCAGGACCAAAAATAGCAGAAATTTCAATTAAAAAAAAAATCGAAAAAATCATTTCCTGACAAAAAATGGGAGCAAATTCACAGATAGTTGGAAAATTAAATTACAGGAAAGAATGTTCTACAATTTGCCAATCTTTATAATTTGATCTCTTCTTGTTATAAATAAAAACGTTAAAAATGAATAAATTTTAATGTTTAATGATTAATGTTGTTTGAAAAGTTGGCAAAATTAATAGAAAATAAAATATAAATAGAAGAATTTCTTACCAAACTTTGTCCCTCTTTTAAATAATATCTCAGTAGGCCAGTCAAATTAGCCAAACACCCGGAAATAATAGATAAAGTGTTCAAAATTTGATAAAAGTTGTAAATTGATATGGAATGGAACTATAAATTTTTGTCCCCTCCAAAAATGACGGGAATATTTTTAAAATTGCAAAAAACTAAAAATTAAATTTGCTCACTGAAAAATAATTTAAAAGAGGGGCAAAGTCCGGTAAGAAATTCTTCTATTTATTCTTTATTTTCTATTAATTTTGCCAACTTTTCAAACAACGGGAACATTAATATTTATTGATTTTTAATGTTTTTATTTATGACAAGAAGAGAACAAATTATAAAGATTGGCAAATTGCAGAACATTCTTCTGTCTAATATTTTCCAACTATCCTTGAATTTGCTCCCATTTTTTTGGCCTGGAAAGTAATTTTTTGGAATTTTTTCTTTAAAAATGGAAATTTTTTAATTTTTCGGTCTTGGAAATAATTATAAAGTTGCAATTTTTTGTGGCATATGTTTGAAAACGATTTTCATTGTGCGGTGTATATTTGCCCCCCCCTAATTGCATCGGGAACTTCTCCGGAATTGCAATTTTTAAATTTCGCATTTTTTTTGATAATGGAAATAAATAAAAAGTTTGGCAAAATTCACAGGTTGTATGAAACCACGGTTTCGATGCGAATACAAATTTGCCTCCTTCTACAACAACAGCAACTCGCTAAACATAATTATTTTTTAGACAAGTTTTTATGCTCCTGGAAATAAATAAAAAAATTCGCAAGTTAGCGGGGGATGTGAAACAATTACTACTATGTTAAATATGAGCGCTGAACGTGATACCTAATTATTTTATTGTTTTTTATGTGATAAACGTTTTTGTTCTGAAAAAAATATTCGAGTTTTTGAAAAATGCTTGCAAAATCAGGTGTTGCATCGACTGAAATCAGTGATAGTTCACGAGGCCTACCAAAAACTCGGGAATTGATACATTTTTTTTAATTTGCTTCAAAACTGAAAAAAAAATCATGACAAAGTCCATTTTTAATTTTTGGATGGATCTTCGGCTTAAATACTTTTTTATAATTCTAAAATTTAAAAAAATCTGATGGAAATCATAAAAAACATGAAGATTCTATAAATAAAATTTTAACGTGTTTTTGTATTTTGTATTATATTTTGTATTATAATTTGAATTCGCATCGAAACCGTGGTTTCATACAACCTGTGAATTTTGCCAAACTTTTTATTTATTTCCATTATCAAAAAATATGCGAAATTTAAAAATTGCAATTCCGGAGAAGTTCCCGATGCAATTAAAGGGGGCAAATTATACACCGCACAATGAAAATCGTTTTCAAATATATGCCACCAAAAATTGCCACTTTATAATTATTTCCAAGACCGAAAAATTAAAAAATTTTCATTTTTAAAGAAAAAATTCCAAAAAATTACTTTCCCGGCCAAAAAAATGGGAGCAAATTCAAGGATAGTTGGAAAATATTAGACAGAAGAATGTTCTGCAATTTGTCAATCTTTATAATTTGTTCTCTTCTTGTCACAAATAAAAACATTAAAAATTAATAAATATTAATGTTCCCGTTGTTTGAAAAGTTGGCAAAATTAATAGAAAATAAAGAATAAATAGAAGAATTTCTTACCGGACTTTGCCCCTCTTTTAATTTATTTCTCAGTGAGTAAATTTAATTTTTAGTTTTTTGCAATTTTAAAAATGTTCCCGTCATTTTTAGAGGGGGCAAAAATTTATAGTTCCATTCCATATCAATTTACAACTTTTATCAAATTTTGAACACTTTATCTATTATTTCCGGGTTCCTGCATTAAAAAAGCTAATTTGACTGGCCTACAATTTTTAGTTTTTTACAGTTTTAATAACATTCCTGTCATTTGGGGGAGGGGGGTCAAAAATGTATAGTTTCATTCTACAGGGTGATCAAAAAAAAGGGTTTTTAAGGGTATGTATGGACCGAAACAAGTCGAAAATTCTTAATAAACATAGGTCCGCAAATCTACGGTTAAGGAAATATTACCGATTTCATTTTTCTAATACAAAAATTAAGTAAAACATTTTTATCATACCTGGTGTGTAACATCCAGTCCCAAATTCTGCAACAGGAAGCAAACAAGATACGCAATAGTTTCCGTAGTAATCCCCAACAACTGTCGAGAAATAAAATCCGCTATAAACTGCCGAACAGGTTTCACTAATTGCTCGTCATTGAAAATGACAAAAGTGTCTTTCAACTGGAACGATTGGCACATATCATGGCTCAGCGTGAATACTTCTGATATGGTTTGGAGTTTCTTTAACATGAAGATATCATCTAAAATTTTCCGCACAGCCACGTTGAAGATATGCGCTGATATAATTTTTGCGTCCTTCACTTGATCCAACTTCTTCCATGGGTTTGGTATATCTAAGTTGCTAAGCGTGCTGACTAAGTTAATCATTTCTTGGTTAAGTTTTTCAAACAGTCCGTTGAAGCCCATTATCAGCATTTTACCTTGGCTTAAATCATCTGTTTGAGATGGTATCAATGACTGATATTTAGCTTTAATAACTGCCACTTTTTCTAGAACCAACTCGTAAGATTTGCCCACGTCCATTTGCATCAGTAGGCAAGTCAAAATTTTTTCCAACTGCGCTATAAGATCAGGAATAGGAGAAGCAATGGACAAGACCACTTTGTTAACATCTGATATCATTTGCATTACTGATGGTTCTTCGCTTTGGATTTTCTTCATACCTTCCGGTAAAATAATAGTGTGAAAATTGAAGTGTAAGTCGTAAAGTGCTTTGTATATGTTGTTGGAAATTTTTATGCCATTAATTATACGAAGGAACCTAGCATCGTCATTGTTGCTTTGCCTCAAAGGCAAGTTATTAATTAACTCTACCGCTTTCGAACTGGTCATCACCAAGTCATCTAGAAACCAATCACCATCACGGGAAGTTAAATTAATCAACCAGTCACCACTGCGATGGGCAGCGGTTTCAAGTGTAAGAAACGATTGATTTAAGACTACCAACTCGCTGGCTATAACAAATTCATATGCACTTGTAGCACCGCTTTCGCCTCCAAGAAAAGTGGACACTCCAACCTTTGCATTAGCGTACATTATCTCTAGACTAGCACTGGTATCTTTGGCACGCACTTTACTCAAGTCCTCATACAATTTATTCACTTGAGCCAAAGTTTCCTTGTACAGGGTTTCCAAACCAAACATAAACTTTACCAATTGTGCCGAATTTCCTTTAGATACATTCAGAAAAGTTTTATAATTCTCGTAAACCAAATCACAGGAGGTCATATTTCTTGAGTCAAGTAAAAATCGCGACCATTTCAAAAACAGATGTACACGATGGTTTTCCAAAAAGGTCTTTGGGCATTGCGATAAAACTGCGTAGTAATCCTGTAATAACTGCAGACATCTGGCAGAAGAATGATTTATGTGTTGGGAAAGCTGTACAACTTCGCGTTCAGATTGTTCACACTGGGCTATAACATCGTCTTTGCCAGCATTATGCAAAAACTCTCTAACCAAATCGAAAATATGCATACTGTCCTCGGAGACATTTATCTTCAGATCATTCATCCACTGAGTGAACTGTTGACTTTCAAACATACCCACAGCATCATTGTACTGTTTTAAAGATTTCTCACATTGATTTATGACCTCATCTAGGTCTTTCTTAGCTGTATTCATTGCGGTCTGTGTTTTACGGTATGTCTCATATCTTGAAGGAAGCGCGTACAATGGGTGTTTGCTTCCTTGGGCTTCTGCTTCTTTGACCAAAGCTAGTTGTTGGTGTAGGTCTTGGAGATTGCCTTCGATTACATTCACTGATTTTTTCGTTTCTGCATAAGAATGCAAACTTTTTATTAGTTTTGGGATTTCGTTCAAAATTTCCTCCCTGAAAAATGGAAAAAGAAAATAAGTGATTCGTCTTTTAGTAGTTTTACAACACTAGGTAATTATAATCATAACAAATTGATTAATATTCGTTAAAATATTAACTAATAATTATTGCATCATATCGAAAGTTATGCATTAATTAAATATTTGAAAAAACATTCATGAAATTTATAAGAAACCTAGAATTTTGTTAATATGAATACAAACTTTGAAAAAGCATTAACAGATGGTTAAAAATTTCGTAAGCTGTTTGTAGATTTATTGTCCGATTTAAAAGTTATAGCACAGTAAAAATTAATGATTTCATAAATATGCCTGTAACATTTTTGTTTCATCTTTTAACGTTATACCTCCCAAAAGACTAAAACTATAGCAAAAGAGCTATGGTTTTAAAATTGCAATACAGATTTCCAAATCTAACACTCCACTTCCATTTTAAATACAGTCGGAGAAGTTAGTAGCTATTTTTGGTACAATGAAAATTTTTAAATAATTTGTACAGGGTGGTCCAGTTACGGTGTCCTCGTTATTAGCTCAGAAACAATTAGGCACAGGAAAAAAAATTGTATATAAAAGTTGTACAGTCTATAGGCAACTGAAAATAAGGACTACGCCCTCTATCGTGATATCGACGAACCCTTTTCTCCAGTATAAATAAATAATTTCTTTAGTGTCAAGTGGAGGTTTTTCGTGGTTTTACCGGGAAATTTTTTCCAGTTTTTCGTTAACAATGAGTTCTACGAGTAATTCGTACTGTTCAGTTCCTCAGTGTACATCGTGGTCGAAGACAAATTCCGGAATAAGTTTCCATTTATTTCCAAAAGCCCGCAAACATTATGTAGAAATTGAGACCGGTCTACACTTGTTCCGATAAGTTTTTAACTTTTTAATCACACACGACCACAACCTAACGTGAAAAATTGAGGAGAGGTGAATAGATTAAATAAACAACCATCATGGAGAAAAGAGTTCCATTAGCTGCCACTATGGCGCTGCGAGCTTAAATTCAGTCGCCTATAGCTTGCTACATTTTTTAAATACATTTATTTATACAGGGTGCGTCATATTCATGTGGCGATATAAAGTTTAATTTTTTTATATGGAACACCCTATATTTTACCCAAAATTATGATTTCTCGTCTAATTTACGATAAAAAATATATAAGGCTTAATATGACTATTATTGATAGTTTCCAAGATATTCGAGAAAATATCTAGAAATACTATGATATCTGCCTGTTTATACCAGCAATGTTAGTTCTATTTTTTAGCTAGAAAATTTTATTTCTGGTCTTAAAAATCAAGTAAACTTTAAATTGATATCATATGTAAGAAGCAGGGTTGGCATGATTAAATCATTTTGATTAAAATCACGATTTAATCACTGATTTAAATCAAGTGATTTTTTTATTTTAATCATTGATTTAAATCAATGTTTAATAAAACACTGCTGAGAAAATTAATTTAGAAAATATAACATTTTGTTAATGTCTTGTAGAGTCAGTAGAGGTATTTTTTGCTAAATTGTTGGTTTTGAAGAAAATTCTAACATAATATTAAGATCAAAGCTGAGACCAGTCTGTATAACGAAACAGAATATTTATTAAAACTTTAAAACGGCCAAAGATTTATGTAATTATATTGTCAAAAAAAATCACTGAGGAAATTAAATGATAATTAAATTCTCTTTATCTGGATTCTGGGATTTAATATATTCATTGTAAGCATTACCAATACAAAAAATTTAAAAAAATCAAAAAAATCAAATAAATCATGATTTAATTAAAAAAATTGATTTTTATGATTTTTTTAAAAAAATCGTGATTTTTTCCAACCCTGGTAAGAAGAAGTCGTAGTATTTGACAAAGAACTATTATTTTATAGAGTAGACCTGGAAGCTAATAATAATGCTCTGTCAGGTAGGCATTGGAAAATAGTTAAATTTTTTTAAATATTTTGTTTTTTATTATAAACTATCTAAATAAAGAATATGTTTTGGTTGAGTATTTTTGAAATTGAAACAAATAAAATAAAATACAATATTATTTTTCAAAATATTTTCTCGAATATCTTGGAAACTATTAATAATAGACATATTAAGCCTTATATAATTTTTATCGTAAATTGGATGAGAAATCATAATTTGGGGTAAAACACAGGGTGTTCCATTTAAAAAAAGGCAACTTTATATCGCCACATGAAAATGACTCACCCTGTATAAGTATTATTTTTTCAAAAATGTAGAATGCTATAGACTGTACAACTTCTATATAAAACTTTTTTTCATGGGCCCAATAGTTTCTGAGATAATAACGAGGACACCGTAACTGGACCACCCTGTACATAAATCTTCCAGTTCCACATTACTAATTAAATGAAAGAATATTAAGGAACTACATATCCACTAGCTTTTTGCATATAACTCGTCCCTTCAAAACCAATTAAAATAACTCGTACTTATTCTCCATCCACTCCGCTTTCATCTCCGTACATCTAACATTAAACATGGAAATGGTAACTTCTTTCTCCAAATCCTTCTTGCTTTGTCTGCTGTTGCCTGAAGCGAGTCCTCCAAAGGTAGTACCAGCCAGTACTTCCCCGCCGACCGTCCAATCAATCAACGGATCATAAACGAATGCTTCCAATAAAGTTAGGAGGGTTTCCCGGCCTTTTCGCATGGTTTTCAAAACATTTTCACATGCCATTCTAAAAATACCCTGCAACAAACAGAAAATACTTTAGACAAGTGTTTATATTAGATCAATATTTATCACAATTATTTCTAGTTAATTGTGCAGGATTATAATTAATAAATAAATGTGCGATAAACTTGTAACATTTTATCTAAGTACCTGTATAATGGAACAAATTTGAATATAGAACGTGAGATAAAACGAAGAGACTTAGATAGTGTCCATCAAAATTTTATCAGCGGTAATGTTATATTATAATAAACACGTCAATTTAATGAAATAATTTCCTGGTTTGGTTTAATCTATGTCTTATTACAACCAGACGTAAATGTTGGCTTTTTCCTCAACCTTGTAATAAGAAAATTACCACTGGTAACAATAGGCTTGTTAGTACAACGCGATAAAAATTGTCTCCAGCATAATTAATTGGAAGTTTCTATTTTTTCTAAACAGTTCAGAGGTCATTACATAACGGCACAACACAAGAATGAAAACGCAAGAAGCACGTAGTAAATTACAATACTATTAACTGAAGTGAATTTAACCACGTGCTAGTCACGTTGCGTTGTGTTATTATTACAGAGGCGAAAAATACATAATGATTTAGGGAAAAATACACAAAATATAAATAGCCCATAAATCATTCCAAAATATAACAGTTATGTAGTAGGAAAACTTGCGTATAATTGCAATTCATCCTACCTTAATGCAAAATTGAATGTTGTTATCTACATGTGCAAACAATAAGGTGTATTTATTGTTTTTAATTAAGATTTCAACAAACATTTTTGATGTTGTTGGTGTTCCCTATCGGAAATATGCGTATCTGCCAAATTATAGATTGAAATGTTTAATTACCTTGTTATCTATTGTACAGAAAAATATACTTCATCATTATGCGAATTTTCAATAAAATAGATAGCAATTGTATTTTGATAAATATTTGATTATTGTCGTAAACAAATGTGGTTAGGGATTTTGTACATGCAAAACATCACCGACAACGTTCATTGAAAACGGGTTAAAAAAATGGAAGAGGGCAAAGTACAATAAAGTATGTAAAGGGAAAGTCAATTTAATTTCATATTTTTGTTTACAAGGAACAAATCATGACGTAATCACATGAAAAAATAATATAAGATAGATTCCTTTCTTTTATTATAAATTATAATTTATAATTACCAAAACCAAAAAAATTTTAGATTATTAACATAAACCAAATACAAAAATTACTTGATAAAAAATTATTAAAATTAAATACCTTTTGGACTGCATACTTGTAGCATGAATTATTTTAAATGAAACGTCTGTATAAAAATCAACAGATTTTTTAATTATTACTGAGTAATAAATCACAAATTTTATTATCAGATTCCTATATAATATTACATATAACATAAAGAATATTTCTCTCAAGAATTAAAATATTATATACAAATTTATTCTAAAAATAATTGTGTGCAGGACCTTTGGAACTACTTTCAATACTGTCAAATATGAAACATTATCCAGTTACAATTTTAAACCACCATGAGAGTTAGCACTTAAATTATTTTAAAATCTATTTTTGTGAGAGATTATATGTAATTTAGGTACAAAAACAAAACGATTTCTAGTTACATTTTTTTCAATAAAGAATTGAATTAAAGTATACTTTAAATCTTACCATGATTTTATTTAAAAAATTAGCATTTTAACTGTTTTAATTTATTAAACAATTTTTACAGTACAGACTAGTTTAAATATGTACCTACTCTGATTTTTGGCGTCGTCGAGCAAAATGAAAAACATTGTCAACTATACAGAACGCCAATTTTGCTACTATTAATTTGTATGAAAATGATTTGACATAGGTACTCGTACCTATAAAAACCTGCAACTTCAATAACACAATCGTAAAAATCATTTTGAGAGAAAGTGGAACTTTTAAGTTTAAGTGAAACTTACTTATTGGTTTAGGTAAACATTGTACGAGAAAAATATCTATTAATAAAGACAAAATAGTCAAAAATAGAGCATTTAATATTGAACGAAAGAATTTCGAGTTTCATGTTCAAGCATTCAATGTACAATTTATGGTAACTAAAATATATTAAATATCAAATAAAAATATAATAATAAAATCGCTATAAATTTATGTGCAAAAATATTGTAGTCTAAATATACTTTCGATCACGTCTGTTGTCGTCTCAATAAGATCAACCTTCCAGGCTAAGTACAACTATAAAAAGTAAAGAAGCATGTATTATGGTTCATTTGTTGATTATAGTCTTTTTAAGCAGTTACTTTAATTTTGGGAATTCGAATTTTGCTGCAAACAATTTTTTAGAGTTTCAGTTCCAGATTTAAAAAAATCACAAATTTGGAAAAAACAGTAGTATACCATTCCATTCTTCAATTTAAAAATCTTAATATTTTACTCCAAAACGTACGCCCCTGCTGGAGTCATAAATATTTAATCAGTGCTATAAAATGGCAGTTACGTTTCTACGGGAGGAACTTTTGTGTTTCTGAAAATGTTCCAGAAAATTCCTAAATCTTTCTCACGGTTTTTGTAACAAATTCCGACTGTTTCTTTTTGTCGCCATTTTTTCATACAAAAACTTAAGAGTCAAAAAATTTCATATCTTGCTAATGACACGTTTAAAAAAAAAAACAAATTTTAGTGGACGCATCAGAAATGTACATGAAACATGGTAAAATGGTTTTGACAAACTTATTTTATACCGGGTGCTCTGGTTGACCGTTATTTTTTAAAAACTTGGAAATTAGAGACAACGGAATTAATTACAATACCGTTAGTTAGTTTTAAGACTTTTAAGACCTTACAACCTTAATACTTTTATCTAGAATTCGGTGTAGAATTCGAAAATGTAGAAATATACAGGGTGGTCCAGGTTAAACGTCATTAATTTTGGGAGGTGATAGAGCATCAACAAAAAAGTAGACTTTTATTAAAAAACTTTGCTCAAAAATGTTTTATAACAAAGATACAGGGTGTCAAAGTTTAAAATAAAAACTCGTTTTCTTAACATAACTTCTAAACCATTCGATCGATTTCCATTAAATTTCACATACAGAGTAATGTAGTACATTGGTAGATAATGATGGGGTTCATTTATAAAAAAATTCTCCAGTAGCGTAGATACTGGGGGGCCGTTCCACTTTTGCCCTCCAATCTTTGACACCACTGGATATATTGCGAAGAATATTCAATTTTTGGATTGTCTGTTCAATTTAGAGAAAATAATTATTCTTGAAAAATTTTAATTTAAGGCTTCTTTTTAAGATATTTGAGTTTGACGGTTTGGAAACACAACCTCAAATGCTGCTATGAACTAAAAAAAAATTCGAGTAAGTTTTCAAAATAGACTTAGATACATTTTCGAGCTCTTTTAGCCACGGAATTAATCGCTGCCAAGACTTGATGGCGATTTTCCGGATTTTCCAGGCCTACCCGAAATTTTCTTTAATTCAGCACAGCATTTGATGTTGTGTTTCCAAACCTTCAAACTCAAATATCTCAAAAACGAAACCGTAAATTAAGATTTTTCAAGAGTAACTATTTCCTCTAAATTAAACAGATTTAACTTTCTTCGCAATATATCCAGTGTCATCGAAAATTGGAGGGAAAAAGTGGGATGGTCCCCAGTATCTACGCCACTGGAATGTTTTTATAAATGAACCCCATCATTACCTAGAAATTAATATACTACATTACTCTGTGTTTTTATTTTAAACTTTGACACCCTGTATCTTTGTTAAAAAACATTTTTTAGCCAATTTTTATGATAAAAGTCTACTTTTTTCTTGATGCTCTATCACCTCCCAAAATTAATGACGTTTAACCTGGACCACCCTGTATAGGGTGTTCTATTTAAAAAAATGAAGTTATAATTGATTAAAGTTTTTAAAAATAAACGGAGAACCATCAACACCCTGTATAAAGCATGTTTTCCAAAACTATATCAGCTTATTTCTTGTAAATTCCTACTTCAAACATATGAAAAAAACTTTGGAAAAAACGTGTCATTGTCTAGATTTGAATTTTTATTTACATCTGTTTTTATAAAAAAAATTAAAGTGTAAATAATAATTATAATACCGTTAATGTTAGGATCATACCTACAACCTTAATACTTTTATGCCTAAAATGAAGTGTACAATCTAAAAATTCTAAAATATACAGGGTGTTCCATTTAAAATAACATAGCTTGTATAACCGGAAGTACCAGAAAGGTGGCAATATTTTCTTTAAATAGACCACATTTTTAGAAACAAATTGTGTTTAGAAACAAAGTTACGTCTACTGTCAACTCTTCGTTATACACCCTCTATACAAATTGAACTTTCAGTAGTAATTCAAATATTACTTTTGTATTATGGAATTTGACGAATGATGAATTGATTTTTTACTTACAAAGATGCGAGTTAAATTATAAAGAAATCAAGACGGATGGTAGGATTTTTTGATGTGGAAAAAAGCTTCTACAAAAAATTGAATTTTTGGCAGCGATGAGAAATTTAATTTTTTTACAATTTTTTCGGTATTCTAAAACACGAGTACCTTATGTGAAAGAATTTTCCGTCTTTATCCATTTTACCGTATCTATGACTATAATCTAGTAAAAATGAGCAAAATTTGTGTGCGCCACGTGGAAAAGTTTAGCTAATTTTCTCCTTTACACATTTGTCTATGCTCAAAATGAATTTTATGACTCCCTAAAAACTCAACCAATATTTTTGACTTATACCTATTAACGTTTTTACTAGTAGAACCAAATTTAATAATTTTATAATGTTAGCTACAATTTCGTTCAACTCATCACCTATAAAATTTGGTTCAATTGCGTGATCATGAAGTCCTTTTTGAGTTATCGCGGAGATGCATATGAAATCACACATACCTTCTACTTTAGTATTTAATTTAATGGCGTGATAATTACAGATTTCAAAAAATACAGGTCAAACCTCATTTAAATGAACTTGATTATAAAACTGAAGTATGCACTTGAATTTTCATTTCTCCATCATGTCCTAAACCTAAGCTCATTTAAAATTATATAATAAATAAATGCACCTTGTTAATATTACAATGCTAATGATGTGCATAATTACAAAATCGCTATATTAGTCTCAATTAAAAATGCAAGACCGTCACATTTTTATACATACTATTACTACCTGCATACAAAAGCAGCACTTGCATACTAAGTAAAAAAAAATGCAAAAAGTCTTGTTATACAAAACGGACTAAATTTGCTAAATAAATACCCCTCCGAAAAAATCAATAATTGTTTATAAAACAATCTAGGCAGGTATTTGACTAGAAAGAGAACAACTCAAAGCGCGTTGAATAGTTCGTTTCATTAAATAGGACTTGATACCTCTGGCCAGTCGTTGATGAATAAGCACATGTAGTAGATGATAAAGAGTGGCTGGTATTTGTGTATGCGACTAGTTGAATTCGTTCAACACGAACGAATAAACACGTGTGTTTATGGGGAAGTGTCGACAATTTTCTGAAATGTTTACTGTGAAATTTAATAACGCCCTATTACAATGAAGCTGAAGAGGTTCCCTGAAAAGATAACGTGTTACACCCACCGTGTAAGCAAAACAGTGATATACGATTACGGGGTATTTTTAAGTATAATGCTAGACGCAAAATAAAATAGTCGAAATCCTCGGTAGTGAAACATGGAAACTACAATGTTCTGCAATTACACCCTCACCGACAACACCACCAGTGCCGACTCATTCGAGAAACCGTACCTCGGAAGTGTTCTCTGGATAGTGGTCAACAGTTTTATAATCCTGATGGCTATTTTGGGGAACATCCTTACAATGTCCGCGATATTATTCAGCAAAAAACTCAGGTCACTCATCGCCAATCAATTTGTCTTCAGCTTGGCTGTTAGCGATCTTCTAGTCGGATTGTCCATCCCTTACCACATGGCCTTTTACCTAATATACGAATTCGGAAGTAACCGTCCTACATGCCTCCTGAGGTTCGTCCTGTTAACCTTCGCGTGTGCGAGCTCTATTTGGAATTTACTCCTGATTGCCACTGACCGATACATCGCTATTGTCTATCCCCTGCACTACATCCGGTATATGACAAGAAAAGTGTCCGCATTAATGATAGCCTTTGTTTGGTTGGTCTCGTTTTCAATGGCTTCGGTTTTGTTCTATTGGAATGAATGGTGCCCAGGGATTAGATGTGAAATTACTGAAGTGTTACCAGATGACTATATGAATTTTATTGTGACACCGATGTTTGTTGCTGTGTGGTTAATAATATTCCTGTTGTATGCGCGGATATGCCGCGAGGCCTCGGGCCACTCCAGGCGGATAAGGAATAATAAAAATTTCCAAACCATGCAGGTATTCAAAACACTCAGAGACTCAAGGTCAATTAAGGTAATTTTCTTTGGGAGAATAATCAAAAATAATACTACTTACAGAAAGTTATACTTGGGACTATTGGAAATCAAAGTTTCTAATAAATTCATTTGAAGGCATTTGAATTAAGAGGTTAAAAATGTAAATACATATTCACTCGGGAATCAAAAAGAGCATGAAGTCCAAAGGTTACGCCTTTGAGAGGTACTGACATGAAAAAACCATTTCAGTAAGCATAGAGACGACGTACAATGAATATTTTTCAGTAAAAGACCCCGTTCATTATATGTAGTTGAGTTTTTTTATTCCATTAATGGAATAGCAGATTTTTGGGAAAAAGAGTTAAACATGAAATTTAGTTCAAAATAAAAATGTTTATTTTTATTTCACACTTTTTCTGATGCTATGAAATAATTCTAATTTTAGATATAGTTTTTCAAAATAATTATTAAAAAATAGAAATTATAAGCATACAAACATAACAGCTTTTATATGTAGTTTAAAATTTTGGTAATTAAACTAATTTATTTAGGGCTACTTTCACTATCTCTTGTATGCGTCAGACACCAGGCAACACTTCCGGAAGTAACAGGAAGTGACATCAACTTTGAAATCTCAAATGGCAACATAGGTTATATTGGGATAGTTGGAAAGATAATAATCTTTTCTCTTTGCAATGGTGTAAATACTTCATGGGATCACAAAAAAAATTGGAAAAAATGTGGGTAAACTCGTGGGTAAATGAGGAATTTTTTTTGTTTTAAAATAATATTTCACAAGATGGGGGTTGCTACTTAAAATTTCGTGGGGGTAGATTGCAGTGAGGGCATGAAACTTAAAATTCAACCAATATTGGATTTAAATTTTAAAACTCTTGTCTCGATACGCATTTTTTGTTTAAATCAAATTAAGTTAAAATCGATAGTATAGTTATTGGGACTGACTAGTTCCAAATTATTTCAATTTTTTTGAAAATTTGCGTGTACGAAATTTTGTTGCCATTTGAAATTTCAAGATGGTTGTCACTTCCGTTTACTTCCTTAAGTGTTAGCTGACCCATGCAAAAAATAGTAAAAAAAGTTCCAAATAAACATTAAAATTTCAAAATTTTTATCCAAATAGAAAAGTTATAGGCTGATGCTCTCAAAAAAAAACAACAATTTTTTGTAGGTTTTTTCACTGTTATTACTTATAACTTCATTAAAAATCCAGAAAAACGTATTGGTTCTAATAATTGGTAATCACTTAATTTCAACAAACTAAGAAAATAGTTTCAGAAAAAAAAATTTTTTCTTATAAACGATATAAATAAAAATACTTGCAGTAAATAAATTATCAAATCAAATTCACTTTTTCATCTGTAATTATTGGAGTCTTCTCATTTTCAATCTTTTTACGAAGTGCTACAATGTACGAAAATACTTCATATTTTTAACTAACGATAATTAAATTATTATACTTTATTATTATTATTTCAGAATACCTGCTAAAACGTAATACATATCAGAATTCAGGACCTAAAAATTAGCAATAGTTTGTGCGGAAATGCTTCGTTTTTGCGTTTTTGGCATATAGGGTGTTAAATATAGTTATTAACAGCTCACCAAATATCTTAAATGTATTTTAAAGATACATCCAAAAAATGGTTTTCAACCCCTACATCTCAATATGTGACTATTTCTTATGTTGATATCCTTAATTTAGATTTTAAATTTGGTCAGTTAATACTGAAATATCCCATGTAATTATAATTGTAACATTTTCTACTTTCCTTACATAGGGAGAAAAAGGTAGGAGCAATATATTTTTAATTACAAACAATATTGGCCTAATTAAACCGCTTTGTCAATTATTGGCTATTAAAGGCAATATTGAGATAAATTAATTAGTTAATTAAATAAATAAATAAACACACGCCCACTAACATTTTCTTCCCTAGAGAGAAAAATAATTACTTTCGCTTGTAAAGAGAATCAAGTCATATTTTAGAATTCTGTTCTTTTACTTTTATTTATCTGCCAAGTGTACCTACTTACTACTCGTATCACATAATTATTTAATTGTAAGAACAAGTGGTAGAAATATACAAAAATGATTTTACTTTTTTTGTAAAATCGTTTGATAATAAATTCGGGAAACTTGAGCAACATTTATCCTATTTAAGTCTTACTTTATCATAGAGGAGAGTATTTGAAATATGGAAAAAGTTTTTAGTTTTAATTTTCTGGTAAATTGGTTACAAACCTAAAAATAAATATGAATCATTTGTCTAAAAAAATGATAACAAAAATAAAGCAAGTGGTTTGGACTGGTCTGGTATTTTTGTGGTTATTTCTGAGAAATATATCATTATACATTTACCTGAGAGAATTTTTAAAACAAATGGGACATGAAACTCGGTAGATTTGTTTATTTTTCAATATTGTAAGACACTACATCTACATTTACTTATTAACCATGTTCAAATATTTAATTCCCTTTAATTTTCTTCTTTTCAAGAAAAACTGTTTGATCAAAGACTAAAATTAAAGAAGACATACTGAGCACGAAATATGGTGGTAAAATTTTTGAAACATATCTATATTAAAACAAATTTCTTTGCCAGCAACTCTAAAGCTAGATTCACAAATCACAACTTCCAAAGCAGTGAATAAAATTAACGGTCATTTTTGTAAGTGAGAAATACATATTTAGATTTTTCTCTTGGTAGAATGTTAATTTTATTCACTAATTTGAAGGTTGGAAATACACAAACACAAAACGCAGTATATTTTCATTTCCAGAACGAGAGAGGACCCGGTCTAAAATAATCTAGTTAAAAACTAACATTTCTTAGTTTTTGATATACTATACATACTAGAAAATAAATGAATGACATTTAATGAAAAATATAAAAGAAATTATTGTCGATATGACAAAATACCAATTCTTAGAAAATTATTTTTGAAACTTTATACAAGACCCCAAGGATTTAACTTGCTAATGTTCAAAACACGGAACTGCATGGTACTCTGGCTCCAAAATTTTGGTGTTGAATGACGCAGCAATATTCACAACTTAAAGAAATATTGACAAGGAAATAATTATTCGATTGTAAAACAAAAAGTCAAGGTTCTTGTCCACTTCATAATAATTATGATTTGATGTTATAGATATACATAAATATTTTACACAATATTCTATAATGACGGAAATCTAAAATAACTATAAGACAACACTATTACCGAAATACTTATATGATAAAAAATCCCGAAAACGATAAATTAGAGTTCAAGTAACAAATCTACACATGCTAAAGATTTTAGTTCCTGGTCATCAAGACAACAAACAAAAATTCCGCATAACCTTGAAGAGAAACTAATTACCTACGAGTACATTTAACTAAAATTTTAATTAATTAAACCGACCACATTCTCAGAGACATTTAGCCAAGCATGCTGCATGCTGCTATAAAATCAGTTTTATAAAATTTTCCAGAGGATTTTCCAAATTGTTTACAGATTCCCACGGTTTGCTTAGTTCATAAAAATCTTTTATTTGAGAATTGTTGAATGAAATAAGAAATATCTGTATATTATTTCTGATCGAAACTCAAGAAACGCAAGAAAGATATTACTTTTTTATTTTCTTAACATCAACATAACACACTGTTAGAAATTAGTTTATCCAAGAATATTTACGTTTGCATACTCTACATCATGAAAACTAAATATAGATTATGCTAATGCTCTAAGACCATTCGTTATATTAATTTACGATTTTATTTACCAATAATTACATCTGATAATTATGCTGACAAAAACAATTACAATTCAATAGGTATAAGAAAAAAATTATGGGCTGTGTAGGTACACCGACGTCAAGACTATTTATTAAGTTGTTTTAATTAAATTAGATATAAGCAAACCTCATGAGGGAAACAGCATGCTTTATTAAAACCGCATATTGGATAAATGATTGCAGTTCAATTAGGCTGTACAGTATTCAACAAATTACACTCGGTCAAGTGGAAAAATGAATTTAGATTGAGTTTTATTTTTAAATAACGATGACACCAGTATGCATGACCAACAAAGAGACCTATGCACTAAAAAGGGGGCCACCACTCAGCCACATGTTTTAGCATAATCTTTTAACGTCTGGAATTCTAAATTGATTGATTTGTGTAGGTACTGTTAAAATGTTTCAATCGCTGTTTTATCTGGCCCATTTACACAAAAACATTACAAAAATAACGGTTGATGGACTAGTAACGGAACGTATTATTTTTGTCGATTTTACGATCGATGAAAGTGTTTCTATGAAGAGAAAATTAAAATTATTTTTGTTTCGAGGATTTATAAATTCGACGACTTTTCCATTAAAAATTTTGTAACCACAGTAAATAAGTGTTTTCAACCACGGCAATGGGAATATGCAATTCTGCCGATTTCCTAGGATGAACAATTTAGGAAAGTTTGGATGGCGGCAACTGGATTTGAATAAAATACTTATTGAAACATTTAACGATATTTCCAATAATAAATAACTTTCAGACAGTAAAATTAATTAAATGATAAACACTTGAGCACATATAAATTGGACTGAGAAAAGCCAAACGTTACAATTTTTTTTCCACTTTAGCAGTTTTTCAAGGACAATAATAATGAATCTCTCTCTGCCATCAGAATACTAAAACTACCAGAGAAACCGTCACAAAAAATATAAAGTCAAATTTGGACTACCCTCATATCAAAAGGGCACGTCAAGATGGGTATGAAGAAGAGGTCCATTAACATAAATCTTAAACATGGGTCAGAAGAGTTCATTAAATAGATAGAAAGAAGTATTTTGAAAAAAAAGTATAAGTTGTTCGGTTGTTCCTTATAGTCCTTCAGCTAGGGGTCAAAAGGTAGAAAGTAAAAGCGGGATGAGACAACGCAGTGTTTTCTGAAGGTTTTTTGGTCGCTGAATCCGAATCCGTGCGTCGTTTTTCAATAAAGTGGTGCAAACAAAAGTTATTGACAATTTATTGTTTAAAAAGCAATAACTCGAAAAGTATAGATTTTACCGAGCATTTTACCAAAAAAAGTTTCAAACAAAAGTTGTTCAAAATAAAAAGACTCTCCGAAAAGTTCATATGGTATTTTGTCATAAAGTCTCACGGACAAAAGTTATTAACAACTTATTGTTTAAATGTTTAAATTAACTCGAAAACGAAAAGTATACATTTTACCAAAAAAAATTTCAAACGAAAGTTGTTCAAAATAAAAAGATTCTCCGAAAAGGTCATATGGTATTTTGTCATAAAGTTGCTCGGACAAAAGTTATTAACAATTTATTGTTTAAAATGCAATAACTCGAAAAGTGTACATTTTACCAAAAAAAGTATCAAACAAAAGTTGTGCAAAATAAAAAGACTCTCCTAAAATGTATGCTTTTTGGTTTGTTTCGTTTTAAACAATAAATTGTTAATAACATTTGTTCGAGCGACTTTATGACAAAATACCATATGACCTTTTCGGGGAGTCTTTTTATTTTGCACAACTTTGTTCGAAACTTTTTTTGGTAAAATGTATACTTTTCGAGTTATTGCGTTTTAAACATTTAAACAATAAATTGTTAATAACTTTTGTCCGTGCGACTTTATGACAAAATATCATATGACCCTTTCGGAGAGTCTTTTTATTTTGAACAACTTTTGTTTGAAACTTTTTTTGGTAAAATGCTCAGTAAAATCTATACTTTCGAGTTATAGTCCTTCAGCTAGGGGTCAAAAGGTAGGAAGTAAAAGCGGGATGAGACGACGCAGTGTTTTCTGAAGGTTTTTTGGTCGCTGAATCCGAATCCGTGCGTCGTTTTTTAATAAAGTGGTGCAAACCAAAGTTATTAACATTTTATTGTTTAAAACGCAATAACTCGAAAAGTATAATTTTACCGAGCATTTTACCAAAAAAAGTTTCAAACAAAAGTTGTTCAAAATAAAAAGACTCTCTGAAAAGTTCATATGGTATTTTGTCATAAAGTCACACGGACAAAAGTTATTAACAATTTATTGTTTAAATGTTTGAATTAACTCGAAAACCAAAAGTATACATTTTACCAAAAAAAATTTCAAACGAAAGTTGTTCAAAATAAAAAGACTCTCCAAAAAGGTCATATGGTATTTTGTCATAAAGTTGCTCGGACAAAAGTTATTAACAATTTATTGTTTAAAATGCAATAACTCGAAAAGCGTACATTTTACCAAAAAAAGTTTCAAACAAAAGTTGTGCAAAATAAAAAGACTCTCCTAAAATGTATGCTTTTTGGTTTGTTCCGTTTTAAACAATAAATTGTTAATAACTTTTGTCCGTGCGACTTTATGACAAAATATCATATGACCTTTTCGGAGAGTCTTTTTATTTTGAACAACTTTTGTTTGAAACTTTTTTTGGTAAAATGCTCGGTAAAATGTATACTTTTGAAATTATTGCAATTTAAACAATAAATTGTTAATAACTTTTGTTTGCACCACTTTATTGAAAAACGACACACGGATTCGGATTCAGCGACCAAAAAACTTTCAGAAAACACTGTGTCATCTCATCCCGCTTTTACTTCCTACCTTTTGAACCCTAGCTGAAGGACTATTATTGCGTTTTAAACAATAAATTGTTAATAACTTTTGTTTGCACCACTTTATTGAAAAACGACGCACGGATTCGAATTCAGCGACCACAAAACCTTCAGAAAACACTGCGTCGTCTCATCTCACTTTTACTTCCTACCTTTTGACCCCTAGCTGAAGCACTATTAGTTTATACTTTATGCCTCTAAAACATGCCTTACACCCACTTATTAACCACACAAAATTACTGAAATCTCGTTATGAAAATGCATAATTTCATATTATCTAACATCAAGTCTACAGCTCGTGAGAATTTAAATTTTGACAAATTTCCTTATTTTCCAGGTCATGTTAACAATCCTGGGCTGCTTCTCAATCTGTTGGCTGCCATTCTTCGTGGAAACCCTCTACGCCCGTATTTCAAACGACAAGCGAGCAGCCTCATTTTACGAAATCTCCTTTACTCTAGCTGTATCGAATTCCGGAATGAATCCCATTATTTATGCGTGGAAAAACAGCAATTTTCGAAAGGCATTTTCGTGCTTAGTGAGATGCCAATCACCAAACACCGCCAGTACCAATCAGTTTGTTACAAATCATGTACCGAGTAAAAAGAACTCATTGAACGGTGTGTGTAATGGCACTGAAGAGGATTTCATACGAAGTGAAGTTGACATTGAAATGCATCGAAATAAAAATGGACGGGAATATAGTGCGGTGGCTGATGTGATTAATATTAATGTGACGGGAAGAAATTAGCACCTTACAGACCAATTTTGCTTATAATAGTTCTTGATTAACTATTGTGATATGCCTAGTTAATTCTCAATTAGTATTTTAAATAGGTATTAATAATGTAGTACTCAAACCAATTTATTTATTGATTTTAAAGATTGATGTTAATTACATCATAGAGATGGAATGTTGTACATATTTTTTCATTTGTTAAATACAAGGCTTGTCAACATTAAGTGTAAAGATACTTGAATTCACTGAAAAAATAATTCGCATTTTGTTAAGTTTTAAACGCTTTGTTTTATAACATCACTTGGAATTTATGTAAAAGTTGAACATGAACTTTATTTATTGCGTAATAAAGATTTATTATAATATATATTTTAATTTGTTTTTTTTTATTGGCTTCGAGTTACTGTTAACTTGGACTTAAACCTATTTGAATCGTTGATTTCCAAGAATCTTTGTCGATTGGCTAATAATAAGTGTAAGTCCAGGGTTATACTGGATCTTCTACTTCTTTCCTTGCAAAATTTGGTTTTAGATAGTTAATACCCTTCTAAATACACAATTTTATAAGAACTCATAATGTTTGCCTTTTTTTTCTTTTTTTTTATATCTACAAGGTGTTTTTGAAATAGGTGGTCAAAATTTAGGAGCATGTAGAGCAAGTCAAATGATGAAGAAAACCTTTATAAAATTATTTTATAAAGTGCTTTCTAAGGGAGCTACACTACAGCCCCGTAATTGTAGGCCCCTAAGAATGGTATTTATCAAAATCTCCGAAACCGTTTAAGATGGAATAATGAAATTTTGTACAGCCACTAGCTCTTTTATGCTTAACAATATGAAATTAGTATCATCTGAAAATTTTATTCAAGGGTGTGTCAAGTGGGGGGGAGGGCGGCTTAAATATGATCCCAACTTTTTTGTATGTTGTGTTTTTTTGTTTTTGACATGAAATTATTAAATTTAATAGTTTTTTTACAGAAAAATGGTCTACTTGTTTAATTTCGATGCCATGCACCGTTTTTGAGTAAAATCGGTTTGAAAAATTTTAACATATTCTGAACGTGAAGCGCTTTCTTTGGAAATTTTCGAAATAAATATACAAAATTCAGGAGCATGTAAAGCAAGTCAAATGATGAAGAAAACCTTAATAAAGTTTTTCTCTAAAGTGTTTTAAACCGTTTCGGAGATATTTAATAAAAACCATTCTTAGGGACCCACTATTAAGGGGCTGTAGCTCCCTTAGAAAGCACTTTAGAAAATAATTTTATGAAGGTTTTCTTCATCACTTAACTTGCTCTACACTCTCCTAAATTTTTTATATTCATTTCGAAAATTAAAAAAAAAACGCTTCACGTTCAGAGAATCTTAACAAATTTCAAATCGATTTTACTCAAAAACGGTGCATGGCATCGAAATTAAACAAGTGGATCATTTTTTTGTAAAAAACTATTACCTTTAATAATTTCATATCAAAAACAAACAAACACAACATACAAAAAAGTTGGGATCATATTTACCCCCCGCCCCCCCACTTGACACACCCTTGAATAAAATTTTCAGATGATACTCATTTTATATTATTAAGCATCAAAGCGCTAGTGGCTGTACAAAATTTAATTATTATATCTTAAACGGTTTCGGAGATATTTAATAAAAAACATTCTTAAGGGCCTACAATTATGGGGCTGTAGCTCCCTTAGAAAGCACTTTAGAAAATAATTTTATAAAGGTTTTCTTCATCATTTGACTTGCTCTACATGCTCCTAAATTTTGACCACCTATTTCAAAAACACCTTGTATAATTAACTCCTCGATTAACTCATTATTATATTGTAATATTTAGTCCTTGATGAAAAATGATTTTAAGCAAAAATATCCGAAATATTGGACTTCAAAAGACCCGAAAATTTTATTGAAAATTATAAAATGGTCAATTAATGTTCGAACAATTTTAATGATATTTTGATTATTTTGTGTAAATTTTGTAGAGTAAATGAGCTGATTGTAAGACCACTTTTAGTCCAGTCAACTTAAAGTTGGACAAAACATTAAATTATAAACGCATAATTTTTTACGGGCAGTTTGGGGGGTCCCAAGAAAAGATTAAATTAACAAAAGGTGAAACCAACCCCCTTGGCAAACCCTTGTATTTAAAAACATCTTGTATTTAAGGGTGAGTCCAGTTTTTCGCGAATAACTCGGTTTCTTACGATTTCACGACGAAAAACGTTTACATCAAAATTGTTGGAAATAAAACTCTTCATATTTTTGCATTCATAACAATTTAAATTTAAAAAAACTTTATACTGCTGAGAGAATTCCCTTCGAACGAGGTGCCGCACGACGCCTTTTCTAATTTAAAATTTCCGGGGGGGTTAGGTTATCATAATTCAGAGAGGCTGCTCGCATGAAAAAATTCGACTTATAAACAATAAGAGATATGAAAAAATGTTATTAACAAAAATGTGCGGAATTTAATTCTCTACAAAATTGCTCTCGGTCACTTTTTCGAAAAAAGTGATGAGTTTCGAGTTATCCCCAAAAAAGTCAAATTCACCCTTATTTTCAAGATGGCGGAAAAGGAGACGGGGGTAGCTTGTCCAAAAGTGGTCTATTACACTCAAGGTCGACCCCCTTTCGATCACAAAAGGTCCGAAAGACTCAAAATTTTTATCTCAGAAAAAGTCTAATGTACAGGGTGGTTTATTTTCGAGCCTCATCATAGGAATCTCGGAAACCGTAAGAGATACAGGGTCGATTAAATTATGGCAAAGTTGCACAATTTGATGCTTATCAAAATGCTGTGTTGCAATTTTAAAAATTCCTAATACTTTCTGAAATATCCAGAAAAAAAAACGAAATTTCATAAAAAATTTTAATTTTTTTTGGCGTTATTTGAAAACAAATTTTAAAACAAACAACACTTCGTCATTGCCACTTTTTATACTCTACAATATGGCGCTGTCAAATTTTAAATCCGACGTTTCGTCTTCCAGAAACCACCATCAACTTATTTTTTCTAAATACGGACCTGGATTTTTTTAAATTTTTTGTTAGCTTTGGACTTCCTAAAAGTTATGACCCATCAAAAATTTTGAGTTTCAAACGTTTCGATGACAAAAACTGACATTTTCAGTATTTTTAAAAATATTTAATACAACACTGTTTTTAAAACAAATTATTACTTCTGACTAAATAATGCTTTTCAACAGTGTAATAAATTTAGATATTTATTTTTTACCTAACTAATAAATTTAGAATGTGGGAAAAATTTTTATAGGAACTTGTCATATTTTTTTATACTATCTGAATCCGGGACACTCTGTATATGCAGATTACTGAGATATTTTTTGAAATTTGTCCATTGATACATTTTGTGAAGTTCTGTAGTTGTTTAGATCGAAATTTTAACACGAGCAGATTTTATGGAGTTTTAAGAAAAAATTTAATATTTATAATTCAGTATTCAGGTATGTTTTTTGTATTTTTCGAGGTATTTTTTTATGATTGTGTGATGATGAATAAAAAATGAATTGATTTATTTCATTTAATCAATATTCCGGGTATTTTTGCTTAAAAACCATAATTAGGTACGAAAAATTCAACCCTTTCATAAAAAACTGAAAACATCTTCGAAGGAAAGTACCACTTCTAGTGATACCACAGCCACCAAATTTAATGTGTTACCTACAATTTCACTCATACGCAGAAATATGAAATTTAATTTTAAGTTGTTTTTGAATTACCAAATAACAACGAAATTAGTTACGTAGAAGTCACCGACCATTCAGCTTCAGGATAGCCATCTGTTGCAGTGAAGTTTTAAACTCACTTAAATAACTTAGATAATCTCTAGCATTGAATAAAATTTGAAAAAAACTACATACCTCTACTCCAGTTACCCCCAAAGCATCCATAATATTCGGTGTTAATCTGAACGGCACCTTCTCCGGCACACGTAATGTCTTGCCCTTTTCAAAACACACATTGTAATCAATATGTACAACATCACCACTAGTCAAGTCCACTAACACATTATCCAAATGTCTATCGCCCAATCCAATAATGTACCCGATTATACTCATCACCGCCACCGAATACGAATACCGTTTAACCACCTGCCACCAAACGCCCGCACTAATCGAATTGCACCACAACTCCTTCGTGAGCAAATCCCTAGGTGTTTCAGCCATCAACTCCGTAAGCACCTGTTTTAACACTGCTAAGGGCCACTCTTTACGATTTTCAATATTCTTCACACCATGTTCCTGCAGAAGTGGATTCAGTTTATTGTAAAACAGCTCAGAAGGTCGCAAAACAGTCGTAGATGTGTTCACACTGTTCTTCGTATTGGGTTTGGCTATTTCCCGCTGTTGCCAGCGTTTGTATAAAGCGAAAACCGGCGTGGTGCCATCAACCCAAGAAATCAAACCGGATCTAGGCCCTAGCGGAATAACAGAATAATGTCGGGCTCTATATAAATTGTGGCCAGTTGGGTCGGCGTTTTGAGCCATCATCGTATTGGCAATGCTCAAAAACTGCATTATACGTTCGTCCAAATGTAAATCTTCTAAGCCTTTGAACAAATAGGTGTAGGTTTGTCCATCAGATCCGTAAAAGATTAGTTTTTTGGGTTTAGTTTTCGTTGGCAAGATGGAAACCACATTGGAAACGTGCGAAATAGTAATGCTTTTCTTGGTTGCTGTTGCTAAACCTGGCATGGCGATTACGGTGTTTTTAATCGAAGCCAACACAGGGCTAATTTCTTGCATTTTTAGTGAATACGAAGCGCGCTTGTGGAATTTTTGTTGGAACTTCTTTTGTAACTGTTTTAAAGGTTGTAGGGAATCCTGTGGTTTTTCTGGATTCTCTGGATTTTTCAGTTTGTTGATCACATCTTTTATATCTTCTAAATATTTCTCCTGGAAGAGCTTCTCGTGGGGAGTTTCAGCTTCCACACTAGTAACATCTTGTAACTGTTCCAAAATAAATATAATCGGCTTGATAATAATGCGATGCTTTTCGACAATCAATGAAATCTTCTCCTCCTTGCTTAAGTTAGCATTTTCATTAACTTTTTCAATTTCGTATTCCAATTGTTGTTGTCTTTTACTAATTTCCGATTGATGTTGTGCCAAAGTACCTAACCACAATTCATCCCAAAGTAGCGTAATACGCCGTAGCTCCTTTACAAGAGTCTGTACTTGTGATATAGTCTCCGGGTCCTGCTTACTTAAAGTATCAACCATAGTCTTGAAACAAGTTTGTAAAGTGTTCGTCGATTCCTCGTTATCACTATCGTAGTCTTCGTCATCATTCATTTCGTTTTCATCAGTGCAATCGTTGTTTTGAGACAAGCAGTCTTTTGGAAGGGTTATTTCGGAAAAGTCAAACTTCAAACCACCTTCCAGAGCACCTAAACAAAAATATATTGCTAAAACCGTTCCAAAAACTTGATTATCTGTTACTTACCTACAACAGCTGGGAAAGTAATAAGTTGTGGGGCGTCTTCGGCTACACGGCAAAGAAGATCCGATACCCTAAGTCGCACGTAACCCTCAGGATGATTCAACCGAGAGAACAATTGAGGTATTATAACCTTCCAAGGTTGAGTGGGTGTTTTTTGCAAACCTTCCTCCAAGATATTCTGCAGCTCCAGAGCATACTTCACTATCAATCGCAGCAACCTCAAAGTTATCGTAATTGTATTACATTCGGTGCTTTTCGTAATATTTTCCGAGTTCAAAACTAAATGCAAGTACCGGAAATAGGCCTCAGCGCTAAGCGCATAGTAATTATATATCCTCTTCTGAGTGTTCCTCCAAATCTGCACTAAACTCTGCAACTGTTCTTCAGTTGCATCGCGTAGAACTTCAACATTTTGCAGTTGATTCTGTATCATTTCCGAAGTGTTTATCTCGTTAGAATCAATGTCTTCTTCATCTATAATTGAACGAGTTTTGGATAGAATTAGGAATATTTTCGTCAGGTCTTCTGGTGAAGTATCCACAGGTAGCAGTTGTTTAATTTCAGCACAATGTTCCTCGCTAAGATTATTTTTAATATCCGAGCTGTGGTCCACGATTTTTCTACCCCATCGGTAGCACCAGGTGCCAAAATTATTCCAGCTTTTGGCCAATCCGCCACAATGGTGCACGCTAAATTGCAGCAATTTTCCAATAGCCATTTCGTGTAGTGGTATGATGTTCGTAGCAACATTCTCCGTCATGCCAATTTCCGGTAGGACCATAATTAGTTTACCCAGAGGGCTATTCATTTCTGTTAACGATATTTGCTCATTGGATTGCAGCCATGTTGATAATTTCAGTAGAATTCGGCTGCTTATTTTCCTTAGCTCAACTCCACCGTAAATTTCGGCATGTTTTGACATGGCAGTCGAAGCTGATGCACATAAATTAAAAGTGTGTTGTCGATTCTCTTCATCCAGATATGAAAGTTTAATAGCTTCGAGGAATGCTCGCGCCATGTCCATGCTCCAGACGTTCACCTCTGAAATTTTACTGGTACAATCTTGAGCTATATTGCTCAAGTCACAGCCGTCTGCGAGGATAAAGTTCTTCTCCATGAAAAATTTGGTAATGTGGTTCAAAGCTGATTTAATATTGCGCTCCTTTCTTGAACGTTTGATGATATCCAATCGTAGGTTGCTGCAAAATACATTGAAACCCTGGTTTTGCACTCGCCCAAAGTACTCTGACCACCATAGGATTTTTCTGAGAACCGACGTGTCGATTTTGTTGATTTCGTTTTCAAAGTTTTCTGATACCAAGAATACTGTGTTGGCTGATGTGTTGTTTAGGACGTTAGATAAGCCATTCGCCACGTACTGTAATAAGGAGTAGTTTTGTAAAAACTCCGATGGGGCTGCCGATAAGTGATTCTGGATGGACTTTTGAACATTGCTTACATTTTCGATTAGTTTAACAGCATAATTATCTTCCAATCCAGACGCCATATTCAAGGCAATATTATACAAGTTACTTTCGGTTGTTGCAAGATTTTCATAGGCGCTCCAAGACACCTTATTAGTTTTGTAATTCCACGTAGAAAGGTCGTTAAAAGTCTCAACGCCATTCTCAAGATTAAACAAAATCTTATTACATTCCCAATCACTAGAGCTGAACCAGTACTTCCTTCCATTTTCCGTGGTACTGTCATGTTGTTCATACCACTGGAACAACTCCACATAATTGTTTAGCTCCTTATAACAAATCACGATTTGATCGGAAACAAAATTGTAAACCTCTGCGTCGTTATTTTCGCTATTATCGCAATGTGACAGTACTTTTTGATAGCCTTCCAAAGAAGTTTCATATTTCTTAGCTGCTTGCTCTGCTGCGTATTTAATCCAAACTAAACGTTTTCCTGTTAGATTTTTACACCAAAAATACAACCCCATTAGAGCTTCTACTTCCCTTAAATTTAACAACGCTAACGTTAGAAATATAACAACTCTTTCGAAATCAGCAGATTTGGTTTTTCCAGTACTTGCCATGTCCTTCAGCAATGATTGTCCATGTCGTAAAGCAATATTAGACTCGCCTGAATGTAAAGCAATATGCATGACAACGAAACGGATTCTAGACAACCATTCATTACAAGTGTTGGCGTTTGCAATGAAAAACGACCGCACTAGCTTAGTTGATGGTGGCATGGCCATTGCACATCCCTCAGCTGCGTTATAAATAGACTTCTCCAAGTGCTCAACAAACTGCAAAAGTAGGCGAACTCTATTCGGATCATTTTGCATCATTTCCACTACTTTATCAGATTTCTTCTTCAAATCTATTAAATCATTTCCCAATTCGTTAAGTGCACCTTCTATAGTGGTGAAAGTTTCGTTTGGTTTACCTAAAGGTGTACGTAGTTTATAGTTAACACAAAACTGTGCGGCTTCTAAAGTGCACCAACCATTGAGGATTTGCCGTGAATTTGTTGCCAAATCATAGAACAACTCCATGTTCATTTGTGATTCCGACTGAAGCGTCCAGCAACATGTGAAAATATTCTCTAGTAAATAGGTCGTATCATCAGGGTTTTCGTTTTTCAGCAAATAGTTCATAAATTTCTTGAATTGCAGTGGATACATTTCACCGTCAACACTTCCATTCAAATGTAAATGCTGTGCCATGTAAACCATGTAACAATTGTACTCCTTACTGCGGGTGTTCTTCCTGTTGGTGTTGTAAAGTGTGTTAAATTTATTCATTTCTACCACAGCCACATCCCATGGAAGATTGGAAGACAATTTCGAGTAACACTCCCGAATATCTTCGTCAGTTGAATTAATGTGCAACTTGCACAAGTCCGTAACATTGCTGAGGAATAAATTATTCCAAGCTAATTGCTTGTTTGCTAGAAGTTTTTCCAGATTAAGACAAACAGCTTCAGCTATTTTTGTATTAAAGTTATAACCACACTTAACTAAAACCTCAGTTACTTTCTTAAACTGCTCATTCTCGAACAAATTTTCTAAATAGCTTTCGGCGTTCACCAAAATATCGTTCAGCCATTGCAATAATAACAAAGCAACTTCTGTAGATGTTTCAATGTTTAATGTTTTATAGATGATGTCTAGGATTATGGCAAAATTGCCTGAGTTGGGTGAGGTGCTTGGTACATCGTTGATATTCAAACCTTCAGTTAGAGCAAATCTGTTTAACATGCTGGGCAGTTCTTGGGTGCTACTGACCAAACTACTGTTAGAGATGAAGTGATTGTAGCACTTACAGTGAGAATACAGTAGATAGAGCAAACTATACTGTAGAGCTGGCGTGTTTTTAGATAAAACAGTATTGTAAGGTTGCAGATGAACACCGACTAGTTCTAGTATACTAGGCTTTAAAGCCCACATGACTATAATCGAGCTGGCATTCGCTAGTTGTGACAGACATCTCAATAGAAACAACACTGTTAATTCACTGGACTCTTCGGAATTTTTGAAAGTAATGAATGGATTTTCTTGAGTAAACGTCTCGATACTTGGCACGATTTCCTTGTACACCATTTCTAAATCACCCAGCACGTAACGGTAAGCTTCTTGTAGTAGGGATACATTCTTCAAATTTAATAAAGCTTGATAAACTGCAATTACCGAGTCTTGTATGTTTCTAAAAGGCGAGTAGCGAAGCTTGACAATTTCTGACTGAGGTCCTATTAACTTTTCTATAAGTTCCGATGGTAAGTTAGCAGATAGTTCCTTTATTACTTTGGATATTAATAAAAGCATTGATATTATAGTTGCATCCGAGAAATCGTTCATTAGAGACAATTCTAAATCAATCAAGGTGTAGATTTTATTGCTTAAACTTTGGGATTTGCTTTCCACTACTCCTAATAAAATTGATATACAATCATTAGCGGCTATTGTTAAGTTATCTGGAACATAGTGCTCTAACGCATCTGTTACTGTTTGGATAATTCTCACAAAGCAATTATTAATAAACTCCGATTTTTGTATTAGATGGTTACTACCTGGATGATCAGCGGGTCCTAGACACTTTAAAACTGTATTTAAAGCTAAGATCAAAACAGTTACATGTTCTAACGAATTAGATTCACCATCAGTTAGCTGCGTCGCATAATTCGTAATGTCTTCCAAAAAATTTTCTATCAACTTAACCGAAAATTTCAAATTGTAAGTAAAGTGATGGGAAATTCTCTGCAAGCTCTTTGAAATAAACTCAATGTTACAAAGCGGCTGAGTGTGATCTACATGCCATCCGAATAACAAATCTATAGTGTCGGGAAATTGTCCGTAAAAATCCTGAGGATACAACTCGACAACTGTTACCAATGTATCCAAAACAGCCTTAAAAACCTCAGCATCGTCTGTGGTTTCAATCGCACTAACCAGATAATTAATCAAGCGATCTGTGTGGTTTTGAAGTACAGGTTTCTTCGCCTCCAGTGCAAGTGTTTCCTTAAAAGTCTTCATTAACAGTATCTGTATCTCCTCTACAGATTTATCTACTTTTGAAAACAACCAGTTTTGATAACGTTCAAAGTCATTTTCTTGAGCCATTATGTAACCCATTCGACCCAGTGCCCTTGCAGCTTGTTGTTTGGCCAATGGGCCAGGGGACACGTGTAGTATTTCAAACATGGAGTCCCCCAGGATGTGGAACGCTTTTCGGACATAGGCAGCATTGTCTGGCAAAAGTAGCACTTCTAGGAGTTTCTTGGATATGGCTAGGGAATTTTCTTGGTTAGTTTCAATGTTAAGTTTACGTAGCAATTTTGATATTCGTGTATCTTCTGGTAGATTTAGTTTTATGTCGAATTTTTTATCCGATTCGTAAAATTTACCTCGGTAGTTACCTAAGACAAAGAATAATTACGATTATTAAAAATGGAGCATAAGTAGCAAAGAAAATTAATAGTAAGTACTAACGAACGTCCGATTATGATAATTTTTGAGATTTATTAGTAATTATTCACTTGGTAGTAACTCCAAGGTTACCCAAAATGAAAATTTAAAACCACACAACATATACAATGTAAATACGTCGTACAGCTTACTATTTTCTTTTTCTATTTACACATGCATTGTTTTATATTTAGATGATTAAAATTTTACCAAGTGTTAAGTTATATTGTACACAATTGTGCAAGTCGATTATGAGTAACCGTATTGTATGATAGTTCTGGTTGAAATGTCTTGAAAACCCACACTACATTGATTGAAAGTCGACGATAAATAAATCACATTGTACATGTAACCATAAATTACATGTTTTTATAAAATTGAGTATAATATAATTTTATATTACTATGTTGAAGAGGGGAATATGAATGTATTGTATAAGACATTTATATCATAGTTAAACAAAATTATTTTCAAACCGAAAAAACCTTTTTAAACGACAAAAAAAATTTATACCTAAAACAGAATATATAAAAAAATCAATTAGCAATAAAAATGAGGGGATAAATGTTTTCAAAAATAAATGTATTGAAAATGATTACTCTACACAAGATTTCCTAAATGTTTCATTTGAAAGCCGATTCTGATTATCAAATTTGTGATAACCTCATGAAAGTTCTATGTCACTTTTCTAGTAGTATATACTTGTTTGTAACACTATGTTACCTCGGCTTTTACGTTTAATTTTTATCTATCTCTCCGACGTGATTTTTTTTGTAATTTGCGCTATGTAAAAAGAATTTCGACTTGTATAAATTTTGTAAATTATTAGATGTATAAAATGGCAAAATTTCACATTAATTCACACAGGATAGAAAAGTTAAGATTTCATTTAAATTGTCATTTTTCGTCAATTCAAGACATGTTTTCATTTAGAAAAATCAAAAAATTTGCATTGGTACCATTACAATTATCTTTAAGCCACTTAAAAGTACATTCCTCAAATCTGGATCATTTAGGACGGTGTCGCAGTTTAAGAAATACATATACAGGGTGTTCGCACGAAGTGGCTCACTATTGCTAACTTCGTTATTATTGGAGCTACAAAGTCGGTTAAATTAACAAACTAGTAGCATTTTTTCAGCTGAATCAAATAATGAAACCAGAAAAACAATATGGCATCGCGTTTACGCGATATTTTAATATATTAACTTTTTTCAATGGAATATTTTTGCAACAATCGATGATAAATTAAATTCTGTACAAAATTTGTCCTTATCTTTTTTGATAATAATTTAAAAGAAGCGAGTTATTTTGAAAAAGTTTACAATCCTTTAAAATCAAGTAACCATAAAACGGAGCAGTAATTTATTAAAACCAAACAATTATAATTTTAAATTTAAGCAAGTTAAAAGATAAAACTTGAAAATTGTATTTTATGGAAATATTGAAAAATGCCA
Organism: Pediacus dermestoides; assembly: GCA_963942485.1. Lineage (NCBI taxonomy): Eukaryota > Metazoa > Arthropoda > Insecta > Coleoptera > Cucujidae > Pediacus > Pediacus dermestoides. Next base: position 18,183,594 of record OZ012625.1, read on the forward strand.
AAATTATATTTCATGGCTAACTTGATATTAAATATTAAAACTTTCCAAACTTTTACAAAATAACTCGCTTATTTTAAATAATTATTAAAAAAATCACGATTACTATAAGAAAATTTTTGGTAAGTACAGAATTTATTGCATCATCGATTGTTGCAAAAATATACAGAGTGTTCTAATATAAAAATAATCGTTTTTTAAATAACTCGTGAACGCGTTACTCAATTGCTTTTCTGTTTTCACATTTAGATTCAGCGGAAAGGGTCTAGAACTATTCGCCATGAAGACTTTTCGCCTCGTCACCGTTTATTATATCTTAGAGGTAGACATAAAAAAAGTAGTAGAAAACTTGGAATAGTTTTATTAATTTTTACTTTCTTATACGTAGTATAAGGAAGTATTGTAATCATGATTTTTTTCGACTTCGAGATTTCGATGGATTTACACGTTTTGAGGGCCCCTGAATCCATTTTGACCATTTCGCCATGATGTCTGTCTGTCTGTCTGTGTGTCTGTCTGTCTGTATCCACCATAACTCAAAAACGACTTATCGGATTTGATTTAAATTTCATATTTAAGAGTTTGAACAAATTTGTGGGTGCCACATTCAATGTTTTTCATCTAGCACCAAAACAAGTTACAGTTACCTGAAGACATTTTTAGGTTTTTTAGGAATATCTTGAAAAATAAACAATTTATGAGATTTTTACTTTCTTATACGTAGTATAAGGAAGTATTGTAATCATGATTTTTTTCGACTTCGAGATTTTGATGGATTTACACGTTTTGAGGGCCCCTGAATCCATTTTGACCATTTTCGCCATGATGTCTGTCTGTCTCTGTGTGTGTCTGTCTGTCTGTCTGTATCCACCATAACTCAAAAACGAGTTATCGGATTTGATTCAAATTTCATATTTAAGAGTTTGAACAAAATTGTGGGTGCCACATTCAATGTTTTTCATCTAGCACCAAAACAAGTGACAGTTACCTGATGACATTTTTAGGTTTTTTAAGAATATCTTGAAAAATAAACAATTTATGAGATTTTTTTATTCTTTAACATTGATTTAGAATTGAATTTTGAACAAATTTTGTTTGAACTTTTTTTTGAAATTCCGTCAAAAAAATTTCAAAAAAACTAGATATTCTTAAAACACTTTATATGTATTTCTCATAGCGCGCGTTGATAGTTGAATCCGATGGTCGAGGTAGACCATGTGTTTCATTATATGGCTGCCAAACAGGGGGTCCCGGGTTCGAATCCCAGAAGGACCGGTCCATTAGTTTTTTTTTAATTTTACTGGTTTCTCTGGTACCGAAAACAATAATAATGAATAAATAAATGTAATTTCATAACGGGAGATTTTTTAAGTGAGTAATAGGTCAAAAATCTAAAATAAAACACATTTTTGTCGTAAAATTCGGTTATAATGAGTGGGATAAGGACAGATTTATGCGTATTGCAATAAGTGCTGGAAACCTTCAAAATTTTTACAAGAAATTTAACTTAATTTCTTTAGGAAAAGTAATTATTGTGATACTATCCGTCAGTATAAGAAAGTCATGTGTTGGGCACATCAGATATTTTTATTCTTTAACATTGATTTAGAATTGAATTTTGAACAAATTTTGTTTGAACTTTTTTTTGAAATTCCGTCAAAAAAATTAAAAAAAAAACTAGATATTCTTAAAACACTTTATATTTCTCATAGCGCGCGTTGATAGTTGAATGCGATGGTCGAGGTGTCTCATTATATGGCTGCCAAACGAAAGGGCCCGGGTTCGAATCCCAGAAGGAACGGACCATTAGTTTTTTTTTTATTTTACTAGTTTCTATGGTACCGAAAACAATAATAATGAATAAATAAATGTTATTTCATACCGAGAGATTTTTTTAAGTGAGTAGGTCAAAAATCTAAACTAAAACACATTTTTGTCGTAAAATTCGGTTATAATGAGTGGGACAAGGACAGATTTATGCGTATTGCAATAAGTGCGACAGAGACTATTTGAAAATTGCTGGAAACCCTCAAAATTTTTACAAGAAATTTAACTCAATTTCTTTAGGAAAGTAATTATTGTGATACTATCTGTATAAGAAAGTCATGTGTTGGGTACATCAGATATTTTTATTTAATCTAAATCATTAATAAAGTTAACATTTTTGAAACAGAAATTGAAAACCTAAAATATAATCTAAGTATAAATTAACTGTGTTGCATTTCAAAATTGTGAGATATGCCTCTCAAACAATCTAATATTTTTCACAATTTCATTTCATGACATTTACGTTAAAATTTACGAAAAAAAAAATTATTTAAATTATATAAATATTATACCAACCACATACATATGCTCTACTAAAATTTAAAACAAAAGCGACCACAAAACAGTGCGGCAACGAAAAGTCCCGTTCCCCAGCGGAAAAATGCTACTAGTTCGTTAATTTAAGCGACTTTGTAGCTCCAATAATAACGAAGTTGGCAATATTGAGCCCTATCGCGCTAATACCCTGTATAATTTTTTTATTTTTTTTTGAAAAACTCATTTTAATTATGATCAATACAAAACCAAATTCACTGATGAGGATTGAGATAATTGGTTATTATTTGTCCAATCTGTCCAACAGCATGAAAACATCGTTAAAATTTCTATTTTTTGGAATTCACCAATGCTTCTTGTAATACAGGAACATTAGATTTTTTAGCGTCAAAATGTTAGTGTTTTTCGCACCTTTTGCGCTCGAAGGGGTGGTCGACCTTTAGTGTAATAGACCACTCTTGAACAAGCCACCTCGCCTGATTTTCCGCCCTCTTGAAAATAAGCGTGAATTTGACTTTATGGGGATAACTTGGAACTCGCCACTTTCTTCGAAAAAGTGACCGAGAACAATTTTGTAGAGAATTATATTAAATTTTTTGTTTGTAACATTTTTTCATATTTCTTATTGTTTAAATAACATAGCTGTGCAAAGTGGAAAAAAAAATTTTGCGCATTTTTATCATAGTTTTATGAATGAAACGATTACTCTTTCAATAATTAATAATTATTCAATTAGCAACATAAATAACCGGAACTGCTAAAATTAATTTTTTGCGGGTACCAGACCGACAAATGCGGCAACACCTTGAACTTGTCGGAAGACCGGCCTCAACTGTACTATTATTTGCCAGTAATGCAACGGCCAAAGTTGGAAAAATGCTCCCAAAATTGACGACCCACCCGAAGATGACAACATCGAGGATGAAAGTGTTACTCTTGTACCCCATAAGCAGACCAATTCGAAACAGATATAGACGAATCAGAAGTGCTAGATTTAGACACTGAAAACATCGGACCTACTGAATCAAATAGGACGAGACACTAACAAGGCAAGAATTTTGGATTAGGCCTACAGGGGAAACAACGTAAAAAAAACCGCTCATTTAACGCTACCTCACAACTGTATGCGAATCTTTTGAGAACCTCTATTTCCGTCCCAAACAATTGCAGTAACAGTGAAAAAACCATTTTCAGCAGTAAAAAGTGGCATTGGAACTTGGAACAGTGCGTGTAGCGATGAGAATTTCTCTTGGTACAATTTTCGTTTTCGTCCCATTTTCACTTTGCGCTGCTATGTTATTTAAACAATAAGATATATGAAAAAATATTATGAACAAAAAATGTGCAGAATTTCATTCTCTACAAAATTGCTCTCGGTAACTTTTTCAAAAAAATGACGAGTACCGAGATATCTCCAAAAAGTCAAACTAACCTTTCTTTTCAAAAGTGAGAGAGGGGTGGCTTGTCCAAAAGTGGTGTATTACACTAGGTTCGATTGGAAAAGGTTCGAAAGACCCATACATTTTATCTGTTTGAATTTTATTTGCATTTTTTTGCATATAATTACCTCTACCGCCTAGCGTAATGTGAAATGATAATTTTGCGTTTCGCGTACCTTTTTGTTTGTTGCAACACCACGATGCGATAATAATGTAGATACGTTAACACTAACTACAATAAGAGAGGTGACTTTAAAAAACGTCAACAATATTATAACCATAGCGTCACGTATCAAATAAAAATAACATCCGAATATTTATTTGTCGGCAAATTTGTATGAGGCGTCGTTTGTGTCAAAATTAAATGCATTTTTATAAATATTTTTAGATCAATATATATTTTTTTTATTAAATGAATTATTTCATCATGAGTGAAATAATTTTTTATTTATCAAATAATTTTTTTGTTATCAAATTATTTTTTTGTTATCAAATTATGTTTTATGAAATATGTACCTAATTTCATGGTGTTTGAGGAATTTGAAGTAGATCCAATGTTGCATCAAAACACACATGCGAACACTTCAAGTGTTCAAATGATTCTCTAAATTATTTGCACTTTTCTCCAAAATCCGAAAATCGTTGGAAAATTGTTGGCGGTTTGTCTCATCGAAATCATTTATTAATTGTTGAAAAAACGTACTAACATTATCCATGTTTATAGATGACAAAAAATAAACAAACTCACTTTTAAAGGTGCAATTTCATGGTGACGCTTGACGCTCCTTTCCAGCGTCAAATCTCATCACGTGGTCGTTCCACGTGACTTTCAGCTTCAAGCGCTTGACGCCCCACTGGGAAGCACTTCTGCACTGTGCCGCAGATGGCGCTTTCAACGTGGCATTTTTAATATATTTTGGTGTCCTCGATCTAGTTCTTTATGATTTGTGGTAATGAGTTTGCGCAGAAGAGGAAATTTTAGTAACTTTTTGGGGATTTTATTGGTAAGTTTTGACAGTTTTCACGCTTGCTGTTGCCGACTTATCTGATTCAGTCGTTGCATCTTACGCTCACTGAAATTTTGACGGTCCAGCTGTGTACGAACCATAGATATCTTACTCTTTCTAAATAGATAACTAAAGCATATGGGCTGCGCGATGAAAAAGTGCGACAAATTGAAGATTTCAATAAGGTCGAAAATCGTGATTCCGGGGGGTATTTGTACTTGCGCATTTGCTTTAGCTTTCTAATTAGAAAGAGTAAGATGTATGTGCAAAAGAGATGGCTTACAGGGGGTAAACATAAAAAAGCAAATTCCCTAAAATTGGTCTGGCAACCAACATTACAGCACGATATTGAAATGTGATTCGGACCTATTACAATATTTTGTTTGAATTCGCGGGCGCAATATTTACTTGTGCGCAAGTCCAAATACCCCCGTGTGCAGTTTCAATTCGGCTCATTCATGGTTTTATGCAATGGCTATCTATTTAGAAAGAGTAAGATATCTGTGGTACGAACGTCAAGAATCAGTCACGTGACGAGATTTGACGCTGGAATAGAGCGTCAAGCGTCAGCATGAAATAGCCACTTAAAGGTATGGTCCGTAAACCAACCGGTCAGTTATTTTGACAGCGGTTCCCGTTCCGAAATGTTGGTTCGACTGTAACCGACTAATCGAACCGGTGATTCGGACCATGAAACAACGGTTGACTCGAACCACACTGACCGCTCTAAAAAGCACGGTTCGTCTGGTTTGTCTCTTTGTCTGTCAATTTATTGTCATCTTTTTTAACCTATAATATTTAATTTGTGGACTGTTGTTAAAAAATTAAATTCAAAGCATTATTTCAAAGTAAAAAACTTCTGATTCATGAATTATCTCGAAATTTTGTTAATTTAGAGCAAATTGATCTTGGCTTAGAGTGTAATAAATTTATTTCAGATTTATCATTTGCCCATCAATTATAATTTTATTTTGGATTATATTTAAATTTCATAAATCTAGAGGATTCTAGGGAAATTTTTTCCAAAATTTAAGTATTTTTAACCACAAAATATTCTAACCATTACTGTTCCGTAATCATTCTTGTTTAAGCGAACCGCGCATCGACCAAGGAAATGTCAACTGTAAACCGACCGGTTAGTGCGGTTGGTTTACGGACCATACCTTAAGACAACAGGCCAACAGGTAAAACACAATCATGTTTATTTTAAGTTGGGTTGGTTAAATGTTAGATCTAATGCTACCAAATGCAATATTGGAAATACTTCAGATTCCTCAAGCGCCATGAAATTAGGTACATATTTCATAAAAAATAATTTGATAAAAAAAAATAATTTGATAAAAAAAATAATTTGACAAAAAAATAATTTAATAAAAAAAATATATATTGATCTAAAAATATTTATAAAAATGCATTTAATTTTGATACAAACGGCGCGGCGCCTCATAAATTTGTGACTTTGTTATTAATAAATTACGTAGTTTAGACACAGAATATGACACAGAATATGTATATTCTGTGGTTTAGACAAATTAAAAATAAAATAAGTTCTGATAACATTTTGTACATTTTAATAAGTATTTCTAAGCAATTTTTAAATTATAAATTAATGAGATTAATTTTTAATCAAGTATGTACCTAATTACATATTTCTTAAATTATTAAGTGCCGGCCGAACATATAGTTGTTAGGGTTTGTATTATTAGATAAAAATAATAACAAAATTGTAAGTAGATAAAAGTTGAAAATTGAATTTCCTAAAATAAAAATTCTATTAATTTTGTCACTAGTCTTTTACCCCTCATAATATCGAGTGGTACCGCATTTGAACAACTTGTAAATATTCTCTGTTTATATGCTAAATTTCAAATCTGTACGTAAACCATTGCGGAATGAAAAAGATTATTACTATCATTATTAAATAATTATTAAAATATGTTCAGTAAATGGTTTTAAGGGCATACAGGGTAGATCAAAAGAAGTCAGTTCAACCAAAATTACCATACAAATTGTGTGCTCATACAAAATAATAGTCACCCAAAGATGAAAAAAAAAACGTGCTTATGAATATTTCTGCGATGGCATGGGCCATTAGTACTAAACTAAAATAACCTAACCCAAGTTGAAAAAAGAATGGCTAATAAGCGTTAATACATAAACTTTCGACTCAACGTAAAGCAAGCGGAAAATTATTCCTGAAACCACGTGGTGTAAACAAGAATCTTTTCCACTTTTGTCTTAAACAAAGCGAAATAAATAAAAACGTGCTATTACCTAATGGATCAGAATTTCTTATGGAGTCGTATTTCCGTGCAGTATAAAAATTGTCTTGGTAATCTCGATCCTCCCGCCGTGATGTAGGTCCACCACCACGGCCTCTACAGCCTCCCCGTCGTTCAGCAATCTTGGTAGATCTAAATTCCGTTGATCGAGACCGACCAACTCCTCGATATCGTCCATCTCGTGAATACACTGGCCCTCGGCTGTTATAGGCTACATCTCCATTATTTTCATTATTCTCCTCGGCCTCATTATTATAGTCGTAATCATGTACGTCTCGGGAACTTTTTGAAGCTTTTAGCTTGTGTGATGACGAATTATTTGATATCATAACTCACATTCCGATATAAAAAAAATTGTCAGATGCATATGGAAATTGTCACTGTTTATCTGATAACAAATTGCACGAATTTACGTAAGAAATGGTTGAAAATTTGTAGTATTTTTTTGTTGTACTTACATGTGTGGTGACTGCTACAATGTCAATTTTATTTTATTTTTTATGCGTAACTGAAAAGAACATACAAAACATTAAAAACCCTAACAGTGATATTTTTCCATAAGAGGAGGAAGAAGCAGTGCATAATGGTGCGTTCCGACCTCCGAACACAATTTAATTATTTTGTAATGTGATAACAAACAGTTTTCCTATGGTTAATTATACTACGCTGTTGGGTTAATGATGTTACTAAATTCAATAAATTGCAAAATAAACAGTTTATTGTTAAATTATTAAATAACACCCAGCTGTTTTCTACAATATGCAACTAACTTCACTTTATTTAGAATCAGCGGATTTTAGGTTAGAATAGGAGGGATGTGTCATATAAATACGTGTCTACAACTTTTGACTGTAGTGTATTGTTGAATCGTTTCGCACGTGAAATGCCATTTTTCAGTAAAAATGTGTGTGTTGTGGTGTTGGGCGACATTGGGCACAGCCCCCGCATGCAGTATCATTCACTGTCATTGGCTCAAATGGGGCACAAAGTGGATATTGTGGGCTACGGTGAAAGTGAACCCTTAAATGAAGTAAAGGCTACCCCCTCGATATACTATCATTATTTATTACCATGCCCCACAATGCCTTTCAAATACATGAATTATATTTTTAAAACATTATGGCAAGCCGCTACGTTAATCCTGATGTTCTTTATGATACGAAGACCGGATATTGTATTGGTCCAAAATCCACCGGCTATTCCGGTTCTCGTAATTTGCTACCTTTTCTGTTTTCTATTTGGAAGCGAACTTATCATAGATTGGCATAATTATGCTCATACAATAATGGCCCTAACGAATTCTCCAGAAGGTGTGTTAGTTTCAACAACGAAACGAATCGAAACTTACATTGGAGGATTGGCAGATCATAATTTCTGCGTGACCAATGCTATGAAAATGGATTTAAAATCGAAATTTGATATAAAGTAGGAGAAACATCTTTTACATTTTTTCCACAATATAAAATATTCGTTTATTTTTCCAGTGCTATAACTTTGTATGATAGGCCGCCACACATATTTAGACCAATAAGTTTAGAAGAAATGCATGATTTATTTATGGAACTGGGAAAGAAGTACATGCAATTAGTCAGTGCTGACACAGATTCAAATTTATTTACTGAAAAAGTAGACAATCAAGTGAGATTGAAGAGCAATCGACCTGGACTTTTAGTTTCCAGTACCAGTTGGACTGAAGATGAGGATTTTTCCATTTTGTTTTCCGCATTACAAGGTAAATTTTGCATGATTGTAATCAGCTAAAACTGCTTATAAATCAACATTTTATGGCGAACCATAAAAATGCTACATTTTCTTTTGAATCCATTAAAAATATGATTAATTAAATTTATTTGCTGCGAGGGTTGATAATTTTTATTTTTGTTTATCAGGCTATAAAAACTTACTCATGTTTCATTTCTATTTTTGTTCTGAATATTCGGAAGATTAACTTCTACACGTACTCATTTCATAAACAAAAAGTATTCAATATCCAAATCGTAATTAAATTTGAAATGTAATAAGTAAGTCGGAACATCCAACGATATTGTTTGTACATAAAGTAATCATCATTAATTAAACTTTCTATCATTAGTTGGATATTTCATACTGTATTCATTTTCATAGTTAAAGTAGTTAGTTATTATGTTTTTATTGGTTACTTGCTCAATACACTGATTAAAAATGGTGACTAAGTTCCAGATAATAAATCAACTGGTTCAGATAATTTTTCATTTTTTATCTATAATTTTTAAAACATCAAAATATTTATTTTGTATTGAGTACCTATCAAATATTTGTTAAGTAAACTTTGTTCATCATGCCATAAAATTGCATAAAGTAAACTAAACTGCTGGCCAATTGAAACGTACCAAGCGAATTGTTAGGTTGAATTTAAAGTCAAATATTTTGAAAAATAGAAAAGATATCAACATGCGGTTTTCAGGATTTCAGAGATAATTTAATTGAGAAAACGATAGTGTTACTCGATTTTTTTACTTGGAAGTACATTACTATCTACAGGGTATGAAAGAAAGTCTTCTTTTTTTGTCAAATTTTATAATTACCGTGATTCTACAAAATTTTTTTAATATTTTTTTGATGTAGATTTTTTTAGTCCTTACTTAATGGGAAAACAACCTGTTTCTCAAAATTTTGATATCCCTGTTGTTTTATAAGATACCGCATTTTTGCTGAAAATTTGATTTTTTTTTTGTTTTTTGTCGTTCGGCCGGATTGTGTTTTGTAAGAACCAATCTCTACAGTTGATTATAATGCCTTATGAATGGCTTTCTTATAAAAAGTACACTTTTTGTACTGTCATTAATTTATTGTTAACCAGTTGCTTATCAAAAATCGGTACACGTTCGCTAATTGGTAAATTTTTTAATTCATTTTTTGAGGCTATTTTCTTAATGGACTAGAATGGAATTTAGTTAGTTTATGTTCACCATTGGTTTAAGTGATTTATATCCTCGAAACGGGTTTTTCACTTTTTCAAAAATTTGCTCATATTCGTGTATACCGGGTGGCTACGAAATCATTTTACAACCCCCACCAATTTGTTACATTTAACTGTATTAATTTGAAATTTGGCATGGTTTGATTGTTGAAAGGAATAATCATTTTGACAATCTGATGACACTTCCGGTTTCACCGGAAGGGCCACCTACTAACTTTCAAAATTTTTTAAAACAACCCTGTATATTTTTTTCCGTAAGAATTAGATTCTACTTAAAATTACCTTTTTATCGACATATCACATGATGACATTTGCTTTCAAAATGGCAGCATAATTATTATTGCAAAAACCTATTTAACAATATTAAATTTAATAAAAAATTCGGTATCTTATAAAATAAGAGGGATATAAAAATTTTGAGAAATTAGTTTTTTCCTCATTAACCAGGGACTAAAAAAATCGACATCAAAAAAATATAAAATTTTTTTTGTGGAATTCCGGTAGGTATAAAATTTGAGAAAAAAAAACGACTTTCTTTCATACTCTGTAGATAGTAACATACTTCAAAGTAAAAAAATCGGGTCACACTATTGCTTTCGCAATAAAATTATCTCTTGAATCGTGAAAACCTCATGTTGATATCTTTTCTCCTTTTCAAAATATTTGACTTTAAATTCAACCTAAAAATTCGCTTGGTACGTTTCAATTGGCCAGCAGTTTATTTGCACATTTTTGTTAATAGAATTTGAATCCCACCACAAAAGTGGAAACAGTAAAAACCTTCCAAATTTACTTTGTGTAATCACTGGGAAAGGCCCTTTGAAAAACTTCTACTGCACGAAAATTGCTCAAGAAAAATGGGAACATGTAACAATTATGACGCCCTGGTTGGACAGCAAACATTATCCTCAACTACTAGCTGCAGCCAATTTAGGAGTGAGTTTGCACACCAGTTCCAGCGGCTTGGATTTACCCATGAAGGTAGTCGATATGTTTGGCTGTGGTTTGCCTGTGTGTGCCTATAATTTCAAATGGTTTGTTTTTTAATTCTTCTGGCAAACAATTATTTTTCTAATATTAATGAATTGACAATTTTTCTTTCTTTTTTAGTTTGAAGGAGTTGGTTAAACCCGGCAAAAATGGATACGTTTTTCAAAATAAAGATGAGTTATCTGAACAATTGTTCAATTGGTTTGAGCGTTTTCCTAATAATAAGACGCAGATAGCAACTGAGCAAGCATTTAAAGAGGAGTTGAAGGATTTCCAGGAGTTTCGATGGAAGGAAAATTGGATGAAAGTGGCTTCACCATTATTTAAATAGTTCATAGTTTATTTTATATTCATTATATGTTTATTTAGTTGTGACTTAAAATCCAATTCACTTAATTTAAAATAAAAACATTTCTATTTTTCATTTCTGTGTTATTGTTGGAAAAATCACCTTATAAAAAGAAAGTACCCAAAAAATACTTTAATTTGATACGGTAGGATGGAAGTCAGTTCAACTAGAGATGTATAAATAAATTATAGCGGTGTTTTTTCCGAGTGTGACGAATTGCCCTAAACAATGTAAAGCACTAATTTATTATAAACTATAATTTCAACATTACTCACAAATCATAAAGTACAATAACTCGTATGTACGGTTTCATAATAATTATCTAACGTAAACTTATAAACACAAGTTTTGAAAGAGATGAAGTAAATATACTTAATCATAATGATTTAACATTTCCGTACGAAATATTATGTTATATAGCTACATTGCCCTATTTTGGCTTAAAAAATATTTGCATAAATCAAGTTTACTACAAAAGAATTTGTACAAATTAAGATAAAGAAATTTATGTAAATATCGATTATTAAAATGTCTAAAATATTGTAGCTGCAGGTACAGTCGTACAATTCTATTTTTTATCACTTTTGATGTCTGGGGATTTTGAACAGGACCAGAAAGATGAAACACCGAATAAATTAAACCGGCAAATTTATGTTATGTATCATCTTTAGGGTTGTTTGTTACGACCCACAAGATGTGGAAACAAAGGGAAATCCTTTGAGTCAAAAAAGTAAAAATGTCGAACTCTTTAAATTTGCCTCTGGGGTAGTTATAGAAAAATTATAAATACCTATTATTTAATGAATGCTTAAATGATGAAAAAATATCGAAGGAATGGAAAACAGCTAATATCAGTTCCATATACAGGGTGTCCCAGGATAGACACGAAATATTTTTAGATGTGTGATTCTTCAATATATTCTGCATCGCTCTATACAGGGTGTCCAGGATAAAAATGTTAAGCATGGGGATCTCACTTATTTGAAAAGATACGACTTCGGTTAAATTACAAAAAATTTACCTCATTTTGCGTCTAATACAATAAGACAAACACATTTGACATACCTGCCATCGCTTACTAGATCGCTTACTGAAATTGTGCATTTCAGTTTTTATTTAATTACTCAGCTGGTAGGAAAAATATCGCGATAAAAGTTGCACATTATTAAGGCACTTTTTCAAGGACAATCCAAATATGCAATTGAAATTTTTATACACCTTAAATTTTTTTCGAAAATAGCACCAACTTTGTTTTTTCTTATGGAGCGTGGCATGTTTATTAATAAATTATGATAGTATTTTTCTTTCCTGTTCCGACAATGTATCACACATGGGGTCTTAAGTCGTTTCGTCAATTATAATCGAGGTTTTCTCAATCACCGTAGTTGGCTGTGCAATAAAAATTGTTTATCTAGCAAACTTGGATACAAAATTGGATTTTGGTTCTAATAATTAAGAATTGAAAAATTTTATGAAAAATATGGTTTAATCAGGTTTTATTTACATAAGATGTTCAAATAAATTGTCATTTTGATCCAAACACAAATTGCATCTTTCCACAGTCGAAATCACAGAATGTTCCAACATTTGTTGAGGAATCGTGTGACATGCCTGCAAAACAGCTTCTCTTAATTCTTCAATATTATTGAACGCGTAAACATACACTTTATTTTTTAGATAACCCCCGAGAAATAAATCTAGGGGTGTTATATCCGGGGATCTAGGTGGATAGGTACTCACGACCAGTAGCATGGCCAGCTAGATCCCGGGATATAACCCCCTAGATTTTTTTTCTGGGGTTATCTAAAAAATAAAGTGTATGTTCTTATGTAAATAAAACCTGATTAAACCATTATCTTCCATAAAATTTGTCATTTCTTAATTATTAGAATCAAATCCCAATTTTTTATCCAAGTTTGCTAGATAAACAATTTTTTTTGCACAGCCAACTACGGTGATTGAGAAAAACTCGATTGTAATTGACGAAACGACTTAAGACCCCATGTGTGATACATTGTCGGAAAAGGAAAGAAAAATACCATCATAATTTAATAATAAACATGCCACGCTCCATAAGAAAAAACAAAGTTGGTGCTATTTTCGAAAAAAATTGAAGGTGTATAAAAATTTCAATTGCATATTTGGATTGTCCTTGAAAAAGTGCCTTAATAATGTGCAACTTTTATCGCGATATTTTTCCTACCAGCTGAGTAATTAAATAAAAACTAAAATGCACAATTTCAGTTTTTTGATAATATCTAGTAAGCCATGGCAGGTATGTTAAATGTGTTTGTCGTATTGTATTAGGCCCAAGATAAGGAAATTTTTTTGTAATTTAACCGAAGTCGTATCTCTTCAAATAAGTGAGATTCCCATGCTTAACATTTTTATCCTGGACACCCTGTATACATTTTTTATCCCTAACAAGAGTTAGTTTCTGAGCAATTTCATCTCTTAAATGTTGAAAATTGTGGATTGAAAAAGTAAAACACTGTTGAATAAAAAGAAGCCAGTCTGATTTTCGCAAAAAAGTTATAGATGAAATTTGTAGCTGAGATGATTTACGATCGAAAGTCTCTTGTAATTTTTGTGGTAGTGTTAACCCTTAAAGGATTATTAGTGTTCAAATTTAGAATTGGAAAAAATAAATCATGTTCACGTTTCATTTAATTTATTTTGAAAACTAGTATTGAAAATAGTTAAAAATTTGATACATGATGAAAGATTGGTTTATTTTGAATCGAAAAGTTAAATTTCATTTTGAACATAAACGATGGCTATTCGGAGTAATTATTAAATTTGTTAAAAAAGTTTCCGTAAGTTGCCACCTGCAATGACTATATGGAAAATTAAAATAAAACCCGGATTGGAGATAAAAAATCATACAGGACAATGCAGAATGTATTTAAGAATCATATCTAAAAATATTTCGTGTCTCTCCTGGGACATCTTATGTATTAAAACATAGGTATTTCTGTGGTATGAAAAATACTTAATTTTATTTGTATTTTTCCAGTTTATGCACCAATCTTTAATAAAACTATACGTATATAAAAAATTATATTAAAACTCTATATAACAAGACTTTTTTAAAATTTCGCCGCATTCAAGGTTCAAGTTCTAATAAAACCCCTCGATTCACATCTAGAACTATTTTATTCTCTACAGATACATTATAAAATAAAATATGGAATTCTATTACATTTCATCTTACACTAATAAGCGTTCAATTTCTTGTTGAATTGATATGATTTGAGGTTTCAACTGAGACCCCTCATTAATGGTAACACTGCAAGCAATTACCGGCCGGGACACACCACATGCCCGCCCCAGTGCCTGCTTGGAACGAACAAACACGTATGGCACATTTTTATCCTCACACAACAATGGTAAATGCAACAAGATTTCCAACGGCTCAGCATCGGCTGCCATAACAATAAACTCAGAAATACCACGATTCAGAGTTTTGGTCACTTCGTTTGCTCCCTTTCGCAGCTGCTTGTAGTTCATTGCTTGTTGTACCAAATTCAGGATTTTGGTAGTCAATGTGGCATCAGCCAAAGGATATGCTTTTGGATTAACTTCTTCAGCCTGAAAACGTTTTAAAAACGTGTTAGTAACATAACCTAAGATAGCAGGTTGGAGGTAAATTAAAGAAAAATGTTTCTTACCATAGTTATGTATGCGTAAAGTTTATAGTACTTTGAATATGAGTTATTTCGGCTTTAACGTAGGTAATTGCAACCTCTCGGCGGTTTAGGCTTCACGGAGGAACAGCAAAACTGGAATTAAACACGTGCAAGTGCGCCAAACGAAAATTGAATAGAATAGTTGACTCTGAAGTTTGAAGCGAGTGAGTTTTTTTACGCATGCGTACACGAGAAAAACTAGCCTAAGCGCCAATCGGTATGTACTAACTTCAGTTTATTAAATCCTTTAATTTTTTTTCATGATGCTTGTATAACATATTTTCAAATAACAAGATACCCTAAATAAAACAGTTTAAAAAACCACAAACTAATTAATACCATTATTAAGAAAATCATTTGCTTATTTCAGTTACATAATTTTCTGTTGGCAGCTCTGCTAAATGTGCAATTGACAGGAACTTTTGACACTTACGTATTGTGTTGGTGATTATTTCATAGGTATTTGCAAAAAAATACGTAGCCCTATTATATAATTCGCATAATTTATTTATTTGTAGAACAATGGCTTCTACCATTACAAAGGCACCAATTTTGAGAGCTGTTTCTGTAAGTATTGTTCATGAGACAACCATCGATTATGTAAAACAAAATTCTTTTTTAGACCCGCGGTTATTCCCAACTGGCCCCAATCGGCGGCATTTCAAATTACGATATCAAAACAACTACCCTTTCCAACAGAGTTCTTGTTGCCTCCGCCGAAAACGAATCACCAATCACAAGAATATCAGTTGTGTTTAGGTATAACATCCGCTTCTTTTAAAAATTTAGGCGAACTAATTAGTTTCATAACATATTTTCAGAGCCGGTTCTCGCTATGAAACCAGTGATAATGTGGGTGTAACGCATGTATTGCGCACATGTGCCGGTTTGTCCACCAAAGGTGCTTCACAATTCGCCATTATTCGTAACATCCAACAAGTTGGTGCCAGTCTGTCAGCCACATCTGATCGCGAGACAATTTCCTACACGTTAGAAGGCACCCGACAAGCTGTAGAACGTGCTTTGCCATTCCTAGCTGAGGTTGCTAGCCAGCAAGTTTTCAAACCTTGGGAGGTTTCCGATATTGGCAATAGGCTTAAGCTGGAGCTTGCTACACGCCCTCTACAGGTAAAAATCGACGAAACACGTTTAACTCATTTTTATCTATACTCTTTTATCCAGCTCAGGGCAGTAGATTTACTACACAAGGCTGCATTCCGTAGGGGTTTAGGAAACTCCTTGTTCGTCCCCAAGTTTCAGATTGGAAGAATTTCCTCTGAAACTCTGCAACATTATGTCGCTTCTAATTTCACTGGTGGACGTGCAGCTGTTGTTGGACTTGGAATCGATGGAGAAAAACTAAGTCAATTTGCTACTGGCTTGAATCTTCAAGGTGGAGAAGGAAATAATGACCCGTCGCCTTACAAGGGTGGAGAAGTTAGGTGAGGATTAATTACCAATTCCTCTACAGTAAGTTGTTGGATTGAGAACGGTAAAATCAGCGAAATAATTTATTTAGTCTCAGTAAAATTTTCTAGATTAGAAAGCGTAGAAAACTAACAGTACTTTAGAAGCAAACGTCGAATGACTCACGCCTAACTACGTCAGATAAAAATTGACTTTTCACTAAAAATGTAGCTCTTTACTAACGTAAATTAATTGCAAAATTTTAAGAACTCAGCATTGACCGTTAAAAAATTATTTGAAATAATAAAAATTTAATTTTCAACACCCTGTATCTCGGAATCTAAGCATTTCCGGACACATGTTTAAAAGATCCTAAGGAATTGCGCCCTGAAGTTACGGACCGTACTTAGGAAACACTGTATAACAAAACGTGATAAGTCGCAAAAGTACCACAGACATTATAATATGGAGACATATTTTATCAATATAACAAATGCCGACATAACTTCAAATTTCGAACAATAGACTATTATAATGTGAAACTATTTTATATAAAGTTTGATAAGGTAAGGTAAGTGTAAGGTGCGTATTGGTTTTACCAAATTTAATTAATTGAAGCAACTTGAAAACCAACCTTAAGAAAATATAATTCTATTGGTGACTATTAAGCAAAACAAATATTTGTGGCTGTAGTGTAACGGAAAAAACCTTGGAATATCCAAATCATTTCCCGAAATATCCTAAAATCCAACAGGTTTTAATTTTTTTACTTATATCATTTCTACAGAAACGAAGTAAAGGTTTTCGACCAATTGAACTGAGATCTGAAATTTTCTGAAAATCCTGCTAAAACCTTTTAACGCTAACTGGTTTATAAGTCGAGACCAGTCGATTTTGAATTTTTGTTATGCACGTGATCTGTGGACTTCACTTCTGTTCTTCATTTTGGAAAATTAATCTAGTGAAATTTTTTTATTAAAAATTTATCCAGAATGGATATTAAATAATATAATAATAATTCTTAAAACCAGAAATTTTGGAGAAAAAGTCATTCCGGCGCCGCGGCGTCAAAGGATTAAATGTATACATACTTATATTACTTCGTTAAAATCATTAGGTAGGTATGTAAGGCCTTGAAACAAAGTTTTTAAGTTGGCGACTATTTTACCTTCTTCTTATATGTATTTCCCGAGGTATTTCCAGAAATAAGCCCTCTGCTAAATCAGATATTACTTTTTCTCAAACTCGTAGTCTAGACCAAAGGATGTTTAAAAGATTAAAACTTCAAGTCTTTATATAAAAAATTATGATAAATCTGAGTCTTTTTTGTACTAAACGATCTTGCGATAGAATATTTTGTTGCTACAAGAAGTCAAAATCTTTCACCATTTTTATTTAAGTATCTGACAAGCTGCCCATCAGCTCGCTTTACTTCCTCCCACTTTACCATATACATATACACTATTGGACAAAAGTAAAGCAACAACTATTAATTTTGAAATATGTGAACAGAAAATGAAACTTACATTTAAAAACATGAAAAATATGATGTAATTAGTTTTCTATAGTCAAAAACATTTGATCTGGAGATTCATACTTTTATAATATTTCTTATTAAGCTCGATAAAAAATGAAAACCAAATTGTGGGAAAAAGGAGTCGGACAAAAGTAAAGCAACATTTCAATTTTATTGAACTAACTGAACACTGACACATATGAAACAAGTAAACAATAAATATAATATTTAGTAATTTATTGCATATCCATTACTTGCAATAATTTGCACGCATCTTCTTAGCATCGACGAGATTAATTTTTGTATAACACTTTCCGGAGTATTCCCCCAAAAATCGTTGATTTTGTCGATAAACGCCTGCTTGTTTCTAAATAATTCCGGAGTATTAGCAACTACAATGAAAGAGGACATCGAGAGACTGCACCAAAATCCGGACGACCACGGAAAACCACAATCCACACGGATAGATTAATTAAAAGAATTAGTCAGAATGACCCTTTCAAATCAGTTCCAAGTATTAAAGCAGAAATTGCGAGCCTAAATATTAGTTGCAGGACTATTCAAAGGAGACTGGTTGCTGTAAAGCTGTTCAGTAGAAGACCTACAAGAAAACCTCTAATTTCAGCAAGAAACAGGGCCGCCCGACTTGCCTTTGCACTTGCTCACTTGAATTGGACCATGGACGACTGGAAAAAAATATTTTTTTGCGATGAAAACCGGTACACGATTTTTAATTCCGATGGAATGCGTCGTGTAAGACGACCAGTAGGTCAGAGGTTTAATCCAAAGTTTGTTATACCAACCGTAAAGCATGGCCATGGAAGCGTGTTCTTATGGGGTTTTTTCTCATGGAATAGCGTCGGCCCCGTCCATTTCAATGATGGCATCACGGATGGGCTTGCTTATAGGGACATTCTCCAAAACACAATGCTGCCTTATGCAGAATGGAAATGCCCTTACACTTCATTTTCCAACATGAGAACGACCCAAAACGAAAATCACGCATAGTAACAGAGTAGCTAATAAGAGAACGTGTTCGAATTTTGGACTGGCCAGCCCAGTCACCTGACCTCAACCCAATAGAGAATCTGTGGGAAGAGGTCGAGAGACGAATTAGAACGGAATTATTTAGAAACAAGCGTTGATCGACAAAATCAGCGATGTTTGGAGGAATATTCCGAAAGGTGTTATACAAAAATTAATCTCCTCGATGCCAAGAAGATGCGTTAAAATGATTGCAAATAATGGGTATGCAATAAATTACTAAATATTATATTTATTGTTTACTTGGTTCATATTGTGTAAGTGTTCAGTTAGTTCAATAAAATTGAAATGTTGCTTTACTTTTGTCCGACTCCTTTTTCCCACAATTTGGTTTTCATTTTTTATCGAGCTTAATAAGAAATATTATAATAGTATGAATCTCCAGATCAAATGTTTTTGACTATAGAAAACTAATTACATCACATTTTTTGTTTTTAAATGTAAGTTTCACTTTCTGTTCACATATTTCAAAATTAATAGTTGTTGCTTTACTTTTGTCCAATAGTGTATGTACACTATGTCCCAATTTGCTTGTAATTGCAGGGTATCTCTGTAAGTTGTAAAGATAGAACTTTGCGGTTTTCGCGAACCTGTGCCACTTTTTCGTTAAACTTTTAATGCCGCAAACAGAGCTAAGCTAACTTGTTTTGTTTCTGAGATACAGTGTGAAAACGAAAATTTTCACTTTCCGGGGTGCTGCCATATCTCACACACTATGTAAGCTAGAAAAAAAGTAAAAACTGTTCTAGATAGATATTTTTACGTAGAATCCAGTGGCGTACTCGAAAAAAAAATGTTTTGCACCGTTTAAGAGATATGACCCAAATTAGGTCTTTTTTAAATGGAACACCCTGTATTTTTTACTCTCACTAAATTTGTCTATTTTTCCTCATTAAAATGATGTAAACAGTAGGCACTTTAAATTTTAAAAAATGCCCTAAAAAAGCCAAAACCTTCTTTATAAGTCAAAAAAATTTAGTAGGCCATGAAAATCGGGGATAAAAAAGTGTTTACAAGCAACATGAGACATTATATTAAATTAAAAAAAATTAAAAAGTAAAATATTTTCCTAAATTTCATTGTTTATTTATAATGACCGTTACAAATTTTTAGTTCGCTTTTTGTTTCTTTTATACTAAGATAAAATAAAAATAATATTAATATTAAGAGTTTTTAATTTAATATAGTGTCTCATGTTGCTTGTAAACATTTCTTTATCCCCGATTTTCAAGGCCAACTAACTTTTTTTGACTTATAATTGGGTTTTTTGCTGTTTTAGGGCATTTATTAAATTTGAAAGTTCCTATTGTTTACATCATTTTAATGATAAAAAATAGACAAATTTAATGACACTAAAAAATACAGGGTGTTCCATTTAAAAAAGACCTGGTTTGGGTCATATCTCTTAAACGGTGCAAATCAATTTTTTTTCGAGTACGCCACTGGATTCTACGCAAAAATATCTATCTAGAACAGTTTTTACTTTTTTTATAGCTTACACGGTGTGTGAAATATGACAGCACCCCAGAAAGTAGCTTAGTTCTGTTTGCGGCATTAAAAGTTTAACGAAAAAGTGGCACAGGTTCGCGAAAACCACAAAGTTCTATCTTTACAAATTACAGAGATACCTTGCAATTACAAGCAATTTGGGACACAGTGTACACATTGTAATCAGCGGAAAAAATGCTACTAGTTTGCTAATTTAACCGACCTTGTAGCTCCAATAATAACAAACTTAGCAATAGTGAGCCACTTCGCGCGAACACCCTGTATATTTTTATTTATGTCAATGTGTAACCAATCTCATTTATTAATAGATCCGACAAAGGAGGCAGCATCGCTTATGTAGCAGTCGCTGGGGAAGGCGCCTCTTTGAAAAATTCCAAAGAAGCTTTGGCATTTGCCGTTCTCCAGAGAGCCATAGGTACCGGTCCTCATGTAAAATATAGCGCAATCGACAATGGTCCCTTAACCAAAGCCGTATCTGGCTCCACTTCTGACCAATATACCACCACCGCCATTAATGCAAGTTATTCAGACACTGGAATATTTGGTATTTTGTTGGCTGTTCCTAGCGCATCTGCCAGCAAACCGGTGGCCTCTGCAATCAACTTTTTCAAAAAAGCATCTATAACTGATGAGGATGTTAACAGGGGTAAATATTATATTTTGGATTTAGTTAAGGATTTTAATGTCTATTTTGTGTACTTATAGGTAAAAATCAATTGAAAACTGCTTTATTATTGGAAGCCGAAAATGGAACAAGTGCTCTCCATAATATGGGTACTCAGGCGGTTCTTCTTGGAAACGTAGTGTCAGCCAACAATATTGCTTCCGCTATTGATTCAGTTTCCAAAGACGAAGTTGCTAAGGTAAATACTTAATATTACATAGCCAAAAAGGGGGTGTTAATTTTTTTTCTTTAGGCTTTCCAAAAGGCTGCTAGGAGCAAATTGTCCATTGCAGCAGTTGGTGATCTTAGTAAAGTTCCGTATGCTGATGAAATTTAGATAAAAAATAAGTAATAAAACCATGTAATAAACTAATTATCTGTACGTATTATTTTACTTGCAAGCAACCTCTTAAGAATTCTTTTATTTGTATATTTATTGTAAAATAAAGAAACACGTTATTTAAATAAAAATCTATTAATTAATATAATTAAATGCAGTATATAAAAATATTGTTTATAATTATTATTATCAACTTAAAATATCCATATAACATTGTAATATTTGGCTTACATGTAAAAAATTGTATAACTTTTTAAAAATTTAGATAATAGCAACAATAACTATACTAAGAAATAACAGAATTATCACCACCCAATAAATGCAAGTTTTATCCTTTGTATCAACAGTGGTAATGTTTTGGGTTTCATTTCTTACTCTGTAATCGGTCCGGTCAATGTGGTTACCCAAATCATCCAGGATTTCTAAATAACCAGAATAATATTTAGTGCAGGCGTCAAAGGTACTTGAGTATGCATAATATGAGGACCGGCAACTATGCTCGGATTCTTATATCTGAGACCCTAAATAATGAAAAAAATCATGTTGCCGGCAAATCGGATGGTCCATTTCAATTCCCTCGCCCTCTTATTATGTTATCACTATTATTACAGTCAATCAGATATTTGAGATTCAAAAACTTGCGGGTAGGCTGAATTTTTAATGTTGTTTCTGATGGTCCGAAAGGTAAAATCTCAAGTTGGCGTATCCCCACCTGTTTCGGAATCCCCGCCATCTAGATTTTTGGAATCGATTTTTGGATTTGCCTTATGTTCTGTTGGTCGGAGGAAAAAAGTGCAAAGACAAAAATTGTATAGCTCAAAATTTGCAAAATTTTTTTGTTTTACACTGAACTCTCTGTAGTTAGTTTCCAAAAAGATAGAGGGCGCCAAAATTTCCAAAAATGCGCTGTACCTATGTGCCTGTTATATGTCAATGTTTTTCTGGTATTTGAGTACCTAAAAGTGTTTTAATAAAAAAAACGTGAAAAAAATGTCGTTTCAAGTGTCCAATTTGAAAAGAAAAAAACCGAACGAGTTAACGTGTTTGTTTTGTGATACAACAGGAGACTTAGTTAAAAAACCAAAATCTCAATCGTGGATGACTATTATAAGAGCAGCAGATTCAAATTTCTTCGCAATATATCCAGTGGTGTCGAAGATTGGAGGGGAAAAGTGGAGCAGTCCCCCAGTATCTACGCCACTGGACATTTTTTTTATAAATAAACCCCATCATTACTTAGAAATGTACTACATTACTCTGTGCACGAAATTTAATGAAAATCGATCGAGTGGTTTAGAAGTTATGGTAACAAAACGAGTTCTTATCCTATACTTTGACACCCTGTATCTTTGTTATAAAACATTTTTGAGCAAAGTTTTTTCATTAAAGTCTACTTATTTTTTGATGCTCTATCACCTCCCAAAGTTAATGAAGTTTAACTTTTACCACCCTGTAAATAAAAATATAAAAGGGATGCGAAAAAAAATTGGAGCATATGATGGAGCGACAACATCCAAAATATTATTCTTTGAGCTGTTATGAGCTTATATCAATTGATAAAATGCGGTCCTCATATTATGCATACTCAATTCCATTCAGCTCCCGGTCTAATTGTTTAATTTTAACATTAAAAAATAAAAAAAATAAATACCATTGTGAAAATCTACTTCGCTTGTAATCGTCTGGGCAATATTTTTTTGTCGCGATATTATCTGTGACAAATTTTCGAGACCTTCCTCTTGATCTAAAAAGATTTCCTATAATGAACTACACAAAAGTTTACCAAGATTATTTACCTCCCAACATTCGTCTTTGATCAGAGCGTAGTTGGTCCACTGGTCGATTGTCAGTTGGGGCGTTGTCAGCTTCCCATGCGGAAGAGGAACTAGGCCCCATCAATTGCCGTCTGTCTTCGTTATACTTGTTCACACCCTGATCCTCGAACAACTTTTGCATATGCAAACCCTTCGAATGCAGTTTCTCTATTTGTCTGGTTCTTCTCTCTGACTCAGCCGGAGTTCTATACATAATTTGGAAAATTTAAAAATAAAAGAAAACGAAGATTTTGTACTTACATTGAATGTGAATTGGTAGCTATGTCTAACTTTTGATTCAGTTGGCTTACTTCATTACTGAATTGTTTCAATCGTTGTCGTACTGTTACTGATATTTTAGAGTAATTATCACTGGTACGAGTGTATCGGTCTCTTTGGCTTAGCAGTTCCATTATATCCCGATGCAATTTTTCGCATGATTCATACTCCAGCAACCTGTAACAGATAAGTATAAAATAGTGTAAATACTAGTAGATCGGATTGATACCATGAGTCTTCTCCTAACATTACAAGGGACATGGTAAATAGCAAAAAATATTAATGAATTAAAACTGATATTTCAATGACTTATTGACAGCTGACTTTTGAATTATCTAACCTTGAAATTTATTATCTTCTTCTTCATCTAAAAATTCAAACTTTTAATGAAACTGTTGGCTAACTTGTTTTGTTAATTTTTCTAAATAAAAAGAGTTTTCATAAAAAGAATAGAGTTTGAATTACATTTCTCAATTTTTTACGTTCACGATTGATAATAAAAATTTTTAAACCATATTTTTAAATTTACGAGCAATGTTGCCACAAGTCGATAAAAAATATTTAATTTTTTTTCACTGCAATAAATTAAATAACTTTGATAATTTTTAAATAATATGCATATAGCTTTTAATGTTGAAACTACAAACCTATTTTGTAAATTATGTTTTTGATAAAAACAGTTAAATCCAGAAATATAAAAGTTGGTAATGTTGGTATTTCTGATTTTCTAGGTAGAAGAAGAATTTACAGCATTCTACATGTTTTGTGTTTGGAGCTAACCTTGAATATTTTATAATTTCTGGTTAATCCGAAAATTACAAAGAACTACTAATTAGAAGAATTAAAGAAGAATTGTTTGCGAATAAAAATGAGACGCAAAAGTCCGATTAGATTGAGTCCCGTGAGAAGCAGACGAAGTCCTGTACGAGCATGCAGTCCGGTAAGAAGGAGTTCTACTAGAAGAAGTCCTTATGATGGTGGTAGACACAGACACCACCGATGTCGATGGGAAGACAGAAAATCTGAGAAAGGATCAGAATCTACCCGGAGTTCTCACAAATCACGACATGGAGAACGATGGAAACCAACAGACGTTATTGTTCTTGATGGTAAAAGTGAGAATAGCCCGGTATCTCTAGATGAGTCATATTTGCAGGATATTGATGGTAAGAGTATCCTGGACCCGAACGAGCTTCCTGATATGGAACTGGATGAAGAAAGTGGTGATCCTTCTGCAAATAACATATATTACGACAAAAGTCAAACAACAGCGAAGGTGGAACAACCACCACCACCACCAACATGTGTAGAAAGTTCAACAGTACCAGTAAGTGCGAATACGAGTGCGAGTACAAGTACAAGTGATGCCGATGATAGGTTGAAGCGTCTAGAGTTGATGGTGGAGATGTTGGTGGCCAGTAAGGTAAATAATCCCGTAGAATCTGTACAAATTCAACCAAAAGGTGGGATCCCAGAGTTAATACCAAGAAATACAAATTACACAACATCCACGTGGTTAAACCAAATCCACGAGGCGGCCATTCAGCGGAACCTCGACGAGAACTCGACTCTTCAATTTATGCAAAGCAGAATGACTGGTATTATAAAAGCGTGGTTCAAAACCGTATCCAACTATGATTTTACTTGGCCCGAATTAAAATTGCTTATTATAAACCTTTTTCCGGACAACAAGAACTTTGCGGAAACTCTAAATCTGCTGGTTAAGAGAACAAAGGAACCAGGAGAAACCATGACTCAATATTTTTTCAGTAAAATGTATCTGTTGGAGGCTTGTAAAATAACAGGTGAAAACGCGGTGTGCTGTTTAATTCACGGCTTAAGCAACCAGTGGATGAAGCAGGAGGCTAGTAGTTTTAATTTCACCACACCGGAATCTCTTTACTCAGATTATTTAAGCAAGTTGCCGCCAGATTTCGACAGAAAAGAGGAGAGAGAACCACAACTGGAAGAAGCAGAACGCCAGGTTATTCAATATGATGAACCGTATATACTTGATGAAGACATCTCCAAAGCACCACCTCATGGAAATGAATACAGAAAACCTCTTCGTTGTTATACGTGCGATAAACGTGGACATAGCACAGCACAATGTCGCTTTAGTCAATGTTACATCTGCTCCAAACAAGGACACATAGCGGCAGATTGCAAATATAAACATGAAGTTATGTTGTGTAGGCCTACTGGAGAACCAGATAACAACCTGGTTGACTGCGAAATAAATGGACTTCGTGTTCGAGGATGTCTCGATAGTGGCTCCAGCGTGATAACCATCAAGCAAACAATTGCAGAAAGTCTTCAACTAGTCTATTTGAATATCTCAAGAACTCTCCATGGATTTGGAGGAAGTGCCATTGAAACTCTAGGTGAAGCAGATGTTATGCTGGCGGTGGATGCGGTTTGTCTTCGGATGCCAGTACTAATAGTTCCAGATGAAGTTCAACTGTTACCTGTTGTAATCGGTAGACCGTTGTTGTTTCATAAAGATGTCTTTATCTATACTGAGAACCATCAAATGAGGGTGATATACCAGGATCAGATTGCTGCCAAAGAAACTTTTGGGATCGGCTATGGGGAGTTGTCAAGTTCATCATTCAGCCGTTGATTACTAACAAGAACAGGTTAATCCTATAATGGATTGATGAGGTAAGTACCTGACAGATACATATATTTTTTCTTGTTTTTCTGGAAATTTATGTTGGTGTATTGGAGAGGTTTTCTGCAAATTAATTTTGATACTATTACTCAAAGTGTGTCATATAATTAAAAGTGTTAGTGGTTTATGATTGATATCTACAAGGAAATAATAAGAATAATGCAAACAAATTGGTATTTTTGATATACATAACTTTATAGTGATGTGCAAATATTATAGGTACTTAATTGTTTCATAATAAGAATTTAAAACAGGAAGTAAATATAGACTGGATTTTCTAAAAGTTTCTTTTTATGATAATATTTGTAACAATAGAACAATTTCAACTTAATTTTTGATACCTAAAATAATTCTCAGCGTTTCTGTAATAAAAACTGAATTATGTCTTATCTGTTATGCTACGTACAGGGTGATTCTTTTATCTGGGGAAATGCGTTTTTCTCGTAAACGGCTGAAGGGAATTAAATTTTGAAAAAAGTGTTATATACCTACTGGCTGTCACTCAAAATTAGGATAGAAATTTAGACTTTAATATGCACGACGCTAGGCGTCGCGACGCTCCAAAAAAAATTTTCCAGCAACATAACACTTTTATTATATCATTGAAAAGGTCTTTTAATTTTGAGTCTTTTTTCTAAAAACCAATTTTTTTTATTCTTATTTTTTTAAAACTTATGATCCAATTTGAATTATTTCTGTTCTAACTAAATTTTGAAATATTTTTAACAGTAGGCCGAGTTTTCCCTCAAATACTAAAGTAAATCTTATTATATAAAATAAAGTAGGCTTAGAAAACACAAAACCTGTTATTTGTCAACATATTACAACAACAAAAAACTTATTAATACGTAAATTAAACAAAAAATTTAATGAAAAAGTTGATTATTTTAAGAATTGTTCAATATGAGTACCATTGTTATCTAAACATAAATTATAACGTTTTCTTACTTCATTATATGTGACTTTTTCTACAACATTAACATTAATTTCAGCACAGGCATCGACAATCTTTTGCTTTAAATGATCTATATTATTAGACCTTGTTTTGTAAACTTTATTTTTAAGAGTTCTCCACAAGAAAAAATCGAGAGGTGTTAAGTCTGGGGACCTAGGAGGAAATTCTACTGGCCCGTAAGTTCCCATCCACCTGTCTTCATATTCTATATTTAAATAATTCCGCACAATAGCGGCATTATGATAACAAGGAGCCCCATCTAGTTGAAGCCACAAATGTCTTCTAATCTGAAGAGGCACTTTTTTTTTTGTTTAATTTAGGTATTAATAAGTTTTTTGTTGTTGTAATATGTTGACAAATATCAGGTTTTGTTTTTTCTAAGCCTACTTTATTTTATATAATAAGATTTACTTTAGTATTTGAAGGAAAACTCGGCCTACCGTTAAAAATATTTCAAAATTTAGTTAGAACAGAAATAATTTAAATTGGATAATAACTTTTTAAAAAGTAAGAATAAAAAAAATGGTTTTTAGAAAAAAGACTCAAAATTAAAAGACCTTTTCAATGATATAATAAAACTGTTATGTTGCTGGAAATTTTTTTTGGAGCGTCGCGACGCCTAGCGTCGTGCATATTAAAGTCTAAATTTCTATCCTAATTTTGAGTGACAGCCAGTAGGTATATAAAACTTTTTTCAAAATTGAATTCCCTTCAGCCGTTTACGAGAAAAACGCATTTCCTAAGATAAAAGAATCACCCTGTACATTCATAGAAAGCTCAAAATATTAGAAATAAAACGCCTAATAGAAAATTATTTTTACGAGGTGGGGATTATGAAGTTATACTCCAATAAAAAAATAGAAACCTGATGCATTCTCACAACAGATAACGTGTGATTTGTCTCAAAACATCGCTTATAATTTTATACATAAATTTATAATCACCGTGCGTTCATTAATAGTGGTTTTACATAGAGTAAATTTTGTTAGCGGAGCTATAAAGTGGGAAGATGTAACCTAAAAATATCGACTCAGTTTATATTTTTCGGGGCTCAAAGTCAGAAGTAATTAGAAATTTTAGAAAATCTAGTCAATACAAGAATATAAGTATAATATTTGTCAGTCAACACTACTTTTATTATACTACTGATTCGGAGAGTTGGCACAAGGTAAGTATTTGCAATAGTAGAAATGAATTAGGACAACGAATCGTCTGAACTGAAGGACACTTTAAAAAAATCGTGCCGCATGGAAAAATGAAATTATGAAGGCTAGGATTCGAAATGGGTTGTATTGTCATAGTGCCAGTGCTGCTGAAAGTGTACGATAACGAAGTATGGTCAGTTTGAGGCATTCAAGATTCCAGAAGAAACAAAGGTGCTAGAGAATATTAAGAGTTTAAATATAGGCATTGCTGTAGTTACTTAAAAATCAAGCCATTCAGTGTTTCATTGCAATCTTAGTTTCTTATTTTTTGATCTTTTTTTATTTTATTATTATTTTTTATACAAATTGAGATGTAAAATTTGTCGTCTATCACATTTTTTATGTTGTTATAATAATACTAGGATATTTAATTGGAGCACAAAGACTTTCACTTACATTTTTTGTAGTAAAACCAGAATTAAAGCTTTTCGACAATAATAGGAGTAATAATTTATATAATTTAGATGTTTTAATAGGATAAGCATAAACGAAGTTTTTAGATGTTGAATAAGTTCATGTGATAATTAACGATATTCGTTTTCAGTGAGCTATAAATTAAAAATATAGTAGCATACTCTATTTTTTTCTCATACCTGTACGAAAATGGCCACTTCTTTTGCGTGAAACGCGCGAACAAATTAAAACAGTATAACACTGACATTTTGCTTGACACTGTGCGGTGAGCAAATCACCTTGACAACCATAAACAAACACAAATAGCTCCCGCATATCAAGGAGGGAATAGCTACCCAAGTGAGAAATGTTACCCCTATTCCTTATTTTCCGCGACTACCCCAAAAAGGCGAACTTCTACCCGCATTTCACGCAAATAAAGTGGCCATTTTCGTATAGGTATGGGAAAAATAGTATTACTTTACTTCTGTGATGCTTGACTCTTTGACCAAAATTAATTTAAGCACCCTAAAAATTGAACATTTTTGGCTGCTATTATGGGAAATTTTGAATTTTGACTACATTGAACATTAAATTTTTTGCGGGTTATGCTTATGTTAACTTATTGTCAGACTGTCAACAACTCAACATTTCACAATGTCAGCCATATTCATTGAGAGTAATCACATAATTTTTCATACTTTCTAAATGCTTTGTACAATTAATTTTTAATATTTTTTGTAATGTATATTTATATCAAATTGTAAATTATAATTAACAAATATGAAGAAAAGGGTATTAAAAAGCATGGAAGAACATCTGCCTGGAAACAAATTGAACTTCAGACATCACTTGAGAAAATTCGATTATCCAATTTTTGTTACTAAATTGAAAAGTGTGTTGTGAATAATTTATTAAGTGCCATAGAAAATTGGAAGAAGAATATTTGACACTGAAAAGCGTTGGAATGGCGATACAGTTTTTATTCAATGGAATGAAGTCCATCAGTGATGAAGACTGCAAACTTTTGTAACTAAACTGTTTTTGTGCATAATTAAGTGACTTTAGAATTATTTATGGAAAGAAGTACATCTTTCGTTGGAGTGACGTTATAATTTCTATACAACAAAAAAACAAAATTAATTGGAGTGCTTAAGCTTGTGACGAGGAAGACTGCAGAGTTTTAAACTACAGAAGAATTAAGCGTGGATTTACGAGATCTAAGCGGTTTTTGACCTAGGCAGTTGATTTGCTGTTTTTTTTTCTTGGAAAAACAAGACGTCTAACACCTTTTACTCAACTGTTTATTATGTAGTAGAGCTAGCTTCAGGTCTCTAGGATTAAATCTGTAACAACGGATTTCAAACTATAAATTTGGATTCTTTTAACTTGTCCGTTTCGTCATCGTTTTAATTTTTTTAATTTTCGTATAACGCATAAACGACGTTGGTCGTTTAATCTTTGGGCAACTACATTCGATTCACTTTCTCGTTTAATCGTTTTGTGAACAAAGAACGCTTAACAGCGTACGTTGTAGATCAGAAATAAATTTGTGACGAAACGGACAAGTTACAAGAATTCAACTGAACTTTTTTTACAAGTTATACAGGGTGTTCGCGCGAAGTGGCTCACTATTGCTAACTTTGTTATTATTGGGGCTACAAAGTCGGTTAAATTAGCAAACTAGTAGCATTTTTTCTGCTGATTACAATGGTGAAAACAAAAAAACAATTGATCATCTGCTTTTCAAGATATTCAAAAAAATAACATTTTTTTAAATGGAACACCCTATATATTTTTGCAAAAATCGATGGTAAATTAAATTCTATACAAAAAAGTCCTCATCTTTTTTGATAATAATTTAAAATAAGCGAGTTATTTTGAAAAAAAGTTTGCAATTCTTTAAAATCAAGTAGCCATAAAACGGAATAGTAATTTATTAAAACCAAACAATCATAATTTTGAATTTAAGCAAGTTGAAAAATACTTGAAAGAATTACGGAAATATTGAAAATTTACAAAATTATAATTTTCATGGCTATTTGATATTAAAACTTTGAAAACTTTTTTTCAAAATAACTCGCTTATTTTAAATAATTGTCAAAAAAGCATAAGAACATTCTTTGTTCAGAATTTAATTTATCATCGATTTTTGCAAAAATATACAGGGTGTTCCATTTAAAAAATGTTATTTTTATGAATATCTCGAAAACCAGATGGCCAATTGTTTTTCTGTTTTCACCGTTGTAATCAGCGGAAAAAATGCTACTAGTTTGCTAATTTAACCGACTGCTCCAATAATAACAAAGTTAGCAATAGTGAACCACTTTGTGCAAACACCTGTATATTAAAAATATTAAATAAAATACGAGATAAAATAGTAATATTTCAGTAATTCTTTCAAGTTGCTTACATTCAAAATTATGATTGTTTGGTTTTAATAAATTACTATTCCGTTTCATGGCTACTTGATTTTAAAGAATTGCAAACTTTTTTTCAAAATAACTCGCTTATTTAAATTATAATAAAAAAAAATAAAAGACATTTCTTGTACAGAATTTAATTTGTCATCGATTTCTGTAAAAATATATAGGGTGTTCCATTTAAAAAAATGTTATTTTTGTGAATATCTCTAAAACCAGATGGTCAACTGTTTTTCTGTTTGCACCATTGTAATCAGCGGAAAAAATGCTACTAGTTTGCTAATTTAACTGACTTTGTAGCTCCAATAATAACGAAGTTAGCAATAGTGAGCCACTTCGCGCGAACACCCTGTATACAAGTTCATTTATTTTTCGAGTTCCTATGTATTTAAATTTTTGGGTTTTGAATTTATTTTAAATTATTATTTATAGAAGAATATTTTTGTTTATTTTTCACATTTAAGTTAACAATATTTCTAAAATCTTTTTAAATATTCCTTAAAACTCATCCTACATTCCTAATTTTTTATAAAGCGGCTTGCTGGGGTGCTGGGGACTACATACACTTACCATTATTAATTTTTATTCTTAAAAGGCGCATTCTTAACTTAAGGTTTTGCCTATGTATCCATTTGTGTTTAATTAAATCCATTCCGAATGCTTGTCTTTAATAACCATCCAAATTTATAATTTACTTCGATTTTAACCAATATTCGTAATAAATATAAAAAATTTTTTTAAAGCATACTAATATCAAAAAACAATTCTTGTGTTTACTTTTGATCCTAAAAACTTATTCATTATTTCCTCGAGTTTAATATAATGATATGTAAATGTGAACGAGGATTTGCCTTGAAATCAGACGGTTGGTTTTACAGCCTCGATATTTATTTTTTTTTTGTACTAAAAATACAGAGAAATAGCATTTTGTGTTATTTCGATTTTTTTTGCATTTAATCACTCAATAAAGTAGTGTGACCTGTCTAAGTACACCAGAATAATTTTTAAACTACATTATTTTGGAGTCCAAAGAAAATATTAAAATTTTTCTCTGTGTCTAATTCGAATATTTTTCATTTAGATAACGACTTCCCCCCCAAAATAAGACATTCCGTATATTACAGCCTAATCCAAAATTTGTTTCAAAAAGGATTATCCTGATTACCTGATTTTGTATACTCTCTAAAATGACATGTTTACATTTCTTGTTTGTATTAAGAGCCCTGAAATTAATTTTCGATTTTTTTTTCACAGGTACGTACAAGAGGCATCAGCCAAATAGAAGATTTTTAGAGTACCTGCCTGTTTGTTTTCCATTATTTAAAAAAAATTCTGAATACCTACCTATAATTAAGTATTCATTAATTTTTTAAATAAACTACTTTTTATGATTATCCACAAATGTTTTTTTCTGTCCTTAAGTAGGTACCCTAAGCAATGAACTAAAAACGTAACTTTTATGTATAGTTACATGCCCTTACGAAAAACGACATCTTACTCAAAAAAATCTAGTATTTCCAAGAACCAAGTTTTTTTATTTAACTTTAATACTGAAAATACGGATTAAAGTACTGAATTATTAATTAAATATACGTATAAAAGTGTGTTTACACTATCTGATTTTCCGTTTGATTTTCAATTCGAGAAATATTTAATTTACAAATTTCAAAATTTCTCGTTTGTATTCTATTTCAATATTTACACTATGAATGAAAACTTAAAAGCTAAGTCAGATAGTGTAAATATTGAAATAGAATACAATCGAGAAATTTTGAAATTTGTAAATTAAATATTTCTCGAATTGAAAATCAGACGGAAAATCAGATAGTGTAAACACACTTTAACGTATTTACATAATTGTATGGGTTTAAAAGAAGATTGTCGTGGATTTGATTTGAAAAAGTTATTCTTTGTTTTATGTTTAGATTTCATTTTACATACATTTAATTTTGGCTGTCCAGTTACGAGACACCCTGTATAAAGAAAAGCTTTTATAAGAGAACAATTTAAAAATTTCAGAAATTTATCTATATTAAAGAATAAACATGATGTATAATAAATATTACAAACTCAAATTTAATTTCTGGCTGCAAGAACAGTGCTGGTACCAGGAGCCACCACAGCAATTTCCCCTGCTTGTCCAGTGCCTGTCTCCCTTTGAGGACTCTGCAAATAAAAAATTATATAAAATAGAAAAAGATTCAAATTACATGTGACTCACTTCATGGCTTACTTTAACATGTATTTTATTTTTCAAAACAGCAGCTCTAAGTATCAACATTCTAGTTCTTCTCTGGTATTCTTTACCAATTAATAAACTTTTCTCAAAAGTAGTGCTTCTTTGGTCCACATCCTTAGCAAACAGTATTTTATTATGCGAATCAATGCGCGCCTGAATCTGTCCATCCAAAATCAATTGCATTAGCTCATCTTCCAACGCTGGAACACTTCTATTAAATGCTGTAGCCATTTTGTGCATGTCAGCAGACAAATATGGACTAAAGTACTGGATAAGTGCACGATTTCGTATTTGAGTGTATAACGTATTTACATGAGGAGCAATGTATCGGTCCAACAGCAGATTGTCCTTGATTTCATCTAATAACTTCAAACATGATGCATATTTTGATTCGTAAAACTTAAAAATGATGTCACGTAACTGCGGCTCAAGCTCTAAGAACAATTTAAAGGAGCTGCTAAAGATGACGTTCTTTTGCAGTTCATGACGGTCAAAAGTAGCTAGAGCGCATAAACCACCGTATGTGGCGACGTTGTTTGGAGAAAGCAGTTCGGGGAAGTCGCAGTGGTCCAAATTGGCTAGAAGAAAATGTTTTGCTGCCGATTTGTATTTCTTTGTTGCTAGTTCAGCTAAGCCCGCTGCACATTTTAGTTTTGTTAAAATGAATTGGTTCGAATCCTTAGTTTGACATTCAGTAAAATCAGGGGTGCCCTCGGCCTTCGATACATAGCTTAATACGTGTGACCAGTTTTGCAGATAAACCGAAACTTTGATGACGTTTAAACACATGTTAACTACGTGCTTGCCACTGGTACA
Organism: Pediacus dermestoides; assembly: GCA_963942485.1. NCBI lineage: Eukaryota > Metazoa > Arthropoda > Insecta > Coleoptera > Cucujidae > Pediacus > Pediacus dermestoides. Next base: position 18,217,906 of record OZ012625.1, read on the forward strand.
GTAATCTCTTGCTCTGGAATAACATTTCAAAGCATTGGATAAATCGCCACAGTCCAAATAGTGGTCACCTAAATCATCATGTCCTCGCCTTATACTCTCTTTAATAGAATTCGATTTATAATTTTTCAAATCATTATCCAGTTTTTCCAGTTTTAAAGCAGCTTTCTTAGATCTGGTTTCCATCCACAGGTTGTCTATGGTGGGTATATCTTGAGATGTAGAAGGTGCAGCCACATCGGGCACGTTAAACGTGGGCGCAATATCCGCCAACTTCTGATGGAGCACTTGGTATAAATTCACATTGTACGTTGTCATAACATAAGAAATAGCCGTTTTAAGAGCCTCTAACCTAAGCGATGGGCAATGATCTATTATGTATATAAGCCGGTACAGCTTGGCTAAACCGGTGTAGCTGTTTGCATATACTTCCAGATCTAAAGTCGGATTTTCTACAACGTAGCTTTCTTCTTCGTTATTGTCATTGTCTTCTGGGGGTGCATCCACCTGCATAGGCTCAATGGCGTTCTGAAAATGTAGTTTCCAAAGATGTTTCGGTTTTATTTTAAATGAAGGATTGTCTTACCTGAGCCATTGGTAACACCGGGAGGGGCATATACAAACGAAATAAATGGATAAACACGAAAAGATTAAAAGATATTTATGAATTTTTTTATTGACTTTTTAATTCATTCTTATCCTCCTCTTCTGCTGAGAAGTGAGAAGTATTTCAGGCATGCCAACATTGTGAATTGTTTGCAAAGAAGAAGAGGAGGCGCTTTTTAATCTTCTAATATATTTTATTTTCTTCAATTAAAATAATGTATATAAATTTATTTTATTTCTGAATTAAATTAAATTTGAAATAAATCTTTCTACTCGCAGTTTTCTGGAAGTATTTAGATAAAATATCAGCATGTCAGTGGCTCCAACTACAGGAAAAAAAATAACCAAAATGTTATTTAATTATTTCAGCAGATTTTTTATTTATTCTTAATTAATCAGAAGCACAATTTAGCTTCATTACAGACAAACAATTTTATTTAGTTTTTCAAACAACATCATAATAATTTTTAATTTTATGCAAAAATTGGGCATGCGCAAAAAATGAGGTCATAAAAAATGGTGGATAACAGTTACAAGTGGAGGGTTTGTGTCCAGTGCTGCGACAAAATATGCCCTTTTTAGGGCTTAAATAAATAAATATGTTAGTGATTCAAGTGCTAAAAGCGTTTAAGTGATAGTGCTTGTTATTTTTGTCATAACCAGTTGAACTATTAAAGTTGTTACGAATTATTTTCCCACGAAATCTGACTAATACAGGTGAGAGGACCATATGTCAAAACCATGGTCATTTAACATTTAAATCTGATTATGTGCGTAATATTTAGAAATGATTGAATTAATCCGGGAAAGTTTAACTTAACCTGAAGATTCGTTTGCATTTTTTCAGTGGAATTTAATGTATGTAAATATTACGCACAAGTTGGATAATACGACTTAAGTTGCAATTATTATTATATTTCGCTTTTCTAAGATAAATATGCATTTAAATATAATTAACTTAAATACTTTTGATGCATTAGTTTCTCCAAGAAACGGCCCAAAAGTTATTCATAAGATACTCCCATATTTTAGTTTAAAAATTTTATGGGGCTCCTACAGTTCGAATGTCCGTACTCAGATCGCTATCTGAAACATTCCAAAAAAGATTTCAATATTTCCTTAATGAAATTTTTTCCTTTTTAATAATATCATAAATAAGTTAAACCATATTGAATACGTAAGCATGCAGCTTATTCTCGCTTTATTGATTAGTAAACAGTAGTCATCCGTGGATTTGTTTACCCACCTCAGTCGATTTATTTTTAGATACACGCATTAATAATACAAAATAATAATTTTACAGATATTACTGGTTTTAAAATGCTGCGGGCTGCGGGTATTTCAAGTGTAGTAGTTTTAATAAAAAGAGAAACTTCTGAATAAAGTAGCAATTTTATAGAGCTATTTTAAAGCTTCCTAAGCAAATATTTTCGGAGATAAGATTGCTAAAAGAATACCTACTCTGATTAGATGTTATTCGTATCAGTGTTGCTGATCTTTTTCTTAAGGATTAACTTAATTTGGAAAGTATACAGGGTGCTCCCGAAACATACATTCCCAAGGATTGTATGTGTGAAAATGCAAAGATCTAAGATATGTTGAAAAAATGAAGATATTTTTGATATACGGAAATTAGGAGCAAAAAACTCGGGGAGTGATTCTACTCGAAAAGTTAATGTGACAAGTTCCTATAACATTTTTCCGAAAGCTCATTAATATTGGGGTTACAAGGCCCTAAAGTTTTTTTTTTAAATCAATTTTTTCCAATAACTTTTTTCTAAATTTTGATGATGCCCGATTAAAGAACATCGAAAAATCTTTAAAAAAGATCCTCTTGCTGCATCACGATAAAACGAGTCGTTTTCGAGAAAAACGCGCTTCTGTTTAATGCTTGCTTTGTTAATCTTGAAAATGAGCTGTAGTTAGTTGGTATTCATTTAAGGCGTTTTTCTCGAAAACGACTCGTTTTATCGTGATGCAGCAAGAGGATCTTTTTTGAAGATTTTTAGATGCTCTTCAATCGTCCTCAAAATTTAGAAAAACTGCCTAACAAAAAAGTTCATGTCTTTATCCAAAGGTCAACGTCAGTTTCGACTCTGACACTGGGGGATTTACCTCAATTTTGGTGGAAGAATACAAATAAACATTAGTGATAAATGTGCCAAATTTGAAACGAATCGGTACACTAGAAAAAAGTTACTGGAAAAAATGGATTTAAAAAGACAAACTTTAAGGTCCTGTAACCACAAGAAAAATGTTATAGGAACTTGTCACATTAATTTTTCAAGTATGTAGAATCACCCCCCGAGTTTTTTGCTCCTAATTTCCGGATGTTCAAAATAGGTAAAATATCTGATGTGTCCAACACATGACTTTCTTATAACGTATGTTTCATAAGTTTTGTCAAAAAATTCAAGGTACGCTAATGAGGTACCTAAGCAACTTATCAATTTGGCACATGGAAATCTTTATTTTGTTTGCGAAAAATGTCGTATAAACTGGAAATTACAAAAAGTATTTATAATTTAGTTGGGCAAATGCGTAAGGCCGGAAATAGTGGCTATTTTTCAAAACCAAGATATATCAGCTAGGACCGTATATCGAACTATAGCGGAATGCGAATAGGGTATCCCCTGTATGAACCTTCCAAAAAGTGGAAGACCAAGGCTTTTAAGTCCTCAGTAGTGCCGAAGAGTGGTAAGAAGGGCTAAAAATTGAGTTGGTGTATCTCTCAGGAAACTAGCCAGGGAGAATTGGACTTCTGGCAGCACTATTTTTAGAATTTTGGCCAGAAGTGGTAAAAAATACCGCAAAAGACAAAAATGTCCAAAATAACAAGTTTACTGTTTTAAAAATATTTGATTTTTAATTTTTTGACAAAACTTATGAAACATATGTTACGATGCGATATAGTACTACAATTACTTTTCCTACAGAAATTGAGTTAAACTTCCCGTAAAAATCCTCTTTAAATTTTGAGCGTTTTCCAGCAATTTTCAAATGGTTTTCGGAAGTCTCTCTCGCACTTATTGTAGTAGTCATCAATCTGTCCTTGTCCCACTCATTCGAATCGAATTTTATAACAAAAAAATATTGTGCTTGGAAATTACTTTTCCTAAAGTCGATGTATTTAGATTCTTTCGTATATTGTTTATTAAACCACATAGAAATTAAGTTAAATTTCCTGTAAAAATCATGTTTAAATTTTGAGTGTTTCCAGTAATTTTTAATTAGTTCGGATTTCTCTTTTTGAAATTTTTTTGACCGAATTTCAAAAAAAAGTTTAAACAAAATACGTTCAAAATTTAATTCTAAACCAATGTTAAATAAATTAATAATTAAAAATTTCGTAAATTGTTTCCTTTTCAAGATATGTATTCCTAAAAAACCTAAAAATGTCTTTAGGTACTTAAGTTCTGCATAAAAAGATTTAATGTGGCACCCAACACCCACAATTTTGTTCAAACTTTTAAATATGAAATTTAAATCAATACCGATAAGTCGTTTTTGGGTTATTGTGGATACAGAACAGACAGACAGACATCATGGCGAAAATGATAGAAATGGATCCAGGGGCCCTCAAAACGTGTAAATCCATCAAAATCTCGAAGTCGAAAAAAATCATGATTACCTCGATGATTACTACTATACTTTCTTATTACCCAGTATAAGAAAGTAAAAACAGAAAAAGTCCGATCATATACAGTTTTGCTTTGGAATGTACCTTTCCAATAATGACGTACCTAAAGATTTAAATTCTGTTTATGATTATCTTTAATATTTGTTTTTTTTAATGTGTGTATATGAAAACACCACCAGAGTCTTAAAATATTTCTTTATTTTACCCAGGCACAAAAAAAACCTCAAAAATTATGGTAATTGATATGAAAAGTGCTTTGCAAAAAACGCTTTAATAATTGAAGCGCTAAATTTAAAACTTTAAAAGCAATTATTATTTTATAAAAGATATGCTAATATAACTTAAAATAATGATCTATCCACCTACACATCTCATTAGGTAGTTCTTATCACTTAGATTAATGAACTGAACTTAATGATATATCAAACGTTGTAGATACATAGAAAGATCAATCTCTATCTCGATATCTACAAAATTATTTCTAACATTGAAACTATTTATCATAACTAGAGTAAGTTCAATGTGGTTTTATTGATCCTTCGCAATATACAAAACATGCTCGAAAAGCGTAAATGTATTGCTGTTATATAAACCTAAATAATTTCCAATAATAAAAGCGAGAATAAAAACTTTTTATTTGAAATTTGTAATGCGTATACGAGTTTACTTCGGTTTCTATTGAGTGAGTTCGCCGTCATGCCAAGTTTTTGTTTATATATTTTTTTCAAATCGTTGGCTTTAATTTATCAATTTTACAAATCTTTTCTGTTAACGACTACAATAATTTATTTTTTCCTATTTCCTACCTGAGTTCCAATCTATTCTACAATTTTATTGAAATAAAATTAGATATTTCAAACAATTTTAGTAAGTAACATTTCGATTAAGTTACCCAATTCTGAGAAAATATTGACTTGATAAACAATAAATAATTTACTCCGATAAATCTAAAAATTTACTTTGATATGTTATAAATTTGTTGCATGAATTTAATAAACTTTGTTCAATGCGTTATATTATTGTAACCTTCGAGAGAACTAAGTTAACCACAAGTGATTTGTTCCATGAAATTAAATTAACTGTATCACTAGTAAAACAGACGATAGAAGATATATTTATTGATATGTATTTGTGGGGCCTGGGTAGCTTCTTATTTAGATTAAATTTTATTTGGATTTCGGCTTATCACGTTATCATTTTCTAGCAAAACTACTTACATTTTGTTACAAATGCAAAAACAATCTGATGATTGTCTTATAATCACGTACATAAACCTGAATCTAATACAAAATCTACATTTCATTTGTATTTTATTATACAAACCCAATCGAGGTTACTTTTTTGACCTAGCTTACTTAAGTTGATTTTTTCAGTTGTTAACCTATGTAATGATCGTGGTCAATTACTTGGGTGCTTAAGAGTTTATAGCGTGCGGCTAGCTATAGCAATAACACTGTTATAAAATAAAACGTGCATAATTGATCGTTAATTTCTTTTAGCATGTCGTCGACCACGGCAAGCAGTGTAACTTCAGCAGCTGCCCTCCTGCTGCACAACGCCACCACACAAGCCACTGTGGGTGCAGTACCAGTACACTCAGCCCCATCTGAACCCATCTTCCTGCAAACGAAGTTAGCGCAGGGGGTTGCAGGATTGTTCGTATGGGCTGCGCTTTTCTTAACATGTACACAGGTGAGTAAAGGACCTAGTTGGGAAAAAAATAAAAAAGTTTACAAGCGGTTTAAGTACAAAGTTTAAGACAGTAAAGGGAAAAGCATTTACAGTGTAGTTGTGAGGTTAATGGGGTTTTAAAAGTTTCTCTTTGCGCCTCTTGTATACAGTAAAGACTTAATCTACTGTTTTCCCCAAGCAGCAATAAAACTTTGGTATAATTTGACGCAGGATATAAAACATGTAGTTAGTCGATAATTTACCTTAGCAGGTTTTAATTTTAACTAGAAAATATATTTTTCCAATAATCTAGTTTCCGATGCAGGCATATTATAAATACATTAAGCAGAAACTTGACCCTTGTGGAAAACTATAGCGAAACAAACAATTTCTTGTTTTTTTTGTTATAAAATACCTGAGTTTGTTGTTTAACTAGAATTACAAGTACTGGATGATTGACCTCTAAGAAGGTCGCTCTGACTATCTCTTTGTATAAAAGATTCTACCAACATTTGGCATTTAATTCAACAAAGAGGCTGTAACAATGAAGCTGTTTTGAAATTGATGTTTTATCCTTTAACCTTCTTTGTTTCTATGTAGTAAATAAATCCTGAAGTAAGTATAGTGAGGAGGTTAGGTAATTTACGGAATGTGAACAATCTAATTAATTTGTAACGAGTTCGGTAAGACAAGAAGATTCTACGAAAGCTAACAGTTATGTTTGCATTATGCAAGGCTTTCACTTTCACACATCTCAGTGTAAACCTGTTCAATTTTCAACAACTACTTACAAAGAAGTTTTTTTCTTATTAACTCAATAAAATCAAGAGTTGACCAAGGATATGCAAGCACGAAGTTGCGCGTTCGAGGGTCAAATATTCTTCAGTTCGGAATTATTTAGAATGTTTCTTAAATTACATCGTGTTTTTTGAGTACATAAAACAAAAATACGAGTGTGGATACCTAACAGCACTTTCTTTTATGGGTTTTCCTTAGTAAATTATGTATATTTAGTACGGTTTCGTGGTTTAGATTCAAAGGGGATTTTTTGAAGTGGGGCCAGAAGGAAGGTGTATTATTCCAATATTGGCAATTTTACTAATGCACTTGAGATTCTGCTAGAATTTAATTTCCGGATGTATGTAGTCATTTGAATGATAAGTCGTGTTATATGTCAGTACCTAATGGTTTTTTTATCTGTTCTGTAATGTAATAAAGTACAGGGTCTTATAATTCGTGCAAAAATATCTGACAAAAATGTTTGGATATTTCATACTCCGTCCTTTCATCAATTACCATTAATTTTAATGGCTATTTCTTCTTTTCATCGTTAGGATATCATACTTCATCTCTGCGTTGTTCTACTAAGTATATAATGATTCTGTTTTTAAGACTCTAATCACTTCAGTCCCTTTGTTAATCACGTGATCTGCCCGTTGACCTACTCTTTGATTAGTAATGTACAGGGTGGGCAAAATTCGATGTTTTTATAGGGTAACTTTTAAACCATAAGAGATATTAAAAATTTGACCGCGCATCTCGAGCTCTTTTTTTGACAAACCCTGGATGGCGAAGTCAAAATTTAGCGATCGCCGTTTGTTTTCGAGTTATGGACAAAAATTCGATTTCTTGAGATTTCGATTTATGTTTATATTCCGGTTGTTTGTGAATTTAGAGAAATGGCGTTTGCACGTTCTTAAGGCACTTTTTTGAGGAGAATGCAATGGCGTTAACAGATTTTGAAAAAGTTTTTTTATTTTCAGGTTATGACATACATTTTTATTTTTTTATATGGAAGTCATAGTGGGCTGTTACTTTATTGAAAAGAGCATTTTTTTCTCTTTTCAAATATATATAATATGTAGGGTCTATTCCTTCAATTTCTTCTTAAAAAATCAAAAAATCTAAATTTTTGGAATTAATAAAATGTATTTAGCATATTTATCGCAGTAGACGAATGTCATGATGAGAACCCTCGGCGCGCCATTGAGATCCAAAATCAGGGTTGGTTTGGTTTTAGTGTTTGGTGTGCTTTAATAAAAAATCAAGTTTTGGCATATAAGATTTATGAGGGAAATCTAACTGGTGAACGGTACTACCAATATTTAATTGAGAAAATTGTTGATGAATATTTGGACAATTTATCGTTCCGCGATAGAAGTCAGTTCTTCTTACAACACGATGATGCACCACCTCATAATACGAGATCAGCTAGAGAATTGCTTAACTCAAAATTCAGATATAATTGGTTTGTTACCAATGGGTCAGTTAGATGACCACCAAGGTCGCCTGATTTGACACCTTTGGGGACATATTAAAGATAATTCATATAAAACTAAAAGTAGAAATACCAGAAGAACTCAAAGCCAAGTTTACGCAATGCCCTAACTCCGTGTCAAATATTCACATTTCGAATGCGCACAGAAGTGTCATGAAAAATGTATTGCGTTTTTAGACGTAATTTTGAACTTTTTCTTTGAGTTGTTTTATATAGATATTAATTTTAGATAGTGTCGTGTTTATATGTATGTCGTTTGTTGTATTTTCATTTTTATTATAGGATTTTTTTTAATTTAATTTCAAAAATTTAGATTTTTTTATTTTTCAAGAAGAAATTGAAGGAATAGCCCCTACATATTATATATATTTGAAAAGAGAAAAAAATGCTCTTTTCAATAAAGTGACAGCCCACTATGACTTCCATATAAAAAAATAAAAATTTATGTCATAACCTAAAAATAAATAGACATTTTCAAAATCTGTTAACGCCATTGCATTGACATCAAAAAAGTGCCTTAAGAACGCGCAAACGCCATTTCTCTAAATTCAAAAACAACCGAAATATAGACTCAAATCGAAATCTCAACAAATCGAATTTTCGGCCATAACTCGAAAACAAACGACGATCGCTAAAATTTGACTTAACCGTCAAGGGTTTCTCAAAAAAAAAAGCTCGACGATGCGCGGTCAGATTTTCAATATCTGTTTTGGTTTAAAAGTTACCCTATAAAAACATCGAATTTTTCCCACCCTGTACTTGTAATTTTTTCACATATTATATTGTTTGAATTTTTGTTCTAATCAAAGTACTTACTAGAATTTCACATTTTATATTGCAACATTTTGCATTTAAAATATTTCTTAATTACGAGTATAAATGGAAATATTAAAAATAATATGCACTCATGGGAAATTACAAAAAAGAAAACCATTTTGTCAATATTGCAATGTTAAAACTAAATATTTTTGACAAGATTTGATAGCTTGTTGTCTCTATACAAAAGTATGTTAATAAATGTGTAAATATTGTAATTCTATTATCTCTGATAATATTTTATCCACTTTATAAAATACTTTGAGAAAATGAGTCATCTACATGCGTATAATTGTGTTTTGTTCAGGTTGAAGCGCTGAAAGACATGGTAGAATAAAATAAAACATTGTTTAGCTGTCACGTGAGGTATAAAACATTTAAGGTCAAGTTCATGAGTGACAAAACAATAATAAAAGCAGTACGTTGAAAATAACAGCTTACAGTTTTGTATTTACATTTAAAATTCATTTGGCGTAATTGTTCTGGGTACCTACAGTAATTTGCTCAAATCTGTGTCACTTACACAAGGATACAGTTTTTACTTTACATATTGTGCTTTTTTCGTGATAAAACATTTCTGTAGAATCATGCTGTTCCATTATACAGGATAAACACGAAATATTTTTAGGTGTGATTCTTGAATAAATTCTGCGTTGTCCTGTCCTGTATAATTTTTTTATCCCCAATCTGGGTTAGTTTTCGAGCAATCATCTCTAGAATGTTGAAAATTGTAGGTTGAAAAATAAAACACTGTTGAATAAAAAGAAGCCAGTCTGCTAAACTATTTGATTATTATCGAAAAAAAGTTATACATGAAATTTGTAGCTGAGATCATTTGCGATCGAAAATATCTTGTGATTTTTTTGGTAGTGTTAACCTTTAAAGAATTATTAGTGTTCAAATTTGGAATTTAGAAAAAATAAATCATTATGTTCACGTTTCATTTAATTTATTTTGAAAACTAATATTGAAAATAGTTAAAAATTTGATACGTAATGAAAGATTGGTTTATTTTGAATCGAAAAGTTAAATTCCATTTTGAACATAAACGATGTCTACTCGGAGTAATTATTAAATTTGTTAAATCCTCCATAAAATTGTAAGCCTTTTTGTTTACTTTATTATAAATTGCGTAAAAAGAGAAACTTGTATAGATGAGAATATGACAAAATAATTTTTCTTTCAGATTTATCACCATCTAAGATGGTACACGAATGCCACGGAACAAAGACCGATTGTGAGAATTTTATTTATTGTTCCAATTTACGCCATCTGCTCATGGATAAGCCTCTTATTTTTCAATTTAGAAGGCTACTATGTATTTTTATTCGCTGTACGAGATTGCTATGAAGGTAATATAACGCTCAAATCCCTAAAGTTTCTCTGTTCTATATGTTTTAAATTTTAGCATTCGTAATATACAATTTCTTGTCGTTATGTTACGAATATCTGGGCGGCGAAGGCAATATAATGTCGGAGATACGAGGGAAACCAATACGGTCAAGCTGCCTCTATGGCACCTGCTGTTTGAATGGCAAAACATACACTATAGGATTTTTGAGATTTTGCAAGCAAGCAACTCTGCAGTTTTGTTTGGTTAAGCCCCTCATGGCGTTTGTTATAATTGTCTTGCAACTTGTTGGTCATTATCGGGATGGAGATTGGAGGTAAGTTCTGAGTTCACCATGTTTGCAACGTAGCAATGAACTTTTTGTTTTGCAGGCCGGACGGTGGTTACCTTTACATCACAATAGTTTACAATATTTCAGTATCTCTTGCCCTGTATGGACTGTTTTTGTTCTACTTTGCCACTCGTGACCTGTTGACGCCATTCGAGCCTATTTTGAAATTTTGCACCGTCAAATCTGTGATTTTCTTGTCGTTTTGGCAAGGTATAAATAAATATGAACATTTTTGTGTCTGTACTATTTATTTACTTGGTTATTTTTTAGGAGTTGGTTTGGCTATTTTGGAAAAAGCAGACGTTATATCGCCCATTATTGACAGTAATGGCACTCGTACTTCCGCTGGTACTGTGTCAGCCGGATATCAGAATTTCTTAATTTGTATTGAGATGTTTTGTGCCGCTGTCGCTTTGAGATACGCTTTTCCACACAGGGTATATGCACAAGGTTGTGTTACTGATTCTGGTGGAAGATCGGTTACGATGCAGAGTATTTCCAGTAGCTTGAAGGTAAGTAATTTTAAACAATATCAATCCTTTAAAAATCTATCAAAAGTTATGATTTGAAACTGCGGATTACAGAAATTATTATAATTTAAATTCACTTTTTCTCCAAAACATTTAAATAAAGTTGTGAATGAGTAAAGTAGGTAAAGATGAACATTTTCTATCAAGGAACTCGTCCTAAATTGCATCGTTTTCAAAAAACAAAAGATTTCCAAATCTAGAAAAATTTAATATGTGTATCGATTCAACATTTTAAGGTCTACCAGGGATATTATTTTGAACCTTCTATGTTTAGTGTTTCTTGCATATTTTTTCATATAAAAGTAAACAAAACAAACGAAAATTTATCAAAAATCTTCAGTTACGGTTGTTTTTAATCAGTCTGTAATAGAAGTGCAATAAAATTAGAATATTAGAATTTATTTCTAAATAAATTGTCGTATAAAACAAAAAATAATAAATTATCTGACGATAATAAAAACATTTGATGTTAAATTTTATTATCTTATCCATTCTATGAATTTTTATATTTTAATATTAATTATTCAGGGTGGCCCAAATATTTGTGGAGTTTTTTAAGGAATATTCCATTTAATTTTTTTACAGATCAAGCAAAATTGGATTTATTATAAATATGTTTAGCAAAGATCAGCGGCTCAGAATTGATGAATTTTTAAGTGGAAAATCAATAATTCAAACCAAAGAGCAACTCGCAGTCATTTTAATACTCAGTGACATAGAAATTGCAACACGAAGAACGGGTAGAAATTTTTTGACCAAACTTGGCAGAAACGTTTAATTACTCGAAGGTAATAATTGATTTAAAGTTCAAAAAAAAACAGCAAAAGAATAACACGATTTTTACTTTCTTATACTAAGTATAAGGAAGTATTGTAATCGTGATTTTTTTCGACTTCGAGATTTTGATGGATTTACACGTTTTGAGGGCCCCTGAATCCATTTTGACCATTTTCGCCATGATGTCTGTCTGTGTGTCTGTATCCACCATAACTCAAAAACGACTTATCGGATTTGATTCAAATTTCATATTTAAGAGTTTGAACAAATTTGTGGGTGCCACATTAAATGTTTTTCATCTAGCACCAACACAAGTGACACTTACCTGAAGACATTTTTAGGTTTTTTAGGAATACCTTGAAAAATAAACAATTTATGAGATTTTTTTATTCTTTAACATTGATTTAGAATTGAATTTTCAACAAATTTTGTTGGAACTTTTTTTTGAAATTCTGTCAAAAAAATTTCAAAAAAAACACTTATTTTTGTCGTAAAATTCGGTTATAATGAGTGGGACAAGGACAGATTTATGCGTATTGCAACAAGTGCGAGAGAGACTTCCGAAATTTTGAATATTTGCTGGAAACGCTCAAAATTGAAACACGATTTTTACAAGAAATTTAACTTAATTTCTTTAGGAAAAGTAATTGTGGTTCTATCCGTATAAGAAAGTCATGTGTTGGGCACATCAGATATTTATTAACATTGGCTTGCATTGACTTCACACTCCCTCATTCATCCTGGCATCGATTCCAGCAGATGGTCCATTTCCTCTTGAGACATTGTGTCCCAAGCAACCTGTAATTCATGCCGGAGAGCTTCCAGTGCCTTCGGAGGATTCGCTAAGTTCCTCAGTCTTCTTCCCATAATTTCCCAACATGTTTAATTGGCGAAAGGTCGGAAGATCTGGGTGGGTATGGTAAGATATTGACCTTGGTCTCTTCAAAACGGTTCAAAGAAAGTCTTGCCATGTTGAAACGGGCATTATCCTGCTGAAAAAGTGGTTCTTCCAACTGCTGAAGATATGGATGGATATGGGGTTCTACCACCTCATCAACATATCGTTGGGCGTTCATATTGCCTGGGACGAATACCAAATGAGACCTACTCCCATAGGCTATAGAACCCCATACCATAACCCCCACAGTTCGGTGCACATGCGTCTCAACAGAAAATTGAACACTGCGACGTTTCCCCCGTCTTCGTCTAACCCTCATACGACCATCGTGCATCCCCAAACAGTATCGGGATTCATTACTGAACACCACCCTATGCCACTTCAGCTTCCAGTGCAGTCACAACCTACACCACTCCAAACGTTGCTGTCGGTGTTGAGTCGTAAGTGGTAACACAAGATGTGGTCGATAGGTTTGCAAGCCGAAAGTTCTGATTCGACGCTAAACCGTTCGAAGGGTTACAGGAAGACCTAACCATTAATCGTCAATTGATCTGGTACTGGAGAATCCGTCTCTTATTGCCATAAGTCGAAGATGGCGATCCTGCACCTCATTTGTTTGTCTCCGCCCCCCGGTTCCTCTTCTACGAAGTTCCTGGCCCTCCTTAGTCCATGTCTGATAACATCGCATGATAGTGCATTGGTTTCGGTTAAGACAATTTGCAATTGTTCTAAACGAAAAACCACCTTCGCGCAAGCCAAAAATTCGACCTCTGTCGAATTCGCTTAATTGGCAAAAAGAGAAAACAATAAAAAAATCAACCAAAACTCACAAAAAATACAACGATAATAACGTAGGTAAAAACTTGTCTATTTGAATGAAAATTTAATCAATTTTTACCTTTGAGGTATGTAGTTAAACGTTTCTGCCAAGTTTGGTAAAAAAATTCCTACCCGTTCTTGGTGATGCAATTTCTATGTCACTGAGTATATGATCCTTAAATTTTACAGTCCCAAATTTGTCAATTCTGTTCGTTTAACTATTCGTATCTCATTAAATTGTTGTTCTGTATGAAGCTATAATTGAGCTGATATTTCTGCGTTTTAATTAATACTTCTTAACAAGGATAATATTTTCTTGGCTACTAGTTGCTTTTGCAGGAAGGAAACAAAAAAATTGCAGTTTCGAATACTGTTTTGTAATGGCGATTTTCAGACATTAAAATGATTACGAAACGCTTCAATTGAATTGAATTACGTATTTTATAGTTGAATCATAAAATTGTTATTTTGACTCCTTGATCTTTGCTAAAACTAATAAAAAAACTTATTATAATTACCAGAAGAAAACTTTAAAAGACTTATAGGCCACCCTGAAACATTATACTCATATATAATGTCAGAATATGCAAATTATTACATTTTAAAATCAGTTTGCATATTAATTCCATTTTTGTTTGTATTTATTTTATAGGAAACAATGAATCCCAAGGACATTATGACCGATGCCATCCACAATTTCCATCCACAGTACCAACAATACACGCAATATAGCTCAGGTAAGTTATTGATTATTTTATGTGATGTGCTGTTTTGTAATTTGTTAATTACTTTGCACGAGTATTGTTTGTTGTTGCACGTATATGTGTATGAACGAATATTTTTGTACCAACCTAGTAGGAGGAATGTTTTGGAATATACAGGGTGATCAGTAATTGGCGCACTCCGAATACAGGGCGTTATAGAGCACATTAAAACTAAGGATATTCTGCAAAGAAAAATTAAATCTGATGGTTAGTTTCCGAGTTATAGAGTTTCCCTCATCCATGTTACAAGCTAATTATTTTAATAACCAAGACAAAAATAAGTGAATAATTCATTCTACTATAATCTCTGGATAAAATGCAATATAATATGTTCAATTTTTTTCACAAAACCTCTAATACAAAGAAATTGAAAATGTTAACATTTAATAAAATACCTAAATTTGAGAGAAATTTGAAGTTTGGCAACATCTCAAGCTCGCCTTGGGATAAAGTAAAATACCTTCTATTGCCATGTAAATATAAATAATGAATTTCAATTGTTGTTTCTGTTTTTTAATAAAATTGACAGTACTAAATTAGTTTAACAAGTTCTCGCATCATAAAATATTAAACGTTTCTCTTTTTTTTTCTGGTCGAACCTATTCACATGTTCAATGCAGTGTTGCCACGTTTATTTTCACAAAAGTGGTCATATCTTTGTAAAGAAAGGACTTACAGCACTACAGTAAAAAATTCGTCATTCTTAAAACGTAAAGTTTATCACAGTATGCTCCGAGTGCGCCAATTACTGATCACCCTGTATATCTTGAGAATCATAAATATTAAATCAACTACTTCCGGTAAAACTGTTTATAAAATTGGTCAAATGTGGCACTAAAGACCAGAAGTACATAGTTACCTACTACATAATTAAAAATTAAAAATAGACTAGTAAATCAATGAGGAAAGTTAAAAGGTTAAGTACCGTCTGTTATTTAAGCTGTTGTAAACCAATTTATTGATTTTGATAATTTAAATGAAGTACCTACATGGTTTTAAAGTGAGCATAAATGTTGTCTTGCATGTAATCATTGCTTTTTGCAGACGTCATCTCACATCAACCATACGAGAGGCTGTGATGTGGCTAGCGTTATCTAGCATGCCCCCGCATGGTTATTCTACGGTGCTAGCCTAGCTATATCATCTCACTTACTACTGCTACTATACCACCAACACTACTACTACTACTACTACACACTTTACTTCATACTCTCAGGGTTTTAAAAGTATAGTTTTTACAGTTGCAATATTAAATAATTAAAAACCGTGGTTTGGTTTTGTAGTGAACGGTTTGAATTTGAAGCACTTAAATTTTTAGTCACCTCTTGAAGGGTTTGATTCTCTTTGGGTTGTGGCGTTCAACTCCGACCCGGTTCATTGTTTTTAATGTTGGGTTTTCGAGATAGGTTACGAAGATTTCTTTGCACAAGACCCAATGTCTAGATATAAATTGTAAATTTGTACAAAATACGTATGCCTTATTAAATAATATGATAATAGTTCCGTAATATTCTAAATAGGTATATAAAATGAAAAATAATACTTAATAGTTTGTGAGACGATATTTTTTTAAGTTAACGTGAATCAAATTTGAAGTTGTGATAATGTTTGTTTATTTTTTTAATTTTGTATTTATTTAGTTTAGTTTAGATGGAGTATTAGTGAGTGATGATGTGAAGGAAATGCATTATAATTGAATCATAAACGAAAAATTTAGACTTAACTAATAAATTCGTTTCTATTAATAAGTATTATATTTTATCATTCTAAGTATTGTTGCAAGTACTTAATAACAAAAAAATATTATTGTAAATATACGTTTTTTTTAATAATAAGCTTTAGGTTTAGTTTCAGTTTGTAATCTTGTATACCTATCATTTTATTTTTGAATAAATAAATGGCTTGGTCTGTATATAATTTATGTAGTTTCAAGTCTGTGTATTATGAATTTATTTTCAGAAGCATGATTTTTTTTTTTCCTATAAGTAAATTAGAATGTTGCTGAAGTAAGTATTTAATAATTTTTATTTATTTAATAGCGTTTGTTAGTTGGATGTGTTTTGTTGAGATAGATTATCGTTAAATTGTATCTGTGTGATCCATTGAGTTGTCCCAAAAGTTTCCTCGGATTTTTAGGTGCATAAAAACTTAACAATACGAGAATTTTGCTGCCATGTCCGCGTATAATCAAATTGCGCGTCAGTACTTTTAGGAAGTGTTGGTAGGGTTCTTAGCAAGGGAAAACCAGCTTTATGGCATCATCGAGTCGGAACAGTAGTACCAAGCAAGATGAACGAGAGGGAGATTGACCCTTCCACTGCACAATGAATAATAATCAGATTCCTGACAGTCGAAGGGGTTCGGCGGGCTGAAATTCTGCAGAGATTACGGGAATCCTGTTTGCAGCCCCGAGTGTTTTTTTGGCATACAAGTTTTTCTACGGGTCGAAAACGCAGCCCACAATCGACCCCCCAAGACGAGTTTGACGGATGCCAATGTTAGCAGTATTTGGGAGCTCTTGGAGTCTGACAGACGCATGAAAATCAATGAAATTGTTGCCCAACTCAATATCAGTTTCGGTAGTGTCCAAAAAAATCATTAAGGTCATGCTGGGGTTCCGTAAAGGGTCCACTCGTTGGATTCCGCGCCTTCTTACGGTAGAATAGAAGAATGTTCGTTGGGAGATCTGCCAACGACATCTGGACCGTTCCGAAGCAGATGGGGACACTTTGCATTTGAGTCCCTGCGACTTTCATTTGTTTGGACCGATGAAAGGTATTGGGAAAGCAGCCTTTTGCCGACAACACAAGCGTTGAGACGATTGTGTGCAAGTGGCTAACGACGGGTCCACTTTCTTCTTACCACAACGGTATCAAAAAACTTCTTCAGCGATGGGAAAAATGCGTTTTGAGAGGAGACTATGTAGAAAAATGACGTAAATACCTCGATTTTTTATCTTGATTCAATAAATTTTTATTAACAGATTCTAGTTAATATTGGATTGCTCCTCGTACTATAAAATTTATCGAAGTACATCGAAGTACACAGTGTAAATTAAGAATATAAAAGAAGTATATTTATTGCATACCATTGAAATATTTAATAATATAATACTAATAATGATTTTTGATATAGTAACTAGTTTATGAAAATGATTAAAAATAGTAATTTGTATAACTAGCCTTGAAACTAGAGTTTTGCGAGTGCGAGTAGGGTTTGCGAGCAGAGGCCGTAGGCCGAGGCCCGCAACTACGAGTACTCGCAAAACAGTTTCAAGGCGTGTAATACACACTATTTTTTGTGCCGAAGTTTATTTAAATAAATAAAATTTACAAAATATTTGTTTAAATATTTGGTATTAGGGATTTTTTTTTTATTGGTAACACGCGATACTTAAAATTCACACTGACAGTAGTAGCCGAATAACAGAAATAATAATCCGTTTCTATGGAAAATACAAATTTTCTTTATGATTTCAATGATGCCAATCGATAAACTAAAAATTCCTAGTTTTTGCCGGTCTAGCCCGGCAAAACATGAGTTTCCAGCCGATTTATACGAATGCAAAATGACTAATGCCAACCTGAGGCACAAAAAAAATATTTTAAACCTTTTAATTAGATTAAAATAAAATTAGGTATACTGTGTGTGATTTATAATTATAGTCTGGCTAAGATGCTCTCAGATTTATATTCTGAATAATAAAAGTACAAAGTAATGTATTTCTACATTCCACGGATTGGTATTCTATCTCTTGTACATTTTATTAGCTGTTTAAAATCGAACTTTAAATTCGAAATTAAATATTATACGAAGGAGGGTTCTCATATTTGTACTTTCTTATACTAAATTTAAAAAAATATATTATTTGTGATTTCTTTCGACTGTGAGATTTTGATAGATTTACACATTTTGAGGGTCCCTGAATTCATGAATATATTTTTTTCCTGATGTGTGTCTGTATCCGCGATAATTTTGGATATAAACTTATTGGAGACAAATATTCAAGTTGGACAAATCTTATTCATTTTTAATGCAGAATTGAATGAACATACGAATGTACAGGGTGTTCCATTTTCGACACTTATAGGGAGTATTGGAGTTATTATCAAAGATAGACTGTTTTTTTTTTCACCTTCCTTTCCTAATTTTTTACGAAACGGAAGATTCCGGTGTCAAATTTGTCATGGCTCTCTTAGTTTTAGAACTACAGAGTAATTCCGAAAATTTTTGTTTTTTAGACAGCCCTCGTATTTCCGTATACGTCTTCTTATCAAAAAGGTGAAAACTGATCTTGCCAGAGTTTTTTACGTAGAGTTCAGTGGCGTGGGCAGTTTTTGTCTAAAAGGTTTATTTTTTGAGATATTGCCCAAACTTATGTTTTTTTAAATGGGACACCCTATATATTATTTTTTATATTGATTAAGCAAAATTTGGGCTTTCTAGGATAAAAATGTTACTTCGGTTAAATTACAAAAAATTTACCTCATCTTGGGCCTAATACAATACAACAAAAACATTTGACATACCTGCCATAGCTTACTAGATATTGACAAAAAACTGAAATTGTGCATTTCAGTTTTTATTTAGGTAGGAAAAATATCGCGATAAAAGTTGCACTTATTAAGGCACTTTTTCAAGAACAATCCAAATATGCAATTGATATTTTTATACACATTCAATTTTTTTCGAAAATAGCACCAACTTTGATTTTTCTTATGGACCGTGACATGTTTATTGTTAAATTATGATAGTATTTTTCTCTCCCTTTCCGACAATGTATCACACATGGGATCTTAAGTCGTTTCGTCAATTATAATCGAGTTTTTCTCAATCACCGTAGTTGGCTGTGCAATAAAAATTGTTTATCTACTACCAATTCATAATAGCCTTGATTTGACATTAATTTGAGTAAGGTAAGTAAGATTATTACGCAACATGTGTTTTAAAGAAATCATTACCACACTGAAAATTCAACAAGAAAATTCTTTCTTACAAGTATTTATAACACAATTTTTACAATTTAGTATCTTTATAGGAAAGTTTATATTTGGAAATGTCTAATTATAATATAATATATATTGTTTAATTCTTCAAAATTTGTGATTAACATTGAGTAATGACACTTCATACTCTTAAGTTTGATTTTTTGAAACCTGGAGAATTTTATAATAGCGTATCAACCTAGAAAAAACCCTAACTTCACGTTAGATAACTGAAAAAATTTTTAGTTTTATTTTATAATAAATTAGTTTTATATTTTAATAATAAATATAACACGGTCCACGTCCCAGATTTTTTGGTGTATAAATTGTTTAATTATTTGAAAATTTATAATTCAAATTCATTGTTGTGTAGCGCTGGCTAGTTTTTACACAACTTAGGTTAGGTAGTCCAGTACGACAACTTGACAACAACTACTGAGCAATGTCGCTGGAGATAAATTCAAAATTAATTTTTAATTATTTGGACGGTAGAAGATAAAATCTTGTATATTACACGTGGGATATACACACATTAACATATTCGTCTGATTACAGACTCTTATGTTAATGATGTTCATATCCCACTTATAATATAAATAACTATTATCTAGCAAACTTGGATATAAAATTGGGTTTTGGTTCTAATAATTAAGAATTGACAAATTTTATGGAAAATAATAGTTTAATCAGGTTTATTAACTAAGATATTCAAATAAATTGCCATTTTGATCCAAACACAAATTGCATCTTTCCACAGTGGAAATCACAGAATGTTCCAACATTTGTTGAGGAATCGTGTGCTGAGGAATGTTGTGACAAGAACATGCCTGCAAAACAGCACCTCTTAGTTTTTCAATATTATTGAACGCGTAAACATACACTTTATTTTTTAGTTAACCCCAGAGAAAGAAATCTAGGGGGGTTATATGCGGGGATCTAGGTGGATAGGTACTCACAGACCAGTAGCATGGCCAGCTAGATCCCCGGATATAACCCCCCCTAGATTTCTTTCTCTGGGGTTATCTAAAAAATAAAGTGTATGTTCTTATGTAAATAAAACTTGATTAAACCATTATCTTCCATAAAATTTGTCAATTCTTAATTATTAGAACCAACACCCAATTTTTTATCCAAGTTTGCTAGATAAACAATTTGTATTGCACAGCCAACTACGGTGATTGAGAAAAACTCGATTATAATTGACGAAACGACTTAAGACCCCATGTGTGATACATTGTCGGAAAGGGAAAGAAAAACACTATCATAATTTAATAATAAATATGTCACGGTCCATAAGAAAAAACAAAGTTGGTACTATTTTCGAAAAAAATTGAAGGTGTATAAAAATTTCAATAGCATATTTGGATTGTCCTTAAAAAAGTGCCTTAATAATGTGCAACTTTTATCGCGATATTCTTCCTACCAGCTGTGTAATTAAGTAAAAACTGAAATGCCCAATTTCAGTTTTTTGTCAATATCTAGTAAGCTATGGCAGGCATGTCAAATGTATTTGTCGTATTGTATTACGCCCAAGATAAGGTAAATTTTTTGTAATTTAACCGAAGTCGTATCTCTTCAAATAAGTGCTTAACATTTTTATCCTGGACACCCTGTATAGGGTGATGAGAACACTCTATTGTGGTCAAGTATTTTTTGGGACAACTCGTAAAAAAACTAAAGTACCAAGGAATCTTAAAAATTACCTAAAGCCTAAAGCGATTTACCTCTAAAAACCAAGTACATGTTATCAATAATATTAGAGTGACTAGATTAATTTTTTATTTTTACTGGGATGTATTATCAACCAAGAACTTGTTATTTAAACGAAAAACGACTAACGCTGTTATTTATTATGAAAATGTATGACTTAACTGTCTGGGATAAAATAATAAGTAAAAAGTTTTAGAGAATCGTATCCTTTAACGTTTAAAAATATCCTTTATTTCGCTATATCTCCGCAATGATTCAATTTATTACAAATCATAAAGCTACTTCTCTCATCAATCCTTTCTCCCATGGCACTACGAACCAAGTCGAATCTTAACCTCTTGCAGTTTCTTCTTTCCTAAAGATTCTGCTCCTCTACCATTCTTGACCGCGATTTTCCTACTGGCCTTCTTACCTCTAGTTGTCCTGCTCTTTGTGTACCTATGTATTTTTTTTATAAATAAAATAATCTTATTTATAGATGTAGGAAATTTTCATTTGTGTTCATAGGATTTCTTTAATGATAATTTCTTTGTATTTTCGTGATTTAAAGGTGGAAAGAATGGAAGAGGTATGAGAATTTCCCAGTATGATCCGGATGACCCCATGAGTCCAAACGGTGGCACAGTACCACAATTCTACAACAGTTTGGACAACCAATCGAGACCACCAATTACTGCCGGACCACGTGTTTCCACAATAACTCAAAATTATACAGAGAAAACACTGCTACTCAGTTCAGACGAAGAAAATTAATGATAATTTTAGATGAATTTATATTATATATTCTAAGTAAGTGATTGGTACCTATAAGAGAAGATATGACTAAATTTCGTCTACATCTTTCTGTTATTTTTTTTTGGTAAAACTATACAGGAGGTACAGAAGGATGTGGATGAAATTCTATAACATTATATAGATTAATTTAAGAATATGGTTTATTTGAATACCTAGTTGAAAATGAAGTATTTTTGTACACCTGCGAGTTTTTAGGTTCGTTTAAATCTATAAACAATTTACATTCCTTCGCCTGCATACTATTACTATAGAAGCTATTTACAAAGAAAACGAATTCAGATTTATAAGATTTTAATTTAATCTATCTATTATATCTAAATATTCAAAATGTACCTATTAGTGTGATGGCTGTATGCGAAAAAATATTACCCACAAATGCATTGGGTTAACTTGTTAACCAGAATTATTTTTCAGTAATATTGTGTGGAAAATTATTAAAATTTCATTGTAATGTGCAATATGGCTATAAATCAAAAATTTTCTTTAATTAGTTCCTACTATTTATTATTTGTGTACTTATTTTTTACAGTATATGTTACGTTGTATGTTTTTTCTAATTCGTAATTCATGTATTTTTATTAATTGTTGTATGTTATTTTAATAATAAATTTGTTGTGATATACAAGTAAGAGATTTTATTTAATATGAGGTGTAAAGGGAAAAAATACAATAAAAGATAAAACAAGCACTTTATTTTTAAAATGTCAAGAGCACAGCAATAATAAATGACTTACAAAATATGCACATTATATTGTTAGGTATGTTTAAAATACATTTAATAATGAAAGACTTGTTCAATTTTTTACGTGTCACTTAATTTAACCAATAAGAATAATGACAGTATAGTATTAGAATAAGAACAGTGCGCAATCTAGTATGTATAGTTAATTGCTTATATTATTATTTGTGCCAAAAGACTTATCTTTGCTCCCGCTAAAATATTGCTGTAGAAATTATCATTCTGAAGATTTACAGAAAGGTCTATCACAGTGGTATCAACAACAATAGAACGATACCCGTATGTTATGACAGTAACTGTACTGTGTTTGGTGACGAAAAGGGAAGGGAGTGGGGGCGATTACATTTTAGAAAGTGCAACACTAGAAATTTGTATTTAACAAGAAACAGCTAATATTTGTTTTTAAATTTTAGTAGAAAATCAGTCTCATATACAAGCCTTTGTTAAGCTGTCACTCAGCAGCTTACTTTTTATTTTAGTTCCCTCGATGTATTTTTTATTTACAGGGGAGAAGTTCAATGTATATTTACTGGACATTATTTACAGGTACTAAATTAAAGAAAAATTTAAAAATATTGATTCTGATACTTAGTCGAAAAATATACAAGTAGGGTGTCCCAGAAATGTATGTACAGGGTGTCCCATTTTCGACACTTTTAGGGGGTATTGGCGTTATTATCAAAGATAGAGCGTTGCGGTTTTCACCTTCCTTTCCTACTTTTTTACGAAACGAAAGATTCCGGGGTCAAATTTGTCAAATTTTAATCTACAGAGTGATTTTCAAAATCTTTGTTTTTTATACACCCCTCGTATTTCCGTTATGCGTCTACTTATCAAAAAGGTGAAAACCGATCTTGACAGAATTTTTTACGTAGAATTCAGTGGCGTAGGCAGTTTTTGTGTAAAAGGTTTAGTTTTAGAGATATTGCCCAAATTTATGTTTTTTTAAATGGGGCACCCTATATATTATTTTTTATATTGATTAAGCAAAATTTGGGCTTTCCAAAAATATATAATACTTAATATTTATTTTGAAAAACAAGCTCAAAATTCGATATTTTTAATAATTTTCTTTATTTATAACAGTAGGCCATGGCTAATTTTTTAGAAACAAATGCAAAATTTTCACAATGCGTAATTATTCTAAAGCTAAACACTTTAAAAAATATTTTTAATGCATTGTATAAAACACACCAACAATATAATACTTTTCATAATTATCATAAACGGCCATTGTAATAAAAAATTAAAAGTAAAATAAAAACACCTACGTAACAAAAATATTTCATCAATAATGGAAGTTTGACAAGTTTGTCAAATTGCATTTGTTTCTAATAAACTAGTCATGGCCTACTGTTATAAATAAAGTGAATTATTAAAAATATCGAATTTTGAGCTTGTTTTTCAAAATAAATATTAAGTATTATATATTTTTGGAAAGCACAAATTTTGCTTAATCAATATAAAAAATAATATATAGGGTGTCCCATTTAAAGAAACATAAGTTTGGGCAATATCTCAAAAACTAAACCTTTTACACAAAAACTGCCTACGCCACTGAATTCTACGCAAAAAACTCTATCAAGATCGGTTTTCAACTTTTTGATAAGTAGACGCATAACGGAAATACGAGGGGTGTCTAAAAAACAAAGATTTTCAGAATCACTCTGTAGATTAAAAACTAAGAGAGCCATGACAAATTTGACCCCGGAATCTTTCGTTTCGTAAAAAAGTAGGAGAGGAATGTGAAAACCGCAACACTCTGTCTTTGATAATAACGCCAATACCCCCTAAAAGTGTCGAAAATGGGACACCCTGTACAAGTAGGGTGTCCCAGAAAGGTATGTACTTACAAAAAGTTACTATCTACGCCAAAATATGTTAATTGTACCCAACTTTTACCTCTGTCCAAAAGTTCTTTGCAGATACAAGGAGTTGGAGATGTTTTTTCCAATTTATTTTATGAGTATATTTTTACCTCGATAGGTGTAAGCCAGAATTTAGTAGGAAAGTATTTTTTTCAGTTTAAACTGTTCAGTTATCCTAACAAGTAACAAAAATTGGGTTATTGGTACTGTAATACCGCAGATTCTAGGCAGCAACTAAGAAAGTACATTTTCTTATAAACAGACACAAAAATATACAGGATGTTCAAATTTAGTTTTTTTATTTACCATGTAGTAAAGAAGCATTTGTGTGTCTGTTTATAGAACAATTTAGGCTTAGTTTTAGTCGCATAGTCTGCTGTATTATAGGGACCCAATTTCTAACTTTTTTTAGGGGTCATTTTAAATTAATTTTCTCTATTACAGCAACTAAACTTTATTACATATTTTTACCTTTCTTAATTTTAGTTATTTGATAAGTACTCAATTTTAATTTACTCCAATTACATTATTTTTGTTATAAATACTAAAGAACATACCATTCACCATTTCAGATCTCAATCTTATACCGTTCTATAGATATATGCAAAAAATTAATTGGAAGGGTCAGTTTCTCAGTTTCATCGGAACAAACATTTGGATAGAGATAAGTTGGGTCCAATTATTATATTTTGGTCTCAGTGCAGACATTTCAGTAGAACACCCTGTAGAATGTTATAAAATGTATGACATCAATCACTCGGAAACTTCCTAATACAAGTTTTATTAAATTTTGCAAAACAAGAATAATTTTATATGGACAATTCGCGTAAAATAGAAAAATCAACGAATTGTAATGAAAAATTCATGATATAAAAAAAAATTCAGAACTTTAAGTTTTGGCTAATATTTTTTGAACAATTTCATTATTCGTAATTTTCGTAGATTAGAATTATCAGGAAACTGGATTTTCTAGACGAAATTATAAAGCTAAAGAACGCAAAATGTAAATAATGTATCCAAATTCAAGAACATTTGTCTAAAAATATTTAATTATTATTTTTCTAGAGAAACAACATTAGGAAATTAGTAAACACAAGTTTTACTATGAAAGTATAGATCACGTTTCCAGTTTTAGTTCCAGTAAGTTGATGCCCAATTACTGATAATTCTGTATGGAATTTTTCAGATTAGGCCTCTCAATATACAGGGTGTCCCGAAATTAGCGGGCAATATTTCTAGGACAGGTTGTACTTGTCAAAATATGACGAAGAGTTTATATTAACATGACTGGAAAAATGATTCCTAAGGAGGCTAGAGCCCCCCGAAAGGGGGACCCCAAAGAGGAGTTTTCTGTAATGTCTTTGCAACTGTTTGAAATTTGATTTATTTTAACACAAAAAAGGTAATCTCAGTCGATTTTTGTATCTTGAACCGATTTCAAGTAAAATCGTTTTGAAAAAATCACATCCATAAAAACTACACTAATAAAAATAATCACAAAATTGAAATGTGTCATAATTAGGCCATGGATTAAAATGTATAGGTATTTACTTCGTTTAACATAATTTCTTCGTCAAATATTAATAATAAAAAAAATTCAATTTTGTGATGATTTTTGTTGGTGTAGTTTTTATGGACGTGATTTTTACAAAACGATTTTACTCGCAAACGGTTCAAGATACAAAGACCAACTGAGACTACCTTTTTTGTGTAACAATAAACCAAGTTTCATAATTTGATATAAAAAATGTAACAATTATGCACACAAAAAATATGGGGCATAATTTACCCAGCACCCACCCTGTCTTGTATGTGACGCACCTGAGTAAATTTCTGAAAATTGGAAAAATAAATATGTACTTATGTGGAAAATTATAAAAGCTTCTCAACTCCCCAAATTTCACGAATCTACCTCAAACAGTTGCAAATATATTACAGAAAACTCCTCTTTGGGGTCCCTCTTTCGGGCGGCTCTAGCCTCCTTAGGAAGCATTTTTCGAGTCATGTTAATATAAACTTTTCGTCATATTTTGACAAGTACAACCTGTCCTAGAAATATTGCCCACTAACGGCACCAACTTCGGGACACACACAGAGATAAGAAAGTACCTACCTACCTACTTAAATATAAAGAATGCTCTACTCTACTTGTATGGTAACGTTCAAAAATAAATAAATAAATATTTTGTGTAGTATGTACCTATTTACTAAAAAACACGGTAATTTAAAAATCTACTTCTTTCTTTAAAACATTCCTGTATTAGTTAATACCCACCAGTTAGAAATTAAAAAAAAATTTATGCTTTGCAAATGATTGTAGGAAAGTAGTTGACTGGAAATCCCAACAAAGCAATCAAATCCTTTTCGTGAGAGTTTTGCAATAACTATAAGTACCTACATCTCCTTATAATATTTTTTCGTCATGACTTGCATCATACATTTTAAAAGCATTCTGGATATTTTAAATTAATATACAATATTTTTCAAATAATTTATGCAAAAATATACTTACATATTAAAGAAAATATAAAGATTTCAGATACATATTCTTTTCGTATATCAATAAAAAAAAAATTAAATAATTACTCTCTTTATGAACGTTCGTAAATAACGACTTAATTTTATTCACTTTAAACTTCAATATGTGATTAGGACAATTATTAACCCGCAACAAATTGATTTTTGTATTTATATCGGGGTACACGAATCGATGTGCAACAATAATAACGATAATTTGAGCATTTAAAATGAATTCGATTTATTACTTAATTTTTAAAACAATTATTCGATTTTAGTTATATTAAAATGTCGATATTAGTTTCATTTTTAAAATATTGCGTATTGGCTTATATAATTTAATACATTTATGATTGTTCGATGTTTAGAATATAATCTTTTAATTTGGATACCTATCATAATATCTGATTTGATTTAGGTACGTTTTACACAAAATCTAATCAGAATGACCGCTTCCTGTAATCACGACTTTCTTCCATGAACATTCATCTTGCGCTAGAAGCAATTCACCACGCTTGTATTTACCTCTTCTATTCTTGCAAGTATTGCTAGTGTTTTGTAATTTTCCTATACTGCTACTTTTGCGTATTTCTACTTTGGGACCTTTGCACGGTTGAAGTAGGGGCGATGTTGCTCTTGGAGATTCCTCTCCACTGTCCACACTATCTGATGGACTAACCGTACGATCTCGACGCTTTAAACTAAGTTCTAGTCTTCTTAAAAATCTGGAAACAAAGGACCAATTTAGATTATGCATGGTATGCAGGGTGTTCCACTTTTTTATAGCAGGATTTTAACAGTTCATAGAGGATCATTTTTAGAAGAAAAGTTCGTATAAACATGAGTCGTAGAGCTCTTGGTTTGTGAGATAGGGGTTGTTAAAAATTATTTTTCAATACACTTTTTGAGTATCTCTAGATTTGAAATTCGGTAGGTTAGTTAGTCTTTTAGTAAACTATAAACCTATGCTATTACGACAAAGAGAATAAAGTTAATTGGCGTACTTACGGACTTTTCTGTCTAAAATAAACTGCTGGCCAATTGAAATGTACCAAGCGAATTTTTAGGTTTAATTTATAGTCAAATATTTTGAAAAGGAGAAAAGATATCAACATGAGGTTTTCGGGATTCAAGAGATAATTTTATTGCGAAAGCAATAGTGTGACCCGATTTTTTTACTTTGAAGTACGTTACTATCTACAGGGTATGAAAGAAAGTCGTATTTTTTTTCTCAAACTTTATAGCTACCGGAATTCTACAAAAAAAAAATATTTTTTTGATGTTGATTTTTTTAGTCCTTGGTTAATGAGGAAAAAACCAATTTCTCAAAATTTTTTTCTTATTTTATAAGATACCGAATTTTTTATTAAATTTACTATTATTGAACAGGTTTTCGCAATAATAATTAAGTATGCTGCCATTTTGAAAGCAAATGTCATCATGTGATATGTCGATAAAAAGGTAATTTTAAGTAGAATCTAATTCTTACGAAAAAAAATATACAGGATGTTTTAAAAAAATTTGAAAGTTAGTAGGTGGCCCTTCCGGTGAAACCGGAAGTGTCATCAGATTGTTTTAAACATCAAAATGATTATTCCTTTCAACAATCAAACCATGTCAAATTTCAAATTAATACAGTTAAATGTAACAAAATGGTGGGGGTTGTAAAACGATTTCGTAGCCACCCGGTATACACGAATATGAGCAAATTTTTGAAAAAGTGAAAAACCCGTTTCGAGGATATAAGTCACTTAAACCAATGGTGAACATAAACTAACTAAATTCCATTCTATTCCATTAAGAAAATAGCCTCAAAAAATGAATTAAAAAATTTACCAATTAGCGAACGTGTGCCGATTTTTGATAAGCCACTGGTTACCAATAAATTAATGAAAGTACAAAAAGTGTACTTTTTATAAGAAAGCCATTCATAAGGTATTTTAATCAACTACAGAGATTGGTTCTTACAAAACACAATACGACCGAACGACAAAAAACAAAGAAAAAAACAAATTTTCAGCAAAAATTCGATATCTTATAAAATAACAGGGATATCAAAATTTTGAGAAACAGGTTGTTTTACCATTAAGTAAGGACTAAAAAAATCTACATAAAAAAAAATAAAAAAAATTTTGTGGAATCACGGTAGTTATAAATTTTGACAAAAAAAGAAGACTTTCTTTCATACCCTGTAGATAGTAATGTATTTCAAAGTAAAAAAATCGGGTAACACTATCGTTTTCTCAATTAAACTATCTCTGAAATCCTGAAAACCGCATGTTGATATCTTTTCTATTTTTCAAAATATTTGACTTTAAATTCAACCTAAAATTTTGCTTGGTACGTTTCAATTGGCCAGCAGTTTAGATGAGTCACCCCCCCATAAGTACGCCACTGAACAATATTACCTTTGTTACAATAGTACTAGATTACAGTTTACTTAACTTACCAAATTTTAGATCTGTCTTCAACCGTACCGGAGATGCACTCAAACATTTTAATTTTTAATGCAAATTCTACGGCTAATGTTTATAAGAATTTTTCTTAAGAAAGGGTCCTCTATTGACGGTTAACGTCCGACTACAGAACAGTGGAACCCCCTGTAGATTGGAGATAGTAGAAGCTAGAGCAAGACTTTTATTTACTAATGAATATTAATAGGATTATTAGTTATGCTTTAATTAGAAGTTTTCTAAATTACGGGAACAGAATAAATTTCACATTATATCTTCGTAAAGACTTTCAGATAAAATATTGTTCGTACCTTATTTGGTGACTAATAGCTCGTAGTCTACTAACTTTTTGATGTTTGGCATATGGCGGCTTATTGCTATTACTCGAGTTTGGCAGCATCGCTAAGTTTACGTCCTGTAACATGTAATTACAATTACTACCTCAATTTAGTCAAACTTAAAACTGCATAGGTACTGAAGAATGTGTCTGGAAATTTAAACACCCCTGACAACTTACATCACACGCTTCCTCTCCAGGAAACTGACATTTCTCATCTATCCAACTAACAGGTGAAGACCACCTGATCGTATCCGGACTGGGACTGGATGAGGAAAGCCTAACATCCCTAGATGAGTTAATACTATCGGAACTCGACGAGGAACTAACTACTTGAGATCGTGTTACTCGACGCTTCGGGCTAAGTTTCCTAGGCGGTGGTACTTTATAAAAGCAATCTTTGCTAGGAACGTCTAAGTGATTGTGTAATGCGAGTGGTTGTTGTGTTTTTGTGGGACTGGGAGTTTTGCAATTCCGGAACAGTTTTTTATCGCGTTTCCGACCGATTTTTTTGTGTTGCACGGTGGTGGTAACGTTAACTTTGTCCGAGCTGGGAAAATCGTACAAACCATCCGAATCGGTGAATGGCAAAATGTCTTTGTGGCGCCCGTAAAACTGCGGGGAAAATCTTCCCATGCCAGTGGTGCGGTCACTTAAAGGGCTTTCACTGCGCGAGCTCATTGGACTTAAGTGTTTCTCACAACCTGGCGACTCACACTGGATAACAATCGAAGGCAGTTGAAGGGAATTCTTCGTGACTGATGGCGGTGGTGGTATCAATCGTTCAATAGTATCATCCAAACTAATACATTTCCCAACTGTGCGCGTTGGAACCACCATGGGTATCAAAGGCAAATCTAATATAGTCTTACAACTACTATCACTTTCACTTACGATAAAAACTTCAAGTTCTTTAGCACTTTTCACTTCACCATCGTCGATTTTTTCGTCTAAATGATCCGTACCAATTCCTTCATCATTTGATTCTAATTGAGGATCATCAGATAGTGTTTCGGAATCTGAGCGTCCTCTTCGTTGGTCCTCTGAAGTTTTTTCAACATTACTACTACTACATTCGGATGAATTGGAATTGGTCTTTAAAACAGGAGTCAACGACTGCCTTCTACTAGGCCCAGAACCTGGTGGTCCTTGATCCTCCATTTCAGAAGGACACAATGGATTGCTTGAACCGCAACGAGATGGTCCTGGACTTGCCATACTACTATAACCAGATGAACTCAAATTGGACTCAGATGCCGTGTGATCTCCTCGTGCCCCAATTGAAAATGGACTAAGATACGTCATACCCCCAGTAGAAGCGACATTTAAGTGTCCAGCGGCTTTAACAGCTGGGGAAATGGATTCAGCATCAGATTCCGCTTCACTCATATTGCATGTAATGGTTATCATAGGCGGCGCACCGGGAAGGTCTAATGATGTGGGTTTTTCGAAGTCTTTATAAAGTTTCCTTGATTGTTTCGGCGGTGGAAATTGGAAGCAAGATTCATTTTGGGAATGAGCGCGCTGTGGTGGTGGCGAACCCGGAAATAGTTTCGTTGGGGATTTTGTGTGTGTGGGTGAGGGTGTTTGTATTGTTAATGTTGGTATTACTAGTGGAGGGGGTTCGATTTGTATGAAAATTTCTTCTTTTTGTGATGGCTGACCTACAGGCGGAGGACGATTCTGAAAAATATGAAAGAAGGGTTAATTAATCCTTGAAATTTTTTTCTCAGATTACATTTTAGTGTTTCCATAAAATAACTTTTTAAGCGGTTCGATTTTGGTCAAATTTGGAATGAACAGATTAGAATGACTTTTCAATTATCCAAGAATCAGTTTCCTATTCTTATAATAATTTTACCATTTTATCTTTATGTTTGCCACATAAAATAAAACTAAATTCAAGAAGTTCGTGATTCTAAATTACATGCTTAAATCATGTTAAGTCATCTAAATAAATTGTGGTATCCGTACCTATATAAATTCAGTCGTTGATAATATTGTACGAACTCTGTTTTAAATAAATAAGCTGAAGTTTAAGCAAAGAAAAGAAATCATTGTAACTGGCGAGGTTAATAGATTCAGTCAAAGAATAGCTAGAATTCTAAACGAACTATAACCCCATGTGAATTTTACGAGAAAGTTATTAAGACGTAAATTACCCTCATCAACTTAGATGTAGATCGATAACTGCTAAAGTTTAAACGAGCTACGAAGCGCATACAAAATTTAGAAAATCATTCCTATTTTGTATGAACATTGCTATCCATAACAACGCCAACAATGTTATCAGATTTCCTGCGTCTTGATTGGATGGCTAGAAAATTTCATAACAGGATTGTGGATTGTTCATACAGAATAAGGGTGAATATTTCCATCTATCTGAATCAATTCATTAGAAATCACAAGTTTTCTTTTATAAACTAAATTTACGTACGTCCTCCAGCAATAACTACCACGTTTAAGATATTTTAATCGTTAGCATGAGTAAGAAATATTAAAAGCATTACCTTTGATCTAAACATTGATGAGTGTTGCAATGCAGCTGCTTCCTCCAAGATAAATCCGTCCTCCGCTTGAGGATCGATAGCAATATCAGAGCAATGAATCTCGTCTTCGGGATCACTACAGCTAATTGAAATATTGGGTATCTCTACAGAAATTCTATCATCGCTCAAATCAGCATCTTCAAGTGATGAAGATGCATTACTACGCCTCATTATCGGCGTTATAGCAGGCGATGGCATGGGCGACGGCAAGGGAGTTGGCAACTCCCTAATAGGTGAAAGGCACTTGTTGATTGTGCTTGGTATCTCTAATAAAATAGTAGGGGGGTGCAAGAAATTGCTACCACTAGTAGAAGATTTGTGTGCGCTCAAAGGATCCAATACAGGAACTTCTATAGTATTTTGAGAATGTCGATGCATCACCGGACTCTCCGGTGGCCCGCTCGAAAACGATATCGGAGTGTACACAGAGGATGTGGAGGAGTCATCATCACCAACAATATCGTCTTGTGGACTAGAAGCTGTTGGTGTCGTTGATGGAGAAACTCTTAAAGAAGATGACATGTTCGCACCAGCGGAACTAGAAGAAAAGTTTCTAAACATCGCTAGAATTGAGTCAGCACTGGCGGGTTTCTGGCGACCATTGGGCAGTCTACGCTTGTTGCTAAGTAGATCTGAAATACTCGAACTCAAAGCACTGGGAATCGCTAGATCGGAGCTAGTGAACGAATCACTACCTTGATTACTGGAGGTGCTGTTGGGAGATCTCGCGTCAACGCCAGGTGAAGGAGGGGTACTAGATGGACGTGCAAACATGCATCCTAATCTATTCGTCTGCATTATGCCGAGTTCCATTTCGGAGCCGGAGCACATCTCAGCTGATACTTTATTTAACAAGCGCGCGAATGTTACTTTCTTCTCTAGTTTAGGATCATTCAAAGCTGTTTGAGCAGGATCACAATCGATAAATTTCGTTTCCTTTATGCCAATATTGTCTTGATTTTGCTCTCCATTATCCGTTAATTTTCTTTCGCTCATTTGCATCAACTCACCTAAACTAACTTTCCTGGAAATTTGTTTGTTTCCAGGTGAGATCAGCTGTTGTAATATTTGTTTCTTTTCGGCAACATTTTTCTTTGTCGGCGTTGAGTTGTTGCGCTTCTTTTTCGGTGACGGTGTCCCTAAACCAGAAAAATATCTTACAATATTTCCTAGTGGGACAAAGCAGATGATATTGTCGCCACACAAGTCGCATACTATTGTAGAAAGCTGTTTAATTTAGCATAGTTAGCATTTGTTAAGCTTTGGATGCGGTTGTGACAAGATTTAATCATTGGGTGGATTATAGCAATTGACTTCAGTGCCTTGTCACGTCACGTATGATGAGCTACATGGTATGTTCGTATGTATATGTACAAAGATCGAGTGCTATATGTACAATAGCTGACATTGGTGCGACAACAAAATGACAACCACATTACAAGTTACTGTGCAACCTACCAGCCACACGCAACATAGTGAAGGAAAGGGTTCATTCGGGGGCTAGAAAATTAGAGAGTAGAGACAGATAATAGTAGACAGTGAGCGATAGAAAGTTAATACAGAATTTAACAAAAATATAATAGTGTGTTGACAATTACAGCTCAGGCACTGGGCCTTACGTCTCGGGGGAGGTTTTAGTAAATCGTCCAAACTAAAGGTTCGGGCGGTAGCTGGCACATAACCACTGGCGTGTGGACTGGTGAGGCTGAGGATGGATGGCTTGCGGATACCCAGGCGGCCAAATAGCGAACGTGGTGCTCCCGGACCTGGACTTGGTGTCACTGTTACAGCTGCGGCACCTGAAGCTGCCGCCAGTTGCTCACGAACTGATGCACTTCTTAGAGACGACACTGAAATATTGACATGATCTTATTTAGCAACTTTGAAGAAGTTCATTATAATCTGTATATTAAAAACAATAAAATTTAAAATCACTACGTATTTTTAAATGTAACATTTAGATTGAAAAGAAACTTTGCAGGTTTATTGAGCTTACATTACAAGTGCAATTTATTACTAAAGTTATTTTGTGGTACCTACGCAATAACTAAATAAATTGAATTTGTTTTCTGCGATGTACTTAAATAATAAAATAAAATAAATGTTATATTATCTACTAAATTACAGAGCTTTTAGTTCGAGTGACATCTACTATATGTTTTATTCATCAGACTGCCCAAAAGTTGTAAAATTTATGGTTTGTTACAATTTGTTGAAATAAAATGGTTAAAGTAAAATTTTAATTTATCGTATTTCAAGACTTTATCAAAATTATTAAATCATTAACTTCATTACGTATTCTTTCAAAGTCATTAAACACAATGTCAATTTTAAAGTGGTAAAAAAATTTAGTTAATATTAATAATATTTCTTCCAACAATGTAATATGACACTACCGGAAAATTGGTTCGTTATTCTACTATTATAACAAGATTAATCATAATAAGCCAAAGTAAAACTAGTCATTATCTTATTTTATTTCTGGATGAGTAATGACACAGTCTACATTTATTAGTTAATTAAATAAGTCAGATGTATTGTAATTTATCATATAGAAATAGTCAGTATTTTACAAATTTTTATGTTTATTTTAACGAGAATTTAATATAGAAAATATATAAAATTATTGTAAATCACCCTATATGAAAATTATGTAAAATTATACAGGGTGTTCGCGCGAAGTGGCTCACTATTGCTAACTTCGTTATTATTGGAGCTACAAAGTCGGTTAAATTAGCAAACTAGTAGCATTTTTTCCGCTTATTACAATGGTGAAAACAGAAAAACAATTGACTATCTGGTTTTCAAGATATTCAAAAAAATAACATTTTTTTAAATGGAACAACAAATATTTTTGCAAAAATCGATGGTAAATTAAATTCTATACAAAAAACGTCCTCATCTTTTTTTGATGATAATTTAAAATAAGCGAGTTATTTTGTAAAGTTTACAATTCTTTAAAATCAAGTAGCCAAAAAACGGAATAGTAATTTATTAAAACCAAACAATCATAATTTTGAATTTAAGCAAGTTGAAAAATACTTGAAAGAATTACGGAAATATTGAAAATTTACAAAATTATAATTTTCATTTTAATTAGATTAACTCCATGTTATAAATATCTAACATATAGATGATTATTAAAGGGAATGGCTCAATGGAGAAATTCCCTACACGACATTTTATAGTATAGTCATAATATTTACTTATTGTTCTTTCAAGAACAGATTGTAATTAATTTGGAGACAATAAAAAAAAAAAAATTTTCATGGCTATACTTGATATTAAAACTTTGAAAACTTTTTTCAAAATAACTCGCTTATTTTAAATAATTGTCAAAAAAGCATAAGAACATTCATTGTTCAGAATTTAATTTATCATCGATTTTTGTAAAAATATACGGGATGTTCCATTTAAAAAATGTTATTTTTGTGAATATCTCGAAAACCAGATGGCCAATTGTTTTTCTGTTTTCACCATTATAATCAGCGGAAAAAATGCTACTAGTTTGCTTTTTTAACCGACTTTGTAGCTCCAATAATAACAAAGCTAGCAATAGTGAACCACTTTGCGCAAGTACCTGCATATTAAAAATATTAAATAAAATAGTAATATGTCCGTTTTTCTTTCAAGTTTTTTTCAACTTGCTTAAATTCAAAATGATGATTGTTTGGTTTTAATAAATTACAAACTTTATTTCAAAATAACTCGCTTATTTTAAATTATAATCAAGAAAAATTAAGGACATTTTTTGTACAGAATTTAATTTGTCATCGATTTCTGCAAAAATATATAGGATGTTCCAAATAAATATTTTAGTATAAAAAATCTAAAATACATGGAAATCAAAATAAACTCCGATAAAAATAAACTTTCGTTGCCTTGCAGTAAAAACCTCTCATGTGAATACCCCTGATATTCTAAAAGTTTGATTTATCCCATAAGAAAAATATCTGTGGGCGACCATAAACAGAACACCTGATTGGTATAAATTATTTATTATTTATTATGTGTAGTTATAAATGTTATAATCTTTTTCTGTTTCTTACCTTAAAGAAAATTCAAATAACTTAGACATTACAAAAATAATAAAAGTAGTAAAATCTGGTTACAATATTCATTTTTTTATTCAATATTAGCTGATGATTGTCATAAATGTATATAATTAGTATTTTTAGAAGCTGTAGGTACGTATGTGAGCTTTTATGTTAGTTTATTATTAAGTACTCCATTTTGCAGGAATTAAACAATTTGTACGTTTAGAAAATTTATTGTTTTAGGTCTTATAAAACGACCCACTTCAATTTATCCTTGAAAAAACAATTTTAGTTGCTTGTTGTTCTTTTAAAATAAAAAACTGTAATACATCACGACTATTTTTTTGCGACGACCTCGTGTCAATTTTATTCTGAGCGCACTTAAATAGATTCAACAATAAAATACATCATTTGTAATGCTTGTGCTGAAAACATGATAATAAAAGTCACAGTATTATTGTGTTTATTACATTCATATGTGTGTATGTGCTTAGACTTACTCGTGCTTCTATTGCGGTCACTCTCTTCCGCTAGTAACTTTTCAATTTTCTCTGGAAAATGTCGTTTGGCGCACCAGACCAAGCCAATTACTCCCATAACAACGAAAACAGTCATAAGACCTAGCCAGAAGGGTTCATGCAGCATCCTTTCACTGAGTGGTTTGTAGGGAATGCGTAACATTCTTTTCTCACATCGAGCGCCTTCCCACCAGGCATGGCATTGGCACTGGAATCCATCTCCTTGTGCTATGCAAGTTCCACGACTTTCGCAAGGATTTCCCTCGCAGGGTTTGCGTTTTTGATCGCAAGTGTGGCCCACGTAACCGGATTTACAATGGCATTTAAAACTTGTATTTGTCAGCTCGCATGTGCCGAATACACACGGATCCAGCTCGCACTGATTTAGGGCACAAAAAATTCCTGAAAGTGAGAAATTACTTTGCTGAAAAGTTAAACGTGCAATAAAACGAGCGGCTAACTGACCCTTTCAAGGAGTCATAAATTTCATGCCATGTAACAAGTTGCCAAAATATTTCTTATCTAAGGCTGGCATTACACTATTCGGTGAAGCGGAGGTCTAATTCCACAAAATACATATACAAGGTGTTTTTGAAATAGGTGGTCAAAATTTGGGAACATGTAGAGCAAGTAAAATGATGAAGAAATCCTTTATAAAATTATTTTCTAAGTGCTTTCTAAGGGAGCTACAGCCCCGTAATTGTAGGCCCCTAAGAATGGTATTTATTAACTATCTCCGAAACCGTTTAAGATGTAATAATGAAATTTTGTACAGCCACTAGTTCTTTTATGCTTAACAATATGAAATTAGTATCATCTGAAAATTTTATTCAAGGGTGTGTCAAGTGGGGGGGGGGGGGCGAGGGGTAAATATAATCCCAAGTTTTTTGTATGTTGTGTTTTTTTGTTTTTGACATGAAATTATTAAATTTAATAGTTTTTTACAAAAAAATGATCCACTTGTTCAATTTCGATGCCATGCACCGTTTTTGAGTAAAATCGATTTGAAAATTTTTAACATACTCCGAATGTGAAGCGTTTTTTTTGAAATTTTCGAAATAAATATACAAAATTCAGGAGCATGTAGAGCAAATCAAATGATGAAGAAAACCTTAATAAAGTTTTTCTCTAAAGTGTTTTAAAAGGTTTCGGAGATATTTAATAAAAAACATTCTTAGGGATCCACTATTAAGGGGCTGTAGCTCCCTTAGAAAGCACTTTAGAAAATAATTTTATGAGGGTTTTCTTCATCATTTGACTTGCTCTACATTCTCCTAAATTTTTTATATTCATTTCGAAAATTAAAAAAAAAACGCTTCACGTTCAGAGAATGTTAAAAATTTTCAAATCGATTTTACTCAAAAACGGTGCATGGCATCGAAATTAAACAAGTGGACCATTTTTTTGTAAAAAACTCTTAAATTTAATAATCTCATGTCAAAAACAAAAAAACACAACATACAAAAAAGTTGGGATCATATTTACCCCCCGCCCCCCCTCACTTGACACGCCCTTGAATAAAATTTTCAGATGATAGTAATTTTATATTGTTAAGCATAAAAGAGCTAGTGAATGTACAAAATTTTATTATTATATCTTAAACGGTTTCGGAGATATTTAATAAAAACCATTCTTAAGGGCCTACAATTACGGAGCTGTAGCTCCCTTAGAAAGCACTTTAGAAAATAATTTTATAAAGGTTTCCTTCATCATTTGACTTGCTCTACATGCTCCTAAATTTTGACCACCTATTTCAAAAACACCTTGTAGAATAATATAGTGAACTATCGTATTAAACTTAGCTTTGAATTGAAAATTTGAAAATAGTTAACTTAATTATTTTTATATTAAAGAAAAAAAAATAGCTAACTGTAATAAAACAGAAATTATCGTTGTTCGATCGGTGAAGAACAAACAGTAAGCTTTTGAGTATAGACTGTCTATCATAATTTCGAAGCAGTTTACTGAATAGTGATGGCATCCCAAGACTACGTTATCGACATTTACTAATATTCAAATTAATGGTATCGTTTTATAGATTTCAACAGAATACTAAATTACATCGATACTTAACGGTTCTACGCTCAGATCATAAATAAGTTTATTCATGGTTGAAAAATCTTTCAATATTTTCCAAAAAATGCTATGTACTTTTTTCTATGCTAATATCTCAAGCGTTTTAGCTCCACACAGAAAGAACAATAACAGTACAACAAATTTTAACATTTTTTCCGGACTAGTTATATTACAAATTAATACATTAACGTGGACCGAATATCGTATAAACTTTTAGAGTTACGTCAAGGCAAAAGCAATCAATAACCTCTTTTATAGCCCTCCTATAAAAAATATTAGTAGCCAACATACCTGTGAAGTGTCCGATGCATTTGCAGTAGTTGACCTTCTTACTAACGCACTTCCCAGCATTCTGGCACGGATTAGGAGTACAAGATTCGACTCTTTCCTCTTTGAATTTCAATAATTTATGTAAATAGCCGTTCTCCCGCACCACGCGCACAGTACCATTCAGTCGGATTCCGATAAATTCGCCTTTTTGTCGCAAATGTAACGTGTTCAAATATGAGGTAATACCGGTTGGGGTCATTGGTATAAGTGCATCCTCTGCCTCAGCATCATAACATAATTTCCATATGGTTCCGTTAGTGTCGGAGTAGCTGTCATATACCTCGATAACTCCATTTCCGTTCATGCAATCGCTGTCTGTGAATTTTACATAGTTGAGCTCAAGGGATATTGAATATCCAAAAGGGGCTACAAAGTGTTGAAGGAAATCAACATTAGCTGGTGGCTTATCGGGGTAATTTAAATGCAGCAATAGTCCGATGGAATTATTGCTTAAGCTAACGATTCGCTCTTCTTTAACAATAGAATTAATGATTTTGTAAGTGGCACGAAAGCCAGTTCCTCGGGGACGATCACCCGTACGCAGTCGAAGTTTTAATCGTTCTTCTGTTGATACAAAACTTCCTTCAGTGAGTAGTGCTTCGGTTTCGAATGGCTTGAACACGGGAGATTGCTTGTTTAGAGTTAATTCCAATGTTACTTGGTCGTTTTGTTTATTTATAAGTTCGTTATCGTCTTCTGGAGAGAATTCTAGCCAGACTCTTTTGCCAGCTGGCGCTAGTATTGTTATCGTACAGTCGAGATGCGCCAGGAGGAAGTTGGGATAGT
This sequence comes from Pediacus dermestoides, assembly GCA_963942485.1. Classification (NCBI taxonomy): domain Eukaryota; kingdom Metazoa; phylum Arthropoda; class Insecta; order Coleoptera; family Cucujidae; genus Pediacus; species Pediacus dermestoides. Next base: position 18,258,084 of record OZ012625.1, read on the forward strand.
TGGGGGTGGTAATAACGCCTTCTCTTGCAGTTAATGTTTGCGTTGGGCATGCTGAAACGTCGACTGCTTGCCAGATCAGGTGAAATCCGCTTCCTGATATTGAGTAATCAGAATGAAATTTTACTTCGGCTTCGTTGGTCTCTGACACAAAATCGAAACGATGCATGTCAGTGTCGTGATTGCCGCACCACTTAACAGCGTCGCTAAGTCGTTTGCCGTTTTTGTATACAGTCTTCATTTCAACATAATCGTACAAACAGTCAAGCTGGGACTCGATGTCTAGTTTTTTAAATCTGATTACTAATCTTGTACGTTCCGGGCCAGATAATTTTACGGAAAAATCCAGGTTGTTGTAATAATTTCCCGGGTAATTAGGCGTAGTTAAATTTCCTTCAGCTCCATTTACTGTTCTATTAAAGTTAATTTCGTTGCGTAATAATTGGAACCGCCTTTTGCAGACGTATCCTCCAACAAGCGTGCATCTGTCAGCTCTCCAATACAAACCGCTGGGTAGCATGGGGGTAGGCGCCTGCTTCCACTGAATTCCCACACAGAACTCATTGTCCACATCACGGTTTATTTCGGGTTTCTGGCCCGGAAGCCATCCTAAATAGTTCATCGGATTTCCGTCAATCCATTGATAGTCTGATTCATATTCAGCTCTGCCTCCTAACCAATACATAGTGCTTGTGCGATAATCGTGTGATTTTCGAATATTACTTGTGATGAATCTTTCTTCTTCAGGAGATAACACTGAGGCGAGGTCTGCTTTTAATCCTTCACAAATTTCTTGGGCTGTGTACCAAGTGACTAACGGGAAGCCCCCAAAAAGGTAGCAGGAATTGTTGAACATGTGGAGACGGTCATCCGAACATGGATTAGCTAGAAAATGAGGGTGGTTTAGTTTAAAGATTGTGTACTTAGTAGCTCTCAAATTTGGCAACATGTAGGCACACTACTTTTAAAAGTTCGAGGCTTAAGTTTAATACAATTATAATAATAATATTTCCCCAGATTCTTTCGTTCTCCTAATCTGCATTAAATGTTCTATGATACTAACTTAACATAATACTCCAATTATATATTTACGTTTAAGTCGAAAAGCATATAGGTTACTTTAGTTGACTATTTAAAAGTTGGTAGGCGGGAACCACTTAAAAAACTTATCCTGGATAAGAATAGACTAACGACCAACCAGTACTGGATTTACGGTAATGGTAAAAATTTAACGGAGCGATTTCTGTGCGTGACCTTATTAATTACTTTTGTAACATTACTTTTGCTAGACATTTAAAGTGCCCTTTGTGTGAAAATTTACTGCTTTTTTAATACTCTCGAATAAAATGGAATAATACTACTTGAGCCTTAATACATTACATTTGATAATTTGCAATTTTTATAGATACGATGTAAAGAGAAAATAATTTTGCAATTTAATTAATGTTTTCAATTTTGAGAGATAGATGATATGCGCTGTGGCAACGGTCATTAGGGTATCTTGTGACGTCAGGATGGACAGAGAACGTTGTTTTATTGAAAACCTCAATTAGACCTAATAATGAAAATTATAAGTAGGTACTAGATAGAAATTATATTTTAATTGGTAATATAATTATTATATGTAGATATTTTATAATATAATATTCCGAATATCTACCGCTGAGGACGTTTTAAATTAAACAGTATTTAATATTTTTAATTAATATTTTTGCTTATATAGAAATATATTTAATTTTAAAATTATTACAAAAAGTTAATACATAATATTATATAGGTACAATTAACTGTTATATTTAAAATTTAATCTGTAAATCAGTATTTGGCTTTGTGATGGTTTTAAATTATTACAAACAAACATCGATATAAATTTAATCTGTTCTCCACAGTTCATATTTGTATTTGGAGTGCCTATAGTTAGTCAAAAATTTTGGATTTCTGTGTACCTATATCTGACGTAGACCTTTATTGTCTTATTTTTAGTGAAACACCATTAAAATTTTTACTGATTTTTAATGTTTGAGACTATGCATCCTTTAAATTAATATGGTTAATCTTTGTTTATTGTTTATGTATAGTTCGATAAATTTAAAATATCACAATTACTATACTTTCTTATATCTACTTCGTAAAAGAAAGAAAAAAATTGAGCCAATTACTTTGTAGTATTTATTTTAGAATTTGGAAAAAAAAGTTTGGAATAATATTTTAATAGATTATTATTTATGGTTTGGTATGAAGGTTCAGGGACATTATTGGAAGATATATATTTTTGATTAACTTGAGGCTTTAAATATCCTGAAAAATCTAAAGTATCCTGATTAGTTCTTTAAACATTTGAAATAATCTGAAATTTTTGCGATACCTAGCTCTCGTTTTGTGAGATTGTGATGAAAAACCAAAAACACATTTTCAAAGCTACTTTTTGTCCTCTATCAGAATATGTAAATCATCATTTCATCCTAGCATTTCAGGCTTTAATTGAATCATATATTTGAATGTTCATACTACGATTCTAGATTGTTGCATTTTCGAAATTAGTAGACTAATGGTGTTATTCTGTATCGAAAATGTTAGATAACATTCTGTTAAATGTATGTAATCTGACGGTTGAACAATATAAAACATTGTTGAAATGTCAAATTACAGAGATTTTACAGAATGTTATATAACATTTTCAATAGAGAATAACTACACATATTAGGTAAGCTAACAAAAATATAATTATACTTAACATTACAAACCTAGACGAACACGCTTTTAACTTGATTACTAAAAATGACTTCGTAAAACGAGAAATAACAAGAAATCCTGAATTTACAGTGTTTTGCGAGATAATTCAGAAACTAATCTACATATACTAGAATTATGATCAGCAGGCATGTGCGTCACACTATCTCTGTCTCTACCTCTCGTTGGCTTCTGTTGAGAGCGAGAGAGATAGACAGAGAGACACATTATGATGTCTATAGTACCTGTGTCCCAAATTGCTTGTAATTGCAGGGTATCTCTGTAATTTGTAAAGATAGAACTTTGCGGTTTTCGCGAATCTTTGCCACTTTTTCGTTAAACTTTTAATGCCGCAAACAGAACTAAGCTAACTTGTTTTGTTTCTGAGATACAGGGTGAAAACGAAATTTTTCACATTCCGGGGTGCTGTCATATCTCACACACCATGTAAGCTAGAAAAAAAGTAAAAACTGTTCTACATAGATATTTTTGCGTAGAATCCAGTGGCGTACTCGAAAAAAAGAGATATGACCCGAACTAGGTCTTTTTTAAATGGAACACCCTGTATATTTAGTCTCATTAAATTTGTCTATTTTTTCTCATTAAAATGATGTAAACAGTAGGCACTTTAAAATTTAATAAATACCCTAAAAAAGCAAAAAATCCCATTATAAGTCAAACAATTTTAGTTGGCCATGAAAATCAGGGACAAAGAAATGTTTACAAGCAACATGAGACATTATATTAAATTAAAAACTCTTAACATTAATATTATTTTTATTTTATCTTAGTAAAAAAGAAACAAAAAGCGAAATATTTTTTTTAACGGTCATATAAATAAACAATGAAACTAAACAAAATATTTTACGTTCTTATTTTTTTATGTAATATGGTGTCTTATGTTGCTTGTAAACATTTCTTTATTCCCGAATTTTAAGGCAACTAAATTTTTTTTACTTTAAATTGGGTTTTTTGCTGTTTTAGGGCATTTATTAAATTTGAAAGTGCCTATTGTTTACATCATTTCAATGAAAAACAATAGACAAATTTAATGAGACTAAAAAATACAGGGTGTTCCATTTAAAAAAGACCTAGTTTGGGTCATATCTCTTAAACGGTGCAAATCAATTTTTTTTCGAGTACTCCACTGGATTATACGCAAAAATATCTATCTAGAACAGTTTTTACTTTTTTCTAGCTTATACGGTGTGTGAGATATGACAGCACCCTAGAAAGTGAAAATTTTCGTTTTCACCCTGTATCTCAGAAACAAAACAAGTTAGCTTAGTTCTGTTTGCGGCATTAAAAGTTTAACGAAAAAGTGGCAAAGTGCTATCTTTACAAATTACAGAGATACCCTGCAATTACAAGCAATTTGGGACACAGAGTACATTTTTTTTTTTTGATTTTGTTTAGCAAAAGTTACGCAAAGCAAGATTTTTGTACTGTAGCTACCTAGAACTTCAACCGCCCTGTATGTACCTCTTACTGAATGTTTTACTTATTGAAATTTGTTTTAAAAAATTAATATTTAAATTTAATAATTTTGGAAATTGATTAAGTCATTGTTTTTAAATGTCAATCCATATTAATTTTAATTAACGGTATTTTGATGAAAAATTGTCTAATTTACAGCAAAATTTAGTACTTTTGTAATTTATAAAATACGTACATTATTTAGTTTTTATGAGAAATCCTATTATTTTTCTATACGAAATAAATATTTCAAAATTGGGTTATAGCTATAGCTCAAAATATATGGGATATTTTGAACAACATTATATACATTATTTCCCAAAATGAAATTAATCATTCGAAATATGAAGTTACTTTTTTAAATTTTGAAGGATGCTTCTAATTTTTCGAATTGCTTTCCCAACTATGTGAATTTTGAAAACAAAGCTGTCATTATGTTCATAGGACTTTTCTTCCCAAACTAAGCTTAGGAATATCCTCTTCAATGTAATGCAAGTACTCATAATTTGAGTTTTTTAGTAATTTTATTTATATTTTTTTCTGCTTGCTTTAAACTGCTTTACTCACTTTTTAGTAGGTAATCCGCAGCCAAAATTATATCTACGTATTTACTATATCGTTTCCTTCTACACCACAATTTTAAAAAGCAATTAAACTTTTTTCCCATTAGCTTGTAATGTAAAGGTAAAGTTTGTAATTTTGTTTTATAAATCTCCTTAAAGAGGGTGGAAAATATGCAATTTTAAATGTCGCACACAATGCTCCATTAAAATTTCATTTAAAATAATCGCATTACTTCAAATGGTTAAATCTGTTTAAGCAGTTCAAATTATAATGAAGAAAACAATTACATATTTTTTTAATATGTTTTTCCCACAAAGAAATTTTTTAACAGTGAGCTTAAAATATTATGTAGATAAGTACAGCTGGATCATCCACAATGTAGAAAATTAATTCAACTGGTTTTTTGCTCCAAAATATATCACCATAAACCTCGTCGTCTTCTGTGTAAATGAACATTGTTTTGAAAAACCAACCGTTTGATAGCGCTTAACTTTTAAACAAACCAACAATTTAAATTATCTCTGTGTGACTAAGCCCGACATTCGTCGGTATACAAAGCAATGTCATCACACAATCTTAAAAGGTGTGCTTTTCCCTTATGTTTAATTCAGACAGACATCTCAAAGAAGTAACATCAAAGACCCCGTCTTTCACTTACCATTTTCCATGGAAACACGAGCCTTAAAACCGCCAAAATGATGGGAATAATCAGAGCTGAATCGTAATTTCAATCTGGAACCAGTGCTGACATATCGCAGTAGTTTTAATTTTGAGCTCCAGTCGCCACATAGTCGACGAGAAAAACTATTGTTGGAGTTCGTTGCTAATGTTGTTTGGTTCGAGTTTTCCAAAATTTCCAAATAATCGTAACTGCATCTGAAAGAAAAACATAAGGAGAAATTTATTGTCGTCATTAGAGCTGTCTACGCATCAATTCTGTTTTTCTTTCAGTTTGGAGTTGCGGATATAGTTATTTTTCGTAGGAAGAGGGAACTTCAGAAGATAATTAATTTCTGGACAAATAAATTTATGTTATAATAGTAAACATTCAGAATAAATAATAAAAAAACGAATTTTAAATGCTACATTATGTACCTATTGTGGTACAATAATTAGAAATAGACAATAAATATAAATTCGTAATGAGAGATTGGATTTAGAGCTAGTTTATTCACCTCAAAGCACAGGTACTTAATTACCAGTTAAATACCTTGAAGTTCCAATTCATTATATAGGCAATTAATGTGCCAAAGTAATTAAATGATAATTAAATTTGGGGTTGAATAAACCAGACAGTAAGTATGCTTCTATTTTTTAGTTTAATTTCGTACCTTGAAGATAAATTTTGTTTTACTGTTGTATTTATTATATGCTTGATTACTAAAGTCTCCTGCAAGCAGACTCAGATTTATGCTATTCCTAGATTTAATTGTGAGATATTGCGGATTTGTAAAGCTCTTTGTGGCATATTTTAATAGAAAACTTCCGGTTCTGTCTTAAAATAGATTTAATGCACAAGATGCATAGCATCTAGTGGCATAGGAAAAATTTTAAAAGGCTATAATTATATAAAAATAATTATTTATTTTTATTCTTCTGAATTTCCGTTTTATTTAGAAAATAAGTGTTTATTGCTACAAAATTAATGTGTTTTGTAAGTTGCATAATGACAAATTTCTTGTGATTTCTTGTTTACATTTTTATTCGGAAAAAACAATTATTGTTTTGAATTTTAATTTAGATGGTATTCAATTATATTATTTTATATTTATTATATTAAATTCTTGTCCTAATAACGAAAAAAAATCCTAATACTTCATTCATTAACTTTAATTTTGTTGTTCTTTATGTATATGACTAAATGACAGTGACATAAGCGTGTGTTATAATTTTTTTTATAACCCTAGTGTTGTTAAATACACCTTAAGGGAATTGCTTGCTAACACGTTATTAGCATGTAACAACATAGGATAAAATAAAAAAATTTACGTGTTGAGTTTAGCTAATTTTATGCTCTCTGGATAGAGCTACACTCATCGTCACCAAGGAAGGATTAAGATAATGAGATAGCCCTTTGTCTACACACGTTATATTGATTTTGTGTCTTATTAGAATGTAGATGAGCTCGGTTAGTTGCAAAGATAAATAATTTATTTACAACCTCAATCTTAGGACAGTAACAAAACCGGGAATAATATTTTGTATGCTACATATTTAGAGTAAAAATGGTAACAAAAGAAATGGTATTCTGCAATAAAATATGTCAGGTCAGGATCAGTCTAATTTTAAGTTTGGGACATCGTGTATGTAGAACTCCGTAAGAATTAAACAAGTGTAGGTATCCATCTAACAAAATTTCTAAATAATTATAATTTTATCGAATAATTATTACTTATTTTGGAAAGTATTTTATGAATAATCAACGTAGGTATCTATTCTTGATAACTATTATCTTTAAAAATAATTTCGAATTTCATGTCGTTTACATAAAATAATGGTATCAGTAATTTGATTTATTACATTCATAAGTACGAGTATCTAAACTGCTGGCCAATTGAAACGTACCAAGCGAATTTTTAGGTTGAATTTAAAGTCAAATATTTTGAAAAAGAGAAAATATATCAACATGAAGTTTTCGGGATTCAAGAGATAATTTAATTGGGAAAACAATAGCGTGACTCGATTTTTTTTACATTGAAGTACGTTACTATCTACAGGGTATGAAAGAAAGTCGTCTTTTTTTTGTCAAATTTTATATCTACCGAGATTCCATAAATTTTTTAAAATATTTTTTTGATAACCATTTTTTTAGTCCTGGTTAATGGGAAAAAAACCAATTTCTCAAATTTTTGATATCCCTCTTATTTTATAAGATAACGAATTTTTGCTGAAAACTTGACTTTTTCTTTGTTTTTTGTCGTTCGGCCGTATTGTGTTTTGTAAGAACCAATCTCTGTAGGTGATTATGATACCTTATGAATGGCTTTCTTATAAAAAGTACATTTTTTGTACTTTCATTAATTTTTTGGCAACCAGTGGCTTATCAAAAATCGGTACACGTTCGCTAATTGGTAAATTTTTTTAATTCATTTTTTAAGGCTATTTTCTTAATGGAATAAAATGGAATTTTGTTAATATATGTTCACCATTGGTTTAAGTGACTTATATCCTCGAAACGGGTTTATCACTTTTTCAAAAATTTGCTCATATCCGTGTATACCGGGTGGCCACGAAATCATTTTACAACCCCCACCATTTTGTTACATTTAACTGTATTAATTTGAAATTTGGCATGGTTTGATTGTTGAAAGGAATAATCATTTTGACGTTTAAAACAATCTAAATACACTTGCGGTTTCACCGGAAGGGCCAACTACTAACTTTCAAAATTTTTTAAAACAACCCTGTACATTTTTTTCCGTAATAATTAGATTCTATTTAAAATTATCTTTACATCGACATATCACATGATGACATTTGCTTTCAAAATGGCAGCATAATTATTATTGCCAAAAACCTGTTCAACAATATTTAATTTAATAAAAAATTCGGTATCTTATAAAATAAGAGGGATATCAAAAATTTGAGAAATTGGTTTTTTCCCCATTAACCAAGGACTAAAAAAATGGACATCTAAAATTAAAATTTTTTTTTGTGAAATCTCGGTAGTTGTAAAGTTTGAGAAAGAAAAGACGCCTTTCTTTCATACCCTGTAGATAGTAACGTACTTCAAAGTAAAAAAATCGGGTTCCACTATTGTTGTCACAATGAAATTATCTGTTGAAATCTGAAAACCGCATGTTGATATCTTTTCTCGTTTTCAAAATATCTGACTTTAAATTCAACCTAAAAATTCGCTTGGTACGTTTCAATTGGCCAGCAGTTTAGTTGAAAATAATAATTGGTAAATTACAGCTTTCAAGAGATGAAAAATAAATTACTCCGGACAAGGTGAGAAAACAATTTCTTATAGTGGCAGAAATATTTGATTTATTTTCATCTATTCACAAGAAAATCAGTGTCGGACTGGCAATATTTTGGCCCACTACAATAACTTGAAATCAATAATACTCCGAGTATTTTTAAAATGCGTGTCATAAGATGAATGTAGCCATCAAATAATTTCGTTATTTTAAGAGCAAAGATTTGAAGTAATATGCACATTCTTAAATTAAATTTAAATAATCACGATTTCAATATTTGCATCTAGTCTAAGAAAGCAACAATATATTTTTTGATGTTATCCTAATATCGTGATTTTACAGAGAATATAATAATAATTATTACAAAAAATAATATTTCACAATTCAAAAAGTCTTTGAAGAATGCCGTCCTTTGTCATTTTACACCACATTAGTTCACAAACAGGCTACAAAGTAGGTAGAAACTATTATTGTGTAAGATGAATAGTGAAGTTTACAGTAAAGGAAATTCTATATCTACAGTCGTAATAAATAGAGGAAGGAAGTCTTTTAATATAAATTTTATCAAAGGTAAAGAGTTTTATCAACCACAATCTTAAATACTTGAAGTGTCATTTTTAATACAAAATCATATTGGTAAATTTACAAAAATCCATCAAATTTTTGGGTCGATTCTGCGTTGTTCTTGTAAATCTGTCACTAACGTTAAACTGTAATTGACATACTTACAACGATAATTTTAGCAATTCGGGTTTCTTTCCTCACTTTTAGTGATGCAAATGTAAATACATAAATTTATAAATATAAAAGGTTTTCTGTAAAGTATAGAGATCACACTGATCACAGAATTGCAGATGTTCTACATAAATATGCGTAGAATCGGCCCATTTTTTCGTAAAATTTATATACAGGATGTTTATAAAACATGGCTACAGAAACATTTCTTTTTTTAAATCATATCAGTTTTCACCTGCCAAAGTTTGTCATTGAGCTAATAAATCATCCTGTATCAGGGTTCGCAAATATCATGATATTTATATAAATATCAAAATATCGGATATATATCGATATATATCCGATATATAGCAACATTTTGATATTTATTTTTTTAATTTATTCCTTATGTTTTTTTGGTCTAAAATTAATAAATGAACCGCAATAAAAAGGGTTTTTAATAAATTTATTGGAAAAAAAGTAAACAAAATACTTAAAAACTACAAAAATAAAAAATAACACAAACTTTTAGTCTAACCAAGAAAATCATCAAATTTTAATTTCTTAAAAAATTAATCAATGGTTCATCATCAACTTTAATTACAACTGCATGCTCTCTATTTAAATATTTAAACAAAAAAACAAGTTTGGCTGCTTTTTAATTTTGATTATTTTTAAAATTGATATATATCATTGGATCATTGCTTATAAATATCGATATATATCGTGATAAATATCATGATATTTATCGGCGATATATATCGGTCGAACCTTGTCCTGTATATTATTTTGAATAGTTTAACCACTTTAACTAAAATCACAAGACTATTGAAGAAAACTGACGTAGTTTCAAAATATTTTCAGATAATGTACTTGCACTTTTATTAAGCTGGTTAAAACTGAGATTCAAAATTTATAAGATAATGATTTTTGTGAAGAGTATTAATGAAATTTCATTGTCATTCTTAATTTATTATGTCAGCACAGCTGTGCTGTTTATTCCAAGAACACCAAACAGTTTATTTATAATTTGTCACCTAAACAATTTATCCAAAGCACCTGCGGGTCTCAGCAAGAGCAAAGTTAAACAATGTTATGCCGTTTGTTCACATGAGCAAAGTATTCTCTACAGACATAAGCATATGTGAAGCACAACACACAACGTAAAATCAATTAGAGTAATTTACCGATGTGGGAGGTGAACTAGCGTTGAAATTAGATTGCATAGACACTTCTACTAAAACAACAGCGGGATATAACATTTTGTTAGGATTATTTATTATATCTACACCCCAGGAGGTTTCATTTTATTATACATCACTACATCAGAAATTCACATACGTCTTATATGTAATTGAATTTCATCGATAAAATCTATCAAAAGCAAAGGGAAACTTTCAAAAACTTATAAGACGATTATTAGAAAAGGTTCAAAGGTTGTAGTGTAAACAAGTAGCACTTACGAAGGTTCATTCTCGAGGACCAACTCCTCGAAATCCAGAACCAATCGGTAGCCGGGTGGTGATGTAATATCAGTGTCGCAGGCGGCATTGTCAGGATATTGCCGAGGAAATCCAGGACTGGAGACTGCAGCTCTTGGCTGCTGCCTGGACAACACCACTGATCTATTGCAGTCTGGCGGCCAGTTGTCTTCCAATGGTTCTGCAAATCATTTTAGAAAACAATAAATGGATTTGTGATTTATGTTCTGTTAAAACGTGCTACAATAATTCAATTACAAACTGTCAGGTCTTGATAATGTATGGGCTGTAAAATATCAATTTTCACAATGTATGACACGGTTGTTCAGCTGACAATAATGCGAAAGTATGCTTTCAGTTTTTGATAAATACGAATTAAAATTGTTGAAAGGTTAGTATCATATATCTCGTATTACAGATAATTTCATAGACTTTATGCTACTCAATTAAATCTTTCATGCAATTAAACAACGTAATTAAAAATAACGCAACGATTAGTGAAACGCAATTTGTATTAGGTAATTTGGAAACTACAATTTTAGGAATTGTAGGTAGGTACTTAATTAAAAAAAATTAGACTCTATGATCAGTAGATAAAGATTTGTTAATTCAGTTTAAAATTAAATATTTAAGTAATATTGTTTACCTGAAATCGTCAAGAAAGTCAAACTTTCAAGGCTATTTTGGTTCAAGAAGATTGATCATTGCAAACATGACAGTCATTACAGTACTACTTTTAAAAATAGTACTGTAATGACCGTCATGTAAGTTATTACAGTACTAGTCTTGCAATGGTCAATTTTCTTGAATGAAAATAGTCTTGAGAGTTTGACTTTCTTAAAGGTTTGAGGTAAAATATTATACATAACACATCAAAAAAATTATTATTCCAGGACTTAGGAAGCTTAAAAGTGCTCGCCCTTACGGCTTAGTACTCTCAATAATGCTTCTCTTCGTCCTGAAAACAGATAATTTTCATGACTTGATATGTAGTAGTATATTGTAATACAAATGCGGAAAACGCATCATGACAATACGAGTGTGAAATTTGCAACGCGAGCGATAGCGAGTGCTGCAATCACACGAGTATTGTCATGGGCCATTTCCGCAAGCGTGTTACATACGATTTTTTCTACGAAAACGTGGAATTCGTAAAAAATAAAATTATTTGTAAATCTTTTTCTAATTAAAAAAAACATCAAGTGAGTTTGTTGTCATAGAACTGAAAGCTCATAGCTGTTGACAGTTTATAAATTGTGTCCTGTCATCGAAATAATTTTGATTTTGAGATCAAATTACGTGAATTTAAACATGGAGTTTCAAAACTAAAGCGAAAGCGATGAACTAATGTGCACTCCTCCGGTTGTTAGATATTAAATAAATGTTACAATTATAACTAAATGTAAGTACTTCTTTATGTTGTTGTTTGTGTGCGGAAAGTTTAAAAAATGTGTGCGGAAAAAAATTTCCACACTAATTTTCCGTACTAGTTTTTCAAAAGCCTACTTTCAAGTTCGATTATCTTGTCAGAAAAAACGTCATTCCGCATTTTCATAGAAAAATAACTTTTAAATGTTTAATAACTGTTATTTTTATTGCCTATTTGTGAGAGAACAATTTTTATAAAAATATTGTATTTTTTGTGCATACTATTGCAAATAATGTAAAATACTAAAAGAATTCAAGAAAATATGTTGACTAGCAAAAAATATTATATGTAAGGTCCGTGGAGAACTGCAGTGCTCTCATGAATGTTTATATTTATATTTTAAATTTATTTATGATAACAATGTTTTCATAATACATATTAAAATACAGACTTACAGATATACATTTAATGAAATATTCATAATATCAATATTTCTTCAATAGAGAATCATAAAAATGTCGTTACAGTAGATACTTATACTTTTTGTAACTTTTTACCTTTTTAGAATATTCAGCTATAATAGTTATTTACAGATCAAGCCATGAAAATTATCTATTACAGGACGAAGAGAAGCATTATTGAGAGTATGAGGTCGTAAGGCCGAGTACTTTTAAGCTTCCTGAGTCCTGGAATCATAATTTTCTAAACGTGTTATGGATAGGTAATATTATACCTGAAACCTTTAAGAAAGTCAAACTCTCAAGACTATTTTGATTCAAGAAAATTGATCATTGCAAGACTAGTACTGCAATATTTTACATGACGATCATTACAGTACCATTTTTAAAAGTAGTACTGAAATGACCGTCATGTAAAATATTACAGTACTAGTTTTGCAATGATCAATTTTCTTAAATCAAAATAGCCTTGAAAGTTTGACTTTCTTGACGATATTATAGTATATTATACTACGACGCTATAATGAAAGCTATTATTCCTGAGGATGAAAATTACAACTCGAGCGAGCGAAGCGAGCGAGTGTTGTAGCATCCGAGGGAATAATAGCCATTATAGCGAGTGGTATACTATACTTTATCTACGACGAAAATCCATCTTTAATATCACTTTCCACATTTTCCATTATAAAATGACACAACATGTACAACACTATCAGTATTTGTATGGAATAATGAGATTCATTATATTGCAAAAACCACAAATATAATACATATATTATATATTAGTCGTAGATAAACTTATTTTTACTTTCTTATACGGAGTATAAGGAAGTATAGTAATCGTGATTTTTTTCGACTTCGAGATTTTGATGGATTTACACGTTTTGAGGGCCCCTGAATCCATTTTGACCATTTTCGCCATGATGTCTGTCTGTGTGTCTGTCTGTATCCACCATAACTCAAAAACGAGTTATCGGATTTGATTCAAATTTCATATTTAAGAGTTTGAACAAAATTGTGGGTGCCACATTCAATGTTTTTCATCTAGCACCAAAACAAGTGACAGTTACCTGATGACATTTTTAGGTTTTTTAAGAATACCTTGAAAAATAAACAATTTATGAGATTTTTTTATTCTTTAACATTGATTTAGAATTGAATTTTGAACAAATTTTGTTTGAACTTTTTTTTGAAATTCCGTCAAAAAAATTTCAAAAAAACTAGATATTCTTAAAACACTTTATATTTCTCATAGCACGCGTTGATATTTGAATTCGATGGTCGAGGTAGACCATGTGTCTCATAATATGGCTGCCAAACGGAAGGTCCCGGGTTCGAATCCCAGAAGTAACGGACCATTAGTTTTTTTTTATTTTACTGGTTTCTATGGTACCGAAAACAATAATAATGAATAAATAAATGTAATTTCATACCGGGAGATTTTTTTAAGTGAGTAATAGGTCAAAAATCTAAAATAAAACATATTTTTGTCGTAAAATTCGGTTATAAGGCGTGGGACAAGGACATATTTATGCGTATTGCAGTAAGTGCGACAGAGATTATTTACTATCCGTAAGTATAAGAAAGTCATGTGTTGGGCACATCAGATATTTACTTATAGGTACTCGTACCTGATTAAATTTTACAGGAATATTGAAAATCTGACCGCGCATCGTCGAGCTCTTTTTTTGACAAACCCTTAATGGTGAAGTCAAAATTTAGCGATCGTCGTTTGTTTTTGAGTTATGGACGAAAATTGGATTTTTTGAGATTTCGATTTATGTCTATATTTCGGTTGTTTGTGAAGTTAGAGAAATGGCGTTTGCGCGTTCTTAAGGAGAATGCAATGGCGTTAGCAGATTTTGAAAATATTTTTTATTTTTTAGGTTATAACATAAAGTTTAATTTTTTTATATGGAAGTCATGGTGGGCTGTAACTTTGTTGAAAAGAGCATTTTTTTCTCTTTTCAAATAATATGTATAATATGTAGGGTCTATTCCTTTAATTTCTTCTTGAAAAATAAAAAAATCTAAATTTTTGGAATTTAAATAATATTTCGCACTTTTATCGCAGTAGGCGAATGTCATCAAAATCAGGATCGGTTTGGTGTGCATTAATAAAAATCAAGTTTTGGCATACAAGATTTATGAAGAAAATCTAACAGGCGAACGGTATCTACTCGGGTACCTACTACCAAATTTTAAATGAGAAAATAGTTGATGGATATTTGGTCAATTTATCGCTCAGCGATAGAAGTCAGTTTTTCTTACAACAAGATGGTGCACGCTGCATGTCGTCATAATACGAGATCAGTTAAAAAATCGCTTAAATTCATAGATAATTGGATTGGTACCAATGGACCAGTTAGATGGCCAACAAGGTCGCCCAATTCGACACTTCTAGACTTCTTTTTTGGGGACATATTAAAGATAATTTAAATAAAACTAAATGTAGAAATGCAACAAAGCCGCAGTCCTCCATAACTTCCATATAAAAAAATACAAGTTTAAGTCATAACGTAAAAATTAAAAAACATTTTCAATATCTGTTAACGCCATTGCATTCTCTTCAAAAAAGTGCCTTAAGAACGTGCAAACGCCATTTCTCTAAATTCACAAACAACCAAAATATAGACATAAATCGAAATCTCTAAAAATCGAATTTTCGTCCTTAACTCGAAAACAAACGACGATCGCTAGATTTTGACTTCGTCATCGGGGATTTATCAAAAAAAGAGCTCGATGCGCGGTTAGATTTTCAATATCTCTTATGGTTTAAAAGTTACCCTATAAAAACATCGAATTTTGCCCACCCTGTACGTGTCAAGCGCTCAAGTGAGTCTCTCTTCGAAATATAACGTTGTGGGTACAGTGGGCTTTCAAATTATAAGGGAAATGAGATGATTGCGCCCTTGAGACAAACTTTTCTCCTTAGTTGAAATGCGCTGAAATACTATTGGGGATTTCATTTTTATTTCAACTAGGTTTGATATCTATATTTATATGTATATGTAATTACAAAACATGAATGCGACAGAAAGTAAATCGAAAAACGTCCATGCACAATATTAACAAATATAAAAACACGTTTAAACGTATTAACTTGCACGTGCCTTTAAATTTGATACTTCCATTTTGAAAATATTCGTAATATTGTTTCCGAATGACTAAATTGATACTTATTTAAGCATCCTTTTATTGATATTGAATGTAGTTTGTAGACGTAATGGCTTTTTATGAAATAACACCTCCTTTTGTATAATAATTTTCCACAATGGGATGTTATACACACCCGCCGCCTTATAAAAGCCCAAAGAGAAAATCCTTTTAGATGGCAATAAAGCACTATTATTCTTTTATTACCTATGCATATTCTCATACAATCGACTGAAAATATTCATAAAATTTGCACAAAAATAGTAGGGCTTTTCTTTGCAAAACAATTTACACCAGCTTGGTGGCATTTTCTTATGCCAAATGGTGCATATTAAACGTTTCACTCTTTTAATTAAATATCCCAGAAAACAAATATTAAACTTTTCTGCATGGGAAGGGGAACGATTGAGGTAAATGTTGATATTTATCCTCCACCTTCAAGTTTGCAATGGAAAAAGGCAAAGCCCCATAAATCAATCAGAGCTTTAGAGATGTTCAGCCGAGAAATCTTGGACGTGAGTGAGTGAAGAGAAATTATCCGAAGAGCTTATTGTAATGCGATTTCTTTTTCACTGAACTTTTAGCGGAAACTTGTTTTAACGTTTAAAGCATTGTGAAATCCAGTTGAACGTACAAAGGGAGATAAAATTATAGAAATTGTGTTTGGCACTAAGTGTTATACAGGGTGATTTGTAACATACGGAGGAGAATTAAAAGGTAGATGATGGGTTCAAAATAAACCAGTTCGATTATCTCGATAAATATGCACCTCACGTTAAAAACACGTATTACCAATATTGTTAAGGCGCTAATTCCCAACAACTTGTGTTGGAATCATTTTTTCATGTCATTAATATTTACAAAGTTATACATTTCTAAAAAAGGTATCTCGCGGGTGAAAATGGTTTTTTGGATTTTATAGTCAAACTTTGGAAATTTATAACTTTGTAAATATTAATAATATGAAAAAAAGTTTCAAACAAAAGTTGTTGGGAATTAGTTCCTTAGCAATATTGGTAATATGCGTTTTTAACGTGAGATGGATATTTACCGAGATAATCGAAATCAATCTTAAAATCCAAGATGGCGGCCACTCCTTGAGAAATTGTAGGGGTGAAAAACGAGGTGGAGTGTTCCGTTGGCAACCACTACCTACACTCAAAATTTCACTGGACTCCGATTTAACGAATTTTAAAATGACTCGTTTGACTGGACTATGGCGCTTAAGCGATTGGTACGCCACTGAAATGTTAGGTTGTGTAATTGTGTTCCTAAAAGAGTTATTTGACCTTATTTATCAGTGTATGTATTTTGAAAGCTCAATTTAAAATTTAAAGCAAATTTAGTTCCTAAAATCACTTCCAGTAGGTACGTCCTGAATAAAAAATTTCAAATTTTAATTTTTTAAATAATAAAAACTCAATTCAGATGTACCCAAGTTAAATACTAATGCTCAAATAATTCATATCAAAGTATTTTTTTAATAATTACTTGCGGATCTAATACAGAAAGATGTTTTTGGTTTATTTTACTCAGCGAAATCTTTGGTGTAAAATATTTTCTGTTCGATATTCTATCTAATCACCCACGTCTTCATAACGTTCATGACAAATTACTTACTCAAGTGAAGGGTAGCTATACATCTATTGACGTATACATTTTATCAATTGCTATCAAATGAACTGTATTATTGGCAATATTCAATATTATATCGTTCTATTTTCAAATCAACTGATAACCTTTTATTTTGTCTATTTCTTTATACTCATGTTGCAGAAAGTATATTAGTTATTTTCAAACTTTCAGCTTAAAGAATATGAAAGAAAGAGGTAGTCAATAGTTATTTATACATTGAAATGTCTAGGTATTTGCTCCTACATAGTGTATGTGACAGAGCTATTATCCAGGCGCTTGCCAGGTCAAATAACTGAAATACTTTGGCAAGACATTTTTGAGTAAAGTTTTTGAGTTATGCGAATTAGATAAGTATTAAACTTTGTGTTTAGACACGAGTTGTGTACAATTTTCCCTTAGGACATGCAACAAATTACGAAAAATATCTAAAAGTGACTTGTATAAGTAGATTTATTTGTTTATGTAAACTTTAACTAACTCAGATGTTTTCTTTTATTGGTTGTGTTAAATTTAAACAGCTAGAAACTGTAAAAAGAATACATTAAATATATGCGATGTTTTTACACACCAAAAGTGAATGAAAGTACCTACTTGTTCTGAGGACACGATCTGACACAATATAGTTATACAGTGTGATTCAAATTCGATCCCCACCATTACGATCTCGTAAACCGTAAGAGATACAGGGTCGGTTAAATGGGACAAATTTGAGGCAATCGAAGTGTAAAATGAATCTGTCATCAAAACTGCGATATCTCTTTTCGTTCCTGAATTATTCTGAAAAAACTGAAAAAGTCGATTTTTTATTTTTCTGTCTAATTCGGTTATTTCATAACCGATTTTAATTTAGTAAAAACATTATTAGAGCAACTTTTTATGGTCTACACGATTAGATACAAAAATTTTTTTTTTCGACTTTCCGTTTTTGTGATACCATCATCAGGTTCATTTTTTCTTATGGGCGCCATATTTGATTTTGATGTCATATTTTAGCATATTTTTTCCTGATTTCAATAATGTATCGCACTTCATTGCATCAACTATGAAATTTGTTAATAATAATTCTTTTTTCAAAATTTTATATTATTTTTAATAATTTAATAAATTATTACGTAATATAATGTAATAAGGATAAGAAAAATAAGAAACGTAGGCTATGCATAACAAAATTAAACAAATAACATGGGTAGATATTGTAGTGGCCAATTGTTATTGTAATTAACATGAATATAATTTATAAGAACGAAGACAAAATTAATACTTACTATTACATCAAATAAAGATGTATTACAGTTAATGCTTGTTATGAATATCATAATTTATACCCTAAAAAAAGTTAGAAAGAAATTTAAAAGAACATGGATCATTTTGTGCCCCTAGAAGAAACTACGGGTATCGCCAATATGTAGAAAATGTTATTATTCTGTCTGTCCAGGATCCACAAATTCAATTAGGAAGATTGACGATGATGTGGATACATCATATTCAATTGTTCAAAATGATTTATTTCGTTGTGTGTACTATTTCATTTGTTTCATATATTTTTTTTGTAAATTAAACATTTTTTTTGAAAAACGGATCCTAAAATCTAAGATATCCATAAAGTGTGATACATCATTGAAATAAGCAAAAAATATGCTAAAATATGACATCAAAATCAAATATGGCACCCATAAGAAAAAATGAACCTGATGATGGTTTCTCAAAAACGAAACGTCGAAAAAATTTTTTTTGTATCTAATCGTGTAGACCATAAAAAGTTGCTCTAATGATGTTTTTACTAAATCAAAATCGGTTATGAAATAACCGAACTAGACAGAAAAATAAAAAATCGACTTTTTTAGTTTTTTCAGGATAATTCAGGAACGAAAACAGATATCGCAGTTTTGATGACAGATTCATTTTACACTTCCAATGGCTCAAATTTTGTCCCATTTAACCGACCCTGTATCTCTTACGGTTTACGAGATCGTAATGGTGGGGATCGAATTTGAATCACACTGTATAGTTTAGTTCTTGGCTAATTTACTTTATTTTAATTTTTGCAGTTTTTAAACTATAACGTATGAACTTTAATAAAGGTTTGATTTCTGATTTCTGAATTTGTAATTATTCATGGTTCAAGATTTTTATGTTTTCAAGAAGTAAATTAAAATACTAAAATATAATTAATTAAACACATATCGCTTTTATTATTTAAAAAATTAGCAATGGAAGCTTTTTACAAGCAGATATTTTTAGTAAAAAAATATCTACATATCCTTTATATCAACATTTCAGAATATCGTATTATAGAGAACACCCGGTAGTTGTATTAGAATATTAGATAATATTAATTTCATGAAAATATTTTATTCTATGAATTTGTTGGTTGAAAAAAAGGTGATTTAGACTAGATTAGGCTTGGTCATTGTGTTAGTGGTAGTAGAATAATTTAGTGTCGAATGCATTTTAGTTTTTCAATACATCGATACATTCTGAAAAAAAATGTGTTAAACCTAACTTTCTGCACTATTTATAATCACAGTGCGCTTTCCGTTTTATGGAAATTTATTCCTCCGCCGATTGTACTAGAGTAGTAAAACATTTTCATGCCTCTGTTTCCTGTCCGCCTAGAATCTGAGTTTTTAGACCTCTTGACTTTTAAGTAGGTACTGAATACAGCAGTATACAATAAATAATTTGTGCCAAACATTTTTTTCGCCAATTGAACCAGAGATTACTTGGATCTAACCTACATGCACCTTGAATGCAATTTACCTCTTTCCTTTAGACAAATTATTGTGCTACAACTTAAATATTTATTTAGGTATATGGCTTCTGATTTTACGTAAACTAGATTTTAGTAGAAAAATCGTTATTTTAAGTGCTATAAAAGTTGTTATTTTTCAAACTTACTAACATATATTTCATTTATCTAGAATTGATTACAAATTCCTTGGTAAGTATAGTAAATGAAAGATTACAATAACTATATGAAAAACTGTCACGAATTTACCTAGTCACGAAAATTAATATCCTTGTATCCACGATAATGAAGTTAAAGTAAATAGTATGTATTATTAAGAATGTTAATTAAGTAAGTACGTGTAATAATAATTAAAATATTCATTTTCATAACGAGTGGCAATAGTGACATAAAATAAAGAAAATATCATTATCCATTATCAATATCCAATTAGTTGTAAAGAGAAAACCAACATTTCCCAACATGACCTAGATTACTATGTTAAGGGAAACAATTATCAAATAGCATTAAACGAGCAATTCTTGTATATGTAAGTTTTATTTTAAAAACGGTTCTAAGGATTTTGTTATACTTGAGTGAATTTACCGTTTTCGGGTATCAAAAAGCGATTTAGCTAGATGTTGATTTTGGAAAAATTTAACGCTTTAAAAAAACATCAGAGTCACTTTTAAATGTTGGGTGATTGCGCAGATGTTAATTAAAGATGTAGAGTGAGTGACATGTTGTGAATATATTATTTTTAGGTGTAAGAAAGCGATTTAGCTAGGTCTCGACATTAAGAAAACTCAACCAGATTGATTTCTATGAATTAATAAATAGTATAACTCGTAGAGATAGATTTACAACTCGAATAAAAAGCGATTTGCGAAGTAAAGTATACTGTATAGTCAGTTGGGTGTTGAAAAAACCTTATAATAAATGATGGAAGCTATTTTAGTCGGTCTCGAGTTTACATTCAAAATTTCAGACTCAGGCCGTTATCTTGAAGATAAGGGTGCAAATGGTTTTTTCGAAATTTCTCATTTCATTTTGTATAGAATGAAATTTTTTATAAATATTATAGATTTACACGTCTTATATGCTCACGTCAAACTTCAAGAATCTTCCTCCACCGAAATGTCCATGCGAGATTTTAATCATCCCTGAATATTGTTTCTTATTTTTAGATGAAAAAATATCAGAAGGACGATCCTTCATCCGATTAACAGGCATTAGAAAACGGGTCGTGGCTGATATTACTAAAACCCGTGCTAAAACCTTTTTCCAATGTGATAATTTCTAATTAGTAGACGAGGGAAATTTTAAATTAAATTTTAAGATCGTTAAATTAATTTCTTGTTAATATTAAAGAACATTCAGTATGTAATTAACTTTTATGATATACATTCTATAAAACAGATAAAATGTACAGATATACAGGTACGTAGTAATTATTGGTTTTTATTGGATTATTTAAATTGAATGTAAAAATAATGCTTGTAATTATGAATTTAAGTTTGACTTAAAATCATTTATTTTTTATTTTTTTTATTTTATAAAGCTGTGAAAGGAATTTGTTAAAATAAGTAAATTAATCTTTCGTAAAATTTAGTTTAGAAAGATGTACCTACTTCACTTACGCTTTATTTCATATTTATCACTATAAAAGAAGTAAAAAAGTAAAAACAAAAGTGTACTCTATAAATTAAAAACCCACATGAATTAATTATATATTGCAAAGCAAAACTATATTATAGTATCTATAGACATTTATCAAAACGTCACTACAACTTCGGTAAATTACTAACCAAACTAATTAATTTAAATTATAAAACAACGTCATTCACCGATTCCTATAATTAACTACCTAACAATCAAGAAACCATTGTGATACCAGATGCCTACCATCATTTTGTAATCGTTCGCAGATGAAATAATTCGGCGTCGAACAATCCCTGTCATTCCACATAAAAGTCGAAGCCAAGCTAGCAGAGGAAGTAGGAAGCGAATAAATCCTTCGAACTTCCACGCAGTCCTGCTCGCTCAAACCATCATCGTTCGGCTGTTTGTTGTAATGGCCATGTTGGGCCCAACCAGGGAACCAATCTGTAACAAACACGTACAATTTACTTCTTTGACAATTAACTAACACCCTTTGCAGTCCCATTACTATTACCATCTAAATACCATTATGTTTGTTGTATG
Source organism: Pediacus dermestoides (assembly GCA_963942485.1). Classification (NCBI taxonomy): domain Eukaryota; kingdom Metazoa; phylum Arthropoda; class Insecta; order Coleoptera; family Cucujidae; genus Pediacus; species Pediacus dermestoides. The sequence goes on from OZ012625.1 coordinate 18,280,520, forward strand.
GGCTTCAGTGTGTTTGGCGAAATGTTTATTTCAAAGTTTTGGTATGTGCAGAATTGAAATGGTGGTGCGGGGTGGAGGGAGAGAGTTTGGTCGATTGTTTGAACAAGGTAAATTAGGCACATCGGGGATAGATAAATTTATTTAATAATAAGGGTAGTGGGAAAGTTTGGTGATGTTTATTGCTGTGGTAAATCATATTAACTTTACAGGAGGATTATATGCATAAAAGGATGTAGTAGAATTAATTTAATATTAGCTTAGATTAACTACCGATCTAGTTGGTAATTAATATGCATAAGCAGCAGGAGTAGGAGGGAGTTTTTCTGAAGTTCAATTATCAAACTTCCGGTGGAAATGCAAATCTGCTTAGAATGCCAAATTATAATCGATTCAATTAATTTTTTCTGAAAGCATATCCTTATAATGTTGTTTGGATCTCGAGGACGATATTGGTGAATTTTTATAGGACTTTCATAACTTTTTTCATTTTTAATTATCGAACTTTATTGGGCCATATAAACGATTTTAATTGGGTTGATTATTATAGCACAGAGGTTGAAATAACTTTTTATACACCTAAACTTTTTTAATTTGTATATTTTCAGTAGGTATTGTTAACGTTTGCTGAATACCTATACGTAGATATTTATACAGTTTTTTCAATATTTTTAGCATCCCGTTTATTTACTCTCTGTTTTAAACAGGAGTGTCGCTTATTTGAAGAAATACAGCTTCGGTTATATTGAGGCAAAATTGCGTAGCTATGCATATCCTGAAAAGAAATCTAAGGTATCATGATTAAATCCTGACACTTCTGGAAAACTGAAATTTAAGAATAGGTATCCTTTCGTCGTTTTGTGAGGTTATTTCGCGGGATATAAAAGAACTGAAAAGACAGTCACTTTTATCATTTATCAGGATATACTATTGGATTTCAGATCTGACGATGTTTCGAACTTTTGCATGAACTTCATTTTTGATGTACGGATATACAAAATTCAGAATATTTGAATCATCTTCAATTTTAGATATAATAATCTAACTATACTATTACAAGAACATAGTACCAATTTTATTGATTACGTTTTTTTTGATAAGTTTTTTACAATAAAAAAATATATGTATATTGAGTGCAAAAAAATTTTGATAGCTTAGCCAGTGACTTAAATTCCTAAATATAAAATAGTACTGAAAGACTGAAGATCTACGGAATATTTTGGAATAAAATAAAACTATTTGTTTCTAATTGAGTATTAATTTTTTGAAAATTAAATAATCAAAACCAAATTTTCAAATGGAACTTACTGCACACTTTAATTCTGTTGCTGAGAATTAAATTTCATCTTTTTCATTATGGGTCAGTTTTTCAATTGAATAAAATAAATGAACTTAATGTTAGCTAGCTATAACGACCGATTGAAAAATTTAATGTTTTTGTAAATATGTAGATACATATTTTGATATGTTCATGTTTTATGGGGAACTGAAGAAACCCACACTTTTGATTTTGAATCATCTGTATAACACTCCTAATAATTTATCAAACATATAATTCAGATATAAAAAGCAGAAAAGTCCGAAACACTGCTGAAATCATCATAAAATTTGCACGAGAAGCCAGAAAAATTGGTAAAATCCTGTATATGTATATCGTACAGATTTCTAAATTTTTCTTATTCGGGAAACTTCCCACGATCTGGCGACACTGGTGCGATTGTCTTAGAAAATCATTTTAAGGCCCCCGACTTTTAACTGGATTTTCTAAATAAACTGCTGGCCAATTAAAACGTACCAAGCGAATTTTTAGGTTGAATTTAAAATAAAATATTTTGAAAAGGAGAAAAGATCTCAACATGAGGTTTGCAGGATTCAAGAGATAATTTATTTGAGAAAATAATAGTGTGACCCGATTTTTTTACTTAAGAAGAACGTTACTTTCTACAGGGTATGAAAGAAAGTTGTCTTTTTACTTTCTTATACGTAGTATAAGGAAGTATTGTAATCGTGATTTTTTTCGACTTCGAGATTTTGATGGATTTACACGTTTTGAGGGCCCCTGAATCCATTTTGACCATTTTCGCCATGATGTCTGTCTGTGTGTCTGTGTGTCTGTCTGTGTGTCTGTCTGTATCCACGATAACTCAAAAACGACTTAACGGATTTGATTCAAATTTCATATTTAAGAGTTTGAACAAAATTGTGGGTGCCACATTAAATCTTTTTCATCTAGCACCAACACAAGTGGTACTTACCTGAAGACATTTTTAGGTTTTTTAGGAATATCTTGAAAAATAAACAATTTACGACATTTTTTTATTCTTTAACATTGATTTAGAATTAAATTTTGAACAAATTTTGTTTGAAACTTTTTTTGAAATTCCGTCAAAATTTTTTATTTATATAGTGGCGCCATCTATCTCTGATTTACAAAGTACATGTTGTTTACATACAGAAATCTATACCGTTGAGGAAATCGATTGTAGCATTACTATTTGAAAAGATCGACGGCTACAACGGCTACGGTTTTATGTTTTGGATATCATGGCAACTCGATTAAAATTTTTTCTAATATATACAATAAAGTCGTGAAATTGTATTATGCATGCAAATCTACATTAAAGATATCGACGCCAAATTTTTTGTGAATGCTCTTTCAATTTTTAGACGTGTCGACAAAGTAACAAAAGTGTTTTATTTTGCGCCGTTTTTTAATAATTATAAATTATTTATATATTTATATAGTGTTGCCATCTATCTCTGAGTGGCTGTTGTTTACATTACAGAAATCTATTTGTTTTTATACTAAAGATTCTATAAACACACGAAGAGCTCGAATGAAGTTATAAAAATTTAAAAAGGGAAAACCAATTAATCCAATCCTGGTGAGAGTGGCTATATCGCCAAACACCAAAAACTTGACATTGCTTTGCAATCCAAGTACGAAGAAGAAGAAGAGATTGTTAGTCAAACAATTGTCAAAGGCAAAAGATCGAAATATTTTGATGAGAAGGATTATTGTGCACTGTACAGTTTGTTTGAGTGAAACGTTGACCAAAACTGAGAAGTATTTTATAAATCTTCAAAGTTTAGCTACAGCAAATTCAAAGATATCAAGCATTTTTCGCACTGTGGAATTTTGATAAGTATTCTGTTATTTATTTGTCCTAAAATCTGGTAGTAATGAGTGGGACAAGGACAGATTTATGCGTATTGCAATAAGTGCGACAGAGACTATTTGAAAATTGCTGGAAACCCTCAAAATTATTTTTACAAGAAATTTAACTTATTTTTATTTAGGAAAAGTAATTACTGTGATACTATCCGTATAAGAAAGTCATGTGTTGGGCACATCAGATATTTTTTCTCAAACTTTATAATTACCGAGATTCCATAAAACATTTTTTATATTTTTTTTATGTCCATTTTTTAGTCCTTACTTAATGGGGAAAAAAACCAGTTTCTCAAAATTTTGATATCCCTCTTATTTTATAAGATACCCAATTTTTGCTGAAAACTTGACTTTTTCTTTGTTTTTTGTCGTTCGGCCGTATTGTGTTTTGTAAGAACCAATCTCTGTAGTTGATTATGATACCTTATGATTGGCTTTCTTATAAAAAGTACATTTTTTGTACTTCCATTAACTTAATGGTAACCAGTGGCTTATCAAAAATCGGTACACGTTCGCTAATTGGTAAATTTTTTTAATTCATTTTTTTAGGCTATTTTTTTAATGGAATAAAATGGAATTTGGTTAATTTATGTTCACCATTGGTTTAAGTGACTTATATCCTCGAAACGAGTTTTTCTTTTTTGAAAAATTTGCTCATATCCGTGTATACCGGGTGGCTACGAAATCGTTTTACAACCCCCACCATTTTATTATATTTAACTGTATTAGTTTGAAATTTGGCATGGTTTGATTGTTGAAAGGAATAATAATTTTGACGTTTCAAACAATCTAATGACACTTACGATTTCACCGGAAGGGCCACCTACTAACTTTCCAAATTTTTTAAAACAACCCTGTACATTTTTTTCCGTAATAATTAGATTCTAGTTAAAATTACACTTTTATCGACATATCACATGGTGACATTTGCTTTCAAAATGGCAGCATAATTCATATTACAAAACTCTGATCAGCAATACTATTTAATTTAATAAAAAATTCGGTATCGTATAAAATAAGATGGATATAAAATTTTTGAGAAATTGATTTTTTCCCCATAAACCAGGGACTAAGAAAATGGGCATCAAAAAAATATAAAAACTTTTTTTGTGGAATCTTGGAAGTCATACAATTTGAGAAAAAAAGACGACTTTCTTTCATACCCTGTAGATAGTAACGTACTTCAAAGTAAATAAATTGGGTCACACTATTGTTTTCTCAACGAAATTATCTTTTGAATCTTGCAAACCTCATGTTAATATCTTTTCTCGTTTTCAAAATATTTGACTTTAAATTCAACCTAAAAATTCGCTTGGTACCTACGTTTCAATTGGCCAGCTGTTTAGTTCGGATATTTTTTTCAATACTAAAATATTCGCTAAAAATCAATAAAAATATAATATTCTTTCCGGGGTGAACTGGTTTAAATTATATGACACGTTTGTATTACTTGTTAGGTTACTAGCTATTGTAACGATAAATATAATATTTGCATATGTATGTGCGCTTGTAATAATAAAAAATACTTTGTAAAGCCCAGACAATTTCAATTAAAATTCTATGTTAAATTTCCAAAAATTTATGGAATTAATTTACGATAAAATATTCAATAATTTCATTTAAATAAATAGCATCATTCTCTCGATATTCGAAAATTGATTTAATTCAATTATTAATTACTAGTAATAATTATTTGAACAAAACTAACAAAAGGCGATATGAATCAGTTTGAATTATTTGGTGTAATATCCACAATTTCTCAAATTAATTTTTGTTTGTTTGTTTGTTTGTAATCAGTCCAAAATCAATATTTATATTTCAACTATTATAATTTCAGCAAAACATAAATTCCTTTTTTATACCGCGTCTAACCGCACATAAATTTCTAGTACCAGCTACAGTGGTATTTATAAGTGCCAAAGAAATAGAGTAAATGAAAACATTCTATAGCCAGGATGTACACTCACACACACTAAGAGTGGAAGCAAATTATTTATAGTTTTCATATATTAATCAATGGAGTAAAAAGACTATTTTCTCTAGGCACAGAGTGTTACCATATAAGTTGTTCTGTTCTAAATTTAACTTGCGCCAGCCCAGTGGGATATACTGTAAATATTACCGAATAGCGCGATACTAGAGCTGGCAAAGATTCATAAAAGCATTTCAGGATTTCAGCTATTTCCAGCATCCCGATATAAATATCTGTGACGCATATTTTGGTGTGTATGTTTGTGCGATAGAGTATAATCTTTGGTTACCTCCCGCACTGTTACATGGACTTATTAAGACATTTGTGTATTATTTACAAATAAAGGAGGCAAAACGTTATTTTTAGATGTTTTTAAAATAGATCACTTAGCTTTGGTGCTGTTTAGCTTCTTGTTGTTTCCTTTTAAAGTTAAGTTGAAGTATTAGTTTTTACTTCAGAAGGTTTTTATTTTATTTTAATTTTGTTTCAGTAGAAGGATATTGATGATTATTATGTTTTATTTTGTACAAGTTTGGCATAATAAAATAATTTTGATTTTAAATAAAACACAATTTATTTTAAATTTGTATATAATATAAATAATGCCAAAAAATTTTATTAAAAAAAATACAATAGATAATAATTATATAACATAATAATAACATCAATATCCTTGTGATGGCAGAGATAGTATTAATAAAAATAAGAGGCAGGTGTATACTAGATAGGATTTATTAACCTGCCCAGTGATAAAGAGTATGTATAGTTACAATAAGTAATTATAATTAACAAATAATAAATAAGATATTCAAAAGATGTTAATTGGCATGATGTTGAATAAGAGTCTGTCTGGCAGTACAACCACGGTCGCAACAATAATAAAACTGTAGATGTAATTGAACAGTAACAACATGTTAAGTATTGTAGGAGAAATGCATTCAAAATGCTTAGAAGCACTTGCGGTGGACAATTCCAGGGCCGGATTCGTCGTATTCTTGCTTGGAGATCCACATTTGTTGGAAAGTGGAGAGGGAAGCAAGGATGGAACCACCGATCCATACAGAGTATTTCCTTTCTGGGGGAGCAATGATCTTGATCTTGATGGTGGATGGAGCAAGGGCGGTGATTTCCTTTTGCATACGATCAGCAATACCAGGGTACATGGTGGTACCTCCGGAGAGTACAGTGTTGGCGTACAAGTCCTTACGGATATCAACGTCGCACTTCATGATGGAGTTGTAGACGGTTTCATGGATACCGCAAGATTCCATACCCAAGAAGGAAGGTTGGAAGAGGGCTTCTGGGCAACGGAATCTTTCATTGCCGATGGTGATGACTTGTCCATCAGGAAGTTCGTAGCTCTTTTCGAGGGAGGTGGAAGCAGCAGCGGTGGCCATTTCTTGTTCGAAGTCGAGGGCGACATAGCAAAGTTTTTCCTTGATGTCACGGACAATTTCCCTTTCAGCGGTGGTTGTGAATGAATAACCACGTTCAGTAAGGATCTTCATGAGGTAGTCGGTCAAGTCACGGCCAGCCAAGTCCAAACGGAGGATGGCATGGGGGAGAGCGTAACCTTCATAGATTGGTACGGTGTGGGTTACACCATCGCCGGAGTCCAAGACAATACCAGTGGTACGACCGGAAGCATAAAGGGAGAGTACGGCTTGGATGGCAACATACATAGCTGGGGTGTTGAAGGTTTCAAACATGATTTGGGTCATCTTTTCACGGTTAGCCTTGGGGTTGAGGGGAGCTTCAGTGAGGAGGACTGGGTGTTCTTCTGGGGCAACACGGAGTTCATTGTAGAAAGTGTGATGCCAGATCTTTTCCATATCATCCCAGTTGGTGATGATACCGTGTTCAATTGGGTATTTCAAGGTGAGGATACCTCTTTTGCTTTGGGCTTCATCACCTACGTAGGAATCTTTTTGACCCATACCGACCATGACACCTTGATGCCTGGGGCGACCTACGATGGATGGGAAGACGGCACGGGGTGCGTCATCACCGGCGAAACCGGCTTTGCACATACCGGAGCCATTGTCAACGACAAGAGCCGCAACATCGTCGTCACACATGTTGTTTGAGGTGGTTATTCACTGCTCACTAGACAGAAAAACACAGCTAATAAGCTTGGATGCGACTGAGTGTTCAAATTCGGGAGAGATGCTTTTATAGGATCTGCTGCCAGTGGCGCCGTCCCTACCCTTCTTTCTATTTTCTACACTTGTACACACACCATACCATATACTACACTTTACTCTTATTAATAGATAATTACAGCCAGGCACTGAAAAAAACACACTCTCAACCCTCTGATACTATTCAATAGGTACAATATTTTAATTACAAACACCTTTAAAAATAATTAAAACCATTCTAATTTTTAATATAAAATGTCGAATTACAAATTGCTTAGTTTTACATAGAAAATAATAATTTTTTAAACAAATTTTAAGAAATTCAATCCTTAACTTTTACCTTATCGTTCATTTTCTATAGTAAAGAACAAGGAATTAAAAAAGTGTAATAAAACTTCATGTAAATAATCTAATAGGCAAAAAATTTTCAAAACTACTACAAATATAGGTATATTATAGTTTCCTATAAGAAAATTTGTTACAGTATTTTTCTTATAAGAAAAATCCTTATCTAATTTAGGAATTTGATATGGTTAATGTCCCAGTTAAATTTAGGCACAGTTTCACAACCAAATGTCGTTTTTTTGAAAAATTTAGTACGGTCAAGGGAGAGTATTTAGAGTATTTTATTGCTAGGTTATATTGATAAAATTTATCATAAATAGTTTTGGTTTATTCGAAACCAAAATATTTCAAATTTTATTTAAAATTATTTCAATTTTTAGCTTCATTGTAAAGTAAGTTTAAAATGTCGGAAAAATATTTTTTATCGAGAATAATGTTAGATAGACTTAAAATTTAAAATCAAAATGTGGTTTAAATTTACTGCTTTACATATTTATATTTGTTTAGCCGTACAGTACAAAAAAGTGAACAAAATTTTCTGAAGAATTTTCGAAATTTTCTGATATTTCTTTGGTACAAGAAAAACTGAGTACATGTAATCTTCAAATAAAGTTCAAAACGACATAAAAAGCTGTTTCTAAACATTTTTTCTTGTTACAAAATCTACCCTAACATTATTGTAATATCCGAAATTCCCTCCAAACTTCACTTAGGTAATATATTTTTTTATTTCCAAAATACCTTCTGTGCAATCTTGCGCAATTCAAAAATTACATTTTATCCAAAAATCCTCTTTCTATGATTTCAGATCAAAATGTGTACCCTTTTGAGGCAATTATGCACTCCGGCTATGTCTTATGGTGGCTACCCGAAATAACGCGTACCATCCATGTATGGTTTGGCTGAAACAGCGACGCAGTCGCACGGCGTCGCCCAAATAAGACATCCGTATTTGTTAGTGGGAGGCGCGTCGTTCATGTGGCGGATTTCACAAACGTGGCAAGGTGTACGAGCCCTCCAAAATAGTACCGCTAACCAAAAATGCATGTCTAATGCTTCGTTTTCATAGCTTCACATCTACGTCCAGTCTTTCTTGCGTGTGTATACAATGTTTAATCGTTTATGGTTTTTCACATATACCACTTAGTTTATTTTACATCTTGAAAATTTACATTACCTATTATTTATTTATTGATAATACTTGTATTTGTAAGTACATTTGGGTGAAATTGCACAACAAATTTGATTATTTTTTTTCATAAATTTAATTAAATTTAATATTATCGTATCGAAAATATTTGCTTAATTAATTAACAAAACTAGCATACTAATATTTTGTTTAAATTTTCAATTCCAAAAAGGTGATTGCAAATAATCGAATGATTGTTTCATTTAACAATTTTGAAAGTGCTTATTTACAATAATTGAATACATAGAAAAGTCATCCAGAACAATAATATATATAATTATAATATTAAAAATACCAGTGGGCTACATTTTTCAGTTTTTTTCTAACTAGGTCAGCCAAATACCCAATTTTATAACACGCCTAAAAATATGTTATCCTTGATTCATATCATGTGAATTTGGTTTGTTGTTTTTAATGCCGTTTTACGATGTAATAACAAATTAAACGTTTTTGATAATTTCCTGTTTATAAATTAGAATAATTTGCTTTACCTCTATAGGAGTATTTTTTGGATAAATTTCTAAATAATTTTGATGTAAATCAACGGCTGAATTTTGAAACATGTCCTTAAAAGGAAATTGTTTCTATATTGTATTATTTAGTGACACCTTATCTTTAAGTATATCAGAAAGTTACCCATTACGTTCTGGATTTGTGCACATTTTGTATGAAAAAATGATTAAACGTGTGAGCCAAAATAACATTCTTTTCAGATGAATCCTTTACTACATGTCAAAAAGTTATGTTTTGTGAAATAAAGTGGTACAACTGGTTTTCCTTTTACATAGAAAGTACATAAAAGTGGAAAACCCGAAACGCGTTTAAAAATAGACATTTCTTTGTTGCCAGTTTTAACTTTTGTAAATAAAGTCAAGGTGTGTAATTTACATAACGTTTTTAAGCTCTTTAAATGATCACGGTCATACTTTTTGTTTTTTTACATAATTCAAATATTTTTATTAGTTTTCACCTTCACGAAATAAAAATAGGAATAAGTAGAAATTAAATTCTTCAAACGTAAAATTGGTTCTAAAATAATTATTATCAATACATAATAACTTTCAAATTTAGACGAAATTTTTTTTGCCGCGTTACAAATTTTATTATTAAATTAAATAAAAACAATTCTTATGATCAAAACCCAAAATCTAATAATGGTTGGGTGTCTAAAGTTGTTGGATAATTTTTTAGGCGAATATTTTCTATAAAAAACACATTTCCATCTGCTTTCAGTTACTAATTTTGTTCATAATAACATATTCCACAAACTTGCTAATTTCACCTCAGTCCCAAGTTTTAATCTAATGTACAAATTACGTATCCGTTAAATTCTTATGAGCGAAGTTTTACTACTTATACTGTAAATTCACGCTACATCACAATGAATTACTCTTAATAATTGTTAATAACTTTGAAATAACTTGCAACAAAATTAAATTTCCCTAACAAATCTTTCTAATTAAAAAAATACTCGCTATGCTTTTCCCCAACTGTACTTTACTGCAACTCCATAACATAGCTAAATCTCGTATTTTCCGCCGAGCTTCTACTAAATTAATCAACATTAATATAGTTGTTTGTGGTTTAAAGCCACATAGTTTCTGTGCTTGTAAACCGAATTAAATATACATTAAATAGCATTTCAAGCGCATTTGCATCTAACTACACGGTATTATGTTCAGCAGATATGCCATGCATGTTAGACTGCTTTACCTGTAGATTGCATTATCATCAAGAACATCAAAAAGCAGTTAAGTAGCTTTTATCATCAGGGGGTAGAAGGAGAGTGATGTAAGTTACAAGCTCACTACAATAAATATATTATGATTATAATATTTTAAATCCTATATATTTAGTCGCATTTGAAATGGCTATATATGTTCACTACTAGAAAAACTCTGGGTTTCCACGCATCAATGAGCAAGAAAGACTTTCGCTTTTAACTTCGGAGTTCAAAGCAGGAAAATCCTTTTAATCGCCGACCTAACATCGCATATAAATATGTGATATTTTTACTGATATGAAAAGTGAATGTGTATGTCCGTACAATAATAACTATAAGTTATAAAAGATCTAAATTTAGAGTAGACACTAGGCACACGTTGATAGTTAAGTTCAATTTATACATTTCCACCCTAAATCTAAATATAGCGAACACACATGTATGCAAATTGTGTTATTTTTACAGTATAGGTACAGAATTTTTTAAATAGCGCAGATACAAACAAGTTATTTACTTAAAAAAATCTATTTATCCAAGGTATATTTTTCCCGTTCTCATCAGGTATATTACTCACAAAAATAAATAATAAAGAATTCTCCTATAGCCATCAACTTTTATTTTTTTATTTCACTATATTAATTAAACCAAATATAAAATTTTCTTTTTATTATTTGAAATAGAGGATTACTGAAATTCCATTTTCATAATGGGGATTTCGCTGATTATCATAAGATAGATCCAGGATTAAATTTGACAAAATTGCTAAAATGCCCGGTTGCACGAAGCTCTTCTAAATACTCAATTAACTAATTGCGAGTTTAAAATTTAGTAGCGGCACCTTATTGGGTCTTTTAAATGTGTTGCTAAGCACCGCAGCAAATAACAATCATTTTAGTCCTTCAGCTAGGGGTCAAAAGGTAGGAAGTAAAAGCTGGATGAGACGACGCAGTGTTTTCTGAAGGTTTTTTGGTCGCTGAATCCGAATCCGTGCGTCGTTTTTCAATAAAGTGGTGTAAACAAAAGTTATTAACAATGTATTGTTTAAAACGCAATAACTCGAAAAGTATAGATTTTACCGAGCATTTTATCAAAAAAAGTTTCAAACAAAAGTTGTTCAAAATAAAAAGACTCTCCGAAAAGTTCATATGGTATTTTGTCATAAAGTCGCACGGACAAAAGTTATTAACAATTTATTGTTTAATTGTTTAAGTTAACTCGAAAACGAAAAGTATATATACATTTTACCAAAAAAAATTTCAAACAAAAGTTGTTCAAAATAAAAAGACTCTCCGAAAAGGTCATATGGTATTTTGTCATAAAGTTGCTCGGACAAAAGTTATTAACAATATGTTGTTTAAAATGCATTAACTCGAAAAGTGTACATTTTACCAGAAAAAGTTTCAAGCAAAAGTTGTGCAAAATAAAAAGACTCTCCTAAAATGTATGCTTTTTGGTTTGTTCCGTTTTAAACCATAAATTGTTAATAATATTTGTTCGAGCGACTTTATGACAAAATACCATATGACCTTTTCGGTGAGTCTTTTTATTTTGCACAACTTTTGTTTGAAACTTTTTTTGGTAAAATGTATAAGTACTTTTTGAGTTATTGCGTTTTTTCAACAATAAATAAATCTATTTTTGAACTTTTTTGAAGGTATTTACAATTATTCATTAGTTTTATAAGTATGATTTTCATATTTTTTGAAGTTACAGAATTGTCATTAATAAGCCGTTAACACTTTCTATAGGCTTAAATTTCTGTATATTTATACAAATCGAGGTTCGAAAATTTTTATGTACGAAAATTAATTTAAGTGTTTTCTCAGGAGGTTCCAACATGAGTTGCTAAATTATGATATTTCATAACCATAAAAACCCATTCACAACCACTTTGCATACGTGACATAACAATAAAACATAACGCTCGACCAATAGAAAAATGTAAACATTTGTCACTGTCGATTATTATTTGCCACTATTGGTCGAACGTTATGTTTTAATGTTATGTCACGTATGCAAAGTGGTTGTGAATGGGCTTTAATATCTACGTAATATCATTCCAGAAAATTATTTAAACAAGTGTTCTTTCCCTTTATATGTATACTTGCTGATTTATTAAAATTTATTGTGTTAAAAGTAGAAGCGCCAAAATAGGAGACACACTGAAACATATCTATTAATTTTTATTTATTGTTAATGCATGAAGTAAATACCGTTTCCTTTCCAAGCAAAATTTTTGAATGCTCCTGCAAATAATGACAATATTTTTGTTAGAATTGACGATATTTTTAAATCTTATGTGTAAGCAACTCGCCAAATTTGCCTCAGTTAATTGATAATTAATTTATACATGTAACGAAAAGATATCAATAATTTTGTGCCAATGTGATTAATTTTATGTACAGGAAACAAGGCCAGTGGTTTTTAAGTAGTGGGAGAAACAGCAGATTCAATTTAGACAAACTTACCCACGCCACGTCTAAAAGTTGACAAAAGGGATACAGGATGTATGCCATCGAATGTAGCGTAGGTGGTTTTCTAATCATTTTTCAGAACGATATCTTAAAAACTGGTTTAAATCCGCAAAAAATTAAAATTTAGCTTTAACTTCTTTTATTGCTCTAAATATGAAATTCTGGATAAAGGTGAGTTAAATCATAATATTTTCATATCAAGACCACTCCTTATTCATTCTGAAAGATGTCTAGTTTTCATTTTATTAGAACTGACAAAAATTAGAACTAGATATACTTTTCGCTCAAATTTCCTTAAAAGGTTAATATCCGTTAACTCTAGGACATATTTTATGAATAAGTTTTTTGATATTTTATACCATCAATCAAATATGGCATTGTATTAGAGAATATACAATTTATATCATTACTGTGAATTATTTATGTTCAACAGCATAGTTTTTTGAGTAATGAGCTTACAGTTGTCAGCTGTTGGCATAGAGGGAAATTTAAATAAAAAATAACAACTAAGTTTGTAAAATAATTATAATTTTATTAATTAATTTCATATTCTCAGGGACTAAAATTAGTAAATATTAAAAAAATTATAAATTGTGGAACAAAATATCTACACGTTATTCAAAAGTGGCTAAAAAATTGCTACAGAAAGGAATCTAATATCAGATTTGATTATTCATAAAACATTACATGTCATAGTATACAGAAATTATTATTAAAAATTGAATGAAGTTGACCCAGTATTTGTGAAATTAACCCTTTAATAGTTTTTTTAGACCCGCAATAACATCGTCACCCTTCACAAGGAATGTTTCTATAATGTGCTGGTAAGTCCTTGTATTTCTGAAGATTCCAGACTAACGAGTAGCTAACGACCACTGTGTAATTTCTCTTAGGAACATCTTTTCGGCTCTAATGGCTTCCTGATCCGCCTCTAATAAATTTCTTCTATGCACGTGCTATAAGTATTCGTTACATTTAATGTATGTTTTTTAGTTTAGCTTAAGTTTAGTGGTGCATGAAAATAGAGTAGCCTCGATAGTAGCTTACCTTTTGATGTAGCTTTTAGCGAAATATTTACATGGTGAGCTAGTGTAATTAAAGCGATCATTTTCATCGAATTTAAGTTGTCAATAAATTACACCACGTCATCTGTCGAAGTTTGTATTATCGTTTAATGCACGGGGATGCAGCATCAAAGTCGTAAAATGCATGGGATTAATATTATTAATATTTGAGTCAATACCACATAATACAGCTAGTAACATTTTATAATAAAAACCCCCACGCATTCATGCACACACTCACGGAACTTATTACCGCACCTTATTACCACATTTTCATAAATTTCTATATAAAACTCTTTAAAGTGCTACAGTACAGCATAATCCCGATTTTCTGTAATTTTTCAATGGTGCATGACTCATATTGGCAGTGAATTTCTTGGAGAGATTCCCATCGATTTACTCTCAATGTTATTGTTTATCTAGATATATTTGCACATTCGTAAAAATGATTCACTTAGTCTATTATTAAAAATATTATTTTAAGAAATATCCGTAAAGTACTGACTATTGGGAGTCATTATACGAGCTAATGGTACAGATGCGCATCCACCAAAAGTGTAAATGCTTGTTATGCACGCTATGCATGAGTAAAGCTATAAAATTTTCGGTTGTTACATAATAGGTAGAGAAAATGGAGGACATTATTCTTGTACTGATGTTAAGGAAATAAAGGAATATTACGAAATAAAGTGTTTTATTTTTTATCTAGTTTTATGGAAGCTCGTCAGGACTACATCATATAAAACGTTAAACATTATTTTAAATATTAAATGTAGGTCTAATTTAGTTATAAAAGTTATGTTCGTTATAAATTCTTTATTTTGTTGCAATCTGCGAGAATATATTAAAGTTTAATTACTTACTAATTAGGTATAAAGTTTGAAATACACTTCGCTTCCAGGTAGATGAATTATCGTTGAAATCATTTTAATTGTTTTTCATATTTACAGCGAATTTTTAATTATACCCAGTAGCAGTAGTAGTAAATTTAATAACAGAACAAAGATTTGGGACACAAATTTAATATCTTGCATTATGGTATTATCTGTTTATTAATAGATTAATACAAATGCAAATACAAAATGAATTTTAAAAGTTTTCTAAAGCAGCAAATTGTTGTTGTCTATTATGCCGAAAGAGGGGATACTTCAGTGAAAATTTTTCAGTCTGGTAACTGGGAGGCCGAAAAAAATAATGAAGCAAACTTTGTGGAGTATTTAAATAAAATGTTTAAGACAATTGGGGTGAAACAACTTAATTAACCATTTTATTAATAAACTGCTGGCCAATTGAAACGTACTAAGCGAATTTTTAGGTTGAATTTAAAGTCAAATATTTTGAAAAGGAGAAAAGATATCAACATGAGGTTTTCAGGATTCAAGAGATAATTTAGTGTGACCCGATTTTTTTACTTTGAAGTACGTTACTATCTACAAAGTATGAAAGAAAGTCGTCTTTTTTTTCTCAAACTTTATACCTACCGGGAATCCACAAAAAATTTTTAATATTTTTTTGATGTCGATTTTTTTAGTCCCTGGTTAATGAGGAAAAAACCAATTTCACAAAATTTTTATATCTCTCTTATTTTATAAGATACCGAATTTTTTATTAAATTGAATATTGTTGAACAGGTTTTTGCAATAATAATTATGTTGTCATTTTGAAAGCAAATGTCATCATGTGATATGTCGATAAAAAGGTAATTTTAAGTAGAATTTAATTTTTACGGAAAAATATACAGGGTTGTTTTAAAAAATTTTGAAAGTTAGTAGGTGGCCCTTCCGGTGAAACCGGAAGTGTCATCAGATTGTTTTAAACCTCGAAATGATTATTCCTTTCAACAATCAAACGATGCCAAATTTCAAATTAATACAGTTAAATGTAACAAAATGGTGGGGGTTGTAAAACGATTTCGTAGCCACCCGGTATACACGAATATGAGCAAATTTTTGAAAAAGTGAAAAACCCCTTTCGAGGATATAAGTCACTTAAACCAATGGTGAACATAAACTAACTAAATTCCATTCTATTCCATTAAGAAAATAGCCTCAAAAAATGAATAAAAAAATTTACCAATTAGCGAACGTGCGATTTTTGATAAGCCACTGGTTACCAATAAATTAATGAAAGTACAAAAAGTGTACTTTTTATAAGAAAGCCATTCATAAGGTATCATAATCAACTACAGAGATTGGTTCTTACAAAACACAATACGGCCGAACGACAAAAAACAAAGAAAAAATCAAATTTTCAGTACAAATTCGGTATCTTATAAAATAACAGGGATATCACAATTTTGAGAAACAGGTTGTTTTCCTATTAAGTAAGGACTAAAAAAATCCACATAAAAAAAATACAAAAAAATTTTGTGGAATCACGGTAGTTATAAAATTTTACAAAAAAAGACTTTCTTTCATACCTTGTAGATAGTAATGTACTTCAAAGTAAAAAAATCGGGTAACACTATCGATTTCTCAATTAAATTATCTCTGAAATCTTGAAAACCGCATGTTGATATCTTTTCTATTTTTCAAAATATTTGACTTTAAATTCAACCTAAAAATTCGCTTGGTACGTTTCAATTGGCCAGCAGTTTAGTTTCGGTCATGAATAAATTTATCCAAGTATTTTTCTATTGTATTCCTTTTTTTGAAACTTTCTAGCTTCAAGTGTGTTTCAAATTTTCTCCAATAATTAACAAACAAAACCATATATAATTTCATTTAATCTCATTGTAACTTACGGCAATACCAGTCGCATGTGTTTCAATTACACGTTGGTACTAAAATTATCACTCATTAGCTTTGGTGTATCAGCAGCCTTTTGTGAATTATTGCTGTAATTGTAACTTATTATCCTGATTAATTCATGAGTTTGCTTTGTTTGTTACAATTGGTACGCCAGGAAATATTCGCCAATAAATAACAAAGCGATATTTTGATGAATTTCGAATTCTTTTATAAAATACAATACGTATCGTGTTTCAGGAATATATTGTGTTTTTTTAATAAAAGTCTAAGTAGATTTATCGCACATATTTGCTGAAAAGGTTTGAACTTTATACCTAATACGTATTAAAGAAATAAATGCCAAATTTCTTAGCAAAAGGGATTTGATTTATCTGCTACTGAAGTTAACTGGGTTACGTTTCTCTCCTTATTGAACAATCCTTTCATTCCGTCTTTAATCCTGTAAAATCCAACTGTAGCTTTGAAACGTTACTTTTTTTATAAACAACGAACATCCAAGGTATACCTTACTTAAAAAGACCAACAAAAGGTAGAAATAAAACTAACAGTGAATTTTATATTATCAAGTTTAAAAATAACGAAAAGTGCTTTGAACCTGGAAAATTATACATGTTTTACATTATTATTATGAGAAAGCAGAAACATTTTTTTACATTTAATGGCTTTTTTATCAACAAGGAAGTACATGATTGATGAATGAATAGTATTTCTGACATTAAAATTGTATACCTCTTGACACGATAATCACGGTAGTCATAATTATGTTTTTTCTTCAAATAGGTACCAGGATCGGAATAGTTCTTCATAATATACTCCTACATCTACTTGGGAGGGATGGGTAATATTGAAAATATACCTCCCGATTTAGATACTTGAGATAATAATTTGTTAGTAAATAGTCAAAATGTTTTTATTTTTAAATTAAATTAAATTGCTTAATAAATATTGTAATATAAAATCATAATGGAAGCCAATAATTTTAGTTAAGAAGAGTAGGTAATTCTCATTTTAAAAATAGTATAGAAATTAATACGAACTTCCCAAATTTGATGACTACGTTTATCTAGAGGGATTAGAAGTGAATTAGTTTAAAAATCTACTCAATAATTCAACAATAACGAAATATATGATCTGAATTAAGCTCTATGTTAAGTCTATTTCAAAATGGGCTTGGTTTAATAAAGCTAATTCTGTTTTAAGCTTATTCACATCGTTTACCTGGTGATGTTTGAGGCGATTTTTAATCTATTCAGTTTTAATCGCTCAAGATAAATGTTATATTTCCCAAATCACGATCAACATTACTAAACGAGGAATAACACCCTACAGATTATATTAACTGTAATACATAAATTAAACACACAACTTACTGGTATAGGAGAAAGCCAGTCCATCCGACCATCTGAAGTCGCCCTCGTGAGTCTTATCAGAGGCACCGATCCAATAAGCGTTATGGTCCCGATAGCCGGGGCTGCAACAAAAATGCCAACGTGTGATGTCAGGATGTCTTTAACTTTAATGTGTCCACAAAGATAAATTGACAAAATAAAACACCCGTATTGCATTACATGAAATGTGGGTTATCTGCTGGCAAGGAAGCTCATGCAGAAAAAGGTTTTTTCGCCCGGTGAATTGTAAAATAAGAACATCCTTTGTTTGGGCTGAAAAATCGACCATCGACAAAAACAAAGTGAGGTCGGAAAATCGAAGATTAGGCTAGGGGTGCGGACACAAAAGGTATAGGAACAATTTAGTGCTTCAAAAGAATGTCTGTTAAGGAATTGCGTAATTGAATTTGTCGATTTTAGAACAGATATATAATTTTTTAAATTATTTAATGACGTAGAAGTGCGCCTATAATTTTAAGAAAGTCGATTATAAAACTTGAACCTATAATTCAGCTTTGGGTGAAACAGCGATAATTTTCTAAATTTAGATAGGCACGTCATATGTAGAGATTTTACTTTTATACTAATGGAGGCGCTGGCGTACAGTCACTTTATTTCATTACAGAGCACGACAATGAACTAAATTAGATTAGAAAAAACTAATTCTAAAAAAATTCAAACTAATTACATTTATGTACTTTTATTAGGAAAATTCTGATGATTAAACTCGATTTCAAATAATATCAAACACAAGTACATAGATTATACAGTATATTCCAAAAATACTGCGAAAATTTTGAGGAGGTGATTCCTGAGATAATTCTAAGAAAAAAATTTCATATCAACATGGGTTCTAAAATACTTACCCCCTTAGTTATAGCCCCTTAAAATTTATTTCTTCATTGGTGTCATTAATATTATCCATATTTATTACCTTAACTAATAATTCCTTACTTAGGAACAAAATGTTTTAGCTTGCGCGTACTGTACTGAAGGTATCTACGTTTTGCAAAGGACTTTTTTTTGTCGTGGGTTTGATTTTGGGGCGGTCTCAAAACTATCAAACCCAAATATCTCGAAAACAGTGCATCTTATCGAAGTTGAACAAGATTACCTTTTTTCGGAGAAAGCTTCAACATATCACAATTTCACATCTAAATTAATAAAAAAATAAACACAAAAAAGTGGGGGTCATTTTTACGCCCCGCCCCCCAGGTTTGACCCACCTCTGGTGGAAATTTCAAAATGATTTACACTCTATCTTATTGAGCACAAAAACATTAGTGGATGTGGTGAATTTTATCATTTTACCTTGAACAGTTTCGGAGATAATAAATAAAAACCTTCTTCAGGGTCCCAAATTTAAGGGGCTATAACTCGACGGATAAGGATTTTCGGACCCATGTTCATATGAACTTTTATTCTTAGAATAATCTCAGGAATCACCCTCTGAAATCTTTCGCAGCATTTCTGGAACACCCTGTATACGAGCCCTAACAACTAAATGTTCGGACAAAAGTAAATGTTTGAAGTATGAAAGGAGAACTGGAAATTTTACGCAAATAATTAGTAAACACCTAACAATACTAAGATAAACCCTTAATAACAATATTATGCATGGAAGAAAATTATTTATTGGATTTAACAATATTTTTAACCTTAATAATTATCAAATTTTACAAAATGAATTTGCAACTAAATGTTGGGATAATTTTTAATTTATGACTATTAAGAAGAGATTACGTCTCTTTTTGCTTTAATAGCTGCCTGTATTCTAGCAGGCAGTGTATTTATCAAATTTTGGTACAATTCTGGTGTGAAACTGTCCCAAATTTCTTCTATTTTGGTCTTTAAGTCCCCAGTGTTTCTTGGTGGATTATTGCCTAGAATAAGTTTAATTTTATGCTATAGAGTTTCAATGACATTTAAATCCGGATTGGATGAGAGCCATGAAAGCACCTTTATGTCGTCTTCAACGAGTGATTTTTTAAAAACAGTCGTTAGAAAATTATGTCACTTTTTTCAAGTGCAATTTTAAAGGTACAAAAATAGCCTAAAATCACCAAATAAAGACTTGGGGATATTTTTGTACATAAAACCAACATCCAGTTTTGCAATAAAGTAAATTTTACCAAAATCCAACCAGCGGTTCCAGAGGTGTGATTATTTAAATGTAGGTTTCACCCTCAAAAAACACGTTTTTTGAAAAGTGAACTCTGGAACTCGAAAAAAATGCAAAAAAATTAATATTAACATTTCAGGATTTTTTTCAATATAGTACGATCCTTAAGCTTTGATTTAAAGGTTTTTTGACACAAATCCAACCAGCGGATTCAAAACTGTGATTTTATAAAACAGTTACTAGAAAATTCTATAATTTTTAAAGGTGCAACTTTGAAGCTCCGATAAAAGCCTAAAATCACCAAATAAAAACTTGTGTAACTTTTTTTTAAGAAAATAATACGAGCCCTAACAACTATTTGTTCGGACAAAACTAAATTTTTGAAGTATGAAAGGAGAACTGGAAATTTTACGCAAATAATTAGTAAACACCTAACAATACTAAGATAAACCCTTAATAACAATATTATGCATGGAAGAAAATTATTTATTGGATTTAACAATATTTTAACCTTAGTAATTAGCAAACTTTACAAAATGAATTTGCAACTAAATGTTGGCATAATTTTTAATTTGGGACCATTAACAATAGGTTACGTCTCCTTTTGTTTTAATAGCTGCCTGTATTCTAGCATGCATTGCATTTATCAAATTTTGGTACAATTCTGGCGGGAAACTGTCCCAAATTTCTTCTATTTTGGTCTTTAAGTCCCCAATGG
Organism: Pediacus dermestoides; assembly: GCA_963942485.1. NCBI lineage: Eukaryota > Metazoa > Arthropoda > Insecta > Coleoptera > Cucujidae > Pediacus > Pediacus dermestoides. Next base: position 18,301,575 of record OZ012625.1, read on the forward strand.
TTTTTGGTGGATTATTTCGTAGAATACGTTTAATTTTATGCCAAATAGTTTCAATGATATTGAAGTCCGGCTGGATGAAGGCCATGAAAGCACCTTTATGTCGTTTTCCCCAAGTTCCAAAACTGTGATTTTTAAAAACAGTCGTTAGAAAATTACGTCACATTTTTCAAATGCAATTTTAAAGCTGCGGAATATGCCTAAAATCACCAAATAAAGACTTGGGGATATTTTTGTACATAAAACCAACATTCAGCTTTGCAATAAAGTAAATTTTACCAAAATCCAACCAGTGGTTCCAAAACTGTGATTATTTTAATGTAGGTAGCACTCTCAAAAAACACGCTTTTTGAAAAGTGAACTGTGAAACTCGAAAAAAATTAAAAAAATTCATATTAACATTTCAGGATTTTTTCAATATATTACGATTATTGAGCTTTGATTTAAAGGTTTTTTGACACAAATCCAACCAGCGGTTTCAAAGCTGTGATTTTTTAATACAGTTACTACAAAATTCTATCATTCTTAAAGGTGCAACTTTGAAGCTCCGATAAATGCCTAAAATCACCAAATAAGAACTTGTGTAACTTTGTTGTAAAGAAAACCAACATCCAGTTTTGCAATAAAGTAAATTTTTTCAAAATCCGACTACTAGATCCAACGTTTTGAAAATAATAAATCTTTGTTTCTAAAATTTTCTCTTCCTGCTGGGTTAAAGTGCCACAGTTTTGGAACCGCCGAGCGGATTTTTACGAAATTTACGTTTTTATATAACTAAATGTTGGCATTATAACAGAAAAAACCATCAATATTATGGAAGTTAATTTAGATAACTTTTGCGCGTATGGAAAAAAGACAATCAAATTTACTTTTGTCCGAACATTTAGTTGTTAGGGCTCGTACCTTTGTTTCTAATATAAGTTAATAACGGGTCAAGTTATCAAGTCAAACTCTTCATCACCGTTTTAGTAAATAGGATTTCCTGTTTCAAAACAAACAAATATTCTGATGTTCTTTTGGAAACTGTAGTTAGCAGGAATAAATGTATGTACCAGTGTTGACATAAAAAGATTAATTGTAATCCATCACATTAGTAAATTAGTCCAAATGCTAACAGACCTATAATATAATATAATATAATATAATATAATATAATATAATATAATATAATATAATATAATATAATATAATATAATATAATATAATATAATATAATATAATATAATATAATATAATATAATATAATATAATATAATACCTATAATATAATATTTTCTTTATAAATCTGGCTTATTATTTCTTCACCTCACAAAACACATACGTTTCTTCATTCATTTCCCAGATGTAAACCTAATCTAATTTATATTCTGTATTTAGAGTAGGTACCTGGGGTACAATTTAATAAATTATTGCTTTTGCTCTGAAGTAAATAACTAATTTTCGTCAAAAAAGATGACGTACATGCATCAAAAATGATGAACAATGTAATAAAGAGGTTTTATACACAACATAATTATCGACGTCACACTAGTGATAATGGGGTAGTAATTTTAGTTGTCTACCTACTTCGCCATTTCGTACACGTAATAAAATTATCTGCCACCCACACATGTAACTGTAATTAATTTAAGTTTTTTTTATGTCATGTTCTACAGAACTTATTTCATTAACCTTGTTTTTGGTATATTTTTTACATGGACTCTGTACGTATTAAACTAAGACACTACTTTTAATTATACAGAATATTGAATTAGTTTAATATTTGTTTAAATTTGTTTATAGTATTATATAAAACCAGTTTTTGTTTTCTTCCAGTTAAAATTTAATGATTATACTTTTTTGTATCTTTATAAGACAAATGAAAGAGTTTGTTTATATTTTTGTCTCTCAAGCAAGAGAAGTTCACACTGGAAGATGTATAATTTATTTGCATTCCTTTTTCGTTTATAGATTTAATGATGTCTTTCAAACAGTGTCCTTAGGGAAATTGTTTTTGTTATACATAATATAAATCCATTCATATTGAGTGTCTATCCTTTTATAAATCCGTTTCTTATTTACAAGGCGTTTGTTAAATCTCTAAAGCCAAGACTCGTTTGAACATATTCCATACCGGAACAAAGCAATAAATAAATTATTCAAATTTATTTGGACCATCTCGTCTCTTCTCTGCATTTCTTTTGAATATTTTAGGTGTATTGGCAGATGCGCCTAGTATATTAGATAACCAAAAAGTAAATCTCACCTTTTCCCAATACGTAAGTTTGAAGTTAGTAAAAGGTTATTTATATTCAGAAAGTCAACCGGCTCTTATAGCTTTCATTTTTATTAAGCTTTTTTATGGTTTGTATCCAAGTTTGAAGCAATATTGCGCAGAAAAATTTATAAATACGAAAACCACTCCTATCAAAGCAGTTTAATCAGTGAGATGAGGCTAAATGAAACTTTTTTGAGTTCCGCATAATAACTATTTTTAATTAATTTGTAATAAGCACCTAGATGGCTGCTAAACCATGACTCACTATTAAAATTGGTTTAAGTATCTTATACAATTTATAATAAAATGGAAACCCGCAGTGCAGTTCCATTTAACCTGAAAATGTTATTTTCTACGTGACCTCTCTAGAGATTATTTTTCCAATAAACATTTTTTCTTATTTTAAATAGGTTCGCAACTTTCATCCGCTATATTTTAATTTTAAATACTTTGAAAGCTTATTCTAGCCAATCAACAGAATGAGATTTGACTATATTTGGAACACAAAATATGATTTCATTCTTTCTGGAAGTTTTCTGTGAAATATTAAATTGTATAAAGAAAATGGAGTCATGTCTACCGAAGTTCTCATGCAACAACTCTAAACTAGAACAGCCTGATATAAAATTTATATTCGACTGTAGGTATACGTTCACATGCATATTGGAGCTTGGAATTTACATACTCGTAACAATATTTCTATTACTTCTGACAAAAAATTCAGCTCGTTGAAAGTGAAACATTTATGAAGCAGAGAAGAGCAACCATATAAATAAATCATACTGTTTTTCTGCTGTGATTCAAATGCGTATCAAAATATTATATTGTTTAAGTTTGCTAATGTGACACACTATTAAAAAGTTTCATAACCGCTGCGAATTTTGTAAAGCAATGAAATTTAATCTTTTATACATAATTTAAAAGAATAGTGTGCTGGGGCGCTTGTATAGCTAAAAACTTCCAGTTAATAGCTCAAGTTAGATCGTTAAATCTTCCAAGCGACAAAAATAAAAAACTAACTTGGTTTAAAGTTAAATGTGACAAATTGGACCAGTAGATCAATAAAGTGATATATTGTTAACCTAAATGTTCAATGTAAATTAAAGGAATTTAGGTCAAAGTTGGGGAGATTAGTTGAAAACAGCACTACTAAAATTGGTTGTTAATCCAGATATTAATTAAAATTACCTTTTCAAATGGTTTTATGGAACAACTGTTTTAAATTTGCACATTGGTGAAGCGGGATAAAACTATTGTAATTATTCTATGAAATTATTATATTAGTAAGAATAAACAAGAAGACTTTGGGATTAATGCTAAATTACACATGTTCTCCTGAAAAAAGTTCCATGTCATACGAGGTATCAGAGGCAACTTTCATTTTGTGAAGGATCAAGTAAAACGTAACTTTAATTCTGTGTAAGTTTTAATAAAGTAGTTCTAATTACAAAATACTAATTTTCTTGTCTTCCTTCATCAACTCTAAAATATCTATTCTGCATGTGGAAAATGAGGCTGTGCTTATTCATTTGAGATAAGAAATTGAAGAGAAAGCTAGTGTTTTAGAATGTAGTTTTATAAGCCATAATATTAGATACATATTATAATAAACAGATACGATTTATCACCCACAGAAAAACTGTGAACTTACAGTCAAAAGTATGAAGGTTTTTACAAAAACATTATACATATTTCGGAATTGTATAAGAAAGTCATATGCTGGATTTTTAATATTTAAATTAAATTGTCGATTATTGATGAAATGATTTGAAATATACAGGGTGTCCCAGTTTATATCGTCAGGATTTCACCAGTCGATAGTTTATAGAAAATTAAAGGTGGTTTGTCTAATAAACTATGGTCGAATATTGCTTCCTTTTTGATATACAGGGCATTAAAGAAAATAAATTATTTTAAATAATTTGCTATAAATCAATAATAAAAAACGTACGCCACTGTTTTTTTTGCAGCACAAATATGCAGAGACTATTTTTCATTCAATTTAGAAACTTTTTTGTATCTTATAATTTTTTGATAACTTAACTCAAAATAACCAAATTAGTACAGTAAATAGAGAGAAAAAAAGGCCTCAAATAGACTTTCTTTATCCTACAGCCAATTTTTGTAGAATGTAGACTGTAGAGGGTCACCCTGAAAGTTTAAAACTGAGTTTTTGTATTCGTTGGATTTTTTTGTTTATTGAATAACTTCTTTCCTATTTTCGAAAAAAAGAGTCAGTACAAAGTTGTAAAGAGAAGTATTTCCTACAACTTATCTTTTAACCTTTTTTGATATTGTCGATATTTAAAAAGTTGTTCAACAAATAGGTTGAAAATTTTGGGGAAAGAGTAGTAGTAAGTAGTAGATACCTAACTAGAGAAAAATTTCCCTAAAATTTGCTACTTATTTGTTGAATAACTTTTTGAATATTGACAATATTAAAAAATATTAAAAGGAATGCTGTAGGAAATACTTTTCTCTAGAACTTTGTACTGATGCTTTTTTCGGAAATCTAATATAGAAGAAGTTATTTAATAATAAGAAAAAAAAGTGAAGTTATCAAGAAATTGTAAGATACAAAAAAGTTTCTAAATTGAATGGGAAATACTCTCTGTATATTGGTGCTGCAAAAAAAACAGTGGCGTACGTTTTATTAAATAAAGTATTTTTTAAAATCCCGTACGCACGGGATAAAATAATTGCAACCACTATTAATAGAAAATACAAAAAAAAAGATCTATGCAAAATTTCAGAAGGTTAATTTTTTTTTATTATTGATTTATAGCAAATTATTTAAAATAATTTATTTTCTTTAATGCCCTGTATAAGGTGGCTGTGCACAATGTACCTTTTTGGCCTCAGTGCCTGCAGGAACTAAGGGATTCACCCTCAGTGCCCGCACCACCAAAGCAACAACAAGCAACAACAATGCCCTGTACATCAAAACGGAAGGAAAATTCGACCATAGTTTATTAGACAAAACACCTTTAATTTTCGATAAACTATCGACTGGTGACATCCTGACGATATAAACTGGGACACCCTGTATAGTAAATAAGTCTTTAAATATTGGTGAATGCGCCGGGTTTAATTTCTTCCTGAGAATAAAAAATGTCAACCTTATTTTCACTGTTTCAAGAAAAGAACAAAAGAATACTAGAGTTCCTAATTCTGTTTGTGCACTTTTTAAAGGAGATTTTATAAAAATTTCGCTAGGATAGATTAAACTTTTTCTTCCATTAGTTCAAATGAATAGCAATAGTTCAAAAATGCATAAATCTTAAAAATTCAGTTTTGGAATTGGTTTTTTTTATTATACAGCATGTCTACGGATGGGGTTGCATATGTATATTTTATATCTTTTTCAGAGAAAAAATTATTCTTGATAAAAATTCTGCTTCTCTCAAAACATACGTAACCCCAATCTGATCTTCGTACAGACATACAGTTGGTTCGAAAGAGACCTACCTTTATTTTTGATTTACAATAAAAAGTATTTAGGAAAAAGTTGTTTGTATTTAAAAAATAACTCTAGATATAAAATTATTTAAGTTCTAAATGTGGAACTTCATTTTCACTTTCCAAACACCTAAACGAATACAAAAACAAAAATTCAAAAATAAATACGAAAATTCTATTCACATTATGCATAATCGTTGTTAGAGGGACACATTCGAATTGCGTTTGTAATGTTTGTTTATGAATTGTATAATACAAAATTTTTTTCAATAGCAAATGTTGAAGAAAAACCAATTATAAAGAAAAACTAATTACAAACTAAATTATTATCAATTACAATTTGAAATGTCAATGAATAATGAGTTGCCATTAAGTTGCCAAAATCAACTGTAATACGTTTTAATTCGTTCATGTCAAAAAATCAAAGTACCTTATCTAAAATAGTAGATAAAGTGCTACTTTATCTACTATTTTGAGTTGATAAAAGCACACTTTAACATTTGCTATAGAAAAAAGGTAGTTTTCTCTCGAACAAATTTCATGTTTTAGTCACTCATGCACCACAGCCTATTTATAGACTTTGATTGGGTTTCTAGAGATTTGGAGGAAAGCAGAATTTTTTATCAAGAATAACTTTTCCTCGTAGTGCATATTAAAAAAGTTTTTCCCGTATGTAACCCCATCCGTATATAGTACATAAAGTAAAGTATGAGAAAATGATCTGTTTAGAAAACAAAAAAATCCTAACGAATCTTGAAGACAACAAATGTTCTGAAATATAAAATTAGTATAGTTGAGTCAATAACTTTTTCATTATTTTATTCTACTCATTTAACTATTTCTGTAGTATGGGAAAACTAATAGACGGATTTCGTTACTTCTTATCCTTTTAAAAATTTAGTCCAACAATAATAAACCGTTTCTAGTGGGCGTTCATATATACCAATATTTGTATAGTAGTAAAAATATGCGGGCAAAGAAGAGTTTAAACCCATCTGGCAGGGAAAAATGCTTTTCAACTTCATTCTAATGTCAACAGAGTGGAACGTAAAAGGAAAATTCCTTTGCATATTTTCGTTTATATTAACGGTTTATTTGGATAGCCTATTGTGTGGTGAACTTTCACCATGCATGTACAATATACCTTCTGAAACGATTTCTTCCATAACAGCCACTTGTACAATTCTGCAGTTAATTATTTAAATGATACCCCACATTGTATTGTACCATGATTAATCTAGGTATAGTTCCAACTGTGCGAAACTTTGCTAATTTAATAATCTTCCAGATTTGCTACAAACCGCAGTGGTGCTAAGGGATTTTCTTACCTATTTAGAAGTAAATTATCCATAATAGTTTGGTCGTGTTCGCTTCGTATACTGGCCAGGTGGCCTCCTCGTCGTGCACACTCCATTTCGGCCTGTGCCCATGGAAGGCGGGCACCCTCCACAGCTGAAACACAAAATTGCCGGAGGGCCACCCAGCCAAAACCGCACAACCCCACTACACCGTCCACAGGCTCGGCACGATATGTCATCCTTAATCCCAGACCACCCTCACTAGCACTACGCACTGATACTTTTAGCACCACTTTATTCTCTCTTGACACTATTTCGATCTGTCTTTCGGCGTCCCCTGGCTTCGTGCAGTGGGACCATGTGTAGCCACCGTCATGGAGTTCCGTTAAAAGGCCTTTGCAGACACTCTCCCCGTTTTTGATATCTTGGAAACTTAGACCAGTCTCAGGGGTTCCTACATGAAAAAAATATTTGTCTCAATTTACTTGCAGAAATAATCAAATATGTATAGATAACACTTAAGTGGATTTACTTTTCTCGTGAAAGTAAAAAAATCGTGTCTTTAGAGTCTATAAATATAAATAAGGGGAAAGTTCCGCTAATTTTGTTTCTTTGTTGGGTTATTTACGGCAACTCAAGCGCTTTTATATGTTTGCACCTATAAAAATTCCAATAAAATTTAAAGGGCTTTTCTAAAATTGCATCAATTATTTGATTGGAAATAAAAAACGACAAAAAATAATGGAAGCTGTTAGCTGTCGAATAAATTTCTCATCTTATTTAATACATTGATACGAATAAAAGGTTTATGAGATAAAAAAACTTTGATGCAAGATGTTGTACATAAAATACCAATATCTTATTTTACGTCAAAACGATGAAACGTCAAGTTAAATTTATAGCACGGTCATTTATTACGCTGTTTTCGGTTTGATTTAAAGCCATTTTTGTTATTTTGCTTTTTGTGTTTTAAATTTTTAGTAGCAACATGATAACGCTTTTGCATTTGTATAAAGAAATATTTTATCCTCGTGTCGTGAAACGGTATATCGGTATATCCTTATTTTTACCAATACAAATTACAATAAAAAAAAGCTTTAAAATATACCTATTGCTAAAAAGAATAAATCATTTTCTGTACTCAATACACATAATACATGCATATGACTTTAGAAACATTTTATAATTAAGTAGTATTTAGTTTTGATTTAAACATTACATGAAGTTAAAAGTAAAACATCACATTTAAGTTTGAATGCTTTCTGCATAATTTAAATGATATATGTAACCAACAATTAAGCTAATTAAGCTTGCATATAGTAATGCCAATTTTTGTTTTTGAAGCTTTATCTCGTAATGTATAAGTGCAATTTACAAAAAAAACTATTTTGACTATAAAGTTTACGTGAAACTTTGTGAAATTGTGTGTAAACAGAATATATCTACAGTTGGATTCTTGTAATTTGTCCTTTTCGTCACAAATTTGTTTTTGATCTACAACGTACTTTGTTCACAATACGATTAAACGAGCAAGACAACTGTTATAGTGAGTCGATTATACGAGCTCTAACAACTAAATGTTCGGTCAAAAAGTAAATTTGATTGTCTTTTTTCCATACGCGCAAAAGTTATCTAAATTAACTTCCATAATATTGATGGTTTTTTCTGTTATAATGCCAACATTTAGTTATATAAAAACGTAAATTTCGTAAAATCCGCTCGGCAGTTCCAAAACTGTGGCACTTTAACTAAGCAGGATGAGAAAATTGTAGAAACAAAGAATTATTATTTTCAAAACGTTGGATCTAGTGGTCGGATTTTGAAGAAATTTACTTTATTGCAAAACTGGATGTTGGTTTTCTTTAAAAAAAAGTGTCACAAGTTTTTATTTGGTGATTTTAGGCATTTATCGGAGCTTCAAAGTTGCACCTTTAAAAATGATAGAATTTTCTAATTACTGTTTTAAAAAATCACAGTTTTGAAACCGCTGGTTGGATTTGTGTCAAAAAACTTTTAAATCAAAGCTCAATAATCGTACTATATTGAAAAAATCCTGAAATGTTAATATGATTTTTTTTGTATTTTTTTCGAGTACCACAGTTCACTTTTCAAAAAACGTGTTTTTCGAGGGTGCTACCTACATTAAAATAATCACAGTTTTGGAACCACTGGTTGGATTTTGCTCAAATTTACTTTATTGCAAAGCTGGTTGTTGGTTTTATGTACCAAAAATCCCCAATTCTTTATTTGGTGATTTTAGGCATATTTCGTACCTTTAAAATTGCACTTGAAAATTGTGATGTAATTTTCTAACGGCTGTTTTTAAAAAATCACTGTTTTGGAACTTGGGGAAAACGACATAAAGGTGCTCATCCAGTCCGGACTTAAATGTCAATGGCATAAAATTAAACGTATTCTACGCAATTATCCACCAAGAACAATTGGGGACTTAAAGACAAAAATAGAAGAAATTTGAGACAGTTTCACGCCAGAATTGTACCAAATATTGATAAATACAATTCCTGCTAGAATACAGGCAGCTATTAAAGCAAAAGGAGACGTATAACCTCTTATTAATGGTCCTAAATTAAAAATTATCCCAAATTCATTTTGTAAAATTTGATAGATAATTATTAAGGTTAAAATATTGTTAAATCCAATAAATAATTTTCTTCTATGCATAATATTGTTATTAAGGCTTTATCTTATTGTATTGTTAGGTGTTTATTAATTACTCGTATTTGCGTAAAATTTCCAGTTCTCCTTTCTAACTTCAAAAATTTACTTTTGTCCGAACATTTAGTTGTTAGGGCTCGTAGTTGCCTAAAGCCTAAACGACCAACGTCTTTTATGCGTTATTGCGTGATACGAAAATAAAAAAAAATAAGATGACGAAACGGACAAGTTAAAAGCATCCAACTGTATTTTAAAATATAGTTAATAGGTACTTTAATAAATGATTCATGTACTAAGTCTCTGTGGATGTCCACTGCTGGTGGTAATAAATTATTTACACTTAAATCCATTGAGAGTAAACTGTGTTTGTGGCCTTTGCTACCAATTACACTGTATCTATACAAGTATCTTATGAGATAAATAAGATAGGTAAGACGTCAGGGATTTTGAGTAAAAAATCTATACGATTTTAAAATAGACATGAAGTTTTCCTTTCCTGCCATTGCTGAACGTGGTCGCTATTTTGGAAACATGGTACCAAAAACAGTTTAATATCAGTCTTACCGCTAAAATAAACTGCTGGCCAACTGAAAAGTACCAAGCGAATTTTTAGGTTGAATTTAAAATAAAATATTTTGGAAAATAGAAAAAATATCAACATGCGGTTTTCAGGATTTCAGAGATAATTTAATTGAGAAAACGCTAGCGTTAGCCGATTGTTTTATTTTGAAGTACATTACTATCTACAGGGTATGAAAGAAAGTTGTCTTTTTTTTCTCAAATTTTATAACTACCAAGATTCCACAAATTAATAAAATATTTTTTTCTACGAAAATGCGGAATGACGATTTTTCTGACAAGATAATCGAACTTGAAAGTAGGCTTTTGAAAAACTAGTACGGAAAATTAGTGTGGAAATTTTTTTCCGCACAAATTTTTTTAAACTTTCCACACGCAAACAAAAACATCAAGAAGTACTTACATTTAGTTATAATTGTAACATTTATTTAATATCTAACAACGGGAGAAGTGCACATTAGTTCATCGCTTTCGCTTTAGTTTTGAAACTCCATGTTTATATTCACGTAATTTGATCTCAAAATCAAAATTATTTCGATGACAGGACACGATTTATAAACTGTCAACAGCTATCAGCTTTCAGTTCTATGACAACAAACTCACTTGATGTTTTTTTTAATTAGAAAAAGATTTACAAAATATCTGATGTGCCCAACACATGACTTTCTTATACTTACGGATAGTATCACAATAATTACTTTTCCTAAAGAAATTAAGTTAAATTTCTTGTAAAAACTTTGAATGTTTCCAGCAATTTTCAAATAGTTCTCTGTCGCACTTATTGCATTACGCATAAATCTGTCCTTGTCCCACTCATTATAACCGAATTTTACGACAAATATGTGTTTTATTTTAGATTTTTGACCTATTACTCACTTAAAAAAATCTCCCGTTATGAAATTACATTTATTTATTCATTATTATTGTTTTCGGTACCATAGAAACCAGTAAAATAAAAAAAAAAACTAATGGACCGGTCCTTCTGGGATTCGAACCCGGGACCCTCTGTTTGGCAGCCATATAATGAAACACATGGTCTACCTCGACCATCGGATTCAACTATCAACGCGCGCTATGAGAAATATAAAGTGTTTTAAGAATATCTAGTTTTTTTGAAATTTTTTTGACGGAATTTCAAAAAAAAGTTCAAACAAAATTTGTTCAAAATTCAATTCTAACTCAATGTTAAAGAATAAAAAAATCTCATAAATTGTTTATTTTTCAAGATATTCTTAAAAAACCTAAAAATATCATCAGGTAACTGTCACTTGTTTTGGTGCTAGATGAAAAACATTGAATGTGGCACCCACAATTTTGTTCAAACTCTTAAATATGAAATTTGAATCAAATCCGATAACTCGTTTTTGAGTTATGGTGGATACAGACAGACACACAGACACACACACACACACAGTCAGACAGACAGACATCATGGCGAAAATGGTCAAAATGGATTCAGGGGCTCTCAAAACGTGTAAATCCATCAAAATATCGAAGTCGAAAAAATCACGATTACGAAAGTAATAATTTTATTTTTTACGAATTCCACGTTTTCGTAGAAAAAATCGTATGTAACACGCTTGCGGAAATGGCCCATGACAATACGAGTGTGAAATTTGCAGCACTCGCTATCGCTCGCGTTGCAAATTTCACACTCGTATTGTCATGATGCGTTTTCCGCACTTGTATTACAATATACTATTTTGATGTAGATTTTTTTAGTCCTTACTTAATGGGAAAAAGATCTGTTTCTCAAATTTTTGATATTTCTGTTATTTTATAGGATACCGAATTTTTGCTGAAAATTTCATTTTTTCTTTGTTTTTTGTCGTTCGGCCGTATTGTGTTTTGTAAGAACCAATCTCTATAGTTGATTATAATACCTTATGAATGGCTTTCTTATGAAAAGTACATTTTTTGTACTTTCATTAATTTATTGGTAATCAGTGGCTTATCAAAAATCGGTACACGTTCGCTAATTTGTAAATTTTTTTAATTCATTTTTTGAGGTTATTTTCTTAATGGAATAAAATGGAATTTAGTTAGTTTATGTTCACCATTAGTTTAAGTGACTTATATCCTCGAAACGGGTTTTTCACCTTTTCAAAAATTTGCTCATATCCGTGTATACCGGGTGGCCACGAAATCGTTTTACAACCTCCACCATTTTGTTACATTTAACTGTATTAATTTGAAATGTGGCATGGTTTGACTGTTGAAAGGAATAATCAATTTGACGTTTAAAACAATCTAATGACACTTCCGGTTTCATCGGAAGGGCCACGTACTAACTTTCAAAAATTTTTAAAACAACCCTGGACATTTTTTTCCGTAATAATTAGATTCTACTTAAAATAACCTTTTTATCGACATATTACATGATGACATTTGCTTTCAAAATGGCGCATAATTATTATTGCGAATACCTGTTCAACAATATTTAATTTAATAAAAAATTTGGTATCTTTTAAAATAAGATGGATATACAATTTTTGAGAAATTGGCTTTTTCCTCATTAACCAGGTACTAAAAAAATGGCCATCAAAAAAATATAAAAAAAATTTTGGGGAATCTCGGTAGGTATAAAGTTTGAGAAAAAAAGACGACTTTCTTTTATACCCTGTACACAGTAACGTACTTCAAAATAAAAAAATCGCGTCACACTATTGTTTTCTCAATTAAATTATCTCTTGAATCCTGAAAACCTCATGTTGATATCTTTACTCCTTTTCAAAATATTTGACTTTAAATTCAACCTAAAAATTCCTATGCAAATTGAAAGTGAATAAATTTTTATACAAAAGTAGTAAAAATATACCTACATTATTAATCGCATGGTTATCATTTTTGGAGGATGAAACATGGTTCTAGAATGTGAAAAGGTTCTTGATCAAATAGGCCAATCGTAGGGATATGAATAAAGGCGAGAGAGCCAAAAGCAATTTAAGGACGTGGAAAGTCGATAAACGTATGCAACCCGTCACTAATGAATAAGAAAAAAGCATTCTGTAATTGTATCGTAATTAATCTCATTAAAGTACAGGTAGTAAATGTCTAATAAATCAATTAAAGTATGGGACTAGAAAAATTATATTTTAAATCTATAGAGAAATATACAGCAACTTTAATCTTTAAATTTTTATGTTGTTTCTGGGTTACTTCAAACGTGTAGTTAGACAAATCCGTTATCAAATATTTACAGACAAAGTTCATGTCTAACTCAAATTTGAGATATAAAGTAGGAAAACTAAAAAAAAAACAGCAAATAAATTTACCTGTCGATGTGCTATCACCAATTTGTAGATATAAGGCAACTCTATTCCCGTACGGCAAATAAATCTTAAAGGTGCATTGAAGCTCCCCTGTGGGCTTCAGTTCAAAGGACCCATTCCTCGTCACGAACGTGACATTGTAGCAATAATCCACCAGATGATACGTCAAAGCAAACACTGGACTACCATGTAAATGCATGTAGGGTTGTGTATGAGATGATGGAAAATAAATACGTCGGTCAACCTCTGGAAGCTCCTCGAGCTTCCCACAGAGATGTGCCTGTTTATGACTGCGTATATGTTGATGTTGTTGCGTAATATTTAGGCCGGTAAAGTGGATGTAGCCTTTCGAACAAGGCACATTTAAACGTGTTAGTCCTACCACGAGACCGTGGCCGGACTCTAATGATGGAAACCACACTAGACAGTCGCTGAGGTGAGGAAATTCTTTATAGCTTATTATTGCTTCATCGTGCGTTAAGTGAAGTTGACACTCTGTGGAGAAACAAAATTGAATTACAAGATTAATTTTGTGGTGTATCCCTTGGGCATTCGGAGGAGAAATCGTTTATTATATTAATGTTACAGCAACTGTAATTTTTCTCATTAGTTAGATATATATTTTTTCAGAAGCTTTTTCCATTAGCTATCAGTTGTACACTTTTATTATTAAATTGTTGGTGAGTGTTATAATTTTTAGTAATCCGAGAGAATACTGACTGTAATTCTATGTGTAACAATCGATTTTACTTAACCCAATGAATGTTGCAGTTAGGAATGTTACGATATTGCATTTAGTATTATGATGCTGTTGGCAAACAGATCCTGTACTACAAGCTAATAATTTTATGAACTAGCCCGTGTTGTATATAAGTAAGATTAATCAAGCGATCAATCACGTTCAGATGACAAGCTCGTCCGCATTAAAAAACTTTCATTATACACCGGCGAGCTTAATAAAGGTGATAATGATTTAATCAATGTGCAGGATTTTTGGTCAAAACGTAATGAAATTCTTCTGCCAACTTAACATTTTCATCTTACCTGATGTTGAAGGAACTGAATGAATTAATCTGTAAACAGTTGGATCTCCATCGATTTTATAGTTCACCCTGAAACAAAAATATAGAATAGTTCCGATAAAGTAGAAAATCGTTGTAAAAAATTAAGGTATACTATAGACAACATTAACGTTCTAGATAATCTCTTGTTAATTTCAAATAGAACTAGATATACGATGCGATACACCACTAGATAATGGTTGTTTTGTTTAAATTTTATGGAATCAGCTAAGTGTACACTAGTGAAAGGGGATTAAAGTTAAACAAGTTAATGGAAGGTAAACTGTAAAGGTTATCTCATGTACAATATATGATGCCTATGTTGAATTATATGTCAGCAAAATATACGAGCCGGTAAACAAAGACTGTACGAGTTAAAAGATGAATATTTTATTATTCGGCTAAAACAAATCTGCAATCTCTACTTTATATTTTGGGTTTTCTTTGTGTTTGAGGTACAATCTAGTTAAGGTGGATAAAGCGCAACTGTTTATCTAAAACAATTATTTGGTATAAGCGTTAAGAATTTGCATACACCAGATTAAGGATATTTGAGGACGTGTACACAATTTAGCTTAGAATATGGTAATTAACAAAGATAATACATACTGGAATCATAAGGACTGAAATGTCTGAGTGGTCCATCTACAAGCTTCATTAAGATTGTAGTGTAATTACCATGTTAAGCTAGAACATGTTTTTTTCGTCTGCTAGTTTCGCTGATTTTATTAAATCTAATGGAGATTTTTTTTTCAATTCATACTATTTTTCTCATTCGTTTGAAAGTTTTGCGTATTTTATTTTTGTGTTATACATCAAATATATCAGAATAAAATATTTAGTAAAGAGGCAGTACGCCATAGACATTAAAAATTGGATAATTATTCTGATTGAAAATTATATGGTAAAATTTCAATTAACCCCAGAATTTATCTAATCCATCACTTTGTAGACAGACAGTTTTCTCAATAGTTGGAGTAGACATAAAGAAATAATCAAGTGACCGATTCGATCAGGCGACATCACACTCCATATGTCTTTTCTGGGAGATTTCACAAAGAATGAGATTTAGGTAGGTACATTACACAAGTCTAACAGAAAAATTCTGCGTGATAAAGACAAATAAAATTCAGTAATACAAAAAAGTAATTTATGAATTTCATTCTCTACAAATTTTATAATAACTCCAAAAACGATTTAACGCATATGAAAACATGATATTTGCTGAAAACCGATTTTCAGTTTTCACCCTCTTTGACCTTGAATATTTCAAGACGCGTATACGAGATTATATGGGACTTTTAACGGAGTGTTTAGAATGTCAAAACGAAGGTCTATGCAAATTTTCAGCTTATTACCTTTCATTCCGAGGTTCGGCCTTTTTTTCGTCTTATTTGACTATACTATTTATAATAAAATGGAGTTTCAACACAAAACAGTCTATCCTAATTTAAAATTTAATTGAAGGCACGGTACAGTTGGCGCCATGGAAAATGGGATATGTCTTGAGACAGATGTTGGCCTTTTTCTAGTGGCGTAGAGCGGGTTTCTACCTGCCAGATGTTTCTCTAGTTATTTTTCTACCCGTTGTAAATTTTAGGTCAATAATAAGTTACATGAAGCAGATTTTCGTTTCCAAAAGCTTTCTTGATATTTTGAGAGATAATGCTTTATACATAGTTATTTGGTCATAATTATTTAAATAAAGTATAATTAATAAAAATCTAATTAGTTACTGTCAGTATAATAGTAACTTGATTAGTTGAAATAATAATAAAATTTGTTATAATTTCACTTTTATAAAACGATTTCCAAACCACTAAAACTATTCCATAATTTTCATAGTATTCCCTACTCTTTGGTAAGAGCACAAATGTTGGAAATTCCCAATTTTACCACCAGATTCACATGCAACCACCTGACTCAAAAAGGTGTATCCTTTTCCCGTAAATATAAAAACGAACGTTCCATAAAAGCAAGAAAAAAACCTCAATTCTAGGAAGAAATGCGCGCAAACCGGGGATGCAGCGACGCATCGATGAATTTTCCTGGCTTCGCAGAACATGCGTAATGGGTTTTAATTTCGAAAAATGACACCTCTATTCTGCCTGCATACCCTCAAAAATTTACGACGTAAAATGTAAATGAGTTATGAGCAAAATTCAAACAGAACTCATAATTGTTCATAACAAATTACTAATTTATTATAAAGAAGGTTGAGTTTTTAACTAACTCATTTTGTTAAACAATCTTCTACGAGGGTTTTGTAAAAAATCCCTATCGAAATTCATTGATTCTGATTGAAAAATGCAATTGTTCATCAGCGGTGCTAATTTCAAATTAAAAAAGTGACCATGTGAAATATCTATTTCAACATACTTTAAATCTTGCAGTTGTAAATTTTTTGCACCCATGTTTATAATGACGAATTGAGGCTGTAAACAAAAATACAGCCAGGTGGTAATTTTTCCCGAACAGACGCTTTTTTTTTGTCTAATATAACTGGACTATGATGCAGGTCGATGTTTTGAACTAAAATCCCGTTTACACAAGGTAAATTTTTGTGTCCCATTTTCCATGGCGCCAACTGTACTATGCAGATTGGAAAATGGCAACTATAGTCCATTTTTTAGACAGAGATCGTCTGAGTAAGCGATCGTACACCGGTTCGACGGGCTTAGCACCGCCACTTCGGAGCTGCGTTGGAGTCAGTTGGATAACCCTCGAAACACAGACAAAATATCTCGGAATGACGCTCAAGTACTTTTGATGAACGCAGCTCTACCGGGTGATCATTTCAATTTGAGCTCTATATAGTTTTCCATGGAAATTTAAGTTAAGACTTTGATTAGCTCACACAAACAAACAAAACAAATTAATTGAAATGTCAAATTTATGAACTGTCAGTAGTAAACAATAAATAGTGAACTAATCAACGTCATAACATCAATGTCCATGGATAACTAGAGCTGAAATTGAAATGATCACCCGGTTCAACATGTGGATGTCTGTCTCATTTCATCGTATCAGTTGTTTCAATAAGATTTCCGACTAGTTGCCATTTACTTATCTCTATATCTGTATACGAGGGGCAATCAAAAATAAATGAGAATTTTGCTGGGAAGGCCATGAAAGTTAAAATCGAGCAACAACTTTTAGGGCTCGTCAGTTGGAATGTTGGGCGGGGGAAACTAGCTAATCTGCATGGTCGAGTCGATACATGAGTGATGAGTGCATAATAAGATGAACGAGCAGGAAGCTCACACGTACGTTGCGCATTATCAAGTTTCTGGTGAAGGATGGGGTTAGACCAGCTGATATTTTCCAAAGATCACCCGAACAATTCGGGGAAAAAACCTTGTCACAGTCCCGTGTGTTTCATTGGCAGAAAACTTTTTCTGAGTGTCGAGATAGCGTCGAAAATCAAACCCACAATCGCCTTCCCAGAACGAGTTTGACTCACGTCGTGAACTTCTGGAGATTGACCGTCTCATGAAAATTGGAGAAATCGCTGCTGAATTCATGCACAACTAAAATTAAGGCTGAGTATGAGAACAAAAGATGATGGAAACTGATAAAGTGCGTGATTTTGGTCTACGACAACGCCAGGCCACATGCACCGAACCTGACGCAACAATAAATGAAGGAAATCGCTTGGGATTTACACCCCCCTATAGTCCGGACTTGACTCCGTGTGACTTCTACACATGATAGGCACTGAAGGGGAGCGTTTTACCGACAACGAAGTAATTGGCTCACAACATGTCCACTTTCTTTCTTCACACCTGCATGAAAAATCTTGTAACTCGTTGGGGAAAATTCTTTTCCAAAGTGGGAGACTATGTAGAAACATAATATAAGAACCTTAATTTTTTTCTACTTTCAATGAATTTTCATAAACAAATTCTCGTTTATATTTGATTGCCTCTCGTAGTTAAATTAACCGTTAATGCAAAATTTTCAATTAAAAATTTGTCATATCCCATGAGCTTAACATGTAGCATATTTAATATTCTTTATTTTTATCGGTCTGCGGTGTTTTTAATATGAATCGACAATTTTGATGCATGTAGGCGTATCTACCACATAATGTGAGAGATTTGGGCTCTAGCGACGACTGTATCCGCAAGAGGAAATGTTATACACAGTTTCCTCCCTAGTTGAACTAATATACAGGGTGATCAGTAATTGGCGCACTCCGAATACAGGGCGTTATAGAGCACATTAAAACTAAGGATAATCTGCAAAGAAAAATTAAATCTGATGATTAGTTTCCGAGTTATAGAGTTTCCCTCATCCAAGTTACAAGCTAATTATTTTAATAACCAAGACAAAAATGAGTGAATAATTCATGCTACTATAATCTCTGGATAAAATGCAATATGATTTGTTCAATTTTTTTCACAAAACCTCTAATACAAAGAAATTGAAAATGTTTAAATTTAATAAAATACCTAAATTTGTGAGAAATTTGAAGTTTGGCAACCTCTCAAACTCCCCTTGGAATAAACTAAAATACCTTCTATTTCCATGAAAATATTAATAATGAATTTCAATTCTTGTTTCTGTTTTTTAATAAAATTGACAGTACCTACTAAATTACTTTGACAAGTTCTCGCATCATAAAATATTAAACGTTTCTCTTTTTTTTTCTCTCCGAACCTATTCACATGTTCAATGCAGTGTTGCCACTTTTATTTACGCAAAAATGGTCATATCTTTGTAAAAAATTTGGTCATTCTTAACACGTAAAGTTTCACACAGTATGCTCCAAGTGCGCCAATTACTGATCACCCTGTATACTATTTCAATTAGCTTGGTTTTAGTTACGTTGTTTATTATATTAAAAAGATCATATTGCGAAATGTAATTTCCAAAAGCCATATTTTCTTCTAAAAGCAATAATTGTTATTAAGGTCAGTATCACACATTTAGAAAATACACTGCTTGTGTTTTTATAAATTTTAATTAAAAAGTGTTTTACTAGAACAAAATAATAGTCTTTTTACGTACATATAAGTCTAACACCACAAGGATATTGTTGTTATACATATTAGTCATTTGACACACATCAAAAGCATGCTATACTTACTCAAAAGAGAAATTCGTTTTCTGATATTCTTTATTGCTTTCAAACGTCCAGTTCACCACCAACTCGGAGGATTTCAATTGACTTCTAAAGACGTGTGGCTCACAATTGTACTCTTGGAACCCTCTAAATTCGCCTGTGAGAGCTCCTTCATTTGATGAACTTATTGTGACGTCTATCGATGGTCCCGCCACCACTCTTTGGATATAAACTGAAATCCAGACGAAAAACAATTTCTTAGTTTATTTGTTTGAATGATGCAAGTAATACAAAAGTGCTGATATAGTAAATGATCCTGCAGAGGTTTTTGCACTTGATATTCAAATGTATGCGGATTGTATTGGCTAAACAAGATTGAGACTGTACAATTTGCTTTGGCATAATCTAAATAAGTAAATACGTGACTAACTTCCGATGCAGTGAACTAAAGTATTTTTTGTTTGTTTGATGAAATGAAAATATGACGAGGGGAAATAGGAAAAAATGTGCTCGCAGTTTCTTTAGAAATAAAAGTCGCTTTAGTAGTGAAACAAATCAAGCAAAACGGGTAAACAAAGTATTAAAAGTTTCTACTTTGAAACATAAATATTTTTCTGAAGCATCATAGGAAAAACTTCCTTTAATATGTATATGAATATTAGTTGATAAAAAGTTTTTACGGTTTTGATTCTGTTATTTCTTATCGTATAAAAAACACACAAATCAGTTCTGATATCCAACATAAAATTATATGTATCGGAAAGACGAATCTTTGACGATTAAAATTTGCACTTGGACCTTACAATTAAGTGGTTACATAAATTTTGCACAGCTACAGTAAATTGGCTCAATAAGTTTTAATTAGTTGTGGTTATTTTCTACGCCACGACCCTAATAACTTTAACAATCGAGCCATTTGACTTTCTAAACTGATTCAACAACATTAATTTTAAATTATAAAACTCAAATTAGTTTCCCTTGGTAAATATTTATTATTACGAACTTCTTTTAATGGAAATGGTGAAATGCGATGATCCTCACAAACACCACTTCACTTGTCTAGACCTAAGCTTTTTTTATAAGCGCAACTTTGGTTTCTATTGGTTGAGTAAATACAATATCTTAAATAGCTTAGTTCAATAGCGGCCTAATTGAGACACTTTTTTGCTGAAATTCTGTGCGGTTGACGTAAATATATTATCTCATGTAACATAAAACACTTGTAAGAATTTATCCCGGCCTTGTTATTAAATCCAGCATTCATATGTAATTTATCATATTTGCGTCCAGCATAAAAAATCCAATCGGGATTCTGCGAGTATTATGCGAAAAAGCTTTTTATTCTACCACCGCTTTTGAGACTACAAGCTAAAAATTTAAGTGCTGTCCAAAAAAAGCGCTATCAAATTTTAATGGAACGCATTAATCACTGGCGTGCCCTTGAAAAATATCAAACATTCCAGATTTAATGCATTATTTGAATATTCTTTTCTCCAGCTGACCTCCTGAATACATCATAACTCAACAATGGGTTATACTAATTGTTTGTGTTTTTTGAATATCATACTTGATCCGACCAAGTTGTACCATGCCCGACTTATTTTTAGTGAAGGGTCAGGGTTAATTCAATCGGCGAATCTCTCGTTGGCCAGACAATTTGGAGCCAACGAAACTAGTTTACAAATGTTCTTGTCAGTTGTGGAAAAAAAACTTGTGAAGGAAGCTATTGTGGGTTGCGTTGTTTCGGCTGCTTCTAGGTTTTATTATTCTAGTTAATAAGATGCTTAGAGCAAGAAATCTATACATGGGTAGACAATGTATCAGTTTAACAGGGAAATATTAAATTTGCATTTAAATTAGTTCCCTTTATTGATATCTGACTTTTGTTTAGCTCCTCATTGTAAGTTTCTATGCCACACAGGAACGTAAACTTGCGTGCGCTTTGAGCAATATGAACTTAATAGAATATGCAAATGTTAATATATTTGGATTTTGGGGTACTTACCTACTCCATAATTAAAAATACAACTCGCAATATTTAATTAAAACGAGTTTCTAAGTTTTGGAGAATGCGCCGGGGTTACACGTATTTATTGAAAATATGTTGTTAAATCGATGCTCCTCCTGAAACTCTTGTATATTGTTTCCGTAGCATTAAAATTGAGGAAATAACAACGTACAAAAATAAAATACATTGTGTGAGACAGGTCAATCGTCTGAATTTTAATACTGAATACCTGAATGTTTAACCGAAAAAGGATAGGTCAGCAATAAATCGAATTTCTAATAGCGATGATACGAATTTCATGATGCCAGAGCATGTCAATCGATAACTCTTTTTACTACACGTTACTATATCTGATTATACAATACATACGTACGTACAAAAACTTCGCCTTCGTTAAGGACAAACAAAAATACGTTTTATTTGTTCGCGTTGGAAATGTTTGTTTTAAAATAATTAATTTCAACTGTGGCCGAAAATTTTGTTTTTCGTAATTATGATTAATGGAACGATTCTGGAGTTTTAGCTGCCTTTGTTATTGCTGACACTAACAAGATTTTCATTGTTTTCAATTCTGAGTGTTCGGTAGGACTACTTTTAATTATTATAAAAAAGTGAGGATATTTCATTGTTGAAAAATGACAATAGAAATTTTGTACTAATGGATGTTTTCAACTAGTGATATAACAGATATCTGTTTAAATTTTTATGTAGATGAGTGAAAGTTTTATATTTATTTTACTGATTCGAAAATTAACATTGATTTATAATAAGGAAAATTAATGTTATTTAAAATAATGTTTCCATATTTCAGTAAATTATATTTACAACAAAATAAATGTTGAGAAATACTTGTGTTAGATTAACAAAAATATATATTATAATACTTAATTATTACTATTTAAAAATTTTGGATTTTGTTTAAGCTTTTTTTCTTCAAATAAATTGCTGCCAATTGAAACGTACCAAGCGAATTTTTAGGTTGAATATAAAGTCAAATATTTTGAAAAATAGAAAAGATATGAACATGCGGTTTTCAGGATTTCAGTTATAATTTAATTGAGAAAACGATAGTGTTACCCGATTTTTTTATATTGAAGTACATTACTATCTACAGGGTATGAAAGAAAGTCTTCTTTTTTTTGTCAAATTTTATAACTACCGTGATTCCACAAAGTTTTTTTTATATTTTTTTGATGTAGTTTTTTTTAGTCCTTACTTAATGGGAAAACAACCTGTTTCTCAAAATTTTGATATCCCTGTTATTTTATAAGATACCGAATTTTTGCTAAAAATTTGATATTTTCTTTGTTTTTTATCGTTCGGCCGTATTGTGTTTTGTAAGAACCAATCTCTGTAGTTGATTATAATACCTTATGAATGGCTTTCTTATAAAAAGTACACTCTTTGTACTTTCATTAATTTATTGGTAACCAGTGGCTTATCAAAAATCGGTACCCGTTCGCTAATTGGTAAATTTTTTAATTTATTTTTTGAGTTTATTTTCTTATTGGAATAGAATAGAATTTAGTTAGTTTATGTTCACCATTGGTTTAAGTGACTTATAACCTCGAAAGGGTTTTTCACTTTTTCAAAAATTTGCTTATATTCGTGTGGCTACGAAATCGTTTTAAAACCCCAACCATTTTGTTACATTTAACTGTATTAATTTGAAATTTGGTATGGTCTGATTGTTGAAAGGAATAATCATTTTGACGTTTAAAACAATCAGATGACACTTCCGGTTTCACCGGAAGGGCCACTTACTAACTTTCAAAATTTTTAAAACAATCCTGTATATTTTTTTTCCTAAGAATTAGATTCTACATAAAATTACCTTTTTATCGACATATCACATGATGACATTTGCTTTCAGAATGGCAGCATAATTATTATTGCAAAAACCTGTTCAACAATATTAAATTTAATAAAAAATTCGGTATCTTATAAAATAAGAGGGATATAAAATTTTTGAGAAATTGGTTTTTTCCTCATTAACCAGGGACTAAAAAAATCGACATCGCAAAAATATAAAAAAAAATTTGTGGAATTCCTTTAGGTATAAAGTTTAAGAAAAAAAAGACGACTTTCTTTCATATCCTGTAGATACTAACGTACTTCGAAGTAAAAAAATCGGGTCACACTATTGCTTTCGCAATAAAATTATCTCTTGAATCCTGAAAACCGCATGTTGATATCTTTTCACCTTTTCAAAATATTTGACTTTAAAATCAACCTAAAAATTCGCTTGGTACGTTTCAATTGACCAGCAGTTTAGATTTAAATATTTGTTAAACTTTTTTTGAGAATCTACATATACTATGATTTCTTAAGGTCATGTACCACCAGTCCATCACACTCTCTGTCTATACTTCCTGTTCGTATCTCTTGAGATGACAGAAACAGTATGACGCACACACACTCCTGCTGAAAATATAGGAGCTATAATTGTAGAAAAAAGTGAAAGATGCAAATAAACATTTTTAAAACTGCATATAAGTACATATGTATACTTTTTTTTGATAAAGTGTTATTGAATTAAAAAATATGAACATTTTAAAAGTTGTTTAAAATTAAATGTTTATTATTGATATTTTCACGGCACAAAAAAACTTGACTGTATAGATAATCTTTGATAAAATGTAGTTTATTTATTCCAGGCGCATCTGATAAATATTGTATAAAAATAAAGATGAGATAGAGAAACCAAAAAATAGGATAACTATTATTTTAATAAAATTGAAATGGGGGATGAACAATATTACATACAATTTCAACTACATGTATATAGCTGAATTTAATATCAAAAGAATTATTCATGCATTTTACAAATTGTTTCTCTGTATAGAAGAGTTAAATGTTCAAAACTAAAATAAATAATGCTAGTCATTTGAAATAACTATACCGGGTGATTTTTTTAGTTGGTACAGCACCTTTTTCTTGCTTATTATTAAAGGTAGAGTTTTGAAATTTTGCAGGCATACTTAGAATCATTTTTTGCATCTAATCACTGTGTTTTTATTTTTGTGCTGTTTTCCGTCTAACCGGAAGTGACGTCAACTTTAAATTTTCAAATGAGACACTATAGTTTTTCTTTTGGATTTTAAAACTAGATTTTTTTCTAAGTTAGAATGTGTAAAAAAAGTATTAGGTTGAAGAGGAAAGTTTTTGAAATAATGCGATTTTAAAGTTTCAAGTGTTGAGGTACTAAAAAATAACCGAGTTACCCATGGAATGATTTTGTAATGATTAAAATACCCGTCAAAACGCGTAGTAGGCGCATGTCAAATCAATACAAGTTTGTGTTGCCGTCTTTGAAATTAGCACTTCAAAGTTTTCTCGCATCAGTTCACAAAAAATTGGTGAAGAAAATAAAAAAAAACAATAAACATTTTTATTTAAGCAATGACAAAATTTTAAACATGAAGCTGCAATAGCAAGGAAATTATCATCACAAAAAATTTTCAAATAAACCACCATTTTGCTCTAAACACTTTTCAACTCTTCTGTTGAGACTTTCTGTTGTGTTTAGAATAAACTGGGGGTTTATCTGTTGGCAGATTTCACGAACACGTGCTTCCAAACCCGCTTTTGTTTCGCCTTCGAATTGATACACGTTATCTTTAATGTGACCCCATAAAAAAAAATCTAATGGGTTTAGATCCGGGGACCTAGCTGGCCATCTAATTGGCCCGGAGTTTCCGATCCACCTGTCCTCAAAATAACTGTTAGAACAGCGTCCATCACCCTTGCATTGTGAGGTGGGGCTCCGTCCTGCATAAAATAAATTTCTCTCAGTGTGGCCAAAGGTAAATTATCTAGATAATTTTCTTCCAAGAAAGGTAACATGATTTGGGAATAAAACGCTGCATTGAGATTTTGATCATAAACAACAGGTCCAATCAGTTGGTTGTTAATAAGCCCAACCCAAACATTGAACTTCCAAACTGTCTGAAAGTTGCTGGGTTTAGTTAAGTTTAAGTTAACCGTGGACCAGTAGTGTACGTTATGTCGATTGAAAATGCCGTTATTGGTAAAACAGGCCTCGTCACTCCAAATTACTTTACGCCAAAACCCCGGATCTTCTTGATTTTTTATCATGAACCATTCACAGAACGCAGTTCGTCTAAGAAAATCTCCTGGAAGTAACTTTTGATGTATCGAGTATTTGTAAGGATGTTGCATGTATCGTTTCAGTATTTTCTGGATAGAAGAATATGATATGTCAAATTGTACTTCTAGTTGACGAATTGAAATATTTGGATTTTCCGTAACGGCCAATAGAATATTTAATTCATTATCCTCTTGCCTCGTCACATAGCAATTTCTGTTTCGTTTCACTTTAAATTGTCCTGAAGTTCGTAATTATTTTTTTTTTAATCGACGATCAAGTCTTCTTTTTTCGGGATATTCTGCATTGAAACTGCGACAAGTTGTTAAGTATTTTTGACCATTTCGGTTGAAAATGATAAGGATGTTAAACAAATCTTCGTTTGTATAATCATTTTCCATTTTCTTCACCAATTTTTTGTGAACTGATGCGAGAAACTTTGAAATGCTAATTTCAAAGACGGCAACGCAAACTTGTATTGATTTGACATGCACCTACTACGCGTTTTGACGGGTATTTTAATGTGCCACAAAATCATTCCATGGGTAACTCGGTTATTTTTTAGTACCTCAACCCTTGAAACTTTAAAATCGCATTATTTCAAAAACTTTCCTCTTCAACCTAATACTTTTTTTTCACATTCTAACTCAGAAAAAAATCTAGTTTTAAAATCCAAAAGAAAAACTATAGTGTCTCATTTGAAAATTTAAAGTTGACGTCACTTCCGGTTAGACGGAAAACAGCACAAAAATAAAAACACAGTGATTAGATGCAAAAAATGATTCTAAGTATGCCTGCAAAATTTCAAAACTCTACCTTTAATAATAAGCAAGAAAAAGGTGCTGTACCAACTAAAAAAATCACCCGGTATAGGAGTATTAAATATTTTTACAAATTCTGTCATGATAAATTTAACGAACATTCCTTTAAATTTTACTTTCTTTCGCTAAAACTGTGCAATTTAAAGAACGAAAACGTCTAGTTTGTACACGTCTGTAAAATATTTAACATCTCAGTTGCTGGATTAAAAGCGTTCTTTTCGTTTTGTTTTAATCACTTTAGGACACTCTAGAGCTTATATTTTCAAGCTTATTTCTGTATTATACTGTCTCTAGGGAATTATGTGGATTACTTTTATTAGAGAAGTTTAAGTTTATTTTCAACACTAGACAAAAACATACTCAGGAGGCGAGTGTAAGTTGCGAGCAATAATTATTAAATTGCCCTATATTATACACCGATGATAATTAAAACATTTCACCTATAAATTTAATTGTAATTCAAACAGGAAATTATAACGGGTGTTCATTTAAAAAAGTCATCAAATTGGCTTGGACATTATTTTTTAAAAGACAACAACATCGTAAATTAAGTTGGTTAGACAAAGATAGCGACAAAGTTCAAAGTCAATTTGATGAATTTTTTAAATGAACACCCGATATAATTGGATATGCATTAAAGTGAACTGTGATTTCTTATTCAGAAATTTTTTTTCTTTTGTAAAATTTAACCTTTAATATCTCAATAATCACAATATTCACTTTTAATTGGTTGGTAATAATGGTTGGTAATAATGTTGGCACATTTTAAGAAATGTTTTGCCTGAAGAAACAAACGTGTCATAATATTACACAAACAACCCCAACTAAAACGTAAAATACGTTATGTACAACCTGCAACATCTTTATTAAAGTGGGAAGATCTATTGTTTACTGCAGAGACCAAACGGTTATTGGAACCAAATCCTGCAATAATATTTACTTTACTATATCACAGGCTCACGTACAATTAACTACATATTATATCTAGGCAGCTGTAGTCTTTCTGCAATCTAACCTGCAACATATTTTGTGTTCAGACACATTGTTCTTGCCAGGAAAATAATAGCTGGTCGTGACTTGCTTACTAACCAACTGGGGGTCTATCCTTAATGTTTTTTAACTCAGCAGCTTTAGGATAACGGTTTTTGTCATCTAATATGGTGAATGATTTAGGATAGAACACAATGGAGGTGGATGGGGACATAGTCAGCAACAAACGCGTCCGTGTTTACACTCAATTAAAATTTAGTGTAATAATTAAATTAATGTTCTCCGATGTCAGCGAGGTATAAATATGCTGTCATTAGACAATTTTTTTCTTAGCTTTTATGTACGTGAGTACCCCTGTACAAATAATAATAATTATAACGCCTAAAACAAAAACTTTATATTTTAAATTTAGTTTATTATTTACTGGAGTATACAGAGCTTTCGTGATTTGGAATCACGTGACCTTGCCTTTCGCAGTTGTTAGGCAACTTATTTCTGGGTTACAATGAGAAAGTCACGTTTTGTCGAATCATTATTATAAAGGCTTTGTATAAGAAAGGAATGTAATCAAGAACATTAACAGTTAGTTAAGGTTACCTATCGATTAAAAACTGGCCCTTAATGTTAGGAATTCTACTGTTTGGTTAACAATAAGATAAACATCCGAAAATTCCGTCAGTATGGTGAATTCTGTGTAGAAAGTCTGTTTAGTAATTAAAATGATGATGGTACAAAATGTTAAAACAAAAGCGTTTTGCCTCATTATTATAAAACTACAATACAGTTGCGTTCCAGTTTTGTACTTTGCCGTACCAAAGCGACAGAGTGAAATGTAAATATACGCTTCAACCATTTAGGACTTTTTGCAGGAAAATCAAAACATTGTGTGTTGAATACTAAATCGATTTAAAATCTATTTAAAACTGACTAAATTTGTCCCTTTATGGAAATATAATGGCTTTACTGTTACGAACAAACTTAATACTACTTTAAAAAGTAAATTTTATATTCCACAACCAGCCAGTTTTCATTAGTTATTTCAGTGTGTTTGAAATATAAAGTGTACCTGTCAATCTCTGGATAAATACGAAATTACTTTTTGAATTCATGCTGGATACTGTGTATACCTTTAGTTTAGATTATATTGTAATGTAATTTATATTAATATCGCGTGATTAAATTTGAAATTGCGGTAG
Source organism: Pediacus dermestoides (assembly GCA_963942485.1). Classification (NCBI taxonomy): domain Eukaryota; kingdom Metazoa; phylum Arthropoda; class Insecta; order Coleoptera; family Cucujidae; genus Pediacus; species Pediacus dermestoides. Next base: position 18,330,365 of record OZ012625.1, read on the forward strand.
TGTTTGCAAACTAAACTGGTTTTCAATGATTAATATTACATGCACCCGATTATTAAACCTGGTTAAATACGTATAAAAACTTTTCATCACTTCGTATTATCACGTAACCTAACAGTTATTTGACAAGCTAACTTAATAACTAGAGTTTTGCTGTAGGTTCAGTCTCGGTTCAGTAGGAGTATAAGATATGATACGACTATCATTAAAGTTAATTGTATGATTAGCTTAAGACATCAGGCAAATCACGCTAACGATGGTCCCGTCTTGTCTTATAGCTATAATTCTGACTGGAACATCAGTTTTAGGCGTGTGGGTTGTGAAGGGTTTCAAAATGGTGTTTACATTGTAAATGTTCGTCGATATTTTGAGTTAGTAAAAATAGCCGGATATAAAATATATAGTTCGCTAAATTAAATCTAATCAATATTACATGATGTCACCATTACTGATTTAGATTGAAACATTTTTGGACAATAATAATATTCCCTTATTTTGTTGAAAACTATACAGGGTGGCTGAAATCCGAGGGACACTACAGGGATCTCGCTCTTCAAATAAACGAGATGTGTGTCTCTCGAATTTCAGCCACCCTGTACTTATATGGCAAATTCATCATACAAAATATGACAAATAATCTACATCTACATTTACATAAAGAAATCCTTTTGAATAATATATTTACCACTAATTTTTTTAATCTATAAAGATAATTTCATCACTCAAATTTCAAATTAAACTTTCGCTTATGAAAAACCTCATTTAGTTGATGGATAAACTTGCGTAATCTACTTTTAATATACAACTTCGAATCAATTAGTATGTCATATACATAGCAAGTTCCAAACAAATTTGTAAAGTACTTTTAAAATATAAATTTGTATTGTGAAAATTTAATTACCGTTAATTTAATCAAACTCGACGAAGTGTATTATTGCGAAATAGGGCTTGTTGGAAAATTTATGCATTTTACAAAGCATTCGCATTTAATGATAGCACTTCAATACAATGAACCTTAATAATTTAATTACTCGTAGTATCCGGCTATGACAACAGTTACTTTCATTACAACAACATTATATTTTATCGAGTAGCTACACCAAAAATGAAACTTCTCTTTTATTTTTCGTTGGTCTTAATGTGCATTTTAATAATTGTACATAGCTGTGATAAAACCTTTCATAACATAATGTCCATGTTTAATTTTAAACCCTGGAAAATACATTTTCTTTTATTATTGTGCTAACGCACTGACAGGCTTTTAATTAAATTTAACAATGTACAAAAGGTATCTCTTGAAAACTGTTACAGAAATAGAACAATGTCAAAATTCTAATTTACAAGAAAAAATTTGACATACTTTTTCACGAAATTGTTTTTGTTTAGTTTTTAATTTAAATTTATAACGGTAAAAGAGTAATTTATTTTAGTTAAGTAGATATGTAGGTACTTTTAAATTTGTCACAAATTTTAGATTAGAATACAAATATTATTCCTTAGTGATATGCAAAAAATAGAGAATATTTTAAAATTTTCAAGTTCTTCTGGTAATAAATTAAAACGTTTAGTTGTTTCCAGAAATTAATACTTTGTTGGGATTTGTTAAGTTTGTGAAATCTTATGAACAGAACTGTATCTGATTTTGTGAACTATAGTGATCTAATTATCTTATATCGTTATTTCAAGTGAATAGTAATATTTTTATGACATGCAAAACAGAAAAACGAAGTAGACCATCAAGATTTTCTTCTCTCTTTTCAAGCTTTTGCGACATTTCAGTCCACATAACATTCTGAAAATGCGCTTTTGGAATTTAAAAAAAATTTATGAACTCCAAAAAATTACTTGGCGCTGAAGATGTCAATGTATTTCTGCTATATGAATATTTTAATAACTATTATTGAAAAAACGGCGCAAAATAAAAAACTTGGATGGATGCTGAAAGAAGATTCACCAAAAATTTGGCGTCGATATCTGTAACGATGTAGATTTGTATACAGGGTCCGTCAAAACCCTGGCATTCTTCTATAAATTCGTTAGGTTTGGAAATAGAAAAAAATTTTAAAAACAAAAGTTGTCAGAAATTTACTGATCCATAACCTAAAATTATTTCCATTAATACAGGGTGTTTAATTACGGTTGGACAGCTACTTACTTCGTTATTTTAAGTGGAACACCCTGTATATTAATAGATTTTCAGATTCTACACGTAATTTTAGATGAAAAAATGTGAAGGTTTCATATTTTTAAAATGAACGGTTTTCGAGATATTTACACTTTTAAAAAAGAATTCACAAAATTAGAGATTTCAAAAACGCGTTTATTTTAGTTATACTTTGTAGTTTTTCAAAATTATTTCGGAGTTCTAAAAAGTAATGTCTAGGGAATATTGTGATACAAAAATCTGAAATTTATAGTATACAGGGTGTTTGCAATTGACCGTCAGTTTCCATTAACTTCAAACAACGAAAACTCTATTTTTTCATATGGAACCCCCTGTATATTTGTCGTAGGTTGTAGAGATTTAAATTCTTTACCTTTTTTATAAAGTATTCCCTATACCTAAACTTAATATTTTAGGAGATATTTCAAATAATTTATATCGAATGAGAAATTCTATTCTATTTATTCAATTTAGATTGCCATGGAAATATAAAATGCTTTTAGGGAGAGGAGGACCCACACGTTAGCCGGCCAGGCCCCCCTACGTTACATCTATAGATTTTTTTATGGGGCTATATTAAGGAACTAGTGTATCAGGAACCTTTAACGACTGCAAATAATATGAAGATAATAAGAATTACTACAGCCTTCAGGTCAGAACGATAACTCCACAAGTGCTCCTAAATACTCAAGATTCTTTTAAACGTCGAATCGGTATGTGTCTTCAGGAGAACGGACGTCACTTTGAACACTTGTTTAATTGACTTTCAGTTGTATTCTTTTTATTGTATTTATTTAATTTTGTTATGATTTTATGAAATGGTTTCTTTTCTTGTTTCTTAAAATTGATGATTAATTGCAGACATCCATATTTTTATTATTTATCTTTTTTTATAATTTTAAACTAAGTATACTAAAGCGATTAAGATTTACTTTTGGAATAAATTAAGTACTTAAACTACCTTCTCAAGTCTGCTCAGCTGACTTGAGAAATGTGGACATTTTCTCTTCTCTACTCTCTCCATTAAATAGAAAAGCAGTACTGAAAAAATTTTTTTGGCATTTTGTTCAGCAAACGGAGTATACGAGTAGTTTCCTACAACCTTAAAATGACAGAATAAAGCATTTTTTATTTCCGTGGCAATCTAAATTCAATAAATAGAATAGAATTTCTCATTCGATTTAAATTATGTGAAATATCTTCTAAAATATTAAGTTTAGGTATAGTGAATACTTTATAAAAAAGGTAGAGAAATTCAATCTCTACAACCTACGTCAGAAATATACAGGGGGTTCCATTTGAAAAAATAGAGTTTTCGTTGTTTGAAGTCAATGGGAACTGACGGTCAATTGCAAACACCCTGTATACTATAAATTTCAGATTTTTGTATCACAATATTCCCTAGACCTTACTTTTTAGAACTCCGAAATAATTTTTAGAAAAGTATAACTAAAATAAACGCGTTTTTTGAAATCTCTAATTTTGTGAATTCTTTTTTAAAAGTGTAAATATCTCGAAAACCGTTCATTTTAAAATTATGAACCTTCACATTTTTTCATCTAAAATTACGTGTAAAATCTGAAAATCTACTAATATACAGGGTGTTCAATTTAAAATAACGAAGTAAGTAACTGTCCAGCCGTAATTAAACACCCTGTATGAATGGAAATAATTCTAGGTTATGGATCAGTAAATTTCTGACAACTTTTGTCTTTAAAATTTTTTTCTATTTCCAAGCCTAACGAATTTATCGAATAATGCCAGAGTTTTGACGAACCCTGTATAGTAGAAGTCTTCACTTTTAAATATAAGATTTTTTTTCTTGGGAATATAGTGGTTAAACACTCGGATGAATTGATCGCGAAACTCATTAAAGACAGCAGCAAATAATCCGATGGTAAATTAATTTCAGTGGTAAGTCTTTGCCTAATATCACCAAAAATTTTTGTTACTCTCCTTGTTCAGTTTATTTACTTGACCCTTGCATGTGACCACCCAGGTGATATTTCAAGTTGAATTTTGGACAGTCGACTCGCAATATTACAGAAAATATGCTCGATTCATGTCGAACTTTTGCAGGTAAATATGATGGAAACTTCTTTAAAGTCTGATGAAAAGTTACAAGAAAAAAGCAAATCTTTGAATTGTTTATGTTCCCAGAATGCGCCTGAAAATGAACGTTGAAATATCGTGCTATTAATATCTTGAAGTGACCTGTATTATAATTATTCGAGTACTATAAATTAAGTATGTCTGAGAATATAACCATAAAATCCAGAGTAGTTGTAAAAAAGGGTTATTTAAAAAAAAAGTTAATTTTCCTAGATTTGAAAAATTGTAGCTATGTATTGGTAAACTCGATACCTAAAAATGAGAAAAACAATGGAATTAAGAAATTGAAATTTGTGAAAAATATTGAACCAAAAATTATGTATTGCTATACATAAAAGAACACTGTAGTAGATTAACAAAATTTTTCGAAGATGGTAATATTTAAATGCATCAGTTTCCTCTCTTATAAATGTCAATATTACTGCGGTAATTTAATAGCTCTGATACTGCTGGATAATAATAATGTCGCTTGCATTATCTACATCCTACACGTGTTTGAAATTCATTGACTTGGATGACTGGTTTGTTGCTTTACGTTACAGATCCAACTGTGGGGGTAATCTGGGGAAGGTACTTCTCTATTGTATACTAAATTTAACATATTAAGTGTTCCACTATCGCACATAAATCTCCGTGATATGCAATTTTCTGTAGACTTTCCTCCCACTACATTTATACTGCAAAACCTACTTAACCCCACATAACCACCATAGAAAATCAAATTAGTAAAGTAGATCACAAAGCTTTTTCTTTGAAACAGCTCCACATATTTGCATTAACTCGTAAAAAACTTTGTTACGAAGCCAGTTTCCAATGTATCATCTGATGTCAGACCTCAACAAGATCCTTCGTATTGGCTTTAGCAACTTTTGTTTTATTTATTTGAGCAAATTGATTTTCATAGGACGTCGTAAACTTTTCAACGTTATGTGGACTTTACGAATCATGTGTGGAATATTATATTATTGGAAAATATATTTGAAAAGTGTGGATAGGCGTGCGTATGCATGTGGTTGGTTGTCTCATATTTTTGTTTCTGTTTCATTTTGCATCATCTAAAACGCAACATATATTTCCATAATTTCTTTACAGATTTATTCACCCTCCTACACTTTAACCTTATAGAAAATTGTATCACTGGTTTAAAGGCTGTTCTTCTTGTATATGTAAGTGGGACTTCGAGTTTATTAAATTATCAGATATGTCGCTAGGATAACGACGTATTGTGTGTTAATTACTAAAGATATTTTTAGATTTTATCTTGTAGAACTTCTATTTAGAATAAGGTATCTACGTAAGTAGAAAATGTAACACCTTACGTTTATCCAAGCCATACTCCATAAACCCTCTTGTTCTGGCTTCCTATGTTAAAAGCTTTCAACTAATTTAAACAGTTTACTTATTTAATTAATACAACGTTGTTATATTACTAATGCTTGGTTGCCATATAAGCTGGATGAACCGAATATAGCGGAAACCTTACATTATGTACGTACTTTTTAGCTAATTTATAAATGGTTATGCGACAAAGGAAACAAAACTGTATATATGTTTTAGTTAATTTATAATATAACCTGGATAGAAAATAAACAACAAAAACAACATTTGTCCTACTATATTTACCTAAAAATGTTTTTATTTGTACGAAGTAATGATAGTTTGCCTAAGAAAAAATTTCTTGCCCATCTACCCAAGGCCAACCTCCAAATATGAAATATCTGATGTGTCCAACACATGACTTTCTTATACGAATAGTACCACAATTATTTTTCCTAAAGAAATTAAGTTAAATTTCTTGTAAAAATCTTGTTTAAATTTTGAGGGTTTCCAGCAATCTTCAAATAGTCTCTGTCACACTTATTGCAATACGCATAAATCTGTCCTTGTCCCACTCATTATAACCGAACTTTTTTTTTATTTTAGATTTTTGACCTACTACTCACTTAAAAAAATCTCCCGGTATAAAATCACATTTATTTATTCGTTATGATTGTTTTCGGTACCATAGAAACCAGTAAATAACAAAAAAAGGTCCTTTTGGGATTCAAACCCGGAACCTTCCGTTTGGCAGCCAAGTTCCTTTAGTCATTAATCTATCTAGACTGTCGGTAGGATTCAACGATTAACGTGCACTGTGAGAAATATAAGTGTTTATCTCGTTTTTTTTTTAATTTTTTTGAAGAATTTAAAAAAAAGTTCAAACAAAATTTGTTCAAAATTCAATTCTAAATCAATGTTAAAGAATAAAAAAATCTCGTAAATTGTTTATTTTTCAAGATATTCCTAAAAAACCTAAAAATGTCTTCAGGTTGTTGTTGGTGCTAGATGAAAAAGATTTAATTTGGCACCCACAAATTTGTTCAAACTCTTAAATATGAAATTTAAATCTGTATCCGATAAGTCGTTTTTGAGTTATCGTGGATACAGACAGACAGACATCATGGCGAAAATTGTCAGAATGGATTCAGGAGCCCCCAAAACGTGTAAATCCATCAAAATCTCGAAGTCGAAAAAAATCACGATTACTATACTTTCTTATTACTTCGTATAAGAAAGTAAAAATAGATACATAAAAAAATGTATTCTCCATTATTTGAATATGCAATAAAATGATGATTAATTACGAGAATATGAAAATAACTTTTGTGGCTCTTCCTTTTATAATTTAATAAAACAATTTTAATTTTGGAAACAACAGAACAGTCAGAGGTAAACTTATTGAACGTAGAATCTAAAAATGTACTTAAAACTGATAGGTTCCATATAAAATAAAGAAGTTATCATCGATTTCCGGTATAACCAGAAGTTACAGACACTGGAAAATATTTTGGTTAAAATACACAAACTGAATAAGTTACGTATGCAAATTTTCAAAATTTTTATGTTAACAGTACATTACAATAGAGGATTAACATTTTTTTAGATTCCTTGTTTCGCATATTATTTCTATAATTTGAGTTGCCCTGAGTCCAAAAACAATTATTGTTCATTATTTTTCTTTTTTTTCAATATTTAACAAGCAATTGAAATTCCTACAAATTTGAAATAGCCGATGACGTGCCGAACACGCCCGAAAAAAAGCCGACCCTATGTGACGTCATTCCTGGCATCTGATCAAATTTAAATTGTCAATCAAGAAGACTAGAAACTTGTCAATAATATTGACGGATCAATAAACTCTTAAATATATCGTTATCCAAATCGATCATGAATGTAAAAAGTGATAATCATCGTTCGTATCGGTGTTGCTTTGTGCCTAGTTGTCCAAATACATAAAAAACGTCCAAAAAGTTGTTTTTGCACGTTCCGGAAAAATTAGAACGTCGAAATTTGTAGTTTGCCTAAAGCATCGATAAACCGTCAACAACTACAAATTATTATTGCTGTGAGGATCACTTCAATGTAAGTACAACAATAATTAGTAGTACATACCGGGGGTCTACTTTCAAACTCGCACATAGGGACTTAACATTAATTTTTAACATTATTGTGAATTCCTGCTCGCCAATTCGGCCTAGAGAAAATATTTTGGTACCAGTGGAATGAGAATCTTGTAGTTGTCGACGGTTTATCGATCCTTCGGGTTCGGGCAAGTATAAACCACAAATTTCGACGTTCGAAATTTTCCGGAACGTACAAAAACAAGTTTTTGGACGAATTTTTTAATGTATTTGGACAACTAGGCACAAAGCAACACCTATACGAATGGTGATTATCACTTTTTACATTCATAATCGATTTGGATAAAGATATATTTAAGAGATTATTGATCCGTCAGTATTATTATAATTGACAATTTAAATCTGATCAGATGACAGATGTACAGGAATGACGTCACATTTGCTTTGCTTTGTTCGGCATGTCGTCGGCATTTTCAAATTTGTTCGAATTTCAAACGCGTTTCAAAAATTTTCCAGCGCTCAAAAAATTCGGAGAAAAAAATTTTATACATAAAAGTGGGTATGAATTATTGAAAAAAATTTTTGTTGAAAAACATGTTAATCCTCTATACTTACTACTCAAAAAAGTTTTATGTATGACTGAATTTAATATTAAAAACAATAAAATAAAAATGATGATAAATGCTAATTTGTGAAGAAAAAAAATGCATGGGGCGTTAATGATAAACCTTTAGTTCAGTTTATTATAGTTTTACTCCTGATGAGCCAACCTTGGATATTTTTGAAAAAACAACTTCAGTTAGTGGACGATATTGAAAAGTACATTTATATAATTTGTAAAATTTACCTGAATGTCCCACACGTAGTTTCTATTCTTTTTTTCTTCTACCGTAAAAAACGTAAAATCTTTTTTATAAAATTATATTTATCATAAATAATTTAAGATGAGGGGACGAAAATATGCTACGATTTAAATTTTATTTTCTTCTCTACATCTAGTGAAGTGATTTATTCTGATAGGTATACATCCGTTTTGAATGAGAGGCATCTTTTAAATTCGGTTTCAATATATTTTTGAATGCACCTCGTATTTGAAAGCATATCCTTCTATAACCTTTTTCCCATCAATCGACCTATAACATTTCTATTAATATCTGTCAGAGATTAATTGTGTAAACTAATACTAAAAGTGTTTTACCAGGAAACTTGAAATTACTTAATCTAGAGTAGTTTGAAGTTTTCTCTAAAAATATAACATAAAACTTTCCCTGAAATTTTCGTGCAATCGAGCAAAATGTTCCATTCTACCATAAAATACAACACTGTAACATTTCATTTAAATAAAATTACAATAAATCATGAATCGTGACGGTTTTATGAAATCTTCAAACACTAAAGAATAACCGTCTCGTAAAATTTAAACTGGCAAGTGAGCATATAACATAATACTCCCATAATTGTATAGAAAAGTTAGAAAACTGGGTGAGGAGCAAAATCTTATAAACAACACAGTTTGCGTTACACATTTTGAAAAGTCTTTAATTGTTCATTGTCCCTGATGCAACGTTCAAAACAACATAAATTTACTTTAAATCTGTCTTCGACACAAAACAACAAAATTTAATTAGTATATTGCAACTAAAGAACTCAAGCACTAGGGATGTTTTTCATAATCCTGCAATTCGTTTGTTCGGAAATGGATGGGCAATAAAACTGTGCAGGAAATGGGGATTTATGGTTGCTAAACATGTCCTAATTTCACACATTAGGCTTCTTCTGGAAAACATCGCACCTTCTTTATGGAACACATTTACTGTTTGGTTTTGTTTAGCAAAACTTGATTATAAATGGAACGCGATATCAAAGGACATTAGTTTTTTCTTGTTCATGTTATGGATAGGTACTTTTTTACCTTAATTCAATTCCGTCTATCGTAATGTAGGTAATCAATACTGTATTGGCGTCGTGTTTGCTATAGAATATAATCTAGTTCAGCGACCTGTCACGCTCATATCCACTTTACAACACGACAAGACAGTCGTCTCACTTATTTTCGTATTCGGTTTTATCTTTGAAAAGTCTCGATACTTTGAAAATTTTATTACTTCAAACTGAATAGGATAAGTTTTAGATTACTGAACCATCATATTTAACGCTGCCTAAATGAGCTTTTACCGTTTATATTTTAAACTGAAATATTAAATTTATCAAAACAGAAATATTATTTTGTTATTTATTGTGGTACACAGTTATTCAATTTAAACCAGGCGCCTAATGAAAACCTTTTAAGCTCGGTGCATTAGGAATAATGTAACAAATAATAATGAGTAAGTAGCCTTCAGTTAGGTATTCAGTTAAATAGCTGAAAAACATATTATTGCGTAGTTGGCCCAATTGTCAGTCATTTCAAATCCATTTTTTATTTACTACGATAGGTACTCAGTCAATTTAATTAGTTGTTTACTATCACAGCTGTCTAATTTCCTGGGCAAACGCAATTTGCGCTCATTATTATAAATTGCCTTATGCCTATTAGCCGGTTTTTTAATTAACCTTCTCTCGAGTAATCAAATTTGCTAATGGTCGAGTGAATATAAAAGTGCGCGAATTTCAGAAAAATCAACAATAATTTATAACTTCATGCAAAACCGATTACCAAGTTAAATTGGTATTGACAAATCGTGCATGTAAGAAGATTGTGAAGCTAACTGATGGGAAAAACTTTGAACAAAACAGCCTTTATTCATATAGGAGTATTATATTCACAAGGATGTGCTGGCACAGAAGCTAGTACGGTTCGTCAGGATATAAAATAATTTACTTCGGTTGAGAATAAAGTACAATTTAAGTTTGTGTTTGGTTATATTTCAGTTTATTTTGTTCCGATGCGATATGTTTCAATGCTAGCATATACACATTTATTCTTTTATTGTCTAGTTTATACCTGCTGTTGTTTATTTAATGAGAAATAAAAACAGCGTATCTTAAAAATCAATGTTATCTTGGCTCTTGTGTTTGCGTTACAGATTATCCCATAGCTGAAGCCAAATTGTTGTTTTTTGATAAAAGATAATAAAACCTGATGGTAAAATGAATATCTTTTTAGGCAAACTTAATTTAATTATATACAAAGAAATATAACTGAAGAGATAAAACTTTATCTTTGCTTTATGAATAACTTTTATTTGTGGATCTTATACATTGAGGTAGTTCGGCTGTTCTAGGAACTGAAGTGTGCAACAAATTGTCGCCAATAAAAATAGATAGGAAATTAATTCAGAAATATTCCTTAACATGTTTTTTTTAATTCTTAAGTTCATTGATTGTAGTCGCACAATTTCGTTGCAGATTTTAGGAGTTTTCTTTCTAAAATTGCTGGGAAAGGTTCTTAAAATTTGTGAAATTATGAATCCATGTTACTCTAAAAATATATGAAGAATATATATACACTATTGGACAAAAGTAAAGCAACAAATATTAATTTTGAAATATGTGAACAGAAAATGAAACTTACATTTAAAAACCTGAAAAATATGATGTAATTAGTTTTCTGTAGCCAGAAACATTTGATTTGGAGATTCATATCTTATTAAGTCTCGATTAAAAATGAAAACCAATTGTAGGAAAAAGGAGTCGGACAAAAGTAAAGCAACATTTCAATTTTATTTAACTAACTGAACACTGACACATATGAAACAAGTAAACAATAAATATAATATTTAGTAATTTATTGCATATCCATTATTTGCAATAATTTGAACGCATCTTCTTAGCATCGACGAGATTAATTTTTGTATAACACCTTCCGGAGTATTCCTCTAGACATCGTTGACTTTGTCGATAAACGCCTGCTTGTTTCTAAATAATTCCGGATTATTAGCAACTACAATGAAAGAGGACATCTAAAGACTGCACCAAAATCCGGACGACCACGGAAAACCACAATCCACACTGATAGATTATTTAAAAGAATTAGTCAGAATGACCCTTTCAAATCAGCTCCAAGTATTAAAGCAGAAATTGCGAGCCTAAATATTAGTTGCAGGACTATTCAAAGGAGGCTGGTTACTGTAAAGCTGTTCAGTAGGAGACCTGCAAAAAAACCTTTAATTTCAGCAAGAAACAGGGCCGCCCGACTTGCCTTTGCACTTACTCACTTGAACTGAACCGTGGACGATTGGAAAAAAATATTTTTTAGCGATGAAACCCGGTACACGATTTTTAATTCCGATGGAATGCATCGTGTAAGACGACCAGTAGGTCAGAGGTTTAATTCAAAGTTTGTTACACCAACCGTAAAGCATGGCCATGGAAGCGTGTTCTTATGGGGTTTTTTATCATGGAATAGCGTCGGCCCCGATGGGCTTGCTTATAGGGACATTCTCCAAACTGCCTTATGCAGAATGAGAAATGCCCTTACACTTCATTTTCCAACATGAGAACGACCCAAAACATAAATCAGAGTGGCTAATAAGAGAACGTGTTCGAATTTTGGACTGGCCAGCCCAGTCACCTGACCTCAACCCAATAGAGAATCTGTGGGAAGATATCAAGAGACGAATTAGAACGGAATTATTTAGAAACAAGGGTTGATTGACAAAATCAGCGATGTTTGGAGGAATATTCCGGAAGGTGTTATACAAAAATTAATCTCCTCGATGCCAAGAAGATGGTTTAAAATTATTGCAAATAATGGATATGCAATAAATTACTAAATATTATATTTATTGTTTACTTGTTTCATTTGTATCAGTGTTCAGTTAGTTCAATAAAATTGAAATGTTGCTTTACTTTTGTGAAATCAAATGTTTTTGACTATAGAAAACTAATTACATCATATTTTTCATGTTTTAAATGTAAGTTTCATTTTCTGTTCACATATTTCAAAATTAATATTTGTTGCTTTACTTTTGTCCAATAGTGTACGAGTACTAAAGGAATTTTAATTGAACTATTTCAAATGAATAATAAATAATTACCTACGTCGTACAATATTGAATATTTAATAGAAGATAAAAAATAAACGTTCTTTATAAAGGACAAAAAGGACAAAAACAAATGTTACAGCTATGGTAATTATTGTTATATTTTATAATTTATAAATATTACAATGTTTAACATGTTTAACAATAAGTATACATTCTAACTGTATATGTTCACTAACAGTAAAAGCATATCGCTTCATAACAACTAATAATTTGGAATTCACTTACTATTCCGGCAAGACAGCATGTTTGAATATTTAACGTCAGCAGGAAGGTGAGCTAGTGACGTCACTAACTTTATTGACCAATGTGGAAGTCATAGTGTATGGATGTTACGTTCGTTCCCAATTCATGCACATTACACGTAATTATTTTATTTTCCGTCGACCTTCTGACGTAATCTAGTTAGATTTATGAATTTTTCAATGTTTACATTTTGATTTTGTACAGGCTGTTAGTTGGTGGTGACATATTTTAGCAATTACTCTAGTCTAACGCACATACCAAACAATCACACACACACGTTTTGAAATATAAAAATGTAGCCACCATGCATGATAGGGTAATTTAGTGTTTCCCTTTTTACGGTTTTAACTAGCGCACGATATATTGTAATTAATCAAAATTTCTCTCTCCAAATTACAGGTGGTATGCATAATGCTGTCAAATTTATAATGTTCCATAAAGCACTTGTGGCTTTCTAAAAATAAACTTTCCAAAACAAAACCCATTTCCTATTTCGTCCATTGTTTAAAAACGGGGGTGTAAAACTAAAAATAAAGTACTAAAATACGCAAATAACTCGCTATAAGCCAATATAAAAACACTTTAACGTTTCAGTCGAATTAATGCTTAACGCTTATTGAAGTATCATTAAAATTATATTCTTTTCTTGTATAATTAACGTTTTAAACTAAGAGCTACTTCGGGCAATTGTAGAAGTAGAAATTTAATTACGAAAGAAAAATGATTAATGTGTCTGCTCCTTTATTTATGATGGTTGAAGTAGAATTTAATTTAGGACAAAGAATTTGTTTCAATTATAATTTTTAGCATTGCACATCTACGCAGGTGGGTAGGTACTTACGAGTATTTTATTAGATATGAAAAATTGTGGTTGCCAACCAGTTTTGATGCATATTTTTACTATTAAATCTATGTTTATACCTTTTTGGAAACTGCTGTTTCATTTTTAATTAAAAGTTAATATTAAGGAGCGAAGTATAGGGTTTTAAAATCGAAATGCGTATTTCATTATATGGCGAATGCGCCGGTGTCACACAAGGTGTTCGATATCAATTTCAACAAAAAGTGTTTACGAGTTGTAAGTTTGTTTTATTATAGCAGTAATTTCTTAGAAGACATGGAAAATTTTGGACTATATATATGTTAATCGTGTAGCAAGTTCAATGCTGCTTCAAAAGTATATTACAATTTTAGAGTCAAAGTTTCAAACATTTGTACATTTGCATTGTAAGCGATAATCCACTAAGGGGTTTTGTTCTAGCTATAGTGCCATAATAAACATGAAAACTATATGTACAAGGTGGACAAAATTCGATGTTTTTATAGGGTAACTTTTAAACCATAAGAGATATTGAAAATCTGACTGCGCATCGTCGAGCTTTTTTTTTTGACAAACCCTTGATGGCGAAGTCAAAATTTAGCGATCGTCGTTTGTTTTCGAGTTATGGACGAAAATTCGATTTCTTAAGATTTCGATTTATGTCTATATTTCGGTTGTTTGTGAATTTTGAGAAATGGCGTTTGCACGTTCTTAAGGCACTTTTTTGGAGGAGAATGCAATGGCGTTAACAGATTTTGAAAATGTTTTTTTATTTTTAGGTTATGACATACATTTTTATTTTTTTATATGGAAGTCATAGTGGGCTGTAACTTTATTGAAAAGAGCATTTTTTTCTCTTTTCAAATATATATAATATGTAGGGTCTATTCCTTCAATTTCTTCTTAAAAAATCAAAAAATCTAAATTTTTGGAATTAATAATATGCATTTCGCATATTTATCGCAGTAGACGATGTCATGATGAGAACCCTCGGCGCGCCATTGAGATCCAAAATCAGGGTTGGTTTAGTTTTAGTGTTTGGTGAGCCTTAATAAAAAATCAAGTTTTGCATATAAGATTTGTGAAGGAAATCTAACCGGTGAACGGTACTACCAATATTTAAATGAGAAAATTGTTGATGAATATTCGGACAATTTATCGTTCAGCGATAGAAGTCAGTTCTTCTTACAACACGATGGTGCATTACCTCATAATACGAGATCAGCTAGAGAATTACTTAACTCAAAATTCAGATATAATTGGTTTGTTACCAATGGGCCAATTAGATGACCACCAAGGTCGCCTGATTTGACACCTTTGGGGACATATTAAAGATAATTCATATAAAACTAAAAGTAGAAGTACAGAAGAACTCAAAGCCAAGTTTACGCAATGCCTTAACTCCGTGTCAAATATTCACATTTCGAATGCGCACAGAAGTGTCATAAAAATTATATTGCAGTTAATAGACGTAATTTTGAACTTTTTCTTTGAGTTGTTTTATATAGATATTAATTTTAGATAGTGTCGTGTTTATATGTAAGTATGTCGTTTGTTGTATTTTCATTTTTATTATAAAATTTTTTAAAATTTAATTTCAAAAACTTAGATTTTTTTATTTTTCAAGAAGAAATTGAGGGAATAGCCCCTACATATTATATATATTTGAAAAGAAAAAAAAATGTTCTTTTCAATAAAATGGCAGCCCACTATGACTTTCATATAAAAAAATAAAAATTTATGTCATAAACTAAAAATAAAAAGACATTTTCCAAATCTCTGTAACGCCATTGCATTCGCATCAAAAAAATGCCTTAAGAACGTGCAAACGCCATTTCTCTAAATTCACGAACAACCGAAATATAGACTCAAATCGAAATCTAAAAAAATCGAATTTTCGGCCATAACTCGAAAACAAACGACGATCGCCAATATTTGACTTTATCGTCAAGGGTTTCTCAAAAAAAGAGCTAGACGATGCGCGGTCAGATTTTCAATATCTGTTATGGTTTAAAAGTTACCCTATAAAAACATCGAATTTTGCCCACCCTGTACAGGGTGGTCCAGGTTGAATGTCATTAATTTTGGGAGGTGATAGAGCATCAAGAAAAAAGTAGACTTTTATTAAAAAACTTTGTTCAAAAATGTTTTATAACAAAGATACAGGGTGTCAAAGTTTAAAATAAAAACGCGATTTCTTAACATAACTTCTAAACCACTCGATCGATTTCCATTAATTGCGTACACAGAGTAATATAGTACATTTCTAGGTGCTGATGGGGTTCATTTATAAAAAAAAAATCCAGTGGCGTAGATACTGGGGAATCATTCTACTTTTTCCCTCTAATTTTCGAATATATTGAATATATTGCGAGGAAAATTCAATTTTTTGATGGTTTGTTTAATTTAGAGAAAATAGTTACTCTTAAAAAAATTTAATTTAAGGCTTCGTTTTTAAGACCTATTTGTGTTTGAAGGTTTGGAAACACAACATCAAATAATATGCTGAATTAAAGAAAATTTCGGTTAGGGCTGGAAAATCCGTAAAAATCGCCATCAAGTCTTGTCAAAGATTAATTCCGTGACTAAAAGAGCTCAAAAATGTATCGAAGCCTATTTTGAAAACTTACTCGAATATTTTTTTAATCCGGGCTGCATTTGAGGTTGTGTTTCCGAATCGTCAAACTTAAATATCTTAAAACCGAAAAAAATTAAAATTTTTCAAGAGCAACTATTTTCTATCAATTATACAGACAATCAAAAAACTGAATTTTCTTCGCAATATATCCAGTGACGTCAAAGATTGGAGAGGAAAGGTGGAACGGTCCCCCAGTATCTACGCTACTGGAGTATTTTTTTATAAATGAACACCATCATTATCTATAAATGTACTACATTACTCTGTGTACGAAATTTAGTGGAAATCTATCGAATGGTTTAGAAGTTATGTTAAGAAAACGAGTTTTTATTTTAAATTTTGACACCCTGTACCTTTCTTTATTATACTTTTATTATAAAACAATTTTGAGCAAAGTTTTTTAATAAAAGTCTACTTTTTTCTTGATGCTCTATCACCTCCCAAAATTAATGACGTTTAACCTGGACCACCCTGTATAATAAAATATTTTGTAATGAAATTCTATATGTAATTATTTTTTTTACATCTACATTTCACAGAAAACTTAATTGTATATAAATTTAAGGAAATATGAAAATCTCGAAAAGTACAAAATTCTATTATAAAACAATTTACAAATACTATCCAGATTGTCTTCAGGATGAACTAAACTTTATCTGCTAAACAATACATACTGAAAGAAGCTATTTTTAGAATAACAAAATAAGATGAAAATTAAAGGCTTCAAAGGTAAAATGTATTATTCACATAATACAAACATAGCGTTTTCCCTCCCCTATTACGAAATCGATGTGAAAAACTAAACAAAACATCTCTGGTCAGACAAAAACTTATGCAATCCAAACAATCCTAAGCAATAAATTTACAGTTTTAATAAAGCGGATTTGGTGGAACAGATTAATCCATATTAAATGGAGGCGAGCGCGGTGGATATATCAAATAGACCCGGAAGCAACTGAACAATCCACAATGAACTGATTGTTCTTAAGCAGTCGACAAAAGCTGCTAAATATACCCCGATTTGGGGTCATATTTGACAGCTGATTGTGTCTAAATTACATACCTAAACGTATCTACATGAAAAGCCCTTCGAGATTTATCACAAAACAATAATCTAACCTACATCGGTGATGTTTAGACAATATACCTTATACATTGTAAATGAATGGCTTAGAAACTGTATAAGTAATTAAAATATTGTCACGCATTACTAAACTATCATGATGATAAATTATTATTTTCATAGCGATTAAAGAAACTACACCTACAATGACGTTTTTTGGGTTTTTGTTTAATTACTGATTTATTTTGTGGCAGAAATGATGAAATTTGTTTGAGCCATTAAACTAAAATTTTAATCGCCTAAGTACTAAATGTTATAGATTCATTACGAAAACTAGATTTGTAATTAGTTAATTTGAACTAAAAACACACGTGCTTTGAATACTTTAATTAAAGCAATAAAAGTTTGTTATTGTTTTTCAAATTTACGTAGCAAGATTAAATTTTTTTAAGTACCTACTCAAAATTGTACTTAATGTGTGCATAAAAGTATTATATTTTTGTACTAGTAAAACTTTCTTCGTTTTTCCATGAGATGAATATGCAAATAGTGGCTAAATTCAAATATTATTATCGTGCAGCAATGAAGGTGTTCGTTTTACATATGCAAATTATTGTGGAAATTGGTTATGTTATTATTAATGCATTTATATTGCTGTGGGCACTTGTGAAAAAATGTAATTACGTCTGAGTTTTTAAAATACCTTAAGTTAAGTTAAGGATCATAATAAATTGGTTAACCCAAAATAAATATATTATTACATTTTTAAAATTTTACATTATTTGAATTTAAGTCTTAAATTTTTGTTTCTTTAAAAATGGTTTAACTTCAAAAACATGATATTCTTTTATTTTGTTTAAATACTTCCTTGTTTTCTAAATTTGAGGTCATATGATTTTAAATAATGAAATTCGTCAAATTTTAGGCTAACCTAGGTCAATATTAGCTGGGGAGGTTTTGATATTCCTATAAGTTTCATGGTACAAATAAACGCGTTTTTTAAGATACGGAATAAATTTTTAGTTAAATACGTTTAAATAAGTAAAATAAAAAAAATTCCCACACGCTGTAATGAAAGCTAAATAATATATCTGATATGGTCATCATAAAACTTCCACATGGATAAATTTTCCAATTTTCCGAATATTAATGTTATCGTTAAAAGCTGCTGCATTTTATACAGAATGCTACGAAAAAATAATTTAAAAATTACAAACAAGAGTAAAAATAATAGTCAAACTGATTTCATGGTTACTTTTTATGCATAACTATTTTGTTGGATTGATTACGCAAATCACGATAAATAAACTTACTTTAAGCGATTTTATTTCTATATATATACAGAATATATTACCTTTTGTTAATAATGACCAGCTTTAATGGAAGTTCGTCGTTTCCGCGAGTAAATTGTACCAGAATCATAAATTCAAATGCTTTCAACAACTGTAAATCAAGACGATTTTAGATTTACTTCAATAACATTCACAAAACATGCAATTCCCATAAATGTACTTTTAAAATTGATGTTAATAAATCAAGATTGGTTTTAGAATAGGTAGTAAGTTATTTCACAAACAAATCAATCTTTCGTAATGTAGGTATTTTATTTATTTTGTCGAGACCTAGAAAAATATGACTTAAAAGAGCACTTTTGATGGAATTGTATAAAAATAATGTCTATGAACACTTTTGCCGGATGCGCCGGTGAAAATTTTTGTGACTCCGACTTCTAATAAAGGTTTATAAAGTAAGACTTCTCAGTTTCCACCGCATTTATGTATAGCCTGAAATACATTCAAATGTTATGATCTATGATGTAAACTGAGTTCAGACTTGCTCAGTATGCTAAATGATAAATTGACGAAAAATTACAGGTTCAAATAGACTGAAATTTCTATGTTGCCAAGTAAACATAGAGAGCTATTTCATCAACTATTTATATGTATAGTTAGGTTAATAAAAAGTTTATTTTGCCAAATTTGTGTAATAAAATAAATTAAACAATAATATTCAAGATCTCAAATTCAATTAATATCATACCCAAAACAAATATAACAATTTTGCATTCTTGTAGCTATATTCATTACAGTAATGTAGAACTGTTTTCTGTTAAAATAACATAAATTTATGTAGGTAGTTACCTACCCTTACTACTGTAATAACATTTTGTTCTAATCCAAACTAAACAAATTAAATTTTACAGATATGCAGGGTGTTTCACGAGTGATAATGAGGCCAACGGAATTGAAAATGCAACCCACAATACATTTGCATAGTTAACGTGGTTATTTTGGACACCCTATTGTTTTAAAATAAACTTATAAATCCATGATAGCTTTGTTTCCAATAGTTTTATTTGTCACAACTAACATTTTCCCAATTACATTTAAACAAGCACATTATATTTATGTTAAAATTTACGAAACTGCACAGTTAACAAACTTTTATTTTTAAATAAAATAACAACTATCCACGTTAACTTTGTACCTAAATGTATTATGGATTGCATTCCATTCCATCAGGCTCATTATCACTCCTGAAATACCCTGTATTATACCCATATCCTAGGATTATTCGTCAAATATAAATGTGTAAGTTGATTTCTTCCAAATAAATAGAATTTTTGTAAATGTCCGCATGTTCATAATCATACTGTATTTCATATTCATAAGAGAAAATATTGGAAATAAATCTGTTTAATATACAGTACTTCACTTTAATATCTTTGAAATCCCAACACATAATTAAAAATTAACGAATGCATATCGACATCTCTTTGTTGTCGAGTGGTGTTTTTAAAGCAAAAAGCACAAAGCATAGACTAAAGTGGTTTATAAAAATTCTGTTTAATTATGAAGTCAGATCTGAAGCTATGTAGCTCTTGATGAAATACTGCCAACAGCTTTCAGCAGTAGGTAGGTATAATAATAATCACCAGCCATTCACAACTCCAGCACTTTGGCGGATAGTGTATGACAAAAATAATTGTGCATCATTAATATTTTTAAATTTTCTTTCACGGAAATGCTACTTCTGTGAAAAATTTTGTGAAAAATATAAAATTAAAACTGGAGGCGGAGAGAAGGAGAAACTGGAATCTTTGGCATTATTTAAATTTTTAATGAGGTTTCATGTTAGGTGAAAATTTAGTGTGTGTGTGTGGAAATAAAAACCTCACAAATCTTAAAATTCACATTTTGGTAAACCTACTACGAAATTTTGTTGATAAAATGAAAATTCAATCATTACAGCAAAAAATATTTTCCAAGAAATTAAGTTTTTTGAGTCTCGTCATTTTATACTTTTTTGGGATTATGTTAAATCACGGGTGGAATACAACCTGAAAATTTCAAGAATGTGAGTAATAATAGTTTATGCAACAAGGTAGGAATTGAGAGATTCTGACGAATGTGAAAATTGCGCCAGAGCGAAGCGAGGGCGCAAGAACACGAGGCAGAATCAATTCCTACCGTGTAGCATACACTATTTTTTCTCATACCTGTAAGAAAATGGCCACTTCTTTTGCGTGAAACGCGCGAACAAATTAAAACAGCATAACACTGACATTTTGCTTGACACTGTGCGGTGAGCAAATCACCTTGACAAACCCAAATAACTCCTGCATATCAGTAAAGGAATGGCTACCCAAGAGAGAAATGTTACCCCCACTTCTTATTTTCCGCGACTACCCTAAAAAGGCGACTTTGTACCCACATTTCACGCAAATAAAGTGGCCATTTTCGTGTAGGTATGGGAAAAAATAATTATTTGATATTTGGTTAAATTTAAAGAAATCGTAAATGGCGTTGGTGTTCAACGTAATGTTCTTATTTTCTTTTCTCTCATCATGATAAATTTAGTACATCTGATATCGATTTCTCTATTTTTCTAGATGAGAGCAAATATTTAATAAGAAATTCCAATGACCCATAGCAGGTAGGTACTAGAGGCTCTTGAAAATCGATATTAATGGCAACACAAAAACCTTTTCTTTCGCTTTTCTGTACAGATATAAAACAATTTCAGGTGTTCATAATATTGTAAATTTATATATTTTTTTCCTAACCGTCTCTATGTATAACTAGAGTTTGTAGAATGTTATCTATTATGTGCACTCTAACCCCTATAAGAAACAGTAACTTTTAATGTATTTTATTTTTGAAATTTATATAACCCGGCAAAGGTCAAACCTAAGAAAACTCTTTTACTAACTCCTTTATTTTTTTTATAACCTGTAATAGAATTTCACAGCGTTATAACATCCAAACTACTGTGTGAAAGCTTTGGAAATACACTCTAATTTAATAGCAATGGCTCAGTTTATAATATTATTCGTTTATAATTCCATTTACTTTTTATTTAGTTTAATCGGATCAAACTGAAAGAGTTTAAAACGTGTTCAAGGTTTATACACTTGCACATAATTGGAAAAATAATTGAAAGAACAGCTTATTTCTTTGAAGCATTTTAAAAGTCAATATTTGTGATGTATTAAAGGGAAAACAAGGTCGTGAAACTCACGCAATTCATGACGTTTACGCATTCTTTTGTATATTGGTTTTATAATTTTTGTGAGCGTCACGAAATGTCAATATATCGATTGCAGGTAGGGCGAATGTTTTACCAAAATAAATAGAAATACAATACGATTTCCATATACATTTTTTATAAGCCAAAGTAAGCTTACATTACCCATATTTGTGTGCTTTAACCATTAACCCAGTAAAATTTTTAGGTGCGGAAAATATACATATGTAGAACTTCCTTTTAGTAAAGCGAAAATTCCTACAATATTTATCTTGAAATATTGGAATTGATACAAAAAATAATAAAACGGAAACGATAATAATATTCGTATTCCAGTCAATGATGTAATGCTTTAAATAAATTAAAGTCGAGAGACTGGTTGAGAATTTTTTCTATATAGAGAAATAAGCTATAAAATAGAATAACAAGACATTTCGAACTACGAAAACAAGACTATAAATAAGAAAAGGCTAACACTATAGATAAACTTGACCTATTTATCCGTTACTGTTCCCTGACCTTAATAGTTAACTATCTATATTTTATCCTCTGCCACTGCGTGTTAAAAATTTAGCTAATATTCTACTGTTTCTTACGCACTTTAACATTCGCAGGACAGTAAATTTAAAAATAGAATTGTTTTCAAAGTTCAAGTTTTCATGATAATATTTTTTAAATTCAGCAATGAGTTACAGGTGCAACAGTCTAGTGTTATAGTCGCATTGATTTTACGTTACATAACACGCTAAAAATATAATGGATGAAGATAGAAACGAAGCTTTGAGATTTCATGTTCTGCATTTACAAACAGAAGATACTGGATGAATGTTAGCCGTTATAGTTACTTTCTGACATATGTAGTTCTGTTTTTAACGTTACCTATACAGAGAAAATGCTTATAATGATTCTAACAGGTTTCGTTTGATTTGTTTTTCTGTACTAAAACCTATGTTTAACAGTTATAATTTGTGGAAGTTGCTTTAGAAATTTGTGGTGGATACTTTTGAAGTATTGCATGAAAAGTAATGCTGTTTTCCTGAATCTAAACAAAATATACGAAAGCACTCTCTCGATATGAAAAGATCCATTTTGCGCTGAAGGGTGGGTACTTTCAAATGGTCAATTTATAATTTTCGATGTCGATTTTTTTAAAAGTTTTTGATGGCACTACTTCAACCTGAAAATTGTACATAGAATAATAGAATAATTTGTTGTATTATTTACTTTCGGATATGTTAAATCGGTTTCTTGCATGGTCAATTTGAATAAAAATGTTACCAGACTATGAATGGATTAAACAAAAAAAAATTCTGCATCACATTTACGTTAGTTTTTACACTAGACTCTTGAACGTTTTGTATTATTTAACTATAACTACAGTAATAAAGTCTAAGGCACAAATTCATTCGTGACTTCGCAGATAATATCAAAAACATGAAAAGAAATATTGCTTAACTACATTGCTATGGTAACTTTGGTGTTAATACTGAAAAAAAAACATTCAAAAGTTACTTAGATCAGAAGGGTCCTAGACTCTATATTAAAGATGTCCACCTACCAATATCATGTCCATCATCGATTTAAATTTAAGAAGAATGATGTTATTGATGTTAAATTTTTTCTAATTTTTCGTTTATGTCAGTTAGTTATTCAAATTTTTGTGTAAGAATATATTTTCAAATAAATAACTAAACTATGTTATTTGTTTTAAAAAAATGTTCTAGTTTATTTTTTAGTTCTCCATTATTACTTAAATAGAAAAACTTCAAATTTTATTTAATGCAAATTAAACAAAATTTTACAGGTATGCTAAAAGTCCTTCATATTAATTAAGTGCAATTAATAGATAATTATTAATTAACAAAATAAAAATAAAATAAGATTTTAGCTTTTTAGTTAGAAACTAATTCTAAAGTAGACAACTAACCCGAAAAGTCAGTTCAGATTTGGTACTGTCGCTAAGTTATAAAAGTGGTTTAGAAGACCCTTTTTTGTAAAGAATTACGTAAAATTTAAATTGACCAAACATATACCTCTTTGTTTATGGTTCTGTGCTGTGCTCGCTCCGAGGAATACCATTTGTTTGTCTTATCATTCACTTGCTTTCTTTACGGTTATCCTTAAACATCATACATCCTTTTTATTTAACGTACTCCCACATTTTTTTATTACGATATATTTTATCTTCTATACCTACGTTTTGTGTTTCTACCAGCACTAAAAGTACGGAATTCTGACAAATATAAATAACATATTGTGGAGACAATGAAATAAAGAAATATAATAAATGTACAAACGTTTTTTTCACATTTAGAGTTCATATAACGTAGTAGGTATACGATTTCCTAAATTATTTGAGTGATTATACTCGCTACAAAAATATCTAGACAAGATCAATAATTGTTACTTTAATTCCCTCCATTTATCTAAGGTAATCAGTAAACGAGTCGCCTTTGGCGACAACCTAGTAACTAATTCTGCACGGAAAACTTTGCACAGCAGAAACTCGGTTGACTTTCCTCCCTATAAATTGGCCCACTTTGTAACAGAAAATTTGTTTCATATTAGCTTACATCCACAGATTACAACCACATTAGATAAATTTAAATTAGTTGTGATAGAGGAAACTCCTATTCCATAGATTTATATCTCTTTCATATTTAATTAATCTCTGAGCCATCGTTGATCATGTAATGTTGGTACGTGTACGGACTGAATTCGAAAATGCACTCAGGAAAATTGTTGCTTGCGGTAGGTAATAATGTGGGATGCTTTGTCATTCTGTCAAGTATTTAGCCGGGTTAAACTGAAAATGCTCACTTTCGTAAATAATTTTAATTGGTTTACACCCTTGTAGTCTATTTTTAACAATAGGTAATTTACTATATTTATTTATATGGATTATATGGAGTATAGATACCTACACAGAATGAATTTATGTATGTCGTATTTAATTTATGTAGGTATACTAATTTTGAAAGCTGTCGCTATTTTCTTCTTTTCACACAAAATTGTAATGGTAATTTCATAACAGAATCTAAAATATTAAAGCAGTATATGTATAATATATTTTTGACAAGTTTGTTTTGAAAATCTTAGACCTCTTCTATAGAAATTTTAGGGACCAATGCTTTCAAAGATGTAACTGATCAAAAGTGACCAATCGAAACTTTTAATACAAAGCCTTTGTTGTTATCCTGTTATTTAGTAACTTTTTCAAAATTTTAAATGATACTTTATCGAGTATTAGTAGCTGAAAATAAATTGGTCAATTTATTAATAGCTCATATAGCTCATCATAATTTAGAAACTTAAGTTCTGGCAATTTTTGCAAAGAAAAATCGTCACATTTGCACAACAATTGTAATAATGAGATAGGTCATGCAGTAGCACTTTTTCGCTTTATTTGCCAGAACATAACAATGCATAACCACCTAAATTTCAGTTGGCAAACACGCCATTGCAGTGCAAATTGCATATTTTATTTTGGCAACTAAACTGTTGAGCAATTAAAAGTTACTAGTGAGCGGCTAACCTAGGGGGAAGTTCAAGTATTGTGAAACATCCTAGAAATTTTTAATCATTCGATGACTTTCTGATATAATAAGTGTATTTTTAGTTAAATGTACAGTGATTTCAGAAAAATAATAACATTCTGTAAGATAAGAATCTGATGGAATTTATGAGCTAAGTTGTGATGAGAATTATGTACTGTAATATCGTATAATAAATGAGAAAGACATCACAACAATTAATATATTTCGGAAAACTCTAGGAACGAAGATGACCAGATGGCATGCTCATGAAAATTTTCTGTTTGTCACTTAACGTGTGTCTTCTAGAAGATCGCTCCATATTGAAACTGTTTCAAAATATGGCGAATGCGCCAGTGTTAAACCTTTAAATATTAAATTACTCGCACCAAAAAGATAAGTCAGAAGTCTGGTAGGTACTTTTAAACAGTATTTTTATGAAGTTAAACATATACAGGGTGGGTCGTAACTATTCGAACATAGAGTAGCCACAGATAGTTCGGACCAAAATATGAGGATTTGACCAAATATGCCTTAGTAAAATGTTGCTGTGGAAAAAGATATAGGGTGTTAAAGTTGAAATATTTTTTTCTTTTTTTGGTAGATAATAATATCACAACATCTTTATAAATTGTTACAAAATTTGGCAGAGGGGTATTACTTTAAGTAAGGAATATTATTTCATTTATTATTTTAAATATTGTTATAGGTGGCGCCACATGAGCGATACCTGATAATGAAATTCGATTATAACTTTTTTTGACGAACCTTTTTGGTAATTTTGACTAAAAAATATGTTGTAAACATTATGCATATGTAAAATTGCTGTACTTGTTTAAACTTGATAATTTCAACCTTTTTCGAGAAAAACGCCATTAAACAGTTCAGAGTTTCGAAAAGTGTTATAAATGAAAAACGTAAGAAGGCTTGTAAGTGTTTGTATTTGATCAATAAACAGGAATAATAAACAAAACTAGCTTTAAAAAAATAGAAACTCAAAGTAAATGTTCAACGTTGTTGTTTCCTCCTACATCTACAAAAAGAAAAAAATATTTCAACTTTAACACCCTGGATCTTTTTTCACAGCAACATTTTACTAAGGCATATTTGGTCAAATTTTCATATTTTGGTCCAAACTATCTGTGGCTACTCTACGAGTATGTCCGAATGGTTATGACATTTATAATATTTATTTATATGTAACACTTTTCGAGACTCTGAACTGTTTCATGGCATTTTTCTCGAAAACGGTTGAAATTATCAAGTTCAAACAAGTAGGTACAACAATTTTACATATGAATGATATTTACAACATATTTTTTAGTTAAAATTACTAAAAAGTTTTGTCAAAAAAAGTTATGATCGAATTTCATCATCAGGTATCGGTCATGTGGCGCCACCTATAACCAAATTTAAAATAATAAATAAAATAATATTCCTTACCTAAAGTAATAGCCCCCTGACAAATTTTATAACAATTTATAAAGATGTTGTGATATTATTACCAAAAAAAGAAAAAATATTTAAATTTTTACTCCCTGTATTTTTTTCCACAGCAAAATTTTACTAAGCATATTTGGTCAAATCCTCATATTTTGGTCCGAACTATCTGTGGCTACTCTATGTCCGAATAGTTACGACCCACCCTGTATATTTTGTATCTGTTATTGCCATATTTTAAAGTTTTATAACCGACATTGCAAATTATAAAATATAAACTAAAATCTAGAACACATTTTTAGCTGTAGGCATTTCAAATAATAAATTTTTAGCTTTAATATGAAAAAAGATTTAAAAAAAACATTATTAAAAGTTGTTTACTCTTCTCTTATGAGAAATATACGTTTATATTTTGGTTTGTACTATGAAGAGAAAGTATGGTATTGCCTGGAGAGCATTCAATAACACTCGCTCTATAGTTTAGTTCGTAAGTGCATATAATGCACAGTAGGTATCGAACGAAAAGCTTAATGTCTAATATTTGACAGATTTTTTACTGGAAATCTTATTCAATGTATTTAAACTCTAAAAACCCATTCTTCAATTTATCAGAGATATGTACTTATATTTTTTAAATTTAGTACAATCCACTTACAGTGATTAATATAATTTTGGTTATTGATTACACCGCTCGTATTTGTTAGATATTAACAATTACTTTCCGAATATTTTCATGCTGGATGCAATAGAAAACGATAAACATTCCTTTTCTATATCAGATGCATAGAAATTCTCCGGAATGAATACATGAAGTTTAGATCCTCCTAGGAGCCAGTAATAGTTGAAATATTTAAGAAACTACTGGGTGGTATGATTATACATCTGCACATACTACAAGTTTTGAACAGTTTTAATTCAATAAATTTTAGGATGGAATCCTGGAGCAGCTTCTTAAACCATGTCCACAGTTAAGAAGAAATAAAACTATAAATCAGTTACTAAAAGACTATCAGAATATACCGAAAAAATCAAAAAGTTCTTTTTAAAATATGTAGACATTTCTTAACTTTTAAGACAGAGCAAACTTCTTCATATAATTGATGAGAATCTACATTTTTTAAATTTAACTGAACTATGCTGTAAAGTTTAAGAAACAGTGGAAAATGTTTACAGGTAAGTACAAATACGTGGATGCATCCCTAAGAACTTAGAATATGTAGAATGTAGAAATAATGTATGAGAGTAACCAATCTTCTAAATTGGATCACTTCTAGTGTATAAAGCAATTGCCTCAATGCACAGGTACCTAAATACCTAGTATCGAAATTATACAGAATTAAATTATTTTAGTTTATTTTCATTATTGTACTCCTCTGTAATGTTAAATTATCTCTGTTCTGTGCTTTAAATAGCTCCTTTTCTATAACCCGACACTACGGTTGCGTAAATTTGACCACCTCTGGTTTCCTTTGTATTGTCCAATTTGTGAGGCGGCAATGGAGC
The DNA here is from genome assembly GCA_963942485.1 of Pediacus dermestoides. Classification (NCBI taxonomy): domain Eukaryota; kingdom Metazoa; phylum Arthropoda; class Insecta; order Coleoptera; family Cucujidae; genus Pediacus; species Pediacus dermestoides. Next base: position 18,358,794 of record OZ012625.1, read on the forward strand.
AAATGATTCTCTCCATGAGTTATTTGACTTGTTTCATGAAACGTTCATTAATGTTACAAAACAAGAAAAAAATTGTGGTTGCTCTAATTACCTAAGTATAATATTACTAGTCCTATTGTTAGTTTTTACTTTTTTATATCAATTATAAGTATTGTAATCGTGATTTTTAAACTATAATTTCAAAGATAAAATTTAAGAATAAGCTGAATTATCTTTACATTCTTTTTAATTATTGTAGAATGCTGAAAAAAAACAATAAAACAAGTATAGGTATAAGTAGATAATATCAAATAATTCCACTTTTATATGCTGTTGTTTATCTCTTTCTATTAACAAGACTCTTCAATATAAATACGTATTTGCTGGCACAACAGCAATTTTATATGCGCATAGAATAAAAACATTGAAGTAGTTCAGAAGAGACAAACATTAATAAAAATATTCGTATACACAAACATTAACGATATGTGTATTACGTATTCTATTGCCTCTAAATTTACCCTAGTAACTGACTAAAAATTCATGTTAAACATAACTCGTACAACTTTTTGTTGGGAAAATAAATACATTATTCAAATTGGGGGAATGACTTCAAGAAAATATCTGTATACTACACTTAGGTACTTATTATGAATGAACGGATCTACATAAATTATAACGGTAACTCATTTCGGAAGTGATAAATACTATTTGGGTTATAAAATTCGAATTTGTTTCAATAAACGACTATAAAGCTTCATTTTGTAAAAATTGTACCAAATTTATTTGCATAAAGATTTCATAACTTTACGAAACTCTTAAAAAAACTACTCGTATAGGTAAGTATAATTTTAGAAAACTTTCCTAGACAACTTATGTAGGTAGGTACTTATTTCGTCACTTTTCAAGTGACTTTTAGACCTTGTTAAAAACTTTCCAACTTGTTCTTATATTTCAATCCCACCACGTTTATGTAACAAACCAAAACTATTTAGACTAGTTACCTTGGTATTTAACCTCCGGGACCAACATGTCAGTTTTGAATAGTTTATGAGAAACTGTTAAATTCAAAACATTCTCCAATGTTGTTTTGACATCCCCTTCCAAAACACAATGAGAGTCAGTCTTCGCGGAATTTATTAGAACTGTTGGTGTATCGTCAACAACCGAGGTGACTTCTGGTGGTCCAGGAGAACGTCCTGGTGCTGGATCTCCACTTAAAGATGAACCGGAAAGGTTTATCACGGAACCACCACAGCACCACCACACGTCCCAACATAAGATCGTTAGCAGGATTAACATTGTTTTGTTAACCATTGTGCTGTTAGGTTTGATATTGACTAGGCATAACTATGTTTGAAATTTGGTTTTTACTAGAAGTAATAATTATTTACATCTAATTTTATGTTCGTGCACAAAACTTTACGCAAGTTTGTTTGGTCAATTACTGATCTAATGTTTATTGCATTAGCACATTTAACTCGTTGAAATAAAACTTATAAAAAGCAGTCATCAGTATTGCGAACTTATTTGGGTAAATCATATCAAAGAAGAAAATAAATTGGTGATTTTTTTTCAATTGTTTGCGAGAGCTATTGTTACAACTTTTGACGTTAGAACATTTTGGTATGTACACACAGAGGGTGTTAGCGAGTAGTTGGGAGACCGAGCGCACACAAACTGAGGCCCTCAATCCACAACCACCGTAGAGCCGCATGTCTTCCAAACCCGCCGCCGCGCGTTTTGTCCGATCGATTTTAGTACTCAGACATAAAATTGCAAAGCACCTGTGCAATATGTATATACATGTATTATAAATTGCTATTATTGGAAAAAATATTCATCTTTTTCAAAATTATGTAATATCATTAATATTTCATACGAGGGTGGAGAATTGTCTAATGGTGCGAAACGGGATTATCCGGACTCGACGAGCTGAGGGAATAAAGGTGGCGTAAATATGAAAGTTCAAACCACTTTGGTAGATACATAATAATGATTATACGCATACATTACAATTATCAACGCAGTTTTTCTTGTTATTATATTTTAGCATGTTTTAGGTCGCCTTATTTTCATAAGTTTGTACCAACTAGGTATAGGTAGTTGTATCAAGTATTCATCTGAAAATATTTTGGAAAATTGAATACCTTAAACACATTAATCAAATATCTCATATCTTCAGTAATTTAAGGAAGTTCTGGTACGATAGATCCTCAACTTCGTAATGTACAGGGTGGGGCATTTTTGATATCTTTTGGGGGTTACATCACCTATTTCCATACTAGATTACAATACTTCCTTATACTTCGTATAAGAAAGTAAAAATTAGCAAATGTTCTTAGAATATCCAGCTTTCAATGCCTATAACCTCGAAACAGATAGTCGTACGAGAAAAATGTATACAACAATTTTACTGTCTTATACGTAGTATAAGGAAGTATTGTAATCGTGATTTTTTTCGACTTCGGGATTTTGATGGATTTACACGTTTTGAGAGCCCCTGAATCCATTTTCGCCATGATGTCTGTCTGTGTGTCTGTCTGTCTGTCTGTCTGTCTGTATCCACCATAACTCAAAAACGACTTATCGGATTTGATTCAAATTTCATATTTAAGAGTTTGAACAAATTTGTGGGTGCCACATTCAATGTTTTTCATCTAGCACCAAGTGACAGTTACCTGAAGACATTTTTAGGTTTTTTAGGAATATCTTGAAAAATAAACAATTTATGAGTTTTTTTTATTCTTTAACATTGATTTAGAATTTAATTTTGAACAAATTTTGTTTGAACTTTTTTTTGAAATTCCGTCAAAAAAATTTCAAAAAAACTAGATATTTTTAAAACACTTTATATTTCTCATAGCGCGCGTTGATAGTTGAATTCGATGGTCGAGGTAGACCATGTGTTTCATTATATGGCTGCCAAACGGAAGGTCTCGGGTTCGAATCCCAGAAGGAACGGACCATTAGTTTTTTTTTATTTTACTGGTTTCTATGGCACCGAAAACAATAATAATGAATAAATAAATGTAATTTCATACCGGGAGATTTTTTTAAGTGAGTAATAGGTCAAAAATCTAAAATAAAACACATTTTCGTCGTAAAATTCGGTTATAATGAGTGGGACAAGGACAGATTTATGCGCATTGCTGTAAGTGCGACAGAGACTATTTGAAAATTGCTGGAAACCTTCAAAATTTTTACAAGAAATTTAACTTAATTTATTTAGGAAAAGTAATTATTGTGATACTATCCGTAAGTATAGTATATAGTATATAGTATAGTATATTTATTTTATAACTTAACGTCTATAATAAAGTTTTAAATTTATTTTGGTATAATAGAAGCTATGAACGTTTTTAAACTCTTAGTAATACAAAAAATGATGCTATAAACCTGTAACTAGCAATAATAAGTTATAGCAAACTAGAAGGTAATTTATAAACTCGCATATTTTCTTTTAGTTTGATTTAAATTTAAATATGTTGACAGTAGAAGTGATCTCTACAAATCTCTACAAATTTCGAGGAACTTTTCTATACAGGTGAAACATTTACCTTTGTAATAATGTAAATTTAATGAAAATCCAATCAGTAGTTCTAAAACTGTAACACCCAGAAATCAAAACAATTTTAGAACCGGCGCATCCGCCATATTTTTAACAGTTTATAAATATAGTTCAAAGTTGTAAAGTGGTTGGTTAGAGCACTCAAAGTAGTTTTTTAAATAGTGGCAATATGTAATTTTGCAATAATGAAAATTTAACGAAAATTTGATCAGGGGTTCCCAAAAATGCGGGTCAAAAAAACCAAACAATTTTAACACTGTTATTTTGTCCACCAAATTATTGTAACTGTATGATTTAGAAAAATCCTTTCGAAATTCCAAAGTAGTTATTTTAATGGGAAAAATATTCAAAACATTTGAAATTATAATAGTAGGTAGTTAAATTGTCGTAAATTGTATCAGTAATTGAGATGGAATTTTTTTCCGAAATTTGTAACTATAACATATAAATTAATATTTGTAGTTTTTACTTTTTTATAGGAAGATTTTTTCATTTTAACTTTCTTATACGAAATAATAAGAAAGTATTATATAATATACAAATATAAAGAAAAATATCGTGATTTTTTCGATTATTTTGATGAATTCACACGTTTTGAAGGCCTCTGAATCCCCAGAGGGTAAAATTTTCTATGATCGATTATTATTAGTATTATTGTAGTGTTTTAGTTGCAATATCATAAGGAATATTTCTCTTTTATGTAATACAACTCATTTCCTCACCACCACTGAGGTAGAGCTTAGGCGCGTTTTTTTAACGTGGTGTCCCCAGGAGGCCTAATCCACGAACAGTATTATCAAGTTGTAAATAATTATATACATACTCTATAAGTTTCATATTAATAGTTTTTGCATAAAAATAGATTTCACCCCACATTTGGGTCAATAAATTTTATAATATTAATGGCACTTTTGCAGTGTCAATGGGAAAGGTGTGTTATAAGGAAAAAATATAAATTATAAAACATACATAAAATATATTCGATTTTTGGATTTTCTCCAAAAATTTGTTCAGATGGAGTTTATTTAAAATTTTAATGCTAGCTGAAAAATAAGTTGTTAATAAAAGAGAAAGAGGGAAGGCCTATGTGGGTTATAATAATAATTTCACAGTAAAATTATCAAATACATTTAATTAATTTCCAGTGCTTTTTTTTTACGTGGTGTCCCCAGGAGGCCTAATCCACGGAGAGTACCTATTATTGAGCATATTCATAATAAAAATTTTTGCATAAAAATAGATTTCACCCCAAATTTGGGTCGATAAATTTTATAAAATTATAATGACACTTTTTGCAGTGTCAATAGGAAAGGTATGTTATAAGGGAAAGTATAAATAATAAATATATTCGATTTTTGGATTTTCTCCAAAAATTTTTTCAGATAGAGTTTCTTAATAATGTTAATATGTTAGCGGAAAAATAAGTTGTTAAATAAAGATATTTTTATTTAAAAATAGTAGGGACATTATTTTTGTCCAGAAATGTACTTAAACATTTCCTATGCATAAACCTTGGTGATACAATTATTTTTAAATTGAACCTAATACCAAATTCCGTACGAATTTGTGAATTGGTGGCCCCCAAACATTTTTTCGAAATTTTACCTTCGAAGTACATAAATTAAATTATGTAAATATAGATACTGAAAATAAACATTATAAACGATATGCTGTCTTCTGTCTTCTGTCTTCTGTCTTCTGTCTAAAGTATACTTTTAAAAGATAGCATTTAGGTTTGTTACAAAGTTAATTGAGATTTTATTAAAAAAAAAAGTACTGTTTATATAAATTATTTACGATTGTTAACGATATGCTGTCTTCTCTCTTCCATTTTCTGTCCTCTGTTCTCTCTTCTGTCTTCTGTCTAAAGTACACTTTTAAAAGATGGAATTTGGCTTTGTTACAAAGTTAATTCAGATTTTATTTAAAAAAAGTATTATTTATAAAAATTATTTACGAGTTTTTTTTTTATGAGAACCCCATGTAGAAAGAGTTAATTAGGCTCTTTACCACATTTAATGGGGTACTTTCGAGGCGTGAACCTCTACCACACATTAATCACTATCCGGACTACATGCCCACAACGGTGCTTTGCATGGGCAGAGGGAGCTATCGAATAGGTTACAGGGTAAACGCCGTGTGGTCTGACATGTGACTCATCTCGGATACTAGTCGTAGCAGTTCAAAATACGACCGACACCTCTAACGATGGCACTAGCTGGAGCGCAAGTTTGCTCCAGCTTCGTTTACCCTCCCGAATTTTAATAATTTACTTGTTTTGAAAATTATAGTACTTAAATTTTTGATAAATTCACTTTGTTTCAAAGTTTTTAGGGCCCTAAATTATACTTTTAAAAGATCGCATTTGGCTTTGTTACAAAGCTAATTGAGAATTTTATTTAAAAAACGTACTGTTTATAAAAATTATTTACGAGTTTTTTTTTTATGAGAACCCCATGTAGAAAGAGTTAATTAGGCTCTTTACCACATTTAATGGGGTACTTTCGAGGCGTGAACCTCTACCACACATTAATCACTATCCGGACTACATGCCCACAACGGTGCTTTGCATGGGCAGAGGGAGCTATCGAATAGGTTACAGTAAACGCCGTGTGGTCTGACATGTGACTCATCTCGGATACTAGTCGTAGCAGTTCAAAATACGACCGACACCTCTAACGATGGCACTAGCTGGAGCGCAAGTTTGCTCCAGCTTCGTTTACCCTCCCGAATTTTAATAATTTACTTGTTTTGAAAATTATAGTACTTAAATTTTTGTTAAATTCACTTTGTTTCAAAGTTTTTAGGGCCCTAAATTATACTTTTAAAAGATCGCATTTGGCTTTGTTACAAAGCTAATTGAGAATTTTATTTAAAAAACGTACTGTTTATAAAAATTATTTACGATTTTTTTTTTTATGAGAACCCCATGTAGAAAGAGTTAATTAGGCTCTTTACCACATTTAATGGGGTCTTTCGAAGCGTGAACCTCTACCACACATTAATCACTATCCGGACTACATGCCCACAACGGTGCTTTGCATGGGCAGAGGGAGCTATCGAATAGGTTAAAGGGTATACGCCGTGTGGTCTGACATGTGAATCATCTCGGATACTAGTCGTAACAGTTCAAAATACGACCGACACCTCTAACGATGGCACTAGCTGGAGCGCAAGTTTGCTCCAGCTTCGTTTACCCTCCCGAATTTTAATAATTTACTTGTTTTTAAAATTACTGCACTTAAATTTGTGTTAAATTAGCTTTGTTACAAAGTTTGAAGACGTGTGACGGTTTAGCCGCTAATCCCCAACATATGCCTGCATTTAATCTGGTTCTGCAGACCGTACATAACATATATCGGACATTAGCGTTGTCCGGCGGTTACCTATGGGAGGTACGTCACAAACGCAACTATAACCGTTCTAATCCCAGAGGTAGCTGGTGGAAAGCCAGACCCCCAGCATTAGAACAATCAAGGTTTCCGGGAAGACCGCGGGTAGTGACTCTTTGTGTTGAGAGACAGGCAACAGCTCTAAGACTAGGTGTCAACCTGTACAACTCTTCCACATCTCTGTCACCCCACGCGAATCCACCATCCGCCAAGAGTGTCATAGTTACTCCCGCCCTCGCTTGAAAAATTATGAAGTGCTTATATAAATTATTTTTCAGTCTTTACCCATTTACACGCGTTTCATCTATCGACACCCACGTATGTTAGGTACATAGGTATGCTATGTTCTAACCCTAGTCCCAGTAATTCTGATGGGACATAATCGTAATCTAGGAATGGCGCGACCTAAATGTCAAAGAATATTTAAAAGACAAAGCTCGGGCTTTACGCGCGAATATCTCAGATGTCTCAGAGCAATTATTAGTCAAGAAGGTTCCGAAATACCGAACCACACAACAACGTTGGAATAATGCAAATTAATTCATGATTCAAAGTTAACCCGGATTGATTTACTATTAGAAATATTTAACAATAGTACTTTTACGAAAATTCAGCTGATGAAATTTTTTTCACAGTAAAAATGTTCTGACCTGGTATGCTGTCTTCTATGATGTAGTCCTCCTTTAATCGTCATGGGACCTACCTTTCAAATATAATCACTGAAAAAAAATATGCGAAACAACCCTAAACAATAAATAATTACACGCGAGTTAATATTTAAATTAAGACGTGTTACACAAAATAATTAATTAATAATTAAACGTATTATATGAAACAAAACTTTAGCACACGTCTTTACCGGTTCACATTCGGAACAAAACTAAAAAATGTCTAATATAAACATAAATCGGTATTATAAATGAGAATAATAACTCATGAAAATTAGTCATCTCTTATGCAATAAATACCTACAAATTATAGGCTTGGTCAGCGGTACAACAAGAATATTTGCAAAAACGACAATTTTTATTAAATTTATATATCTAGAACTTCAGAAAAAAATTTGCGGTTTCTGGATTAGAAAACGAATCAACTGTGAAGTGGTGAAAACATGCAAAAATAAACCACCTTAAGTATATGTCCTGAAATTTTCCAATAAGAATGTTGTCTTTAAGTCAACAAAACAATCTTCGTGTTTCTATCACGAAAAATAAATAAACTAAGTATTTTTAATTTTATTGTGTGCCCCATTGTAGAATTTTGAGCCCTATTATCTCGTTTCTAGGTGATTTGTCCCTAAATAATTATTGTTTGGCCTTATCGTACTTACTGGCAATTTTATATGTATGATAATAATTTGATTGCATGTGATTGTTTCCAAACAAAAAAAAAATCAAGAATTTCTACATTTCTTAAACAACAAATCGTTTTAAACTAAAATGAGTGCGTTTAGACTTTTTCAACTGATGGAATGTTCCACAAGCAAGTTAAAATATTTGAACGGAAAAAAGTAAAAATGTTCTAACCTGGTATGTTGTCTTCTACGATGTGGTCCTCATTTAATCATCATGGGACCCACCTGCAACAATAATCAAAATCAAAATTCTAAAAATTATCTTAACATTTCTATACTAGGTATACTAGTAGTAGTAGTAGAATGCCCCCAGCATTCTGCAATCTGCCGTGGGCCCCCCATCTCCGATTTTACATATCAGAAGAGTAGTACCTAACAATGTAATAGTATGTACATAGTAGCAAATTAAATTAAAACTTTTTCGAAAAATTTTCAATCTACCAAGGCAGGCAGAAGTTTGGTTTTTAATTAATTCCAATCAAGGCCCCCTTTAAAATGGGGCTCTCCTAAACCGCTAGTACGCTATACCCCGGGCCCCATGGCCAGTACCATACGAGGGCCATGAGTAGTAGTAGCCAAAGAATAAAACTATTTCGTAAAATTTTCAATCTACCAAGGCAGGCAGAAGTTTTGTTTTTAATTAATTCCAATCAAGGCCCCCTTTAAAATGGGGCCCTACTATACCGCTAGCCCCCTATACGTCGGGCCCCATGGCCATTACCATGCGAGGGCCATGAATAGTAGTAGCCAAAGAATAAAACTATTTCGAAAAATTTTCAATCTACCAAGGCAGGCAGAAGTTTTGTTTTTAATTAATTCCAATCAAGGCCCCCTTTAAAATGGGGCCCTACTATACCGCTAGCCCCCTATACCCCGGGCCCCATGGCCATTACCATGCGAGGGCTTGAGTAGAAAAAACCAAAGAATAAAACTATTTCGAAAAATTTTTGAATCTACCAAGGCAGGCAGAAGTTTTGTTTTTAATTAATTCCAACCAAGGCCCCCTTTAAAATGGGGCGTCCTAAACCGCTAGTACCCTATACCCCGGGCCCCATGGCCAGTCCCATGAGTAGTAGCCAAAGAAATTAAAACTATTTCGAAAAATTTTCAATCTACCAAGGCAGGCAGAAGTTTTGTTTTTAATTAATTCCAATCCCCCATTAAAATGGGGCCCTACTATACCGCTAGCCCCCTATACCCCTGGTCCCATGGCCATTACCATGCGAGGGCTTGAGTAGAAAAAACCAAAGAATAAAACTATTTCGAAAAATTTTCAATCTACCAAGGCAGGCAGAAGTTTTGTTTTTAATTAATTCCAACCAAGGCCCCCTTTAAAATGGGCGTCCTAAACCGCTAGTACCCTATACCCCGGGCCCCATGGCCAGTCCCATGCGAGGGCCATGAGTAGTAGCCAAGCCAAAGAAATTAAAACTATTTCGAAAAATTTTCAATCTACCAAGGCAGGCAGAAGTTTTGTTTTTAATTAATTCCAATCCCCCATTAAAATGGGGCCCTACTATACCGCTAGCCCCCTATACCCCGGGCCCCATGGCCAGTACCATGCAAAAGCCATAAGTAGTAGCAGTGTACTAGTAGTAGCAAAAAAAATTCAAACAATTTCTTACCTTTTCTCCCGTCTGATGGTAATCCTTCAAGGTAATCACTAAGTAATCCAAACACAATGCACTGCACTTGTAGAAAAAAGTCTATCATTGAAAGAAAATTTGAAAAGTAACCGTAAGAACTAACTAATTATGCGAAGGTATGATTAACTACTACAGTAATTTTGTTAACACGTGTTATACTTTATAATTAATGACTAATTGAACGTAAGCACCAGACACACGTCTGTTCCGTTTGGCATTCGAAATAAAACTAAAAACTGATTCATATACAAAATAAATCCATAGATAACAAAGTCGTAAAAATTACTCATCATTTTTTGCCAACAAATACAATTTAAAAACTTAGGCTGGGTTCAATTTCTCACAAAATTCAACACAACAAAAGTTTTCAGTATTGATTTTTTAAGAAACGTGAACGCAGCCTAAGGTCATAAAATTGTAAATTTTGGTTGTGTAAAGGGTGACTAATTTATGAGTTATTTTATATTTTATTCTAAATTAGTCAATTTTTAGTTGTGTTTCTGTAAAGGTTGTGTGCTAAAGTTTTGTTCGTTACTTCCAGTTAATTATTAATTAATTATTTCGCGTTAACGCGTATTATTATAATTTCTTTAGTAGCTAATATACTGTTAATCGTAACTGGCGGGTAATTAAATATTTCTTACTTTCAATGATTGACTTATTTTTTCAAAAAGTGCTATAGTGTTTTGTAGATAATTAATGATTCCCGCCAGAAGGGAATAAAGCAAAGAGGTTCAAGAGAAAAGGTACGAAAATTTTGCAGTATAGAAATATAAAGACAATTTTTTGGATTTTGAAACAATAACTAAATTAATTTGCTAAAATATGATTACATATTGGCAACGACTTTAAGTACAATATTTTTCATGAACGAATTGTATAAGAAAGTCATGTGCTGGACACATCAGATATTTTATAGATAACTTACTCTCCTTCAATTTCGATAACAGTATATTTCACTCTAAAGTTGATACTAACCGAGATATTTACAAATAATGAAAAAAATAACATTTGTTGCTCTTTTTTTCAAGATGTCGGCCAAATCCGGGGTTTCTAGGGGGTGCAATTTTAAGAGGTATTTCTTAACACCCAATCAAACTATTAAAATTTATTCCAGCTTGTCTGGAATTGCTCCTGCTAACAGCCATTTTAAACGACTTATCAACTGGCCTAAAAATGATTGAGCAATTGAGCTGCTTTAGTTCATAACATGTAGTTATGTTACATAATAAAACTTTCGAGATTTTCTGTATTTTTTTAGAAAAATTGCTACACGCGCATAGACAAAATAAAAAATTCTTTGTATTAAAAAGACTCGCATTTCAATTTATACAAATACGCTCCGAAGTACGCCATCAGCTTTAAAGATTTGTTCCACTTTATATAAAATAAATGCTTCTCATACCTCGTTATTGATGACTGTAATTTAAAATAATACATGAAGGGCAATGAATGTACCTGAAGATATGTATATTATTTTGTAATTTAATATACAAAATATTTTCTGCCATTTTTATTGTAGGTAGGTACTTATAGTAAGTAGATATAAGTACATCTGAGGTTAGGTATTGTTCAACTTTTCTGTATCTACTGTATCTGCTACGTAAACGCAGGAATAAATTTAAATTGTGAATATTTAAAATCCACTTTAAAATTGCTTTTCGCTGACACTTGTCAAATACTTCGTCTTTCCTAAACAAAATACACGCAAGATGTAGGTGTACAAAAAATATGACTACCTCATGAATTATTCATTCTCTTTATTTTTTCCCTGTTGGTGCTTGAATTAAGACGCAGTAAACAATAAATAGTTTCCCCATCTAAATTGCATTTTCCCGGGAAGCCGGCATTGTTTTGTTGACATACCGGTTTCACTCAAATGCAAACAAGTTTGTCTCTGTAACTTTATTTTCTGAAACGTTTCTCTTATAAGAGGGGCAAAACGAGTGGCAGAATATTTTCGTTATGTTGAAACCAACAGGTATATAAATTTCCACGAAATTACGCCTATTTCATAAAGCGGGTTTGTAACGGTTGTTAGCAAAAAATATAATTTTTTCAAAGGAATTTGTTATGCACCCACATATTTCACTCATTTACATGCCAGACAAATTATCTCTTTAAAAGAAGAGAATATAAAACCTGTAATTAATTCACATAATTTTCAGCCAGTTGAATTTATTCACCAAAACCGACAAAACTAATTTTTTTAAGTACGTTGGTTTCGGCTACAAAATTAAAATTTTCCTTTTATTTAAAATTATATTTGAATTATTAGAGGTGGATGAAAATGTAATTATAATTATCCCTGAAAGGATCGTGTTGTAATGCACTTACCCTTTAGACAAAGATAAATGAATTTGGTCAATACTAAACTGTAACAAACTGGAAATTAATTAGAGGATGTGTTACATAGTTACGTTATTAATTTTGTAGACAAGAACAGTTTTGAATGAGATGTAGCACTCGTAATGTTGAGATATGATAAATTAAGTTTTATAAGTATGAAGACAAAATTTTTTTGTATAGGTAGGTAAATAAAAAAAAATAGATATTTTCTATTCATCGCCGTGTGTTAAACGCTTATTAATTGAGAAAATGAGGAGGAAATTAAAAGAAACTATGCTTCTGATTAAAAATAGAAAATTTAATTACAAGTAATAAACATAGTAATAACTATAGTAAGTACTTTATTTCACAATTAACGGTAATTAAATTTTAATCAATTATTAATTTTTTTTCATCCAAAAAAGACCAAATTATAAATTAGTCATTGATTAAAATTTAATCGACGTTTGTAAAATCGGGCATAAGAGTCGGTTTCTTGTGCCTCAATTAACTTTAGTTACAATTAATGAAACATTCGTTTCTATAACTTTTAATATCAAATAAAGTTAAATGAGACTCAAGCAAACAACTCAATTCTAAAACTACTTACAGAACGGTTAAGCTTTGAATATTGTGGTAATGCCTGATTTATGTACAGGATGAGTATCACATTGCAGGGTGCTGTGCACTTGTCATGTATTACAAATTTGCCGCCTCACACAAACAATTGCTCAGATAGTAACATCTCAGCAATTGTTAATGTTCAGATCGGTGTCCTATAATTAAAGGTTATTTTTTTGAGATATTCTAGTTTCAGTCGTTAAATATTAGTCTATACATCATCGAACATTTCTCTTCAATCTGCAGTCATTTGTTAATTAAATAAACCAATTAAAGTAGCGCCTGCTTGTTAGGTAACCATTCAGCCACATGCATCGGCTATGAGAGTTGAGGATTTTGCTTGACCTTAGTATCGGTTTTATTTTTAAAAGGCGGCGCAGTATTACTAAATTTCACAGGTCACAGCACCTTACGATGTTATAATCATTTATAATTACCCTGTATATGAAACAGCTATCATATAAATTTAAAAAATAATTAAACTTTCTGTATTTCCATCAGTATTTTCTGACTATACATAAGGATTGTAAAGTCGGGTGCATCTGATGTACATGCTATGTACTCCTGGTCCATTACATTGTTATTATATTTTGTGTAATCCAGTAATTTCGGAATATAATATCCATAAGCATTATGGAGGAGTGGATGTGGTTTGAAACTAATAACCATATTACGGTAATCGCATTTGGCAAGTACGAACCTCAATCTAAAAAAAACTCAATTTATAATTAAATTAAAACCATTAAAATCATTACCACACCGAAAACTGAATTGGAACAATGGATGCCGACTTGCTGGCAGTTCTACCTCTGCTAAAGGACCCGATCTTAATTTGAAAAATATGTTTACTGTGTAGAATTTAAAAGTGGTAAATCCTAATTTGCCATCTTGTAATACACTTAAATTTTCATAAAATCTCTTCAAATTTATTCTGAATTCCTGAAGAATTACAATATAAGTATATATGATATTCAAACATTTCACGTGAATACCCGCAACATAATTGGTTCTGTTGGGCTGCATTTAAATGTTACTATTTCATCTACATGACAATTTAGGTTTATCCAAGATGACTTTGAGGTATTGGCGTGTGGACAATTCAATTTAAACATCTTGCAAAAGCATAAACATCTGCCGACTTCGTCGAAGTACAAGGGCCAATACGAGGTATTTACCACATATGCCGTGGGCAAGATTTGGGAAATAATGTCCATCAACTGAAACAATAAAGGAAAAAATGCACTAGGTACCTATTAATAAACTACATCCTCACCCTTGCTGGTCCGAATTTCGACAAATGTTCATTACAAATTAATAGAGCAACCTCAAAAGCTTCCATTATTAACCTTGTCACTCGTAGCATGTCGGCTTTATCCAATGCATAAACATCGGAATCGTGTTTGTCACATAATTCTTTAAGAGATTCAGATTTTTGGGTATTTTTTGCTTGGGCGTTTTCAGCAGAGATACTTGGCACTTCCATTATGTTGCGCTATATTTAACCACTGCAAGTGCGACCTCGACTACAGAACTACAGAGCGAATGAGCGAAATGTTATTGTATGGTCATTAAATTCTTTCAATTCATTGGAATATAAACAAACGGCTTGTAGGTATGAATCACTGCTGTAACATGTTTTGCGATAAACTTTTGAGCGTGTAATGGTATTGTTGTGTCGTTATCAAGAAATTTATTAGCGATTTGTTTAGCCATTCTTTCGGTATTATTATTAGTACGATTGTGCTATTGTAATATTTTTTAAAATTTTATAGTATTTTTTATTGCGTTTTAAGTAGATACTGTTATCATCATAATGTCTATGGTCGGATAATCATTTGAATTCTAAGAAATGATCATTCAAATAAAGATAGAAAATTATTACTTAATGTACAGGATGTCTGTAAAAGGTCTTTACAGAATCCTACCACAAGTTTTTGGGTTCTAAATAAATCGTTTGAACCAAACATGCCTCAGTCCAAAAGTTCTTCCTTACTGAGATACAGGGCACTAAAAATATGTTTCCAAATCATTTTTACTTTCTTATTCGAAGTATAAGGAAGTATTGTAATCGTGATTTTTTTCGACCCCGAGAATTTGATGGATTTACACGTTTTGAGGGCCCCTGAATCCTTTTTGACCATTTTCGTCATGATGTCTGTCTGTCTGTCTGTGTGTCTGTCTGTCTGTATCCACCATAACTCAAAAACGACTTATCGGATTTGATTCAAATTTCATATTTAAGAGTTTGAACAAAATTGTGGATGCCACATTCAATGTTTTTCATCTAGCACCAAAACAAGTGACACTTACCTGAAGACATTTTTAGGTTTTTTAGGAATATCTTGAAAAATAAACAATTTATGACATTTTTTATTCTTTAACATTGATTTAGAATTATATTTTGAACAAATATTGGTTGAACTTTTTTTTGAAATTCCGTCAAAAAAATTTCAAAAAAACTAGATATTCTTAAAACACTTTATATTTCTCATAGGACGCGTTGATAGTTGAATTCGATGGTCGAGGTAGACCATGTGTCTCATTATATGGCTGCCAAACGGAAGGTCCCGGGTTCGAATCCCAGAAGGAACGGACAGAATCAATTCCTACCGTATAGCATACTCTATTTTTTCTCATACCTTTTGCTTGACACTGTACGGTGAGCAAATCACCTTGACAACGCATAAACAAACACAAATAACTCCTGCATATCAGTAAAGGAATGGCTATCCAATGGGGCAATGTTACCCCCCTCCTTATTTTCCACGACTACCCTAAAAAGACGACTTTGTACCTCCATTTCATTCTATAAAGTAGCCATTTTAGTGTATGTAAGGGAAAAATGTAATTTCATATCAGGAGATTTTTTTAAGTGAGTAATAGGTCAAAAATCTAAAATAAAACACATTTTTGTCGTAAAATTCGGTTATAATGAGTGGGACAAGGACAGATTTATGCGTATTGCAATAAGTGCGACAGAAACTATTTGAAAATTGCTGGAAACCTTCAAAATTTTTACAAGAAATTTAACTTAATTTCTTTAGGAAAAGTAATTAATGTATAAGAAAGTCATGTGTTGGGCACATCAGATATTTTTAAATAATGCTACAGAACGGTTTAAAGTAGAGATTTGAAATTTGATATTACAACCAAAATAATATTGTTCACTGGCATTTACCACATAGAGGAGCTCAGGGTTTTTTTAATTCTTTTTTTTGTAGGGTATTGATTTTTTTTTACAAAATAACAAGAATTATCATAGATGCGCCAAGACACGTAAAAAGTATATATCTGTTTCACTTGCGTTAACTCAACTGTTTGCAAAAAATTTGAACAATGAAAAATTTTTTTTGCTATTAAAACAATTTGTGACTTAGGTACCCTGTAAAGTTAAAAACATTGGGTCACTCTTTACAGCTGCTTCTACGTCCAAAAGTAAGCATAATTCCTAGCTTAAACCTTTCTGTAGATATACTTAAAAATATCTGATGTGTCCAGCACATGACTTTCTTATACATTGCCATGATACAATTTTACTCTTTGGAAAATACTGGAGGGATAACCAATAATCACATGCAGTCGACATTCAATACGTTATTAATATAAAATCACATTTATTTATTTATTATTATTGTTTTCGGTACCATACAAACCAGTAAAATAAAAAAAAAATAATGGTCCTTTTGGGATTCAAACCCGCGACCTTTCGTTTGGCAGCCCAATCCCAACGTCACTAGTCTATTTACTATATAAGTGTTTTCAGAATATCTCATTTTTTTGAAATTTTTTTGACGGAATTTCAAAACCCAAACCGAAACCTAAACCCAAACTTAAACCTAAAACTAAACCCAAACCCATGAGAGCGGAATATAGCACATTAGAGATTAATAGATCAAGTCAGAGCAGATATTTTAGGTTTGGGTTGGGTTTAGGTTTGGGTTTGGGTTTAGGTTTGGGTTTGGGTTTGGGTTTAGGTTTGGTTAGGTTAGCCTTTGATATATTTTCGAGCTCTTTTAGATTTGATGGCAATTTTCCGAATTTTTCAGACCTAACCGAAATTTTCTTTAATTCAGCACAGCATTTGATATTGTGTTTCCAAACCTTCAAACTCAAATATCCCAAAAACGAAACCTTAAATTAAAATTTGTCGAGAGTAACTATTTTCTCTAAATTAAACAGACAATCCAAAATTTGTATTTTCCTTGCAATATATCCAGTGGCGTCGAAAATTGGAGGGCAAAGTGGAATGGCCCCAAGTATCTACGCCACTGGAGATTTTTTTTATAAATTATCTTGAAATGTACTACATTACTCTGTGTGCGAAATTTAATGGAAATCGTTCAAGTGGTTTAGAAGTTATGTTACGAAAACGAGTTTTTATTTTAAACTTTGTTATAAAACATTTTTGAGCAAAGTTTTTTAATAAAAGTCTACTTTTTTCATGATGCTCTATCACCTCCCAAAATTAATGACGTTCAACCGGGACCATCCTGTATAAGAGCTTTTAGAATACGTATCTCGTTTTTTTGACGGAATTTCAAAAAAAAGTTCAAACAAAATTTGTTCAAAATTTAATTATAAATCAATGTTAAAGAGTAAAAAAATCTCATAAATTGTTTATTTTTCAAGATATTCCTAAAAAACCTAAAAATGTCTTCAGGTAAGTGTCACTTGTTTTGGTGCTAGATGAAAAACATTGAATGTTGCACCCACAATTTTGTTCAAACTCTTAAATATGAAATTTGAATCAAATCCGATAACTCGTTTTTGAGTTATGGTGGATACAGACAGACACACAGACAGACCGACATCATGGCGAAAATGGTCAAAATGGATTCAGGGGCCCTCAAAACGTGTAAATCCATCAAAATCTCGAAGTCGAAAAAAATCACGATTACTATATGTACTTTCTTATTATACTTCGTATAAGAAAGTAAAAATACAAGGCATATAAAAAAGATAACTTTCGACACGTTGTATTTTAGTAACTAAACATTTTTGTGAGTCGGTTTCAACAATCATTTAGTTTCATTGGTTGTAGCCGCACCATCGCAGCAGTTCCTGTTTTTCTTTCTTGATTCCGATAAGCTTTGGCTTTGGCAGGACCTCTGGTCGTTATATGTGGCCACTGGTACCAAAATGTTTAATAATTTTATTTGATCTTTTAATATTATTATTTTGTCCTTTAGAGTTAAGATCATGTCATCTTCTTCGTTTAGCAGTATTGTCAGGTACTTATTTTCAAGAGCACTTACATCAATCTCGCCATCCTGAGTACTGGAAAATGACGCATTGGGATCATCATCGTCCTTTACACTTCAGGGTCGCTTCCAGGTTTCATTTTAGTCTTGTCTGTGCAACTTTTGGACAACTTTTGCTCACTTTTATGTCTCCATCTTCTCTTTGCGTGCTTGTCGGCGCCATGATGTTTGTACTTCTCTACAAAAGCACCTTTTAACTTCCTATAAAACAACCACCTCAGTAGGTATATATTTTAATAATATTTATTAACATTTGTAGTAAATCACCTACTTATATCATAAACTTTTATTTAAATTTAGCACTGAGTTGGACCTACAACCCACAATATAAGAGTTAAAAATCATTTTTTTAATATTACAATGTTAAAAAGAGTAAAAGCAGAACAACCAAACCGGATTCTAGGATGTGGGATCCAGGTAACAGCACACGTATTTAAATAAGCTTGAAAACTTGCTTAATGTATCTAGAGGTAAAAAAATATTGAATTGTATTTAATTTAAAATTGAGCAATAAAAAAAAACTTTTTTTCTATAGCAAATGTTAAAGTGTGCTTTTATCAACTCAAAATACTAGGGTAGATAAAAAGTTTTGATTTTTTCGAAATGAATGAATTAAAACGTATTACTGCTGATTTTGACACCATAGTGACAACTCATAATATTCACTGACAATTTAAATTGTCATTGATAATAATTTAATTTGTAAGTAGTTTTTCTTTATAATTGGCTTTTCTTTAACATTTGCTATAGAAAAAAAATTTGTATTATTCACGACGATAACATCTCATTATCTTCTCGAGCTTATTAGCTGTCTAAGATAAAGTACAATGTTATCGTCTTGTATAATAAATAACTATTTTTTACTCTTTGAATAGCCATTTTTCGATGACATACTCTACTTGCAACTTCTACACTTTTGTCTACTGTGAAAGTAGTCGTATTCTATCTAAAGAGAGAATATCAAAATTTAAAATTTTTGATTTTCTTCGTGATTGTTTTAACGAAAACACCATATGCACTAAATTTACATAAATTTTCAATATCAATTCATTCATTTTCCATGGAATATTTTATACCATATGATCAAAAATTATTTAGATAAAGGGTGGCTTTGGAATTCTGAATTTACCTTGCATGTTTGATTCATCGTCAGTAGTTGAAATTATATAGGTTTGTAAGCTATTCAGTTTGTCAAATAAAACTTAGTTATTAAACTACGGGTTTATTTTCAATTTTTTTTTATGTATTATCTATTCACCATGGCCACCCTTTATCTAAATAATTTTTAATCATATGGTATATAAAGCTTAAAATAATTAAAATAAAAACTAAAATATAATTATTACGTTTCGCTTGAAAACTGTCACCTTAAATACTTTTGTAGTTTCTAATCCAATTTATAAATTACAGTATCGTAGAAAAAATAGTATTTATTTCTCGACATGAAATACGTTTTTTTTTCGTTCGCTGCACACAGCTCGTGTACAATTCTCACCCCACGAAAAAAAAACGGTATCTTTATGTCTTGTTGTAAAGTATACGATTTTCAATGCTTTTATTAATTTTTTAGCCTAATCTTTGCAATTAAGAATAAAAAAGGTATGTCAAAAATTTCCGGACGACTCTATTAGATTATTATCAAAGATTCGTATAAAAATATGATGTAGATCTTTGACGAAAGTAGGATCTGATCTGCTATACTGTAGAGATCAATCTTTTATAAAATAGCATCCACGTATCCACGTAACAAATAATATGCAAACATAATTATAATTACCATAATAGTTATTTATATATCAAGGGTATAACAAGGATGTTTATATTCGAGGGCAACCAAGTTAGAAAGTCGAGGGCCTTTGGCCCGAGAGTTTGTAAGTTGTCCGAGATTTATAAACATCAAGTTATACCCGCGCTACATACAACGTTTTATTTTTCACTTTAGAAAAACCTACACAAATTTGAAGACAGGAGAAAAAAATTTCCGTCAAAACTGTCAGTGAGACAGTTCTATTGGGCTATTTTCAGAAATAGAGGGCGTTAATAAGCGGGCGAAATCATTACGCCCGCTTTTATAGTGGATGTGTTTATATATCTCGTATCCAAGGTATTAACAACGAATTATAGTCAAGTGAAAAAAAAATTATGTTTTCTTTGAAATAACTTTAGATTAGATCATTATTTAGCTTTATGATTGTTATCTACAGATATTCAAATAATTTAATCATAAGTTTTTATTAAATTTGTGTGTATGTTAGAAAACTACCAAAATTATCAGCGGAGTACTTAAAATTCATATTTAATTTTGAACAGCAGCCTTAAAGTATCCTTCTTTGTCATATTATATACATCAGGGGGAATTTTGAGAACATCCCTGAGTAGAATCAATTATTTTATTTATTTATGCTAATATTCAATAGCGATTGTTTCTAAAGAGACATTATTCTTTCAATATTGAAGTAGTTCGCAACTACAAACATTACGTTATTAAAAGATTTATGACCATATTCCTAACAATAATACATTAATTTTATCTACTAGACTATGTGAGAATTGCGATAATTCAGTTAAAAACACAAGGACTAGAGACTTCTATATAATTTAACTTGTCTGGAAACACGAGTGCTGAAAACAAAATCGTAGACGATTCAAAACTAATGATTAGTTTGTAAAAATTATTTTCTCTTTTTGTGGTTACTATAATCGTTGATTGACATAAAATTATATCAAGCAACGCCATAATTAAGGATTGATTGTTATACAATTATATTTGTTTAAGGTCCTTTAACATTTGTAATACTCTATGCTGTATTTGAAATGAAAATTTAAAAGCCGTGAAATGATTAATAAAAATTTTGAAATCAAAATTTTTGTTATTTACACTTTGGTGTAATAAAGGCATAATCTTAATTTATCATTTAAATGTAAGTTATACAATCCTGGCCCATTCTATTAATCGGGAACCAAAACGGGCACTTCAAATAGGTAATCATTTCATATTTGATAAATGTATCTACTTAATGAATTATAAAAAAGTATAAAGTCTCTAATTTTCAATTTTAAAATTATTTTCTAAAATGTTCTTGCATAAAAATAATTCACCCAATAAAGTAAGTAAGTACGTATTTTTTCATAATAACCTCGATTTAATTTGTTATCGAAGATCAAGCCTGAACCACGATTGTTACTATTTTCTAATAAATGCATTGAGTTAGGTTCGATATAGTAAATTATTCCTCAGTGGTTGCAATTTCTTCGAGAGGAACAAAGTCATTATCGTCGGAGAGGATATTATTGAGCTTTTAGTAAATAGTCACCCAGGCTCCCTTTCCTAAAAATACAGATACCTTGATACCTATAATATTTTTAAAAACTGTACAGGGTGTCCCATTTTCGACACTTTTAGGGGGTATTGGCGTTATTATCAAAAGATAGAGTGTTGCGGTTTTCACCTTCCTGTCCTACTTTTTTACGAAACGAAAGATTCCGGGGTCAAATTTGTCGTGGCTCTCTTAGTTTTTAATCTACAGAGTGATTCTGAAAATCTTTGTTTTTTAGACACCCCTCGTATTTCCGGTATGCATCTACTTATCAAAAAGGTGAAAACTGATCTTGATAGAGTTTTTTACGTAGAATTCAGTGGCGTAGGCAGTTTTTGTGTAAAAGGTTTAGTTTTTGAGATATTGCCCAAACATATTATATATTATTTTTTATATTGATTAAGCAAACTTTGGGCTTTCCAAAAATATACAATACTTAATATTTATTTTGAAAAACAAGCTCAAAATTCGATATTTTTAATAATTTTCTTTATTTATAACAGTAGGTCAGGGCTAGTTTATTAGAAAGAAATGCAAAATTTGACAGATTTGTCAGATTTCCATTATTGATGAAATATTTTTGTTACGTAGGTGTTTTTATTTAACTTTTAATTTTTTATTACAATGGCCGTTTATGATAATTATGAGAAGTATTATATTGTTGGTATGTTTTATACAATGCATTAAAATTATCTTTTAAAGTGTTTAGCTTTAGAATAAAAACATATTGTGAAAATTTTGGATTTGTTTTTAAAAAATTAGCCATGGCCTACTGTTATAAATAAAGAAAATTAGTAAAAATATCGAATTTTGAGCTTGTTTTCAAAATAAATATTAAGTAATATATATTTTTGGAAAGCCCAAATTTTGCTTAATCAATATAAAAAATAATATATAATATGTTTGGGCAATATCTCAAAAACTAAACCTTTTACACAAAAACTGCCTACGCCACTGAATTCTACGTTAAAAACTCTATCAAGATCAGTTTTCATCTTTGTGATAAGTAGACGCATAACGGAAATACGAGGGGTGTCTAAAAAACAAAGATTTTCAGAATCACTCTGTAGATTAAAAACTAAGAGAGCCGGAATCTTTCGTTTCGTAAAAAAGTAGGAAAGGAAGGTGAAAACCGCAACACTCTATCTTTGATAATAACGGCAATACCCCCTAAAAGTGTCGAAAATGGGACACTCTGTACTTGGAAAAGTCCTGCAAACAATTTACAGTTCACGCGATTTACACGCCTCGCAAATATTGGAAAACTATATACAAGGGCTGTATTCTGTTTGTCCATGCGTTTAGCGGATGCGATACCAGGTCAACTTTTTTTTGAAAAAGGAAAGTGCAAACTATCAACCTCCTGAAGAAATCTATCGTCTGGAAAACCTAATCAACACTTCAACAATCCACTGTCGAACAAAGAAAATGTAACTGTCAGAGAATAATTCATTCTTGCATTGTACAAAACTCTCAAAACTGAAAAATTATTGAATCATTACAGATCTACCTACTTTTTTCAATAAATTATAGTTGGTAAAACAAATCATGTAGTAATTTTATCAAAATTGCCAACAACGTTCGAGGCTTCCAGACAATATTCATATCGCGTTTTTCTTCAAATTCACTCGTGGCGAGGAAAAATCATTCAACCTACTGATTATGGTTGGAAAATAATCAACAATGTTTGATGTCGGGGCATCAGCACTTCAATTAATACTTCAACTTGTTTCCTGTGACTAAAAAAAAAGGTTGCGCTAAGAAATGTGGCTGCATTTTAAGTTGGATTGCGTTACTCGATCATGTACTCATATTGCCGTGGAAAAGGATGCTCGAATTCAGAAATCGAAGGGGATTCTTCTGAATATGACTCCGTGAAGGAATAAATTTTCATAATATAATGGAATCTGCTTCCTAGGGAAACAACTTTAAAAAACACCTACAAGTTCTACCTCGTGCGTGGGGTGGAAAAGTGCAAGAAATACAAAGTTGCATGTTTACGGAAAACACGATATAAACTAGTTCACGTTCATTAGAAAAAATTTGCCATATATGGATTTTGTACAGAAAACTTTTCTCTACAAAAATATCATACAATTCAATTTTTTCTTAAATGTACCTAATATATTTTTTTATTTATTGAAGCTTTCAATTTTGTCGATTTTTGCCTTTGAGCAAAAAACTACCCCCAACTTCTAACTTCCATAGTAAGGTCAGGAAAGGCTTGAGAAAAATATTCAATGCATGGTTTCTATTTTATAAAGAATTTTTTCGAATATCTAAGTGCATTTTTCACGTCCGATTAAACAGTTACGAGAAAAATGCGAAAAACGAGCGCCAAGTCACGCTCGAGGGAGTTTTTCGATATTTAAGGATGGAAGCTCCCACTGTATCGATGGGAACTCATCGGTTCTTTATTCTACGACAAATTTGTTGTAATTCACCAAAATTTCAAAGGTCCTTGAATTATTCCCGCAAACGGGGCTTTTTTCCTCTAATTTGACTGGACTAACATTTTAGATTCTTCATATGTGGTTGAGTATAGAATTTCTTTTCACATTTGCATTGCTTCGTTTTTTAATTAACCGCGAGTTGAGCCATTTTTATTATAACTTCTTATTTATTAAAAAAACACTTTTCTATTGTGAAACGTGTTATTTTTTCCTAATTTATGTAAATTAAACACTGTATAATCATATTTTTTAATTTATTGATTTCATAAGACAAAATATTTAATTAAAAAAAAAGCTAATGGAATAAAATAATTTTCTTTTATTATTAAATTACTTGGAAAAACATTTTCAGAAAATTGAAACAAACCCCATTATTATAATAATTATTATCAATACTAGAATTAAATCGGTGATTCAAAAATTCATTTTCTTTAAAAGCACCATCTGTAAAAAATCGAAATGAAAAGTATGCAATTACAAAAGATACCTACATAAAATTCTAAAAAACAAGAATTCATTAACATAATTTTTTTTGTTTAAATAACAAATCGGTTAAATATTCTTGACTCAGATGGTGTTCTTTACAATCACCAATGTTAATTCCTAAATTACATATTTCTCGTTTGCATTTTAACGGCATTCCACCAATGCAACGTCTTATCATCACCATTACTAGCAACATCATCATCGAGTACTGCCTCAATTATCTCAAACTCCTCATCAATTTCGCTTTTTGTCATCATGCGAGTGGTTGCTACAGGCATTCTAGGTACCTTGAAATAACATTCCTTTTCCACTGGAATCATTTCCGATTTCTTAAACTCTAATGGTTTCTTTAACGCTTCTGAATAGTTCAAAATATTATTGTCATTCTTGGACGGTGCAACTTCCTCGGATAAATAAGGAAACGCTTGGATGGAGTCGATTGAAGGGGCACCGTTGGAATACAAAGCGCGACTGTATGAATTGTGTTTTAAGTTTATTGTTTTTCTTGGTGATATAACTTTTGGAGCCTGGATATTTGGTGAATCAAACAAGACAGAGCTTTTTCGTTTGATGCCCATTTGGGAATTTTTATCATTTATCGTTAGATATTTTTGCCCTTCGAATATTTCTAATGAGTCAGTCCACAGACTTAAATCTTCCAAAAATTTAATTTTATCATCTGGTTGGCAATTCTTAACGGTTTTGTCAAACCCCACCACAGGCAACTGGTTATCATATGGATCAGAATTATCTAAGGAATCAGTTGATACTTCCGTTTTGGTATCCTCTTTCTCTTGTAAAACAAACCCGATGTGTCTAAGAGAATCTACAATAGAATGATAGCTTTCCAAATCATAATTATTATTCCATTTTGGCTGTACTGCATCCTCAGCTTTTGGCATGCCACAACTCTGTATATTATTGTCTAAAATCCAAGGTGTTTGTACACTCTTATTCCTCTTAACTCTTTGGTACTTTACTTTCCCTGTTTGCAGTTGGGGGAAAATGGCACATAATTGGGTGGGAAGAGCGTACAAAGGGAGATTAACATTTCTTAGTACTAACGAAGTTGTTGGCATATGATTTATGGGTACTGTGAAATATTGCTGAATATCAGATAACGCATTGATGGGCCATTGGTAAGAAGCGCGTTGTTCCAGGAGATTGTTAAAATATGATCCGTAATGTTCGTGAAAACATGGGTTGGGTTGAAAGACAATCGTAAAGAATGCTGGGTAATATTCTCGGACTAAGTTGTAGCTGAAACAGAAAAATACGATGAAAGTTTAAAGAGGTGATTAGCTAACCTAACTATTAAAACACTTGTGTGGAGAACTTTCCGTTAATAGTGAATTGTCAATTTTTCAGTGGTAAAGTATAAATGAAACGCTAAATAAATGGTTATTTGTCGGTGTTTTATGACCGTCAGAAGGTGCAGACCATAGATAATAGGTGCAGACCGTCTGGTAGTATTTTGTGAGCGTAGTTTACTTAATACGTATACATTTATTAACCTTGGTTATGGACAGCAAATAATGCAAATGTACGAGGGGTTCAAATCTAACGTACACTTTCATTTTCCAGTATAGATTTTTTTCAAATTCGAAAGTTTGATGGATATAAAGATCAAATTTGGAGAATATCGTTCCATCAGAAGTAAATGGAACTCTATGGATTTTTTTAATTTTTACATTCTTCGATCAAATAAGTACAGGGTGTCCCATTTTCGACACTTTTAGGGGGTATTGGCGTTATTATCAAAGATAGAGTGTTGCGGTTTTCACTTTCCTGTCCTACTTTTTTACGAAACGAAAGATTCCGGGGTCAAATTTGTCATGGCTCTCTCAGTTTTTAATCTACAGGGTGATTCTGAAAATCTTTGTTTTTTAGACACCCCTCGTATTTCCGTTATGCGTCTACTTATCAAAAAGGTGAAAACCGATCTTGATAGAGCTTTTTACGTAGAATTCAGTGGCGTAGGCAGTTTTTGTGTAAAAGGTTTAGTTTTTGAGATATTGCAGTAACTTATGTTTTTTTAAATGGGACACCCTATATATTATCTTTTATATTGATTAAGGAAAATTTGGGCTTTCCAAAAATATATAATACTTAATATTTATTTTGAAAACAAGCTCAAAATTCGATATTTTTACTAATTTTCTTTATTTATAACAGTAGGCCATGGCTAATTTTTTAAAAACAAATCCAAAATTTTCACAATGCGTATTTATTTTAAAGCTAAACACTTCAAAAGATAATTTTAATGCATTGTATAAAAGATACCAACAATATAATACTTCTCATAATTATCGTAAATGGCCATTGTAATAAAAAATTAAAAGTAAAATAAAAACTCCTACGTAACAAAAATATTTCATCAATAATGGATATCTGACAAATCTGTCAAATTTTGCATTTGTTTCTAATAAACTAGCCATGGCCTACTGTTATAAATAAAGTAAATTATTAAAAATATCGAATTTTGAGCTTGTTTTTCAAAATAAATATTAAGTATTATATATTTTTGGAAAGTTCAAATTTTGCTTAATCAATATAAAAAATAATATATAGGGTGTCCCATTTAAAAAAACATAAGTTTGGGCAATATCTCAAAAACTAAACCTTTTACACAAAAACTGCCTACGCCACTGTTTTCTACGTAAAAAACCCTATCAAGATCAGTTTTCACTTTTCACGGAAATACGAGGGGTGTCTAAAAAACAAAGATTTTCAGAATCACCCTGTAGATTAAAAACTAAGAGAGCCATGACAAATTTGACCCCGGATTCTTTCGTTTCGTGAAAAAGTAAGAGAGGAAGGTGAAAACCGCAACACTCTATCTTTGATAATAACGCCAATACCCCCTAAAAGTGTCGAAAATGGGACGCCCTGTACAAGCATAAAAGTATAAAAGATTGTATGTATGTACCTATGGAGCTATTCTCTATTGAAAATGTTATATAACATTCTGTAAAATCTCTGTAATTAGACATTTCAACAATGTTTTATATTGTTCAAACGTCAAATAACATAGATTTAACAGAATGTTATCTAACATTTTCGATACAGAATAACACCACTAATTAAAATTTTTTTTAAAAATATGTCACTGAATCTCAAAAACATTCTGAAAAAATTCTTGTTTATACAACTTTTGCCTCCTCATTTTCAAATGTGTATGAGAAATATGAACTTATAACTTTAATCAATGAGGATGTACCGTATGTTAAAAAACGTACGAGTCTATAACTATCTTTCTATTTTTTTGGACTACTTTTACTCTTTTGTATAGGTCAAATACCAGCTAACACTTCTGGAAATACGTTGAAGTAACATCAACAACACGTCTTACTCATTCTTACTCATTAGAAAGAGAAATGCTTTTTCTACCCAATTGTATAAAAATTTCATGGAGTCATATTAAAAAGTTATCCAAAAAAATTGCTTGGAAATACATTTAATTTCAAATCTAGCCAGTCCCAAAAACTATTGACTTTAAGTAATTTTGATTTAAATACTAAACATAATACATATCGATTTAGATATTGAGATGGAAGTTATAAGTCCGTGCGCTTCTTCAAGGAACACACGATAGATGTATTTCGTACGACAGCAAAGTAAAGTACATCAAAAATTTGTCGGAGTTTGGTCAAAAAATGACCAGATCGATACGGGAATTTCTAGATAGTCCAGGAAAAATAGACTTTAACATGGAAAAAAATTGTTACAGCCTGAATTTTTGCATGCACCTTAGTATTATATCCCTTAATGTGTGAAAGTTCCCCATCGATTTGATGGCTGCTAACTGAGTTACTCGAGGTCAAAGGTCGCGATAAACAGTTTTTTGCAAATATTTCGAGAACGGCGACCTTTATTGAGAAAAGTATAGAAAGCTAATTTTTAGCTGAGGCAATTTGCTATAAAAACTTATTCAGAAGTTTTTTTGTAGGGGCAATCGTTCACGAGATATAGCGTTTCAAAAACTGAGAACGTAGAGGACTTACTTCACTACGAAGAATAACGATTGATCTTAGGATATGAAAGTTGGATAATCAATTATTATTCAATATGTATATTTATGCCGTTTTTATTTATTTGTGCATCTATTGTATTTATTTGGGCATTTATGATACAGTAATTAACTTTCTTCAGTTTCGGAGAGCGATTGTTCCGTCACTAAAGTTTGGACGAGGAAAGACGATGAATCGATGTCGTTATCGATCTCCTCGTTATCAATATTAAAATTTTCCATGTTCATATATGTTTGGCCATTACATTGGCTTTAAACTACAGAACAGTTCAATTCTGCTTTCCGCCGACATCCACAATCGAAATGGAGAAATTGATCCTCAGGACTGGGGATGGGTACTACAAAATAACATTTTAGAGCCAGTTACCACTCTGCTCCAAGACACTCCTGATGCATTACTCAATACAGTATTTTGTAAGTGCAAGAAAGGCTGTGGTTCCAATTGTGGATGTCGGAAAGCAGGATTGAACTGTTCTGCAGTTTGTAGCCAATGTAATGGCCAAACATGTATGAACATGGAAAATTTTAATATTGATAACGAGGAGATCGATAACGACATCGATCCATCGTATTTCCTCGTCCAAACTTTGGTGACGGAACAATCGCTCTCCGAAACTGAAGAAAGTTAATTACTGTATCATAAATACCCAAATAAATGCAAAAAATGCACCAATAATTAAAAAACGACATAAATATTGAGACCGGCAAACCCCGGTCCCTTACATATAAAATTATTTCGCATAAAATACATTCGTCTTACTATGTTTAAAATTATTTAGAAATTTATGTTAGTTGTTTGTGTATTACAAACCGCGACCCAAACTTACTTTTTTGTAGTTGTATCTATTTGGGAGCCCTCATAAAAACCGTAGAAACGCATTAGTTAAAAAACATTGTGTTTGTGTAAATAAAGAGTTTCTGTTCCAGCAGAATATTATTTCCAATATGTAACAATAGCCACCCTATCCTCCCCAATAAACTAAATTGCTTAAGAACGCAGGCACTGCAAGGATCGTACCGAGAAAAGGACCCAACAATAAAACAGCCAGCACCAACAAAGCAGTGGAAGATGCCCAGTGGATCCCCATTGTTGCACCCTTGCCATCATAAACTCGACTTGGAACGTTGACCAACCCCGTTTACCAACTGGTGAGAGCATTGTCCTCCATGGTCCACAAAATAACAACCCCATGGTCAGGTACCCATCTGGTGGTTGACCTTAGTAGAAAGCGTCACTGTTTACATCAAAAAAGGGAAGAAAAGCCGGTGAAAGTTTCAAGTACGATCTCCGATCGATCCAGGTAGTACTACCCTTTTTGAAATGCACACCACAACCAATACCAATACCCAGATTGGTGAAAGTACCCGAATACCGTCCGCTATTGAACAGTTCAGTTTTTCTACCCGTTTGTCACCCCGATGGCAGCAAATACCAGTGCATCAGTTTATGAAAAATCTCTCAACCCTACCTCCGATTGGTCCAGCACATGATTCCCAGTTTACTGACGTCAGAGGCGAATGGAAAATAAAAGAATTTCACGTATAAATAGAGGACCGTTTGGCTGCAAACGGCAGACGATCTTGATTGTCTCAATTGCCTGGTTAAGTCCTGACTTGTCCAGCAAAACATACCGCAGAGACGGACACCTCAAACTTCGCAGCTTTTGCTTCGTAGGTTACTCTGGTGTTGCGTTATCTCAGCGAACCCCCGCAGAGGCGGACACCCCAAACTTCGCGGCTTTTGCTACGTAGGTTACTCTGGTGTTGCGTTATCTCAGCGAACCCCCGCAGAGACGGACACCACAAACTTCGCGGCTTTTGCTACGTGGGTTACTCTGGTGTTGCGTTATCTCAGCGATCCACCGCACAGGCGGACACCGCAAACTTCGCAGCTTTTGCTTCGTGGGTTACTCTGGTGTAGCGCCAGCCCCGCGGTCTACCGCAGAGGCGGGCACTCAAAACTTCGCAGCTTTTGCTTCGTGGGTTACTCTGGTGCTGCGTTAACTCTGTGAGTCCACCGTGACTGTTTAATCCTTATTTTGTTTAGTTGCCTAGACGTGCCACCCACGATGGCCGACGGCCAGAGTTCCGGGGGAGTCTCCGCCACCATGGATGTGTCCGAGGATCTAGAACCTGCAGGTCCGTAAACCATCGAAAAACCATTTAAAGATTATTCATATTTGTTCATTTTAACTTGATATATTCAGCTCGCTATAACTTTCGTTGCATTGATAATATTTACATAATTTTTGTTTTGCTGTATTTGTAAAATCTACCTTTGGGATAATTCTTTGCCATCACAATATTTATTTTTAACTTTCTCTGAAATTGCTCCAGAGTTTTCTGTACAACACACAACTTATCTATTACTTGTATAACCTATTTTTGATATGTTTGATTGATCTGCTGTTACCTGGCTACTGCTTGCATTCCTAAGGTCGCTTAGACTATCATGTACAATTTGCAACGAGGGAATACACTGCGAGGCTAATCAACCTCTAGCGCAGTGTGGTGTACATAAGCACCATTGTTTTATATGTTTTATTTGCTAAAATACCCCTCTTCGAACACAAGGAGGTGCGATTCATCTAATAGATGCCGCCTACCAGGGGAATGTACACCCAGAATGTGAGTAATGTAACGGGTAGTTCGGAGACAGCAGTTGCAATATGTATTATTTGATGCAATATTACTAATATTTCTTAATGGAATATTTTGGAGCAATACTAATTTGTTTTATCGTACCGTACAACCCATAAAGGGTCGAGTTATCAGAGTGTCCCATAGGGTGATTATCCTAGACTGATCATTTGGCATATTATGTGTTTTCTTGCTATGAGCTTGAATAAAAATTATATAATCGCCAAAACTGTTTTATTTCTTTCGCCTGCACAGAACTCTAAAAAGAACACAACGTAGGGAATTTCGACGCTATTTATTTCTCCAGTACTGACTGGGGGCCGTAAGGTTACAATATACATATTGAATAATAATTCATTATCCAACATTATATCCTAAGATCAGTCGTTATTCTTCGTAGTGAAGTAAGTCTTCTACGTTCTTGGTTTTTGAAACGCTATATCTCGTGAACGATTGCCCCTACAAAAAAAACTTCTTAATAAGTTTTTATAGCAAATCGCCTCAGCTACAAATTAGCTCTCTATATTTTTTTCAATAAATGTCGCCGTTCTCGAGATTTTTGCAAAAAACTGTTTATCGCAACCTTTGACCTCGAGTAACTCAGTTAGCAGCCATCAAATCGATGGGGAACTTTTACATATTATTGAGGGCTATAATACTAAGGTGCATGCAATAATTCAGCCTGTTACAATTTTTTTCCAGCTCAGCCTTTTTTTTTCGTCTATTTTTCCTGGACTAAGAGTGTGTTTCTATTAATTTATTTGCCAGGAACGTAAAAATTGACCCACATCGCCATTTGACAAAACCCTATTAAAGCTTAGATTTACTTTATATTGCTAAAGTACACAATATAATTATCTGCTAACTACATTGCATGAAAAACTTGACACTCCCCAAATGGTATAAATTTAAAACTGACTATGATGTAACTTTTCTATTAATGATTTTCCTGTAAACACCTTTTTTATGTTTCAAAAAGTTTTTTAAGTTAATAGTTGAGTACTAATTGTAACTACTATTTAGTTTTCCACACATTTTTACATAATACATTATGCATGATGGAAATCAAGTTATCCCTCACAAAATTTATTGACCATAAAATAAAACTAGGAAATGGAAATGGTTGTAAAAAATAATATTGAATAATTCATTAACTCCCAAATGAATACTGGTAATTTATCGATAAAAAAATATCTATAATAGATTAATTATCTACATTTTCTCTTTGTGTTTACATTACTTTAGCAAAGAAAATTATAGTTCAAATTCATACTAAGTAAATTATATTATAAATTGTTATTTACCTATAAAAAATAATTATCATTAAAAGTGATGTATGAAAATTTCTTTTTAATATTAACCTGGAATCAGCTCTAGTAACATTGATTTATGATGTTTGTTTGTTGAAAATAAAAATTAATCTATGTACCTAAAACTTGGACCTTTTAAGAATGTCTTAATAACAAAAATATAGATGAGTTTAAAATTAAAATGCTAATGTATCTACATTGTGCGGCAAATCAATTTGTGACGTACCTCTATCTAATTGTATTTTTCCTTCTACTATATGGTATTGTAAAACTAATCGATTACCTCAAAGTTATTACTCATCACATTTTTCATAAATAATTAATGAGGTGATTTTTAATTATTATTTGTCTTCCAATAAAAGGAGATATTTTTATCATACTGCATGAACAGAAAGTGAAAACTGATAATGTTTAACTGGTGGTAAAAAATTTTTTTTAATACGTACTATGAAAATTATCGTAATTGTTAAAGATGAACACACAATTTAACATTTTGGATTTTTTAAAATAAATTGATAACTCAACATTGCTGATGT
Organism: Pediacus dermestoides; assembly: GCA_963942485.1. Classification (NCBI taxonomy): domain Eukaryota; kingdom Metazoa; phylum Arthropoda; class Insecta; order Coleoptera; family Cucujidae; genus Pediacus; species Pediacus dermestoides. Next base: position 18,391,718 of record OZ012625.1, read on the forward strand.
TTGTATACCATGGTCTTGAAACTAAAGAAAATGGTAATCTGTTTATTTTTTTACTCTTAATTCCGGAAACGTAACGTCGATATTTTTTTATTTCTATTCAGCAATACAAGACATAAAGAGTTGTTAAGTTGTTATAAATTTATAATAATATTTTTCAAATTTAGTGAGTTTAGAAATATCCGAACTATAAAGACAAATTTTACGTTTTTTTTTCAGAATAATTAAGTACAAAAAGCTTTGATGACAATTTCTTTGTACACAAGAAATTCCTCAAATTCTGTTACATTTAACTGATTTTCTCCTCCATTTACGAGATCTCAATTATGATCCTCGAATTTAAGTCACTAAATTTTTGTATTTTTTTGCTTGTTTCTAATTTTTAGTATTTTCTAGGTTCTCTAGGAAAAAAATCAAATTTGTATATTTTATCGATCGGAAAAAGTTGTCTCAAAGCGGAATTTCAAGATTTCATTAATAATTAGGAACAAACTTTCAACTAATTGAAACCGAAACATCCGGTAATATAAAATACAATTTTACCAACCAGTATACTAACAACGATTCTTATTGATATTCTGCAAGTAAGAAGTTGCCACTTAGTTGATTCGTTCGGGTTCTAGTAAAATTCATTTTAAACTATCATTTGATTAAAAGCTTGGAAATGGCCGGGCTGTTTGATTGAATTCGTCGTTATTAACTTAACTAAAAACATGTGGACATGGCTAGCATACAAATATTTTAATATTATGAAATCGCTAGAGAAAAGAGACTACAGTATTAAGTTTTATGTATACCTTTATAAAACATAATTTATACTTTCAAAATATTTAACTAGAAATAGTAGGTAACTTTATTCATGAAAAGTTATAAACAAATTGAAAATCAATCTAAAGATTAAAATCGCTTAGTGCATTACCTATATGTAGTTTCAGTTTAAAACGATGTACAATAGTTTACTTACCTAACTCTAAATGAAGCTTGAAATATATCTTTAGGTTCAACCTTAACGTCTTCTTTCTTCTTATACTTTTCCTGGCGTCCTCGCCCTTTTGGTTTTTCAGCTTTCTTTTGAAACAACTTGAAATAAATACTTATTTCGTATCCGAGAAATTCTTCATTTACAGCTTGAATTTGGATATTGTATTCCTGAAAGAAAATAATGTAAATGTTACTTTAATATCAGTATTTTCGATACATTCGAATTAAATACCAAATGACTTATAAAATGTAAAATTTATTGTTGGCTATTATTTTTAACAAAATATTCGCATTCGAACTTAATTCAGTAAAGTTTAAAATATTACGTCACCGACGAATTATGAATTTTATGCTTGAGTTATTGGTTAGTGTAAACTTGGATTGCTTTTTCGGCTTAGCATTGGCAATATACCCATTAAAATAATAATTACAAACTTTAAATTCTATTGCTGAATGTGTGTCTACAGTCTTATTAATCCTACTTAAGCCCGATCTTTTTACTTCTGAATAGGTTAAAAATTAATTTTCTAGGTAACCATTGTTGTATATTTATGAAAATCAGCAAATTTATTTATTATTGATTAATTTCCTGAAACTAAACTGGACTGAACTAAAATCTTTCTCGATTCTCTGAACCAAAAATATTTTACGCGTTTTTAATCATTATTTTAGAAATAATTATAAATTGACTTTTCAATAATTACCAAAGGATGTACAGTTGTATTATGTTTGACTGGATAGAACATTCTAGTTTCCTCTTTTGGAACAGGATCAAGATCCAACCAATGATAAACATTTTTATAATGTCTGCAAGGCACTCCATACCGTCCACAAACGCAAATGCTTTGTCCTTTTGTGGTATTGTAAAATGGCCAAAATCCAGTATTAAGTACAAAAGCCGTAGTTATGGTTTGGTCAAAAACATCAAACACCTACAATGCACATTAAAAGTTTTTCTTTAATTATTTTAGTATAAATTACTTTACCTTAGCAATTCTGAATTCCTCCAATTCATTGTTGCATAGGATAAAAGACACATCAAGACATTCTTCCACAATTCGATAAAGTCGTTGTTGGTGAAGAATTAGAATCTCATTGTTTAAAACTGGAGATGGTACCAGTGTAGTCATGGCAAGCAATTTTTTAGCAATGATTAATATAAATTTATTATAAATACATATAAATATATAGGTATAATGCAGATAATAGCTTCAATTGCATTGGTCAAAGGGGGGATTGTTTAAATTAATAATACGATTTATCACTTGGTTAGATACCTTAATGTTTGATAAAATGTGACGATTTATGCTTTGTTTATAGTTTTTCGTCAGCAACATGTGTTTCAGGAAAAATAATAATATTTGTTGTTTACAGACAAGATAATATGATCATTGGATAAAAGACTAAAGAATTGATATAAAAATATAGAGCCAGAATTATTTCAATTTGTAATACGGTTTTAAATTCTTGTTTTAGGAATGAATGATCAATATCAATTCGAAACTATGTGGCATTTCTAATATTCCACAATCAAATTATTTCCTGATCTTTTTATTAAAATTCAATTTAAAAACTTTTTCATTATTCTCATTCGAAACTTAAAAGATTAAGGCCATTGTCATATCTAAAATCAATTCGATTATTAACACTAATTTTGCAAGGAACTATAACATTCTTGTGCTGTTTATGGTGAAGAAGTGTTAAAAAAACGCCAGTGCCAGTGGTTTGTCAAGTTTCGTTCCGAAGATTTTTCGCTTCAAGACGGACCTCGCTCTAGTCGGCCAATTGTGGTTAAAGAAGACAAGTGAAGGCATCGAAACTAATCGCCATTATAAAACTCGGGAGAGTTACATACTTAAAATATCGAAATCGAGCGTTGAAAATCATTTGCATCAACTTGGTTATACAAGCAAACTGAATATTTGAATTCCTCGTGAACTCACCGACATTTATTTTGCTAAACGAATTTCTGCATGCGATTCTCTTTCCAAACGCGAAGAAACCGATTCATTTTTAAAACGTATTGTAAGTGGTGATAAAAATGAATCGTGTACAATAATATAATACAAAAAAGATCGTTGAGCAGGGCCGGAGTGTCACGACAATTAACTTCCAAAGGTGGTCTGCATCCAGAGAAGGTTATGTTTTCAATTTGGTGGGATGGGAAAGATGTTGTGTATTTTGAGCCACTCCCAAAGGGCCAAACTAGGTACTGTCAACAACTGAATAAATTGAACCATGCCCTGAGTGAAAAACATCCAGAATTGGTAAATCGTAAGGGCGTTATTTTTCATCATGACGATGCAAAACCAAATACGTCTTTAAAGACTCTAAAATTAATGGCTGACCTAGCACCGTCAGACTACCACTTGTTTCGGTCGCTTCAAAACAACTTTTGAACACAAAAAAGTTCGATTCTCACGACGTCATCAAACTGGACTTGATTCAGTTTTTTGCCGAAAAAGGACAGATGTCCTTCAAAGGTGGAATTATGAAATTGCCATAGAGATGGCAAAATGTCATTGAACAATATGGAAAATATATCACCGATTAAACTTCTTTCATTCCTTAAAAACCAATCTTTTATAAAAAAAAAACGCAATTACTTTTTGCCCAAATAATATATAGCTATACATTTAAATTTAGTTTTAGAGTTACAAATAAACGCAACCCATGAAATTTATATCAATTTTGATGGATTCGACTTACAATAATTAATGAATTTAGTGATTGTTAAAAACTTTGGAATTGGTATGGTAGATTGTACGAAATAATATTCCTTTTTTTCTTAGAATAATTTCAGATTTAATAAAAGTCTTCAAAGAGGCCTTATAATAAATCTATGAAATGTTGCCAGAAAAGTTTATATTATGACTTATTTTGAAAAGCGCAACAGAAATCAAGAAGTGCAACGAAGTGCAAAAATATTTTGACATATCAAGAAAAGAAACTTTATTCCATCACTATCTCTTAAAAAAACCTAATAGAGCAGAAGAATATTAGAATGTTCACCATATGAAATTTGAAAGTACTAAAATCCTTTCATAGACTGGTAACATCAAGGTTCTTCTCTTGCTATTCCGATTTTTGATACATGCTTTATTTGCATTCTTAATTCTTTCGCGCAAATATGATTTTTGAATTACGAAAGCACATTGCTGAATTTAATATTAGAAATATTTATCCGATTCCTCTTATTTTGCTTCTTGTGAGTATTTCTGGTTTTCCAAATTCACAGAACATCTCCGAGAAAAACTTTGCAATTGTTGAAGATGTACCAGTGACTGTAGACCAGGTCGTCCTAAAGAAATGTTTAATATATTACGAGTAAACTGTATTTACTGAAGCAATGATGATTACGATTCAGTAGGATTGCAAGATTTTGACGCTCTCTGTTCTAGTTTTTTGTCCAATATTAAAAATAACGGAATTTCTTTTCTCGTACTAAAATTTAACTTAAAAATCTGTACTGTTGACTCAAGTTAATTTCTCGGATTGGTTGCTTAATTTCTCAACCATGAGATAGTTCAGCTCTTCAGTGTAGTTTTACACATTTATAGAATTTATATACAGGGTGTCCCGGAAAAAGTGGGAAATCTCTCGGATTCATATAGGACATGAAAAAATAAGATGACAAGTTCCTATAAAAATTTATCCTACAAGCGTTTTTTAAAATTTGATTTTTTTTCGGAATGAGACTGTCTTTTTTTAATGACTAAATAAAACATGAATTCGTTTATTATTCTTTTTTTCGAAAACGGTCCACTTTATCGACAATAAACAAGAGTAGCTTTTTTTAGTCTAAGGTTCAAGCTACCTGATTTTGTTGTTTTAAGTCTTTTTCACACAGGGTGTTAAAACTTTAAGCATTAAATTGTAAAGATTAGTCTGCCCCTGGTAAACTAAACAAGTTAGTTGTGTGTCAAGGCCATTATTTCAAGAGGTCCTTAGTAGTGTCCATCATAACTTTTTATAAAATTCTATTAAGTACTTTAAAAGTTATTAAAAAAGAACGATTTTCAGCGACGCTCTTCAGGGTTACATATCTTCGTAGGGAGGGTCTGTAGGAAAAATTTTCCCACTTTTCCCAGTCTTCACGTCGTAGAAGGCGAAATTCAGGGATTTCTAGAGTTCAAATAAACGAGTTGTTTATATACATATTAGTAATTATTTTTTTACCTAGGCACAGGGGCGGACTGGGGTCAAATGGCCCCCGGTCATTTGAGAAAAAGGGCCCCGAAATTGCATCATTTATTGCATAGTTCAGTAGTAATTAGTGATGAAAAATGTCTCTTCATGGCCCACAGGGCATTTTCCCGGTTGCTCGGTGGGCCAGTCCGCCCCTGCCTAGGCACATTACTATTTGAAATCTTATGAACATTTTAGGATTTTTAAATTTACATACATATTTCAATTTCTACCTCATTATTATTATTATTATGCGTTTCTAATAAGTGGATTGGTAGAGGAATTGAAATAACTTAGCTGCGAGGGTCATCTGACCTAAATCCTTACAGTTTCTCATGTGAAACAGAAAATTGCAATTTTTATGATAGACTTTTCTTTATACAGGGTGTCCCAAAATTAGCCTGCCAAAATGTACCAGCTGATTCTACGTTCAAAAATAATGCAAAAAGTTTTAATAAATATAGGTTGAAAAATACTTCCTAATTTTGTGATTATTTTTATTAGTGTAGTTTTATGGACGTGATTTCTTCAAAACGATTTTACTCGCAAACCGTTCAAGATTGAAAGATCGAGTGAGACGACCTTTTTTGTCTAAAAATAAACCAAGTTTCATAATTTAATATAAAAAATTTAAAAATTATCCACAAAAAAAATATGGGGCATAATTTACTCAGCACCCACCCTGTATGTGACGCCCATGGCAAAATTTCTGGAAATTGGAAAAAGAAATATGTGGCAAATTATAAAAGCTTCAAACTCACCAAATTTCATGAATCTGTCTCAAATAGTTGCAGAGATATTACAGAAAACTCCTCTTTCAAGCCCCCTTTTCGGGTGGGTGTAGCTCCCTTAGGAAGCATTTTTCATCCTATATTTATTAAAACTTTTTGCATTATTTTTGAACGTAGAATCAGCTGGTACAATTTGGTAGGCAAATTTTGGGACACCCTGTATTTTTCCAAATAAATTCTTCATTTTTCAGTCGATTTGATCATTGCTCGGAAAAGTCATAGTAAAGATATATTTAAGTTTGGAGTAGAAAAACCACAGAATCAATAATAATTTATAAAAAGTTTTATAGTTGATTTCTCCAATTTTTGAGGTTACATCAAATTTTCAGTCATATGAAAAATGTCAACTTATAGGATTTCAAAAAATTACAGTGGTTTCAGTATTTCTTAACTTTTATGCCTTTTCTCACTGCTACACTGCTTCTACTTAAAGCTTAAGTTTACATGAAATTGTAGGAATTAGTAACATTTTAAGTTAAGTATCACCATAAGTCATACTAAAATGTTAAGTAGAACCTGTGAGAACGGACATCAGAAATTTATTATCCACATAATAAATTTAAAAAACGTTTCATTTAGCTAGTTAGCATAATAGTTCCGTGATGCCTTTGTTATACCTAACACCGAGTGGCAATCTTCTAAGTGAACTGTACGGATATTGTAAGTAATTTAAGTAAGGGGAGAACTTGATAAATCAGAGTATAACAAGTATATCTAAATCAATCGCTTACACAACTTATAAATCTAAATTTGCCCCAAATTCAGTTTATAAGGTGTTTAGCGTGACTAATATTTATATGAAACTTCCAATCTGAAAAACTGAAACATGTTATACGTCTGTGAAGATATCGACTGCGTCACTGTGGTGCTTACTGGTTACCAGGTCAGTCGCTCAGGTTCTTGACCTAAGTTCATCGGCCCAACTGCAGTTTACATTTTATATTGTTGTCGGTAGTTACCCTAGCTTACCTACACATACTTCGTTTCTATGCAACAACCCTAAATGACATTTACTATTTATCTATATTATATAAGGTATTGATTGGTATATCGTAAATTTCAAAGGAAATAAATATGCGACCTACTATTTAGGCCAGGACGGTTTCTACAAGTTGCTTTGAACTTCACAAATTAAGTCTAGGTTCAGTTTCAAATTTATTTTAAAATATAAAGTATTCTCCATGCACCATATTTATAATATGTAGTAACACACAAAAAAATAAAAAGATACAAAAATTAAAGAATTCAATGAAATTTGAATTATTGGAAATGTACCAAAAATTTTTTTTTAACAGTTTATAAGCACATTGTGTTATGTTAAAATATCATATTGGTATAGTAAAATAATTTCCTCTGAATTTTTAATGAAGTATAGTGTACACTATACATAATTGTATAGTCCTAAATAGGAAATTAATATTTGAAGATAATTGCAAAGTAAACTTGCCCCCATCCAATTTTCTATGTAAATGTTTAATGCAATTTACATTTCATTAAATAATTTAGGAATAACCTCAACTTGAAAAGATATTTGCTGCGACATCTGTCCTGAAAAGTCTTAAACCCCTGCAGGAATCGCAATTCCTGTACATAATGTTTGTGGCATTACATAACAGATGGGTACTATGCTGCACACTATTACACACTATATCATTTTATTACCATTTTAAAATGTATAAGTTACAACAAAATTATATTTCAAAGTAAAATGAAACACCTATGTTCCTATGTACAGCATAGGCAAACCATTAAAACTGTCGCCACAACTGTTCCTAAAAGAAGATAATTCTTATTAAATTCTATATACTTACGAAGAGTTTGATTTACCTGCAATAATTGTAGTTATAGGTATTTCTTTGTTAAGTTCTAACTTAACATATCTTTTACCAGTTCGGTCTGTGATTTCCATTAATGTTTAATTGTATGATGATAATTCAAATTATAATTCCACAGTAAAAACGCCGTTAGTGACAAATTCATTTGACATATAAAACAGAAGCCAGTTGACTGAATTTTAATATTAAGTATTCCCATGGTGACTATAGAGACTATCCATGGTATAAAAAGACATATTTATACCATGAGACTATCTTTAGTAGGGTAGGTGTACCACTTTTGGCCACTTTAAGAGAATTTTCCACTTTGGCTTTGCAATGTAAAATTATCCTTGAAATTTAATTTGTGGAACGGGTTTTATCAGATTCATGTTTATTTTAAAAATAAATTGCATGTAAAAATTTGTTGACAAATTTATGTCTATTTATAAAAAAAATTATATTTTTGTATTTTTGCACTCTGTCCCAGATATGGACACTTAATCACTATATTTGACCATCTGCACGATCTAGTTATGGCCACTTGCACACTAGTTTTGGACACCAGTACAACCCTGTTATGGCCATACCCGCCTTTTTATTAAAAAAAACAAACAACAAAGCACAAAAAATATATGTATTAAAAAAATTAACAAATAATAATACTTATTACAAATATACATTGCACAAATAAAAAAAAACTGAAATATGTCTTTAAACCTAAAATTAAAATGCACTACATGAATATTAAAAGGTGCATTCGGTATATTTTTGCATCTCAGGACCAGAATAGACGCCCCGAATATTTTTCTTAATAGGCCCTTTTATTATTTCTTTAACATTTTGTCCACTTTTTTCCATTGCCATAACTAAAATTTCATTTTCTGCAACTTGAGTTACTTTTCCTGGAAAGTATATTTGAGACGTCTTCATCTTTTTCTTGACTAGTTTTTGTTTCATCACAGCACCTTCATTAACAATACTCTTAGACATATTTGTACTTTTTTCTTTGTCACTAGCTTCTAAGTCGTATGTCTTTTTGTTTTCTTTGTCAAGTTCTTCATCTATTATCATTAGGTTTTGATATGTTTCTTTAGTTTTTTCTTCTTCATTTTTAGTGTGTCTCAATGTTGGTCCTGGTTATATTTAAAAAAAACTCTGGATATTTTTTTTTCGTTTTTTTTTGAGTTTTTGCCAATTTTATTTTTTTAATCCTCAATATATAATATTAAATAAAATTTTTGTCATATATGTATTTAAAGTAGGTAGGTACTTAACAAGTATTTTTTATTATAAAAAAATAATGTTGTGACAAAAAAAGTGACAAAAACTGTAATCCATTCTATTGCAAAATGTAAAAAAAATAAGTGACCACATCTAGAAATAGGCACCCCCTGTTTTGACCACACTGATGCCTAAAACTGGGTATTTTAGTAAATACAAGTACCAATTTGGGCCACTCCAAAAAAAATATTTACAATTTAAGTAACTAAATTTTGTATGTAAATATTGTTAATCAAATATCTGCTGTAAATAACAAAATTAACTTCATCTAATTAGTGTAATTAAGAAAAAAATACAAAAAAAACTTACCAGTGCTTCTTACAGATTTCTCTAAGGAATTCATGTAATGACACATATCTCAACTTTTTAAGTTTGCAGTTTTAGATATATGAGCGTCACCTTTCCGATTAAAGTGAAAACAGGTTGGTTTTTATAAAAAATAATAAATAAAACTTTCAGAAACATGATTAGATGCTTGTAATTCTTATTACATAGGCAAAAGTGGCCAAAAGTGGTACACCTACCCTAATCATGAGTAGGTTCTCCTAAAAGGAATCCAAATTATGGTATTTAAGATACAGGCTGTTACAAATTTGCTTTTTGGAACAAGGTTTTCAGAAATGACAAAAGATGCAGGTTTGCTGAAACTGGGGCAAATTTGCTACGTAGTTTAGTACCAACAATATCCTGAAAAGGAAATGAAATAATTTCAGGATTTCTTTGTTCTTGTTTAGTGAAAGTAGGTTGAAGATACAAGAAACAAGTTAAAAAGGTATTAGGTAACTTTTCTGGTTTTCTATCAACTCATTCTACTCAATGTCATAAAAGCAAGTTTCCATGCAGAACCGTAAAATGTGTAAAAATATTTTCATTATGAAATCAAAGTCCAAAACGCTAAAAAATGTGAAAAAATATGGGCTGTTACAAATTTGGTTCTCACTACAGGAATCTGGGAAACGATAGAAGACATTGAAGTAAATTGAGGCAAAGTTGCGTAATTAGTGCTCAACAATATCCTGAAAACAAATGTAAGATATTTTAATTGGTTCTAGAAATTTCGTTTCTGAGATACAGGGTGTAGAAATGAATTTTTCCAATTCATTTTTTGGGCACTTATACGTACGAGTATCTATAAAATGGTTTAAGAGAGAAATCTGAAATATGGTGAGTCAATAAGTAGGTAGGTATTTAAGTCTATTTTACATTTATGATATTTATAACAAGTATATTATTGTTCAGTGGCGTACTTATGGGAATGTGACTCAACTTTTTCTGGAGAACTTTATAGTCCTTCAGTAAAAAGTATAAAAGTATAGATTCTACCGAGCATTTTACCAAAAAAAGTTTCAAACAAAAGTTGTTCAAAATAAAAAAACTCTCCGAAAAGTTCATATGGTATTTTGTCATAAAGTAGCACGGACAAAAGTTATTAACAATGTATTGTTTAAATGTTTAAATTAACTCGAAAACGAAAAGTATACATTTTACCAAAAAAATTTTCAAACGAAAGTTGTTCAAAATAAAAAGACTCTCCGAAAAGGTCATATGGTATTTTGTCATAAAGTTGCTCGGACAAAAGTTATTAACAATTTATTGTTTAAAATGCAATAATTCGAAAAGTGTACATTTTATCAAAAAAAGTTTCAAACAAAAGTTGTTCAAAATAAAAAAACTATCCGAAAAGTTCATATGGTATTTTGTCATAAAGTAGCACGGACAAAAGTTATTAACAATGTATTGTTTAAATGTTTAAATTAACTCGAAAACGAAAAGTATACATTTTACCAAAAAAATGTTCAAACGAAAGTTGTTCAAAATAAAAAGACTCTCCGAAAAGGTCATATGGTATTTTGTCATAAAGTTGCTCGGACAAAAGTTATTAACAATTTATTGTTTAAAATGCAATAATTCGAAAAGTGTACATTTTATCAAAAAAAGTTTCAAACAAAAGTTGTGCAAAATAAAAAGACTTTCCTAAAATGTATGTTTTTTGGTTTGTTCCGTTTTAAACAATAAATTATTAATAACATTTGTTCGAGCGACTTTATGACAAAATACCATATGACCTTTTCGGAGTCTTTTTATTTTGCACAACTTTGTTTGAAACTTTTTTTGGTAAATTGTATACTTTTCGAGTTATTGCGTTTTAAACATTTAAACAATAAATTGTTAATAACTTTTGTCCGTGCGACTTTATGACAAAATATCATAGGACCTTTTCGGAGAGTCTTTTTATTTAGAACAACTTTTGTTTGAAACTTTTTTTGGTAAAATGCTCGGTAAAATCTATACTTTTCGAGTTATTGCGTTTTAAACAATAAATTGTTAATAACTTTTGTTTGCACCACTTTATTGAAAAACGACGCACGGATTCGGATTCAGCGACCAAAAAACCTTCAGAAAACACTGCGTCGTCTCATCCCACTTTTACTTCCTACCTTTTGACCCCTAGCTGAAGGACTATTATAGAAAATTGAAATAATTCTTATATTTTCAAAATTCTACATTTAGTATTTTTCTATCTATACACCAAAATCTCTTAAACCGCTTGTCTAATTGTGAATACAGTTTAATATTACCGACATTCTGACTCTCATTTGAGATATTGAAAATAAAAATAGACAAAATAGTTCAGAATCCAATTTTGACTCCATGTCTGTACAACGTTCCAGAACGTATTCACAAAAAATTTAATTCCTCATTTGTATTTGTTATTTTGAATATATTTATTTGCCTTTGATTCACTTTCTGAAGTCAGTTCAGGCATCCAAACGAATCTTTACCTCTTGTTTTACTTCTTCTTTGAGTTTTCGTAACTTGAGGAAGCTTATTGTGACATCAACAGATACATTTTATGTTTGGTTTATAAATATAGAGAGGATACCACCTCCTCCTAGGGCTCTAGTCCTATCAATTTTAAGGAATGCCTTCTTTTCCATGAAACTTCTATTGGTGAATGACGACAAATTACTCCTAGAAAAAATGTACAGCTGTGTAAAATTTTTGTAGAATTTTAATTTAAAATTCAGTATGGTTAATAGCTGGACAAATAATGAGGCGATTATACTTTTAAATATTGAAATCATTAAATAAAAGCGGAACAATTGGTTACTATAATGATATAAATTAACTTTTATAAAAACTCCTAATTGGTTTTTACGGTAGTCTAAAGTGTAAAATTGATCTATGAATAAATAAACACAAAAGTCTAAAAGAACATATTATTTTAATTAAACATGCATACTTTATGAGAATATAGAATTTTCTGAATTATTTTTAAAAATATAAAAACAATTTTGTTCTTAGAATTACTCCAAACTACTTATAGGTACTTGAGATGATTATTTCAATTTATGATATTGTACGTACAGTCATAGGTACAGTGTGTTTAAAACTTTATTTCCATACTCATCAACCTACTTACTGTATGTAATATTCTTACATTGGATTTGAAATTGGAATGAATAAAAATGGAAATGTGATGCAAAGCAGATTTTTGAACCATTTTTGATTGTTTTCGGCGGTCACAAGAGCGGAAATATTTCATGTGTTATTTACATATTCAAAATCAATATCAATTATAAAATATACATATTGTATGATTTTCCGCTTTGACGGCTGGTTAACTCGGATCTCAGGAATAACTTCAAACGGTATTTTATACTGACCTTATGGAAACCACAACATGGATTTTTTAATCACTCTTATCTTTACGCTTCTGGAATAATTTATGGATTCGTTAGTAAAATTTTACTGTCAAATTGGGAAATTAATCTTCAGCGTGTAGGTACTGATTTTATTTGTTCCTTTTCGTGTCTGAAGAAACGGGTCACTTTTTCGTTTATGAAGTGGGCGAACCTAAATTTATCCATTGAGAAGTTTCTTAAAGTAATACATTATATCTAACAAAAAATTATCGTTTTACGATTTATTTTCTTCAGGCTGCAGGACTATCTGTACTTCACAATAATATGTAGGTACATTACAATACATAGCAAATAAAATACTTACAAAAAAGTATTCACAAGTTGGTTAAATTGGAATAACTACTATTAAATAGTAATTATACTTTAATAAGTGAAAATTAATTCAAAATCGACGACAAACTTTGTATAAAGTTTTTAAAAGTTGGGTGTAGAAGTATAGTTAAATGTAATTAAATATAATATAAATAAATTATACACACAGTAAATTATCTTGAGTTATATAAAGCTAAGTTTTGACAAAGTCTTTATCAGAATTTTTGTAAAATGACCACACAAAACAAGCAATTTCTTCTGCACTATTCTCATGCGTTTAAAATGTTAAAGCTTTTTGGGATTTGGATTAACACAGGAAGCGGTATGAGCTCCTTTTATTGGTATTATTTCTTCACCGTAAACCTGCTACTTGCTTTTACATTCAATTTTTGTCAACTTATATATTTATACCAAGTCAGTACGACTTTACGTAGCTTCGCTGCTTCTGGATATGTAATTTTAATATCACTTATGGCTAATGTCAAATCATATTATATTTTCACATACAAAAAAAATTTCACTGAATTAATTATAAACATGGATTGTGATGAATTTGTACCTAGAAACAACAAACAAAATTCTATTGTAAACGCATCCATCAAATTTTGGAATAACCTAGGTAAAGTATTGTTGGTGATGGGTTCAATATCGCTCATGTTTTCGATGATCACGCCATTATTTTACAAGAAGAACGATTTAGATTTACCTTTTGCCTCTTGGTATCCATTTAATGTTGACAAAGCAGTTGTGTATGAACTAGTTTATATTCATCAATGTATTTCTGTGACATGCATAACATACATGAACATGTATGTGGATATAATAACAGCAGGATTCCTAACTTTTATTGGTATACAATGTGATTTATTGTGTGAGAATTTAGAAAGCATAACGTCTATCGAGGAATATAAGAATAAATTTCAAACTTGTATAAAACAACATTGGAAAATTTTAAGGTAAGCTATGTAGGTATTATTAAAATAACTAGTAACACTCTTGATATTGGTCTTATAGGTTTTCTAAAACTTTTGAAAAGGTCTTTGGTAACATAATTTTTGGACAATTCGTAGCAGTTAACACGGCATTGTGCATGACTCTTTTCCTCTTAACGATAGTAATCCAAATTCTTTTAAGATAGAACTTTTTAACAAATTTTAATTTCAGGTAAAAATAAATACTTTTGAGTTCTTTTATTTAATTTTTTATCAATTGGCAATATTCAACCTACTTTTGGTTCCATGTTGGTTTGCTTCGGATACTACAATAAAAGTACATTCATAAGAAAATAAAAATTCTGATTTATGAGTTATTATGCTTTTAGAGTGAAAACATTCCGTTTGCAGTTTATCAGAGTTCATGGATTGACATACCGATGTATATGAGAAAGGATGTGGGATTCTTTATTCTTAGAACTCAGAAACCCATAAAAGTTTATGCTATTAATTTTTTTGTGTTGTCATTGGAAACATTTCTGGGGGTATATGGTTATTATTTTAAAAAGTAATATGTTTGTAAAATGATTATTGTTTCAGATAGTTCGATCGTCCTTTTCATATTTCGCAATGTTGAACAATCTAAATAAATAAAATCCTGAAACTGATGAGCTTCTACTTCTATTGTACCCTTTTTGAGGACTTGCTTGTAGAATAAATTGTACTACATGCACTTAGATTGATTATAGCATTATATTATGAATATTATATAATATTTGCACGTTTTCAAATATAAATCTCACGACTATAAAAGTGCTATAATTCAGAAGATTAAAAATGGAATTTGAATTGTAGTGGTTATTCCATATGTGCCACATGATATTTTAAAAAGAAATTCTGGAGTAAAAATTAAGATACAAGTAAAAAAAGGAAAAATGTTGATCGTTGTATAGTAAAAAAACGATTTGTATTTTTCAGTAATGGAATTAGTAAGGTGTTTGATTTGCGCCGCTAACCTAAGGTTTATTTCTTTTTTCAACACCAAGTTTACTTCGAATTCTTTTATTGAGGTCAAAGTCTCTACTAGAGCGGCTACTCATAAAATATCGGTAGAAATCGGCTATTAGTGAAAGAATGCTGCAATAAATAATATGAATATAAATAAAAAATTAAAAAAATAGTATTTTTTTGTACACAGTCCCTAAAATAGCTATTTTACGGACTCATTTCAGTCCATAAAATGGCTCTTTTCGGGATTATTTCTGTTTTACGGACTATTTTTGTTTTACGGACTCATTTTAGTCTGGTTACTATACTAACATGGTAATTAAAATCCGAAGTTCACTATTTTTGAGAAATATTTGCTCTAATGATATTAACATAAATTGTATTATGTATCTATGATATGTCAATTACAATAATTACATATCATACATAATAAAAGGTTTGAATGTATTTTAGAGACCTTTAACAAAAAAAATAGTATTTTTTGTAAACAGTACCTACCTAAAATCAAGGTTTTTGGGACTAATCGCTGTTTCCGGACGAGGCGAAGCCGAGTGAACTTCGGATTTTAATTACCATGTTACTATAGTAACCAAACTGAAATGAGTCCGTAAAATAGCTATTTTAGGAACTGTGTACAAAAAAAAATAACTCCGAATTAACCCAATTTAAATACAGGGTATCCGGAAATTAGGAGCAGAAACTCGGGGGGTGATTCTACTTGAAAAATTAATGTGACAAGTTCCTATAACATTTTTCCGAAAGCTCATTAATCTTGGGGTTACAGAACCTTAAAGTTTGTTTTTCTTAAATTAATTTTTTCCAGTAACTTTTTTTCTAGTGTACCGATTCGTTTCAAATTTGGCATACTTTTCACTAATGTTTATTTGCACCAAAATTGAGGTAAATCCCCCAGTGTCACAGAGTCGAAACTGACGTTGACTGTTGGATAAAGACCCAAAACTTTTTTGTTAGGCACTTTTTTTAAATTGTGATGACGCCCTTGAAGAGCAACGAAAAATCTTCAAAAAAGATCCTCTTGCTGCATCACGATAAAACGAGTCGTTTTCAAGATTAACAAAGCAAGCATTAAACAGAAGCGCGTTTTTCTCGAAAACTACTCGTTTTATCGATATTCAAAAAGATGATCTTTTTTGAAGATTTTTCGATGCTCTTCAATCGGGCATCCTTAAAATTTAGAAAAAAGTTATTGGAAACAATTGATAAAAAAAAAACTTTGGGGCCTTGTAACCCCAATATTAATGAGCTTTCGGATAAATGTTATAGAAACGTGTGACATTAACTTTTCGAGTAGAATCACTCCCCGAGTTTTTTGTTCCCAATTTCCGCACATCCTGTATAATTCATCTTCTGATCTAATAGTTGTTAAGTGAGAATTGTTTGATAAATTATATTAAAATTGGATATGAAAAGGTAATTGTAGATGAATAACATTTATATTCATAGTAATTTATTGAAAAACCTCAACCTCTATGTCTCCATTAATTTACGAGTATATGTCCTAATCATGCCAAAAATTTCAAAGAACTCTATCTCGAAAGCTAAGAATTGAAGGAGTAAGTTTATATGAAATATCTGATGTGTGCAACACATGACTTTCTTATACGATGCGACACAATTCTAATCTTTGGAAAATAATCAAGGGGTAGCCAATAATCACATGCTGTCCACATCCGATATATTATTAATATAAAAACACATGTATTTGTTTATTGCATGTTTATGCTTGGTATCGGTGCGATAGAAACAAGTAAATACGAGTAGTATCTTATATACTAAGGGATTGAAGTGCATCATTTAATCCCTGAGGGTGAATTAAATTTCATGAATGAGCAAAGCGAGCGAGGGAAATAATTCATTCGAAGAAATATCATCAGTGTTCTAGCAATTTCTCGCTTTTTTATATTTTTTGACGAAATTTAAAATAAAACGTTCCAAATTTTATTTTAAACAAATTTAAAGAATAAAAAAATCTCGTAAATTGTTTCTTTTCAAGATATTCCTAAAAAACTTAAAAATGTCTCAGGTATAAGAACCACTTGAGGTGGTATACTAGTATACTACATAAAAAAAATTAAATTGTGACCCACACAATTTTGTTCCAACTCATAAATATGAAATTTGAATTAATTATTTTTGAGTTATCGAGGATACAGATAGACAGACTTCATAGCGAAAATGGACTCAGGAACATTCAAAACATCACGATTACCTTATTATTTCATATAAGAAAGTAAAAATACATATTATCTCGCAGTGTTCTGGTGACCCTATAAGTGTCTACATAAAATTTTCTCCCACCCTGTATAATAGATACTTACTAATTTTCTATATCTATTATTATTGTATAAATACATTTATTTGTAAACTGGATATTACAAACAGAATATATTTATATATTTATATTTCTACCATTATAATAATTTATAATACAATTAGATTTATTTTATTATTTATCTTGGTTTAGTTTATATGAAAAAGTAAATAGGTAAAATAGGAAAATCAAATTAATTACACTTTAATAGGCGAAAGTTAATACAAAATCCAATACAAAATAAAGTAGCTATATAAAACTGGGTATAGAGATAGTTAAATGCCATTAAATATAATTTTGTTAAATTATACGTACATCTCGAGTAATATAAAGCTAAGTTTTGACAAAGATTTTTCACAGTACTCTTAAAATGGCCATACAAAACAAACTATTTCTACTGCATTATTCGCACGAGTTCAAAATGTTGAAGATATTTGGGATTTGGATCAACACTGGAAGCGGTATAAGCTCCGTTTATTGGTACTATTTCTTCATAGTGAATCTGCTATTTACTTTTTTATTCAATTTTTATCAACTAATGTATTTATATCAAGTCAGTAGTTCCTTGCGTAGTTTTTCTGATGCTGGATATGTAGTTTTTATAGAAGTCACGGCTAATATAAGATCATTTTACCTTTTCAAACACAGAAAATATTTCACTGAATTAGTTATAAATATGGATTGTGAAGAATTTGTACCTAGAAACAACAAACAAATTTCTATTGTAAACGCCTCCATAAAATTTTGGAAAAATCTAGGTAAAATACTGTTGGTAATAGCTACAACAGCATTAACGTTTGCAATGACAATGCCGTTATTTAAGAAAAATAACGATTTTGAATTACCTTTTGCCTCTTGGTTTCCATTTGATGTTAAGAAATCAGTTGTGTATGAACTGGTTTATATTCATCAATGTATTTCTGTGACATATGTAACATACATGAACGTGTATATGAATGTATTAATAGCAGGATTCCTAACTTTTATTGGTATACAGTGTGATTTGTTGTGTGAGAATTTGGAAAGTATGACGTGCATTGAGGAATATAAGAATACATTTCAAACTTGTGTAAAACATCATTGGAAAATTTTATGGTGAGATATTACTATGCCAACAGGTAATTTTCCTTATTTTCGTGTTGTAGGTTTGCTAAAACTTTTGAAAAGGTCTTTGGTAACATAATCTTTGGGCAATTTGTTGCCGTTAACAGTGCACTCTGCATGGCTCTTTTTCTCTTATCGATAGTAAATCAAATTCATTCGTGGAAGGACTTTTTATCAATTTTACTTTTAGGTTAATAGAAGTTCTTTTGAGTTCTTATATTTAATATTTTACCAATTAGCAATATTGAACCTACTTCTGATCCCAAGTTGGTTTGCTTCGGAAACAACATCAAAAGTATTTTTATAACAAAACAAAATTCTATGTTATGTGTGAGTTACATTCTTGTAGAGTGAAAACATTCCATTGGCGATTTATAAGAGTTCATGGACTGACATACCGATGCATATAAGAAAGGATGTGGTATTCTTTATTCTAAGAGCTCAGAAACCCATAAAAATTTATGCTATTAATTTTTTTGAGCTATCGTTACAGACATTTGTGGTGGTATGGTAAATATTTTTAAATGTGATCTACTTCTAAACTGTTTGATATTTTAGATAGTTCGATCATCCTTTTCATATTTCGCAATGTTGAGCAACCTAAATGAATAAAAATACAGAAAATGATGCTATTCTACATATTATATATTTTCTGAGGATTTGCTAGCAGAATAAAATTGTTTACTAGATTTTAATTCACTTGACTATTTATTGCACGATTTATTTACAGACAGCTTAGAGGAATATAACAATGTATTATGCATATTATATGTAATCCTTGCATGCTTTAGAATATAACTCTCACGACTAAAAAAGTGGTTTCATTTTGTAGACATCCGTTTAGTAATATTGGATTAAAACTACTTATTAAAATAATGGGTGCTTTGAATAAAACTTTGTGCGTAACTGTTTTAGATTGTTATCTAAAAGGGGAATTTACACGGGAACAGTAGCTAAAGCCAGTAACTAAAGCCGGAAATACACCATTCAATTTAGTTGATTCAACCAGATTGAACCAATAGAAATTTACTCTACTTCTTTCAATGTTTCTATTGGTTCGATCTGGTTGAATCAATCAAATTGTTCAATAAGCCGGAAATACACCATTCAATTTGGTCGATTCAATCAGACTGAACCAATAGAAATATACTCGACTTCTTTCAATGTTTCTATTGATTCAACCAGATTGAACCAATAGAAATTCACTCGATTTCTTTCAATGTTCACTTTAGTTGAACACTTTCATTGATTGGAAAAATACATTATTCAATTTGGTTGATTCTACCAGATTGAACCAATAGAAATACACTCGACTTCTTTCAGTGTTTCTATTGGTTCAATCTGGTTGAATCAACCAAATTGTTCAACCAGAATGGTGTATTTCCGGCTTAATAAGTGACTAAATATAGCTGCTGGCACTGTGTAAACATCTGATTTAGTACTTGAGCCAGTCGCCAATTTAGTAAAAATTTTAGTCAAGTTGGTAGGACGCGATTCTATTTACTGGAGCAAGTATGTACCCCCACTTGTTTACTAAATCTCGCACTATACACATCTGTACAGATCTTTTAGTATAGTAGTTTAGTGGTGTGTGGCGTTGTTTTCATTTGAAAGAGGAGAAAAATGGCTTCTGTGCCCCGCTGGAATGAAGATACCACACTGAAATTTGTTCAGGAGTATAGATCAAGAGAATGTTTGTGGAACACAAAGGCTGTTATATATAAAAACAGAAATGCCAGTGAAACAGCCTTCCAAGAACTTCAAAAAGTAATGACAATAGAGGGTTTTGATGTATTCGAAATTAAAAACAAAATAAAGGCACGGCGGTCAACCTATTCGCAAGAATTAAAAAAAATCGGGAGCTGGCACAGACAGCGTGTATAAACCCCATGTAAAGTGGTTTAAAGAAATGCATGCTTTTTTACACTATCTGAAAAATAAAAGACCAACAGAAGATACTTTACAAGTAAGTAGATATCTATATTTAATATTGGAAAATTTGGCGAATGTAGCCAACAGCGATTTTGGAAAAATTGAAATTAATATATTTTTAGTATTTTCGTAATCAGGAGATTTTAATTAATAAAGTAATTTCAAATTTTTTCCAAAATCGCTGTTAGCTACATTCGCCAAGTTTACCTTAATATTTTCTATCGTTATTGTTTTTTTCTAAGTTTTCGAGTAAGAATGATTTTTAATTAGTGCTCTACGTATTTTAAATTTAATTAGTATATCATTCGGTCCTGCCACGGAACGGCTCCTTCTCCACTAAGTATTTACAAAGATTGTCTCTCTTATTTGTCGAAGTATGATTACTTGCACCTCCGGAGATGGATCGGGGAATATTTGTAATATCATTTCCCCATGCAGATAATTATTTATAGAAATTAATTTCAACCAGTATGCAGTAGGTACACAACATGTTTTAATGATTTTGTCAACTGTGGATGGTAAACACGCTCCACCATCGTGTCTTATTCCATTACATCTTACATTTATGTAGGTAAAACAGTAATAGTAATCCACAACTGCCAACACAAGGCTGTTAGCACCCTCATAACTGAAATATTCGCTACCGCAATTTGCGAATTTCAAAATGTTTTCCATCAATTGCTCCATAACAACGTGGAAAATTCCATTTTTGACAAAAACCATTTTCAATCACTTGCCATTCTCTATGATTTACGGGTACCTAAAAAATAAAAGTCGGTAGTAGGTCGGAGTCGAAATTTTTAAATTTTTAATGTTCAAATAGATACTCGTTCAGACTTTTATCGAAATATTCAAGCCGTATATTTGACTATTCGAATATTTTATAATTTAATTATTTTTATTGACAAGTAATATCGTGTAATGCTTTCATTCATTCTGTTTTGCTTTTGCAGCCCAGTACCTCCACAACAAGTGATATCTCGGACTTAAGTAATAAGGAATAATCTTCCCTAGCCGATGCTGGAAATGAGAGTCCAGGAACCCAATTACCAAGAATGCAGTCAAATAGAGATGAAAGTTAAACACCAAGAACCGCTAATTTTGAGACCCCTAGATCGATGAAAAAAAGAAAAACTATAATATGGAAAATATTTCAAAAGCACTTAAGGATCTGAAAGAAATTAGCAACGACGTTACAAACGTTACAAACAGAGATCATTTTTTTGTATCAAGAAGTTAGACCAAGAATTTTGTTACTACGATCTACTTTTCCGCACTCGTTAGGAAAAGTTAAATTTTTGCTAAGTAACTCAAACGAATATCGAAATTTAAGGTTTTTCCAAAAGGTGGTAGAAAAAAGATTTTTAAACTGAACCTTGGTTTAGTTTATATGAAAAAATAAGTATAGGTGTAATAGGCCAATCAAATTCATTACAATTTAATAGGTGAAAATTAATTCAAAATCCATGACAAACTTTGAACAAAGTATATATGTACCTATATAAAAAGTGGGTGTAGAAGTATACAATTAAATGTAATTTTTATTTTTATTATTCATACAATAAGTTATCTAGACTAGTATAAAGCTAAGTTTTGTTAAAGTGTTTGTCATAATTTTCCTAAAATGACCATAAAACATAATCCATTTCTACTGCATTATTCTTATGAATTTAAAATGTTGAAACTAATTGGAATTTGGATCGACACTGGAAGCGGTATAAGTTCCGTCTATTGGTATTATTTCTTCACAGTAAACCTGTTATTTGCTTTTTTATTCAATTTTTGTCAACTCATGTATTTATACCAAGTCAGTAGTTCCTTGCGTAGTTTTGCTGCTTCTGGATATATAATTTTAATATCGCTTATGGGTAATGTCAAATCATATTACATTTTCAAATACAGAAAACATTTCACTGAATTAATTGTAAACATGGATTGTGAAGAATTTGTACCTAGAAACAACAAGCAAAATTCTATTGTAAACGCCTCCATACAATTTTGGAAGAACCTAGGTAAAGTTCTGTTGGTAATAGGTACAATTACATTAACGTTTTCATTGACCACGCCGTTATTTAAGAACAAAAACGATCTAGAATTACCTTTTGCATCTTGGTATCCATTTGATGTTTACAAATCAGTGGTGTATGAACTGGTTTATATGCATCAATGTATTGCTGTAGTATACATATCATTCACAAACATGTATGTGGACATAGTAACAACAGGATTTTTAACATTTATTGGTATACAATGTGATTTGTTATGTGAGAATTTGGAAAATATGACATGCATTGAGGAATATAAGAATAAATTTCAGTCTTGTATTAAACAACATTGGAAAATTTTAAGGTAAGATATTACTAAACCAACTGGTAATTTTGTTAACTTTCATCTTGTAGGTTTTCTAAAACTTTTGAAGAGGTCTTTGGCAATATAATTTTTGGGCAATTTGTAGCAGTTAACACTGCACTGTGCATGGCTCTTTTTCTCTTGACAGTAAACTAAATTCATTCGTGTTAGAATTTTTTATCAGTTTGATTTTTAGATTAAAATAAATACTTATGACTTCTTATATTTAATGTTTTACCAATTAGCAATATTCAACCTACTTCTGATCCCATGTTGGTTTGCTTCTGAGACAACATCGAAAGTACATTTACAACAACATAACATTCTATTATGTGTACATTATATTAATAATTCTTGTAGAGTGAAAACATCCCATTTGCAATTTATCAGAGTTCATGGTTTGACATACCGATGCATATGAGAAAAGATGTGGGATTCTTTATTCTTAGAGCTCAGAAACCCATAAAAATTTATGCTATTAATTTTTTTCAGTTATCGTTGGAAACATTTGTGTTGGTATGGTAAAATATTTTCTAAATATGGTCTGCTTCTAAAATGTTTGATATTTTAGATAGTTCGATCGTCCTTTTCATATTTCGCAATGTTGAGCAATCTAAATGAATAAAAATACAGAAATTGATGCCACACTATTATATACCTACTTTTTGAAAATTTGCTTACAGAATAATGTTGTTCACTTGGCTATTTATTGCACGAGTTATTTAAAGACAGCTTATATGAATTATAACAATATATTATGCAGATATGTAATCATTGCATGCTTTAGAATGTAGAATATAAATCTCACGACTAAAAAGTACTTTAATTTAGTACATATGTATAGTAAAATAGAATTAGAATTATACACTATTGGACAAAAGTAAAGCAACAACTAGGTATTAATTTTGAAATATGTGAACAGAAAATGAAACTTACATTTAAAAACATGAAAAATATGATGTAATTAGTTTTCTATAGTCAAAAACATTTGATCCGGAGATTCATACTTTTATAATAGGTATTTCTTATTAAGTCTCGATAAAAAATTAAAACTAATTGTTGAAAAAATGAGTCGGACAAAAGTAAAGCAACATTTCAATTTTATTGAACTAACTGAACACTGATACATATGAAACAAGTAAACAATAAATATAATATTTAGTAATTTATTGCATATCCATTACTTGCAATAATTTACACGCATCTTCTTAGTATCGACGAGATTAATTTTTACTTTCTTATACGAAGTATAAGGAAGTATTGTAATCGTGATTTTTTTCGACTTCGAGATTTTGATGGATTTACACGTTTTGAGGGCCCCTGAATCCATTTTGACCATTTTCGCCATGATGTCTGTCTGTCTGTCTGCCTGTCTGTATCCACCATAACTCAAAAACGAGTTATCGGATTTGATTCAAATTTCATATTTAAGAGTTTGAACAAAATTGTGGGTGCCACATTCAATGTTTTTCATCTAGCACCAAAACAAGTGACAGTTACCTGATGACATTTTTAGGTTTTTTAAGAATATCTTGAAAAATAAACAATTTATGAGATTTTTTTATTCTTTAACATTGATTTAGAATTGAATTTTGAACAAATCTTGTTAGAACTTTTTTTTGAAATTCCGTCAAAAAAATTTCAAAAAAACGAGATATTCCTAAAACACTTTATATTTTCATAGCGCGCTTTGATAGTTGAATCCGAGGATCGAAAAGTAATTATTGTGATACTATTCGTATAAGAAAGTCATGTGTTGGGCACATCAGATATTTATATAACACTTTCCGGAGTATTCCTGAAAATATCGTTGATTTTGTCGATAAACGCCTGCTTGTTTCTAAATAATTCCGGAGTATTAGCAACTACAATGAAAGAGGACATCTAGAGACTGCACCAAAATCCGGACGACCACGGACAACCACAATCCACATGGATAGATTAATTAAAAGAATTAGTCATCAGAATGACCCTTTCAAATCAGTTCCAAGTATTAAAGCAGAAATTGCGAGCCTAAATATTAGTTGCAGGACTATTCAAAGGAGGCTGGTTGCTGTAAAGCTGTTCAGTAGAAGACCTACAAAAAAACCTCTAATTTCAGCAAGAAACAGGGCCGCCCGACTTGCCTTTGCACTTACTCACTTGAATTGGACCGTGGACGACTGGAAGAAAATATTTTTTAGCGATGAAACCCGGTACACGATTTTTAATTCCGATGGAATGCGTCGTGTAAGACGACCAGTGTAGGTCAGAGGTTAAATCCAAAGTTTGTTACACCAACCGTAAAGCATGGTCATGGAAGCGTGTTCTTATGGGATTTTTTCTCATGGAATAGCGTCGGCCCCGTCCATTTCAATGATGGCATCATGGATGGGCTTGCTTATAGGGACATTCTCCAAAACACAATGCCTTATACAGAATGGGAAATGCCCTTACACTTCATTCTCCAACATGAGAACGACCCAAAACGCAAATCACGCATAGTAACAGAGTCGCTAATAAGAGAACGTGTTCGAATTTTGGACTGGCCAGCTCAGTCACCTGACCTCAACCCAATAGAGAATCTGTGGGAAGAGGTCGAGAGATGAATAAGAACAGAATTATTTAGAAACAAGCGTTGATCGACAAAATCAGCGATGATTGGAGGAATATTCCGGTTATATGCGGTATGCAATAAATTACTAAATATTATATTTATTGTTTACTTGTTTCATATGTGTCAGTGTTCAGTTAGTTCAATACAATTGAAATGTTGCTTTACTTTTGTCCGACTCCTTCTTCCCTCAATTGGTTTTCATTTTTTATCGAGCTTAATAGGAAATATTATAAAAGTATGAATCTCCAGATCAAATGTTTTTGACTATAGAAAACTAATTACATCATATTTTGCATGTTTTTAAATGTAAGTTTAACTTTCTGTTCACATATTTCAAAATTAATAGTTGTTGCTTTACTTTTGTCCAATCAGGAAATGCCAACTAGCCCACTGTTAAGACAAGGACAGAGAGCAGAGCCCGGAATTAGACTGTACGATGCTCTCTGTCTCACGCGGTCGTTGGGCTAGTTGGCAGTTCCTACTGGGTACAAGGTGCTTTGAAAAAAACCCTAACAACAAGGTACAAAACTCACCTCTAATATTAGGTTTTTCTGTTAAATCAAGACGGAATAACAATTCCTGCAACAGTTTGAAACCAATCTATTTGCAAGAAAACAGTTCGCTGACTATTTTCTTGGATTTTCATTGATTCATTCGTGAATGTGGTTATAAAAAGTGTATATCCAACTTTACAGTTTTAAAGATTAATATATGTATGAAGGTTATAGACCTTTGGGGAAAGGTTATTGTATTTAAAGCTACATCATACTAAGTAATGCCAATTAAAACAGTTATTTTTCCTAATTCTGTCCTTCATTTTCAAGATATTAGCTAAAACGCCCCTTTGGGCATTACCTATATTGAAAAACATTGAAACATAATTATTTAACAAATTGTGGCTTTATTTTTATATTGTTATATGAAGTAATAAGGAAGTACGAACTAGAGCAATCGTGACTTTTTACTCCCACGGTCTTGATGTTTGTTACCTAAAGAATGACACAACAAACGACAACAAAAACCTTAAAAGTTACCCGAAACATTTGGATAGAAAAACCAAGAATTTTATTGATATTGAACTCCAACCCAAAACACTTTATTAGAGCCAGTGGTGAATCTTCACATACCTATCGATTCCTAGATATGGTTTGCAAATGAGAAGGTTGATTTCAAGTTGCCAGATAAGTACAATTGATTTCAATACATTCCTTTTCAAGGCTCACATTTGTATGCAAATTTTTAGTAGATATACAAAAGAAATAAAATAAAATAATACATATATACAACATTTGATGATTTTTATTCCACATAATTAACAGATTTATTTACATTATTTTTTACATTTATACAATGTAGGCTTAAGTCACAATAACATTGCTATTTTCAATAAAAATTAAGAAAATTTTACACTACATTATATATACTCATAGTTTATATCTTTTATTGTCTATAATACTAGTATTCAATATCATAAGTTATTATTGTCTCAATATACTCTTTTTTGTTAACTATTGTCAGCACAATACATTTATATTTATTTTTCTACCATTACGACACAATACAATTAGATTTATTTATTGTCTAGAATATGAACTTGACCAATATTGACTATACGAAATAAGGAGGGAAATAATAGGCTATTGTTTAAACGGTCAGCATAATATTGAGGTTTTGGTCAGCTCTAAAATATTTTCTGCCGGCAAATATAGTCAGTTGAGCCGCCATTTGTGGTCAGCAAGTAGAACAAGATTGATCAGCAAATAATGTCATATTAGGCAGCTCTAAAGTTATTTCTATAGCTAATTAAATACATTTGCAGCAATGTAAGTAATAAAGAGACAAATCGTAAGTCAGATTTAATAACATTTTGGCAAGCTGTACACTGCCACTTTTCTGTACTGTGTCGCAATGCAAACACCAAACACATAAATACTACAGCTTATAGATATTATTTAGTTGCTGATCAATTTTATAATCCTGCAGACCAAGTAATAACTTTGTTTCATGACTATTTATTTTGAATAAGCATAAATATTAAATTGACTAAAGATATGTTTACTTGCTGATACAATTTAATTTGTTTGCTATCCACGTATTTGAGCTCGATATATTTTTATTGCCGACAAAAACTTAGTATGCTGTCCAAATGCTTTAATAGCTATTTTTTCTTGCTTACCCAATATTTCAATGGCGAACCATTTAATTACTTTTCGAAATAATATGCCTAAGTACTTGAACTTCGGAGATTTTTAAACTGAACATTGGAAACTTTGAAATTACTCGTATGATAGGCTAATCAAAATTATGTGTTTTAAATCTGAAGTGTTACCATAGATCTCATTTTTGTTTAATTTAATAGGTGATCAAACGTATTTTTAATTCCTTATATTTAACTAAGATTATGCTAGAGTTATGAATTTTTTAATTTTTCAGTACTTTCTATCTTTACAAGTATTTAACATTAAAGTCATAAATTTCAACTAAGATAAATAAAAAATGACGATTATATCATTTCCCTCCCTCTAATAAAGGACAGGTTTCACTAATGGCATAATGCACCAATTCAACATGAAATACGTTGTGGTGAAAAATCGAAAGAAAATATATAAACTACTATAGATATGTCGTGGAATGGATATGTTTTCAATCAACTTTTCGTGCATGGGTAGTGACACCATACGTTTAACTGATATTTCAAATGAGAACTCGAAGATTAGATATGTATTTCAATATTAGTTTAAGCTCAAATAAAACTTTCATGTATTGCTTGTTTGGAAATGCAAAGTGATTTATTCTGATGTCCTCTTAACTAAAAATAGTCAAGCTGTTTAATTAGATAATATAATACTTTACACATATACAGCTATAAATAATTCAATATTTCGATTAGGCTTCATGGACGTTTCATATTATTGTATAACAAAATCGTTAAATTTAACGACAAATAATTGGCAACAATTTTTAAATGTATATTCAGTTAAACGCAGATAATTCTGATATTCTTCTCATTTTAGCAACATTTATATTTGTGCAAATATATCACATATTTCTCGGTAACATAACATTTCACTAGTTTTATTTTTAGTTTAGGTTCTGAACACTTTAATATGCTGCTGCTATATTTTACATACAAATATTATTGTCGTTTGTTCTTTATCTCAATAACTTATACAAAAATAACGTTAACATAAGATAAATCTTTTCTGTTATAATATAGAAGTCAGTTTGGCTTTGTCGATGAAAGTTATTTTTCAGTACAACTAAATTCTACCTATAAATTACCTATTTTACTTAATCTAAGTCTTCATCATCTTCATCATATGAGTGTCTCGTAGGACAGCAAAGACCTTCAGATCCATCAGCTCGGATGCAGAAAAGAAGAGTCTCAGCTGTGGTTACTTCGTGCGGCATAATCCCATGGAAATCTTTTAAATCGTTGGCAGGAAACCAAGCTTTCTCATCATCGTCTATTATCACAACTCCACACAATCTAGGTACATTAAATTTATTAACTTGAATATGTTACGATTTTTTTACTGTGTCCTTACCTGGCGATTGCTGCACCTGGAATCCATAAAACCGACGCTAAAACCAGTGTTATTATAAGGACGATTGACCAAGCGGGCCATTCATGCCTCTCTGTAATTCCTTTAGAAGGCACCCACGCAGCATATCCGGATCCATCCACTGCAATCTCCACAAAACTTGCCACCAATATTGAAATCATAGCAAGTGGAGACAGATATTTCCAGCAAATTAACCAATATAAACCCGGACGTTGACCAGTCATCATTTCAATATCGTCTGCAAATCTGCAACAAGTTTCTTATAGAAAACAGTCTGGAAAATTTGAATCAATATAACTACCGTTTTAGGCCATATACATAAGATACTCCAATGCATTCGAAAAAGGCAATGATGAGCAAAGGAAAATTTCCACTGAAATTGTCAAAGAGCACAAACACATAACTGCCTGCGCCATGTGCAAAGCCCATAGAAATCACACAACAACTCAAACAAATCACTCCTGTCAGTATTTCTTTTGGTAGATTCGGAAACAATCTCATATCGACTATTGATGTTACAACGCCTTCCAATGTTCCAAATTGTGAATCAATTCCAAGCGTAAAGAGCATTAGAAAAAATAAGATGGACCAGAATTGCGCACCGGGAAATTGATTTATTGCTTCAGTAAATATTATAAAAGCTAATCCCGTTCCTGAAGCTGACTGAAACAAAAAAGATTTAAATAAAGTAACCAATCATTCTTGGCAGTGACAACATAATTTAGAAACTTTGGTTTTGTTTCTTTATAATTATAGTTACAGCTTTTTTTGTACATATAAACGTATATTTCTGAAAGAGCGTGGGAAGAAAGTATAAATTGAGATAATCAAATACAAATACGTTAAGTTAAATAAATAAATATATTGAGCTTTTTTACTATTTTTTCAAATAATATAAATACAGGGTAGGGCAGAGAGGAAGGACGTTTTTGAAACGGCTAGTACTAAGCGCTAGATTCGTAAGATTTTGTATACAATTTCTTCATCGCCTCATTTCCAAGTGTGGTGACATTCATTTACCTCCTCGGTCTCCTGCCTTGTTCATGTGCCATTTTTTCTTGTGGGGTCATCTCAAGGCACGTGCATACGTGAGAGAGATGTTGGAAAAAGTGGATGCCAACTTCGAAGAACATTAATGATAACGGACACCACATGGGAGATCTTGTTTTCCACTCTTGATTTTTTCAAATGCGATTTCATTACGAACTCAAATATGTCAATAAACTGTTTTTTAAGCAACAATTATCAATTTTGCGACGTTTTCAAAAACATCCGTCGTTTCTGCCGCACCCTGTATTTTTTAAATATTAATTACAATATTAAGTAGGTAACAACAAATCAAATTAAATACCAGATGAAAAGTAGTCTGTTATAGGATTATTTTAAGACCCTGTATATTTAGATGTTAAATATAGTTAGAGCAATACCAATATGTATAGTACTGAATACAGTTCGACATTTTATAAATGTATTTCATAATTCTATTTTAAGTACGTTATACCCACGCTTCTGTAACTTTACAACAACAAAGAAGATTTAAATTTGTATGTGTCCAACAATTGCCAAGGGTCGCTTTAACGTTCTCCTCAATGCATCAAGATTACTACTTATGGACATCAGTGAAGCAGACAGCAGATTAGATAAAAAGTGGGAGAGCAGCTTAAAGGCTGTATATAACAAAGACTGTGGAAGTTTATTGATGGTCTGCTTTATTGACATGCTATTCCGCAATACAAAATATATGTCTGTCAGTTTATTAAGCGTTTTTTCCTCGCAACAAAGACAAACGTAGTTACTTACATTATCAAGTTCCTTTTCTAAGTCACA
Source organism: Pediacus dermestoides (assembly GCA_963942485.1). NCBI lineage: Eukaryota > Metazoa > Arthropoda > Insecta > Coleoptera > Cucujidae > Pediacus > Pediacus dermestoides. The sequence continues at coordinate 18,422,438 of OZ012625.1, forward strand.
AATTGGCAAAGAAGGCATGATGAAACTCTTCACCAAACCAGTTGTAGTTGTAAAATTGTACATGATTCCCTCGGCAGGTAATCCAGAGTCAACATAGTCAGGCCCCAACAATTCAGTCAGTGTGGTATTCCTCACCTCCAGACATTTCTCATAGACCATGGTCGCTTTGAAACCAATGATGGAAAATACCACAATGCCGGCAAACATTGATGTAAAACAGTTTGTTAAAGATACCATCACAGCATCTCGATAACAATTATTATTAACAGGATTATAAGATGAAAATGCTATAAGGCCTCCAAATGCAAGTCCTAGTGAGAAAAAAATTTGAGTGCCGGCTTCTAGCCAGACAACAGGATCTAGAATAATATGCCAGGATGGTGTGAATAAATGTCGGATACCATCCCCGGCACCTTTCAAGGTAATGCCACGAAAAAAGAATATGATAAGGACTATGTAGGGGAATGTGGCTGTTACGTACACTACTTTCCCTGAGGATGCTATTCCTTTAATCATGCACATATAGACCAAAATCCAGGCTACTACTAGAGCCAGGCCGATTTTCCAGTTGAATGCTTCCGGGGTGTTTATGTCTTCAGATATTAGTAAAGTTGTGCGATACCAAAAATATTGGGTTGGGCTGCTTACCTGAAAATAATATTACCTGAAAACATTAAAGCAGAACAGGAGAAGCCGGAAAATTTTATTGCTTTAATATAGGATTTAAACTGTATCTTATTTTGTAGCGTTTAATGAGTTTTTAACGATCCAACTGATGACACAGAATACAATGTGAACTTTCCTTGTAGGGTATAGCATCGCGTATCTTGAAATAAATCACAAACCATTTTCTCTAATCGATTTTAATCCGCATCTCTACCCAAGACAATTTCTTTATAATTTAAAAAACAGCAACCTTATTAACTGGTAAATACTTTTTGGAGTTAAATTTAGTTTATAATACAGCTAATAAATTGCAAATGCTTCAACCATTTAGCAGGGATGTCATCACTTACTATTAAATTAAGCGCACTATTGAAATGCCTTTATATTGTTTGTGATGCTATCATTGCAAGATAATTACCTTTTTATTAGTCTGAACTCTGTCATGTAAAATGATGTTAAATGGTATATGAGTGATTGCTGTTTAAGGATTTCCCGGATTGTGTTTGACTGCTTCACGTATACTATATAGTTTTCAAGTAGGTATAGGTAGGTTAAACTCAGATTAGCGTCAGATCGTTTCTGGTGTATTCATTATGACGTTTCATGTGAATAATATGAGATATGAATACGGAATTTACACAATTTAACATATGTTCTTTTCGATATACATTTTATTTCAGGTTAAAATTTATTACAATTATTTATATTTCTAAATAAGAAATACTTATGGTCACAAATACATGAATTCTAAAAAAATATTACACAAAATCATATCATTTCAGACAAGACAAGATTGCATTCGTTTTCCTTGAGTAAAAGGAAATGTAGGTAGAATAAAATACCTCATGTTTCCGAGACGAGAACATCTTTATCAGTCTAAACGCAGGTTTTTTAAGCTGTTTTTACAATTTCTTTGTGACAAAAAATATGCTACCTCCAGCATTTTATGTATACGCTTCCACGAATGTCTAATCGAAATACGTAGTGAATAATTACTTTGCTGTACTTTTCTACCTTGTATGGTGATTTTCTTTTATTCCGTTACACTCTATACGTACTTTTTTATAAATGTGACTTGAAAAAAATGAAACCAATTTTTTAATAAAACCGTAAAATATTCTTACATATCAAAACTGTTTAAGGGCTATAGTCTTTTTACCTTCCCAATGACTTCATTTGTCAGATAAATTTGCTTATTTTCGTAGTTGTAATCTATAATCTAGGAATAATTTAACTGCCAAACAAAATTACATAGAAATGAAAAGACTGGTCCTTAGAAAATCAAATATTTTAACTTACTTATAAATATAAGGCCTGTTTTAAATTATACAGGGTGTCCCCGGATTGATTACCATATAGGTATAAATGGCAAAAAAAATCAAGTTGAAATTTGGTGTTTGGGGATGCAGGCCTGTTTTATTAGAAAGCAATTTAAGAATTGAATTAAGAAAATCAAAGACGCTTCGACTGGACATAAAAGCTTATTTTTACTATTTTAAACCAGTGTGAATATTTATATTTTTTACAAAATTAGTTGAATTTTGTTTATTTACAATGTAATTAATAAAAATTAAGTACCTACTTCCAAATAGTAGTTTATGCAACAAGGTAGGAATTAAGAGATTCTGACGAGTGTGAAAATAACTCCCGCATATCAGCGAGAGAAGGGCTACCCAAGTGAGAAATGTTACCCCCACTCCTAATTTTACGCGACTACCCTAAAAAGGCGACTTTGAACCCGCATTTCACCCAAATAAAGTGGCCCTTTTCGTGTAGGTATGGGAAAAATATATTTATCTTCTATCAATTCATAATAGCCTTGATTTGACATTAATTTGAGTAAGGTAAGTCAAATTATTACGCAACATGTGTTTTAAAGAAATCATTACCACACTGAAATTTCAACAAGAAAATTCTTTCTTACAAGTATTTACAACACAATTGTTACAATTTAGTATCATTATAGGAAAGTTTATATTTGTAAATGTCTAATTTTAATATAATATAAATTGTTTAATTCTTTAAAATTTGTTATTAACACTGAGTAATGACACTTCATACTCTTAAGTTTGATTTTTTGAAACCTGGAGAATTTTATAATAGCGTATCTACCTAGAAAAAACCGTAACTTCACGTTAGATAACTGAAAACATTTGTAGTTTTATTTTAGAAAAAATTAGTTTTATATTTTAATAATAAACATAACACGGTCCATGTCCCCGAGTTTTTTTGTCTATAAATTGTTTAATTATTTCAAAATTTACAATTCAAATTAACTGTTGTGTAGCGCTGGCTAGTTTTTACATAACTTAGGTTAGGTTAATCCAGGACGACAACTTGACAACAACTACTGAGCAATGTCGCTAGAAATAAATTCAAAATTCATTTTTAATTATTTGGACGGTAGTAGATAAAATCTTGTATATTACACGTGAGATATACACACTTTAACATATTCGTCTGATTACAGAACTCGTCTACGACTCGTTCTGCAATTTTCAGACTCTTATGTTAATGATGTTCATATCCCACTTATAATATAAATAACTATTACAACTTAGGTAGAATTGTAAAGTGAATTCATTCTGATATTATCCTAGTAGTACAGTAAAATTATCTTTTGAGATCGGAATCGTTCGGAACAGGATCAAATTTTAGGGGTTGTTAGGGGACCTGAAGTTAAGTAATTTCCCAAGTTTGCCACCTCCAACTCCTTGAGGATTTTTCGCCATCTTGATTTTTAGGGTTGATTTGGTTTTTTGTATTTTTCGGGCTTATATTTGATGTTAAGAAAAAAAGTGTCAATACCTTTTTTGTAGAGAATAAAAATCCCCACAAAATGATGTAATATAATCGTATACAAATTCTCATCAGTAAACAAATTATGGTAGTTTAAAAATCCAACAAGTGGGATTTAAAAGTTTTTATTTTTTATTTTGGTAATCGTCCATATTAAATGAAAAGAGTTCAAACAAAAGTTGTAAAGCGTAAAACTCCCTATAGTTTTTGTTTAAACAATTTTCTTCCTCTGTCAATACTTTTTGCGCTACAGTGAGTGAAAGGTTCACGGGAACTGAAACGAGGCGTTCGCGCTTGCCGTATCGCGCTAAAATCTAACGCTTTTTAGACGTTTATTTTCATATATTTGTTCCTAAATAAATTTTTAATTTGTTATATACAATATTTATCGAATATATTGTTTAGAGGGTGTTCGCGCGAAGTGGCTCACTATTGCTAACTTTGTTATTATTGGAGCTGCAAAGTCGGTTAAATTACCAAACTAGTAGCATTTTTTTCGCTGATTACAATGGTGAAAACAGAAAAACAATTGACCATCTGGTATTCGAGATATTCACAAAAATAACATTTTTTTAAATGGAACAATCTGATTGATAAATTAAATTCTGTACAAAAAATGTCCTTATCTTTTTTTAATAATTATTTAAAATAAGCGAGTTATTTTGAAAAAAAGTTAAAGTCATAAAATATAATTTTGAAAATTTTCAATATTTCTGTAAAAGTCTTTTTCAACTTGCTTAAATTTAAAATTATGCTTGTTTGGTTTTAATAAATTACAATTATTCCATTTCGTGGCTACTTGATGATTTTAAAGAATTGCAATTTTTTTTCAAAATAACTAGCTTATTTTAAATAAATGTCAAAAAAAGATAAAGACATTTTTTGTACAGAATGTGATTTATCATTGATTTTTGCAAAAATATGCAGGGTGTTCCATTTAAAAAATGTTATTTTTGTGAATATGTATTTCGAAAAACGAAAACCCAGATGGTCAATTGTTTTCCTGTTTTCATCATTGTAATCAGTGGAAAAAATGCTACTAGTTTGCTAATTTAACCGACTTTGTAGCTCCAATAATAACAAAGTTAGCAATAGTGAGCCACTTCGCGCGAACACCCTGTATACAATATATTCGATAAATATTATACATAATAAATTACAAATTTATTTAGGAACAAATATTTGAAAATAAACGCATAAAAAGGCGTTAGATTTTAGCGCGATGCGACAAGCGTGAACGCCTCGTTTCAGTTCCCTTTTACTCATTGTAGCGCAAAAAGTATTGACACGGGAAGAAAATTGTTTAAACAAAAACTATAGGGAGCTTTACGCTTTACAACTTTTGTTTGAACTATTTTTATTTAATATGGACGATTACCGAAATAAAAAAATAAAAAACTTTTAAATCCCACTTGTTGGATGTTTAAACTACCATAATTTGTTTAGTGATGATAATTTGTATACGATTATATTACATCATTTTGTGGGGATTTTTATTCTCTATAAAAAAGGTATCGACATTTTTTTTGCTAATATCACATATAAGCCCAAAAAATACAAAAAACCAAATCAACCCTAAAAATCAAGATGGCGGAAAATCCGCAAGGAGTTGGAGGTCGCAAACTTGGGAAATTACTTAACTTCAGGTCCCCTAACAACCCCTAAAACTTGATCCTGTTCCGGACGATTCCGACCTTTAACGTATGATTTTCGAATAATTTTACTGTACTATAGTATTCGTGTAACGATAGCTAAAATTGAGATCGACCTTTACAAATTTACGTTCTTACTGAGACTTTTATATTCCTCGGAGAGGATCTTCTCATGAACTTAAATAATGATATTTACTGATCCTTCCCGGTTGGTAGTTTTAGTTTGCAAACCTGAGAAATTAGAAGATCGGATTATCAATAATCCGCCGTCACAAAAAATTCCCAACCAAAAAAAGTTCATTTAATCAAATTACTAAAGATTAAACCACAAGAAACCACAAAATAAGGGTCTTTAGCACGGAAATATAAAGTGTGATACAGATTGAATTCGGTTCGTTGTGCATTCTTACAATGGAGGAGGCGTACTCTTGACGTAGGGGCGTTAATTGATGTTTATTATACTCCTGCCTTCCTTTTAGTAATAATTGGATATAACGTAACACTATGAGGCAATGTAATTAATAAAGAGAAAGTATTTGTGTCTTGGTGTGGCCCAGCACGTTAAAGTGTTGTGGTAAAATTAAATTTTAATAGATATTTCACAAGTTATTCTACTTAATTTGTATTCAGTAGCAGATTTTAAGCATAAATCCCATCCCTTGTTACAAATTTTCCATTATAATGTTTAATTATTGAAAGTTTAGTACAGGAGAGTTGTGTAACCATTGTAAAATTTTATATTAAAATTATAAGATTTCTTTCCCTACATTTCGTCAAAAAATATTTAAAACTTATATCAGGCTCGAGGTTAACTTTTTTTATTATTAAATTATTGTTATTTGTATTTAAAGACGTGTGATATTAACAATCATGGAGAGAATTAGTTGAAACACTTTTAGTAATGCAGAAAAATTATACAAGGTGTCCCAAAATTAGCGTGCAATATTTTTAGGGCAGATAGTACTTGTCAAAACATGACGAAAATTTATATTAACATGACTCGAAAAATGCTTCCTAAGGAGGCTAGAGCCCTCCGAAATGGGGTCCCCAAAGAGGAGTTTTCTGTAATATCTGTGCAGCTGTTTGAGGTAGATTCATGAAATTTGATGAGTTTGAAGCTGCTATAATTTGCCACATATTTATTTTTCCAATTTTTAGAAATTTTGCCAGGGGCGTCACAGACAGGGTTGGTGCTGGGTAAATATTGCCCTGCCCGTTTTGAAGAAGTCACCTTCACAAAAACTACACTAATAAAAATAATCACAAAATTGAAAAAAAAAATTTGATATTTTGTTTTTATTATTAATATTTGACGAAGCACTGCTAAATGAAGTAATAAATAGCTATAAATTTTAATCCATTGTCTACTTTTGATAAATTTCAATTTTGTGATTATTTTTATTAGTCTAATTTTAATGGACGTGATTTTTTCAAAACGATTTTACTCGAAAACTGTTCAAAGATCGACTGGGACTACCTTTTTTGTGTAAAAATTAACCTAGTTTCATAATTTGACAGAAAAAATTTAAAAATTATCCACACAAAAAATATGGGACATAATTTACCCAACACCCACCCTGTATGTGACGCCCCTGGCAAAATTTCTGAAAATTGGAAAAAGAAATATGTGGCAAATTATAAAAGTTTCAAACTGACCAAATTTCATGAATCTACCTCAAACAGTTTCCAAAAATATTAGAGAAAACTCCTCTTTGGGGTCCCCCTTTCGCAGGGCTCTAGCCTCCTTAGGAAGCATTTTCCGAGCCATGTTAATATAAACTTTTCGTCATATTTTGATAAGTAAAACCTGTCCTAGAAATATTGCACGCTAATTTTGGGACACCCTGTATGATATAGTACTATGGAATAAAGTCGGCGTTTCACTGTAACAATGTTTTTAATCAGATTTTTTTTTTTCATTCAAAACTTACTAATGGAATTATTGGGATATAATAAATATTGGACTTTTTTGTCGTTCTTGAAATCCTTGACTTTTTGGGTTAGGTGACTGTTATAGCCGGAGTTGGACAGGAATTCTTGGCCTGGTTGAGAATAAAAATTGTACCTATCTCTTTTGTGGGAGATGTTTCATACTCATTTCAAAAATATTTGTTCACATAGCTTGGATGAAGCTTCAATACAGAGCGAAACGTCAGCAGAATGAATTATTTTGTTTAATTTCTCTCTATCCTACTACGGCTATAGCGACTACTTAATTCAATTTTTTTAAGAATTACGTTTCTATGTTAATCATAGAATATCTAACCCAAGGGATAGAATGCAATCTCCTGTATAACCGACCAGCATCAATACACGAGCGACCTCTACCGGCCTGGGAGAACTGTTAGCGGGAAATTTAAATAATTTTGATATGGTTCAGGGCTCTTATTCTCGAATTATTCGAATTCTATTCGCGTACGAAATGATTGCTATATATAATAAATAATAAAACACTAACTAGAACTATACCTAACCTAAAAAAATAATCTTGAAATTACCAAAATATCTGCAATATATTTTACCCACACTAAAACTAATAATAATGATTTATAAAATGTCAATAAAAAAGTCAATAACACTGCACTACAAGCACCAAAAAATCACAGAAACACCAAACACAGCAAATAGTAAAAGAAAATCTTCGTTTTCAAACCGTTAAACCATGCTGACATTGCTGACGCCAACTACTCTGACGTTGGTTTTAATTTTAAATGTTTAAAAATGTGCTTTTATGACGGACAAAGAGGTGCAAACTATTGCTATACTATTCTAAATATTACTGCGCCCTCTGGTGTTTTGGGAGAACTAGGCGGCCATATTGAATTTATTTTTCCCTATTCAGTTTACACAGCATGATGTTAATAATAAAGATAAATTAATATGTCACATAATTTTCACAAAGATTTAAAACAAGTATCTACGTTCTACTACACATACTTATATCAGTATTCAAAGATGAATAATGTATGTATTATCGGTTGTTAAAAATTCTGTGCATGGTCACATGTGCAACTTGTGTAATATTCTGTCATTCTGCCCCACACTATGGAGATTCAATCAGGTTGAAAGAGTTGTCAGGAATATGGAGCTCTAAATTTATGGATTTTTAGATTTATCAACTTTACAAAATCGTAAAATTAATCATTTGAAAAATAAATCTTTCAATGTATGCAACAGTTAGCTATACTCGTAATTTCTACATATTTAATGAATACTCAATGTTAAAATATAAAAAATTTCTGTAAAACAATATTGGCATTAAAAGTTTATAGAGGTTTTAAATATAGTCTCATGTTTTATAGTGAATTTATAAACACGAAGTTACCGAAATAAAGTTTTAAGAAAAATTTAAATTATACTAGATATTAATATAACATAATTATAACCATCGACACCGAGAGTTGTATGCATCGAATTATTGTAACTACTACTCATGGGAATTTACGACTTTTTGGTAACTGTCTCTGTGCAAATTAGATTTTTAAGACGGTCAAATAGTTATTCTTATTCTTAATATGTTCGAATGCTTTGCAGATCCTTTTTACTGTTTTATGAGTTTAGTATTCGCGAATCCAAGGCCCTAGAGATGGCGACACTGTCTATTCAAAATGTCGGACGTAAGCGTCCACAATTCGAATGTGACAAATGTACAGTTCACAATATTTCTATTAAAATAAATAATTTACAGTAAATGAAAAATGGCAAAAGTGAATATTGAGATTTCTGACATTTTCACGTTATTAGGAATTTCGGTGCGTCCTTTAATATGCGAAGAAGTGTTCGCAGCGGATTTTGTGGTTTTGTGTGGAATCCGAAGATGCGATGAAAATAAATTAACAATTTGATCTAAAGTGAATCAATCGTCTCATATAACTGAACCTGCTCTTAAAATTGATATTTCAATTCATTTTGTTAAAGGCGAAAAGAAAATCGAATGTTATTGTTTGTGTAAAACAGGGGCGGGAAATGAGTGCAAGCATATTTTCGCCACGCTAATTTATTTGTACTACAGGTAAACAAAAAATAGTTACTTCAATAAAATAACATTGAATTGCTTTATGTATATGAAACAGCTTAAGAATTTTATGCTTAATAATATTTTATGAAACATTTAGCCAAGGTATTGATAGCTTGGACGAATTGAGTTGTACCGACGAGGAAAGATTGTGAGGGACCTTAAAAAATTCAGCGGTTGAGAAAGCTGCTTACAGCCAACCTCTGAAAATGCTGTGTTATCACGAGACGTCGGCACAAGAGGAGCAGTTACGAACTTTTTTATTTTATTTGTTATTATGTATATTAGCTAAAATACCCCTCTTCGAACACAAGAAGGTGAGACATCTAATATGCCGCCTACCGGGGGAATGCCTATCCAGAGTGTGGGGGTTACAACGCGAAGTTAGGAGACCCTAGTTGCAATATGTATTTGAAGGTATTTTCCTAATATTTCCGTATAGAATGGTTTGCGGTTTGTTCGATTTGTTTATTTATCTCTTGGACACCAGGTTCTTCCATTAGGGTCCAACCTGCAGGTTTACCATTTAAATTATCCCATGGGGCGATTCGCCTTAACTTTGAATTTGAAATATTTAATATAATATGTATTTTGCTTTAAGAGCCTGAATAAAATGTTTAAGTATGTGTTATTACCAAACTATTTTATTTCTCCCGCATTCACAGAACTTTAAAGTACACACAACGTACTCAAATTTTAAATGTTAAATATTTCTCCAGATATGAATAGGAGCCGTAAGGTTACAGCTGCAAAAAAGCATCGTACCTGAAATCCCATAAGGTATATACAGATAGACAAAAGTGGCTGTATACAAATATGTTTTTGATTTTTTGAAATCTGCATGTAAGGGGAATTTTCGCAAACTTTCGTCGGTGTCTTTTCCGTCGCAAAAGGGTGTATGGCAATAGTGTTTTTTTTAAATTTTAATCATTTGACGCAATTTCTATATTGTAAATCAACGATTCGGGACGCTTAGACTGATTTTGAGAATATCCGAGGCGCGGCGCTAGCGTAGCTTTCACTCGCGATTAGCACACAATAAATTCACAAGTAAATTTAGTGTCAATCTGTTCTTTAACACTGGCGCATTCGCCATATTTTCAACTACTTCATTTGTATTTTAGTTTTGATTCATACATAAATTTTGAATTAAAAACGATTTTTATTTAGAATTATTTACACCTCATGAACAGTCAATAATATTCGTGTATCTGTATTGCAAATTTCTCGTCTGATTTCCAAAAATAAAGAATTTTTATCAACTGACGTATTTTATGAACATGATGAGGTCCAGTTTTATCTACGTATACAATCTATGTCTCTATAAACTTTTTTCACAACATTCTAAATAACATTTTTTTAAATCCCACAAACCGACTTAGGTGTACAAATATTATTAAAACTCAATCCCAACAAGTTCTATTCGAAAAATATTGAGGTGGCAGTTGAATATCCCCAGAATTGTTTACATATTTGAAATCAATACTCACATCACATTCAGGCTCAGTTGTGTAAGAACCATTCGGGAAATATACATTGGGGCATTCAGCCCATGGTAATTTCGATTGGAAACTCTGAACGAAGTAAAACAGGCACCAAGCTATTATTGTATTGTAATAGAGTGCTACGTTGAAGGAAACTACTGCACTGCTAATTCCGATACCTACGGAAAGATAACATTGTTCCAAGTTAATTTACCACAAATTTAACCATGCAGTTGTAGTAATTTTGTAATTATTGCGTGTAAGGGTTGATAAAATCTTTTTGTTTTCACGTTACAGTTAGTTTCAATTAACATAGTGGTTGTTTTTGCCTTACCTGATAGAAAGGGCGACACTTGATTCCACACCCCGATAGCACCTTTTCGTAACCGCTGTCCAATGGCGAGTTCCAAGTAGAAAATCGGTATTCCCTCGATGGCAAGCATAACAAAATATGGAATTAGAAACGCTCCTCCACCGTTCTTTTGTGCTAGGTATGGAAATCTCCACACGTTTCCAAGTCCCACAGCATAACCAATAGTGGCCAGTAAAAAAGTCAGTTTACTATCCCACGATTCTCGCTCATCTTCGGCACATTCAGGCTTGAATATTGCTTTACCATCTTGAGATCCGCGTTTACTGCTACAGGTCGATTTGATTTTCGTGTTTGGGCTGGAATCCTCAAAAGCTGCATTAGTTGCTCCGTAGCTGCCGCTCTTTCCATTTTCCACCACCAGCCTGCCTCTCATTTCCTTCAATTCTAGTCGGTCTAAAGATCGTTGGGGGTTTAAATCTCGGGAACTCTGCCTACGTACTAAATGTGCCGTGTTTGCCATTGTTGCTCGTTTGGTTTTGTTGTGTCCTTAATCCTAAATGTTATTGTCCTTAAAGTTTGGCATCTTGAGCTAAAACAAGAATAGAGCACACTCACACAATTGAATATTAGATATGAAGTTGAGTGTGTGAACTAAGAATTGTGTTAGTTGGTTTTCCCTCAGAATCAATCTGAACATAACAATGTCGATAGTATATTCACGGCACGTATTCAGGGATTTATTGAAATCTCCTGTTCCCATACAGATATTTTCTTTATTTTTCAAAGACACATATATTTACTTTAAAATCTACACACAAATTATTTATAAGATATCAATATTGTAAAATTAAAAATATGCATCAATGGAAACAGAAATTTAAATATTATCTTTAATTTCTTATTATATTACAAGGCAAACAATTAGAAAGAACTGCATAAAGATTTAAGCCGAAAATACACCATTCAATTTGGTTGAACAATTTGGTTGATTCAACCAGATTGAACCAATAGAAACATTGAAAGAAGTCGAGTGTATTTCTATTGGTTCAATCTGGTTGAATCTACCAAATTGTTCAACCAAATTGAATGGTGTATTTCCGGCTTTAATACAAAAAATTTAAGCAAGAATACCTAAGAAACGCGCCACACAATTACAAATATGCAATTGTTTAATTTGTTATGATTTATCAGTTTCTTTTTTATATTATGTGCCTTTTAACTCTACTCAATCACAACTTTACAGAATGAGAAATCCAAAATCCAAGTTTGATGATGAACCATCTTGATATTTTAGATAGGTACATTAATGTAATTTTCACTGAAAAGTTAAGTCATTATTTAAAGCTGGACAAATTGGATTAAAGCTGCCAAGATCAGCATCAATGCAACACCTGCTCTACTTTATTGACACATTTAATCGAAAGCTGAGAGTTCTGTAAGCATCATCTATTTTAATTTCTCTCTATTAATTTAATCGATAAACGGTTATTTAAAATTAAAGAAATTTAATGAGCATAAATATTGGGATCCGACTAATGAGAATAAAATAGGTATATAAGAAAGCTTTTGACGTTAATTCTACAGTTAAAAGTTAAATGAAATGGAATAATAAATACAATAAACTTATAATTAGCTTTGGATGTGGTAAATATCGAGCGATCAAATAAATTTGTAATCGAGTCATCCATGGATTTGAATCCGTAAGTGTTTAACTTGATCCATTTTAGCTTTCAACTGACGTTTTATTGTAATGCAGTTCAAGTAACTACATACGATTTCGGGTTCATGGATGACTCGATTACAAATTTATTTGATCGCTCTTTATTAGCAATTATACGAATTGTACTTTTTAGTTATTTTATGAATGTTTGTAAGTTAAAACCTTATTTAAGTTAATATGACACTGAAGTCATACAGCTTTTTATACATTTCAAATTATATATGCTACTTACAGGACGAAAATGATTATGATATTAGAGATTCTATTCTTACTGTAAATATTTCTGTAAAAAAAATAATACTCCTATTGTATTAAAATCAATTTTATTGGTTTTACTTTCTTATACGAAGTAATAAGAAAGTATGTACAGGGTGTCCCAATTTCGATGGGAATGGGGGGTTTCTAGGCGAGATAGAAAAAAATGGTTTTCGCAATACTGTGCTCGATTTTTAAGAAAAGTCGATTGGTAAAAACCACATCTTGATATCTCTAACCGTTATTAAGATATATTTAAATATCTGATGTGTCCAGCACATGACTTTCTTATACAGTACGAATAAGGTTCCGATCTTTGGAAAATATTGTATAGTTGGCGACACGGAATAGTTTCCAGACAAATTGATCAAAGTATCGATTTTTGAATTTTTTACTTTCTTATACGTAGTATAAGGAAGTATAGTAATCGTGATTTTTTTCGACTTCGAGATTTTGATGGATTTACACGTTTTGAGGGCCCCTGAATTCATTTTGACCATTTTCGCCATGATGTCTGTCTGTCTGTCTGCCTGTCTGTCTGTCTGTGTGTGTGTGTCTGTCTGTATCCACGATAACTCAAAAACGAGTTACCGGATTTGATTCAAATTTCATATTTAAGACTTTGAACAAAATTGTGGGTGCCACATTAAATCTTTTTCGTCTAGCGCCAACACAAGTGGTACTTACCTAATGACATTTTTAGGTTTTTTAGGAATATCTTGAAAAATAAACAATTTACGAAATTTTTTTATTCTCGGACATTGATTTAGAATTAAATTTTGAACAAATTTTGTTTGAACTTTTTTTTGAAATTCCGTCAAAATTTTGTAATTATTTTTCATATAATAGCGCCATCTGTCACTCAGTTGCAAAAGTACTTTATATAAATTACAGAAATCTATACCGTTGAGGAAATCGATTGTAGCAATATTATTATTTGAAAAGATCGACGGCTACGGCAGCATTGTGGTGGCGAAACTACCACCGGTTGTTACGCGGTCGTTGATTTGTGTTTTTTGTGTCATATTGTAATATGTACAGTTAATAGGAGTAGCTAATAGCAGCAAAGTATTTCGTGTACTCTTCTTATCCAGAACAAATACCACTTCTAGCACAAACCGCCGTGGCGCAGTGGGTAGAGAATCACGAGAGGCTAATCACAGCAAAGTTTCCATCAAATTCAAGGTCACGTGTAAGGGCAATGGTTATTCCGGCATCATCTTATGGTACCGATTTATGCTATTATTTAAAGGAAAAAAAAACTATGCAAAACAACCTAACCTGGTCCGTGACTTATAATCGCTCCGAATAAATAAAGCATTTAGTGCTGGTTTATACAACATTACATTAACATTACATTTTATAATTAACATTACATTACAATCAGAAATCGGACTCGGGTTTATACAACACTAAAACTTATAATGTAGCCAATCAGCGGTCAGTAATTTCTGACATTATGCGCATGTCATGAATAAGGGTTATTCTCCATGTGTACATATCTTTGTCATATTTTCGTATATTAAAATTAAAATCGACCAATGAAGACAGCCTGTGATTATTGTTTCTTTGTCGATTTTCAAATTAGTACACGAATGTTCATTAAAACTCAAATACAGATGCAGAACTCAAAGCTTGAAAAGTTGAATTTAACAATCTCATGCGGAACCACCTTAAACCCGAACGAAAAGTGACAGACAGTGACAGTCAGCTGTTAACTGTTGTTTTAAAACATGCGCAATAGGGTCACATTACGATAATTACATTATAAAGATAAAAGATAACCATCTTCGTAATGTGAAATGTAATTCTAATGTAATGGTAATGTTGTATAAACGTCTACACTGAATAGCGTACATTTATCTTCTAATTCTAATGTAATTTTAATGTAAAGTATAATGTAATGTTGCATAAACCCGCACTTAATTAAAATAAAAAAAAAAGAAGGGAAATCTATGGAATCGAACCAACACCGTTTAGATTACTAGGCAGATTCTCTACCCACTGCGCCACGGCGGCTTGTGCTAGAAGTGGTATTTGTTCTGGATAAGAAGAGTACACTGAATACTTTGCTGCTATTAGCTACTCCTATTAACTGTACATATTACAATATGACACAAAAAACACAAATCAACGACCGCGTAACAACCGGTGGTAGTTTCGCCACCACAATGCTGCTGTAGCCGTCGATCTTTTCAAATAATAATATTGCTACAATCGATTTCCTCAACGGTATAGATTTCTGTAATTTATATAAAGTACTTTTGCAACTGAGTGATAGATGGCGCTATTATATGAAAAATAATTAAAAAAATTTGACGGAATTTCAAAAAAAAGTTCAAACAAAATTTGTTCAAAATTTAATTCTAAATCAATGTCTAAGAATAAAAAAATGTCGTAAATTGTTTATTTTTCAAGATATTCCTAAAAAACCTAAAAATGTCATCAGGTAAGTACCACTTGTGTTGGCGCTAGACGAAAAAGATTTAATGTGGCACCCACAATTTTGTTCAAAGTCTTAAATATGAAATTTGAATCAAATCCGGTAACTCGTTTTTGAGTTATCGTGGATACAGACAGACACACACACACACAGACAGACAGACAGACATCATGGCGAAAATGGTCAAAATGGATTCAGGGGCCCTCAAAACGTGTAAATCCATCAAAATCTCGAAGTCGAAAAAAATCACGATTACTACGTATAAGAAAGTAAAAATAAAAAGGATAGTTTTTTTATCGTCCGTATTTTTACTTTCTTATACGCAGTATAAGGAAGTATAGTAATCGTGATTTTTTTCGACTTCGAGATTTTAATGGATTTACACGTTTTGAGGGCCCCTGAATCCATTTTGACCATTTTCGCCATGATGTCTGTCGACTTCTCGGATTTGATTCAAATTTCATATTTAAGAGTTTGAACAAATTTGTGGGTGCCACATTCAATGTTTTTCATCTAGCACCAAAACAAGTGACAGTTACCTGATGACATTTTTAGGTTTTTTAGGAATATCTTGAAAAATAAACAATTTACGACATTTTTTTATTCTTAGACATTGATTTAGAATTAAATTTTGAACAAATTTTGTTTGAACTTTTTTTTGAAATTCCGTCAAATTTTTTTAATTATTTTTCATATAATAGCGCCATCTATCACTCAGTTGCAAAAGTACTTTATATAAATTACAGAAATCTATACCGTTGAGGAAATCGATTGTAGCAATATTATTATTTGAAAAGATCGACGGCTACAGCAGCATTGTGGTGGCGAAACTACCACCGGTTGTTACGCGGTCGTTGATTTGTGTTTTTTGTGTCATATTGTAATATGTACAGTTAATAGGAGTAGCTAATAGCAGCAAAGTATTCAGTGTACTCTTCTTATCCAGAACAAATACCACTTCTAGCACAAGTCGCCGTGGCGCAGTGGGTAGAGAATCTGCCTAGTAATCCACGCGGTGCTGGTTCGATTCCATAGGTTTCTGTTCTTTTTTTTTATTTTTTTTATTTTACTGGTTTCTATGGTTCCGAAAATAATAATAATGAATAAATAAATGTAATTTCATACCGGGAGATTTTTTTAAATGAGTATTAGGTCAAAAATCTGAAATAAAACACATTTTTGTCGTAAAATTCGGTTATAATGAGTGGGATAAGGACAGATTTATGCGTATTGCAATAAGTGCGACAGAGACTATTTGAAAATTGCTGGAAACCTTCAAAATTTTTACAAGAAATTTAACTTAATTTCCTTAGGAAAAGTAATTATTATGATATAAGTATAAGAAAGTCATGTGTTGGGCACATCAGATATTTATCTAAAGGTAAACCTTCACCTGAGAGAAATACTCTCGAGAGCCGCTCTCGACAGTTTTACCTCAGGTGGAGGCTTACATTAATGAAGACAATCAGCACACAGAAAATATTTTATGAAACTCAGGCATAAAGTCACTCTTTCCAACTTTCCATTTGTGAAAAACGTTCTATTTTATGCATTTGTTGCGTAAATACCTAACTGTTTTCTAGATGCATAATAAAATTCAAACAGGTCAGGTAATTTTTAAAAAGTATCTCTTTAAATTACATACTTCAAAATAATTAAACCAATTTTATCTCGTTTACAAATAATTGAGAAAAAGTTGCGCAATTAGATGCAGCACCAACATCCTGAAAAGAAATTAACGCATCCTGGATTATTTCCCATTTTGTGAGGTTAGTCATTGTCCTCTATCCGGATACATATCCGGATATGATTTCCGATCTGCTGTTTAATTGTAACTTCTACATCCCTTTTTATTTCATTTAAAATCTTAAATTGAATGGAATAAATAGTAATTTGTATAACTAGCCTAGAAACTAGAGTTTTGCGAGTACGAGTAGGGTTTGCGAGCAGAGGCCGTAGGCCGAGGCCCGCAACTACGAGTACTCGCAAAACAGTTTCTAGGCGTGTAATACACACTATTTTTTGAGCCGAAGTTTATTTAAATAAATAAAATTTACAAAATATTTGTTTAAATATTTGGTATTAGGGATTTTTTTTTTATTGGTAACACGCGATACTTAAAATTGACACTGACAATATTAGCCGAATAACAGAAATAATAATCCGTTTCTATGGAAAATACAAATTTTCTTTATGATTTCAATGATGCCAATCGATAAACTAAAAATTCCTAGTTTTTGCCGGTCTAGCCCGGCAAAACATGAGTTTCCAGCCGATTTAAACGAATGCAAAATGACTAATGCCAACCTGAGGCACAAAATAATATTTAGATTTGAATAAGAATTCATTTTGACCCGTTTATTTTTTTCGTATGATTTTCAACCAATCAGAACAGCTAAAATAGTTAAGTTAGCTTGTATAATTTCGATTATATAACTCATCATAAATTTAGCCAATAGCTATTACAAGTTTTACATAGTTACTATGTATTGATAAGCGAATATACCCCTTGACGACGTGGTATAACCGTTTTCGTATATTCGCTCCTCCAACAATGTGAATTTTGTCATAGTAACATTTTTTGATGTTTATTAATAATCGTCAGAAAAACAATTTGTTTGTCAATTCTTTATATAATCGTAACGAATACCACTCGAGCAAACGAAAATAATCGTTATACTAACCTCGTCACTCGACGTATATCCTTAAAACACCACTCGAGCTAACGCTCTCGTGGTGTTTCGCAGAATACGTCTATGACTCGGAAGTATAATCGATTATTTTCTATGGTCTTGTGATATTACTACTGATAATATTTGATAAAACATGGGGTAGCTCCACCAATCAAAAATTTTAAATTATTTACATTTCCATAGTAACTCAAAAAATAATTGTGTCAAATACAATTCGTACTTCAAAATAATTAAGATTATACAGCGTGATCAAGAATGACTGAATCTGTTGGTATTGAAAAAATAACTAGTGGAATTGGTACTATTTACGCAAACATCCGTAAGGGCGTTGGCGCGCACATCTTACTGTCAACTTTTGACAATCTTGACAATTCCAACATAACAATACTTTACCATAGCATAACCTTAGATTTTGTAAACTGACATTTTTAATTATGACAATCAGGTTTGCAAATCATACTACAAAAAAAATTCCTAATTTCGCAACTGTTTTAATACCAACAGAATCAGTCATTCCTGATCACGCTGTACAGGGTGTCCCATTTTCGACACTTTTAGGGGATATTGGCGTTATTATCAAAGATAGAGTGTTGCGGTTTTCACCTTCCTGTCCTACTTTTTTACGAAACGAAAAATTCCGGGGTCAAATTTGTCATGGCTCTCTTAGTTTTTAATCTACAGAGTGATTCTGAAAATCTTTGGTTTTTAGACACCCCCCGTATTTCCGTTATGCGTCTACTTATCAAAAATGTGAAAACTGATCTTGATAGAGTTTTTTTACGTAGAATTCAGTGGCGTAGGCAGTTTTTGTGTAAAATGTTTAGTTTTTGAGATATTGCAGTAACTTATGTTTTTTTAAATGGGACACCCTATATATTATCTTTTATATTGATTAAGGAAAATTTGGGCTTTCCAAAAATATATAATACTTAATATTTATTTTGAAAATAAGCTCAAAATTCGATATTTTTACTAATTTTCTTTATTTATAACAGTAGGCCATGGCTAATTTTTTAAAAACAAATCCAAAATTTTCACAGTGCGTATTTATTTTAAAGCTAAACACTTCAAAAGATAATTTTAATGCATTCTATAAAACATACCAACAATATAATACTTCGCATAATTATCGTAAATGGTCATTGTAATAAAAAATTAAAAGTAAAATAAAAACTCCTACGTAACAAAAATATTTCATCAATAATGGAAATCTGACAAATCTGTCAAATTTTGCATTTGTTTCTAATAAACTAGCCATGGCCTACTGTTATAAATAAAGTAAATTATTAAAAATATCGAATTTTGAGCTTGTTTTTCAAAATAAATATTAAGTATTATATATTTTTGGAAAGCTCAAATTTTGCTTAATCAATATAAAAAATAAAATATAGGGTGTCCCATTTAAAAAAACATAAGTTTGGGCAATATCTCAAAAACTAAACCTTTTACACAAAAACTGCCTACGCCACTGATTTCTACGTAAAAAACTCTATCAAGATCAGTTTTCACTTTTTTGATAAGTAGACGCATAACGGAAATACGAGGGGTGTTTAAAAAACAAAGATTTTCAGAATCACTCTGTAGATTAAAAACTAAGAGAGCCATGACAAATTTGACCCCGGAATCTTTCGTTTCATGAAAAAGTAGGACAGGAAGGTGAAAACCGCAACACTCTATCTTTGATAATAACGCCAATACCCCCTAAAAGTGTCGAAAATGGGACACCCTGTACATCTCAAACTTGCTGCACAGTTACAAATCGTGTCAGTTTGACAGAATAATCCTCCCGCTTCGCGGTCGGATTATTTTAACTGCCAAAGTGACACTCTTTGTAACTATGCAACAAGTTATCGATGTATAACCGATTATTTTGAAGTACTTATAGTATTATACTACTGATTATACCGAAAGTTTTCTTGACAAATTTCTTGCTGCTGATTTTATTTTAGATGCCTACAACGTAATATTGGTGCATCAATTCGGAATAGATACCAAAACACCCGACTTCACCTGATACAAAATAAGAATTAAATTAATTTAAGAACCAATTATTAATGATGGCTACGGCTTGAGTACTTTCTAAATATCAGATTTAAATCCGTATCATATAAAAAAGTCTTGTGTTGAACACATCAGATATTTACTTTCATAATTGCGTAAATAACAATAGTGAAATACCAAATTTTGGTACAGCCTACTGCCATACAATTTATTATTACATTTAGATCATATAGATATAAAGGACAATTTTAAAATATGCGTAAAAAGCTTCAAATTATCACATTAAACCGCAATTAAATTATTGGCCTTGTTCCAAGTATAAAATGATCGTGATAAACGAGTAATTAATACTTACACTTTAAACAAAAACTCACTTAAAATTCATCTGGTATCCGTATACTCGTTCCACCACACATTCAGCAACTTCGTTGAGTTTTCTGGTTATATTAAAATATCCCATCCAAAAGTTAATACATACTATACAATATAAAGTAAGTAGAATTATTTACAATTGTTTTAATTTTCTAGGTCCGGTATTTCAGTGTCAGTTTAAACCAAATTTGGGTAAACTTCAATTATAATGTGAATTTTATCATTTTAAATATATAAAATTAAAGTATATTCTAAACAAAGTTTACCCAAATTTGATTTAAACTGACACTGAAATACCGGACCTTACAGTATCCTATTTTCTCTTCTTTATCTGACCGCTACAATTCGTTGAAGCTTATTACATTATATCAATAATACTTTTTCTTTCCTTCGTTGGTTAGGTTATTTAGCAGCAAAAAATAAACACGATTAATTTTTTGGTGTTTGCAGAAGAATGAGCTTGTGCGAGGATCAAGATAGAAATATTGATTTAACAGAAAAAATACGATTGTTAAAAAAGTGGTGAAATGAATCAAGAGCTCTGCATTTATTCAATACGTATATCTTTTTGTTAACAGCGCGAATATAAAGGATGTTCAATAACTTTTACGTCAGAGAGTTATATTCTATGTAACTTGACCGAGAAGAATATTATCGATTGAAGGTGTTGTCTTAACTCATTTTAATATTGTTTTCTCATAATATGATGGCAGTCCTATAGATAAATACAGGGTGATCAGTAATTGCCGCACTCGGAGCATACTGTGATAAACTTTACGTTTTAAGAATGACGAACTTTTTTACCGCAGTGCTGTAAGTCCTTTCTTTACAAAGATATGACCACTTTTGTGAAAATAAAAGTGGCAACACTGCATTGAACATGTGAATAGGTTCGACGAGAAAAAAAAGAGAAACGTTCAATATTTAATGATGCGAGAACTTGTAAAACTAATTTAGTACTGTCAATTTTATTAAAAAACAGAAACAACAATTGAAATTCATTATTAATATTTTCATGGCAATAGAAGGTATTTTTGTTTATCCCAAGGGGAGCTTGAGAGGTTGCCAAACTTCAAATTTTTCTCAAATTTAGGTATTTTATTAAATTTTAACATTTTCAATTTCTTTGTATTAGAGGTTTTGTGAAAAAAATTGAACAAATCATATTGCATTTTATCCAGAGATTATAGTAGCATGAATTATTCACTCATTTTTGTCTTGGTTATAAAAATAATTAGCTTGTAACTTGGATGAGGGAAACTCTATAACTCGGAAACTTACAATCAGATTTAATTTTTCTTTGCAGATTATCCTTAGATTTAATGTGCTCTATAACGCCCCTAATTCGGAGTGCGCCAATTACTGATCACCCTGTATATATGACAAATTAAAAAAAAATGTTTTTGTATCTCCGAACTTTTTAAGCTAACTTTAGATAATAATTGGCGGAGGCGATAGTAATTTTTTTTTTAAATTCGCACCCTGCCTTAAATTGATATTGCCACATTAAATCTTAGACAAAATACACATCTAACACATCCCTGCAGAGTAATAATTCAGTTTCCACCGCTTATGCTTCTTCATTCGCTTTCCAAACTCCAATATTTCAGGGTGGAGAATAAAGTAAATATACGCATCGTTATAATCCTTGAACGTTGTGGCGTCCCAGGGGCTTTAACTGTGTTAATTTTGTAGACACTGCCAAATAGTTATGTTTAAAAAGTACCAAAAGCATTTATAAAGCTAAATGTGAGTTATAAGTCAGGAAGTAGTGGAAAATTGATTATAGGTCTTCAGGAGATTACACAACGCAACCTGAATATTAAACAGACCTGTTAGGGTGTTGCTGGGTTTTGGTTAGTTTTATGTTTGAGAAACGGCTGAGGTTTATTGCTGATTTTGGTAAGAAAGAATATTAATGGAAAAATAATAATTGCAAAGGTTTAGTCAAAATAGATCTCATAACCCGTACCTGTACATGATGCAATATAAAAAAATTAAAACATGAAGCATGTGTTCATGTACTTAATTTTTATTTAAATTGTCGGCCAGTTTGGCCTTACGGCATCTGCAGAACGTACAACAATCCCTAAAGAGACTAATTTAAATAATTATATCTAACAATTTTTAGCGAATTTGTATGTCCTGAAGACGCCCTAAGGCGAAACCCGTTAATTAAACTAAGTGCATACATGAACAACTACCCTCTTGTGTTTTATTTTCTTTAACCAAAAATACCTAATTTTAAACTGTACAAGTTTCGTATTATTCGTGTTAATGCATAAAATAAGAGCTTCTGCAACTTATTTTTGCCTTCCAAAACTTTAACAAGATATATAGTATAATAAATATTATATCTGTTGCAGACAAGTTTCTTGTAGTTTTAAGAGCTTTACAAGAGGCAAACATACAGGAAAAACTTTGTGAAACTTTGATCTGGTTTAGAAAATCATTTGGAAGGATCCAAAAAACTACATATGCAGAAAAAGAGTCATAAACTTTAAAATAGAAAACAGTTCAATTTTCAAATCAGAAAATAAAAGTTTATTTTATTGTATTTGAAGATTTCTCTAACCGTAAACAAAAACTTAGTTGAAATTAGAGAAGGTATTCTCGTCAGACAAACAAAAGTCTGTGGAATGTTCAAACTTATATGTTAAATCTTCCGTCTAGACACAATAAATGAAACTGAGTCTTTACTGCTTTCCCAGACAAAACATTATTGGTACGCGCTAATGGATTTTAATTAGAATTAATTCGAATTTGTGTATAGGTGGGATCTAGTTAATCGATTCGTAATTTCTTAGCAAAAAATTTCAAATAGATTCCAAATTCTGGACGCATTTTCATGCGTTTCATCATCAGGTGGGTGGTTGGAAACTTTTCTTGATATTTTCAGCTCCATTTCTATATAGCGTTAGCTCTCTATCAACGCTTCGCTAAACTCGTCATATCGATTATGCAATATATGTGAAAGATATCTTTTGTATAGATTTAACACGCGATAACTCCACAAAATATTTTACACATAAAACTTTTTCTTCGTAGGTTGCTTTTGACTTTTAAGACCTCAACAATTATTTACTGCAGAAGCGTATGATTGATGTTTACAAAAAATTAAATTGAAGCTGACTAAACTTCCTGATTTAAGGAGTATAATACGAACTTCAGGATTGATAGGTTACGGAATGCTGTTTAGCACTTCAATCTCGAATAGAGACTTGGCTTAGAATGTGTAAGTAAACACTTGTGTCAGTTGTGTTAGTTTCAGTTAAGCGAAGCAAGAACTTTAAAATGAATAAATTAACGTGGCAAACAATGGAAGTGTAATGAAAATTTTGTACTGTACTTTCTAGCTAAATGAAAATGTTATAACTTGATCTTTCACGCCTTGCAGTTATTCAAAAGAATTATTTCTACATTTTTTATGTCTCTGTTCGTTGTTAGGTCCACATGCATGAAAATTGTGATGGTGAACATTTTTTTGGTGCCGGTTTCGAAACGTGACAAGTAACAAGTGTTGGCTGGATTAAGTGTCAAATTCTGGTGAATTTTCTACCTTATAAAACTTACAAAGACATTTGGACAAAAATGTTTCACAAATATGAAGAATTTAAATGTCAAAACTAAAACAATATTTAACTATACAAGAAAAGCGCATAAATTATTATCAATTTTATATACACTAATATTTAATTGTAAATCCGTATTAGGGGAGTGAGCGTCCTATTTTATAAAGTAAATTGATTTTGTTCTTATTCAGAGTGCTGAAGGAAACACAGACTACAAATTGATCATGTTTAAATCATTAAAATTACCAATTATTTCTTGCTAGTTGTTGAATTTGAAAGTAAACTTAAACATTTCATCAAAAACAGAAATATAATAAATAAAAAATATGCGATAGTATATGGTATATAATACAACAAAGGATATTAATTTTCCAGTCAGGCCAATCCTAACTTTCAGAGAAGTTACATGTGATAAATATAATATTCGTTTTCATTGGACATCTAATCTAATCAGTGAACAAGTCGTTTGTGACAAACTGTTGATTTTCAATTATTTCGAGCTTTGTGTGATTATATTTACGGAGGGTTTCCGTCCTTAATGTAATCTTATTATGTAACTATAGTATAATACGTTTTGATTTAATATATTTTGCTTCAGTAAGTATAATCTCGTATATTTTTTCTATGACAATCGTTGAAAATTTCTTAATTTGGTCAGACTGTCGTAGCAAAAATATTGGAGTATAAAATAGCATGTATAAAAATGTTCGCTTATGGGATTGCCAAACTTGTAAAAAAGTACCTATTACTTTATGCACTTGTTGAATAAATAACTATTTTTATAATTTCTTATAATGGAAGCTATTTTTTAAATACTATCTTGTAAAGTTGAATGCATGAGACATTTATAAAATATTTTCTCAACAAAATTAAGCTTGTTCTGTGGGGTATTGTTTATAAATTCAAATATTTTCAGTTGTTAGTTAGGTAGTTATTTTGTTTGATATATTTCTTATATTTGGTAAACATATTATGACTTTCTTATACAAACTTAAGCTATACTTCATATTAGTCAATATTTATATACATATCTATACTTAAAATCTATAAACACATTTCAAAACACACTTTTATTTTCTATACATAGATATTTTGGGAGATATCGAACTCCGTTTTCATCATATTTTAAACTTAAATTACCACAATTGCATTAGTACCTATCTGTTTTATAAATCAAAATTTGAATATAATCCTGGGGAAATCAATAATCAAATAGTGAAATCTTGATTTTGTTCGCTAGAAAATCTCTTATTCATTCACTTCTTTTAGGAATGTGAACAATTTGTAGATTCCTACACAAAAGTTTGTTTACAAACAAAGTTAAAATTTGTAAATGTTCATTAAAACTAAAAATGGAAATACTTACAAAAGTCTGTAAGTTAATGCACTAATATAGTGCAGTTCGAAAGTACTTTTAATTTTATTTATTTTTTATTTTCTTAAGTGGATATAATATACCTACTTACTACTTTTCTAAAATAGGTACTATTTAACGCTTTTCCTATAATTAAATATCAAATAAATGTATACCTACATAGATATACCAGTCGGCATTTTGATAAAATCGTTATTTTACAAATCCTTTCAAAAACATGTAATGAATTTTACATGAATTGAAACAAATAATAAATAAAACATAATTCTATATAAATTTATAAAATTTAATTATGGTACGTAAATTAAATAATAGGAGATGTACCTATAAAATAAATGTTAATTCTGTGTGTTTTATTATTGGTTTTGTAAAATTTGCATACGGCAGCTGTCGATTTATCGTACGTATAACTAAATCCGGGTAAAAATAATAATTTAAACAGATCCAGATAGATTGACAAGTACGTACCTTTTATACATTATACATCAAAAGGAAATTAGTTTTTTTCCCATACCTACACGAAAATGGCCACTTTATTTGCGTGAAATGCAGGTACAAAGTAGTCTTTTTAGGGTAGTCGCGGAAAATAAGGAGTGGGGGTAACAATTCTCACTTGGGTAGCCATTCCCTTACTGATATGCGGGAGTTATTTGTGTTTGTTTATGGTTGTCAAGGTGATTTGCTCACCGCACAGTGTCAAGCAAAATGTCAGTGTTATGCTGTTTTAACTTGTTCGCGCATTTCACGCAAAAGAAGTGGCCATTTTCGTACAGGTATGAGAAAAAATAGAGTATGCTACACGGTAGGAATTGATTCTGCCTCGTGTTCTCAATTTTCACACTCGTCAGAATCTCTCAATTCCTACCTTGTTGCATAAACTACTATTATCGAAATTCAAGTGAAATTAAAATTTTATAGATTGTTTAATTATAGGGAAAAATGTTTGTAGCTAGTCCCTAGTAAAGTTAAATACATTAACTATATACACTATGCTGCTTATAGAGTGGTTTCATTTCAAGAAGAATGACTGTATCTAAACTTGAGACATTTTGAAGTAAAGCATGCCAATAACAGCAATTTTTAAATGTTTTTTGGTCCATTGCCTTCATTCCCAGACACTCCACTTTGAAATCTCAAATAGTACCTAAGTAACATATAATTTTAGAGAAGGAAAACGTTAAATGTTTATCTTTTAGAGTAAAAAAATTAAAATTAATTTATTTAGTTCTAATTTTTAAGCAATAAAAAAATCTTATATTTTAAATGATTGTTGAATTTTTCTAATAGCGTTTTAAATAAGCTAAGGTCAAAATAAAATATAGTAGTGTTAAATTCGGAAAAAGCGATAGTCATTCTATAACACCTGTTTCTTGTTTCTTAGTAAATCTCTCTGTAATTATTTTCTTATAGGAATATCATAATATCTTGTTGAAAATAAAGATCGTGTTTATCGAGCTATATCAATGGGTTTATCACATTTTTAAGTTCGCGATGTAGGCGCTCATTCAGGTTCGATAAAAAAGAAGCCATCAGTGGCACTGACAATGACTTTCAGAAAAACTTTTGAATTTTCATTCTTCTATTATTTTACTTGTTGATTCGCAATTCTTAAACGACTCGTCGCTGAAACAAATATTTTTCAACAAATTTAGATAATTCTCGATTTTCCGAGTCATTTATTCACGAGTTCCTTCAAAAAAATTAATTCTTCTATCATAACTGTTTTTACTCTGTTGCAATTTGTAGAGAAAAATAATATTTACAGAAGTACGAAGGAAATCTGAGTTGTTGAAACGAAATAAGTGTTTATGTGTGGGCAGATTCTTTTCACTTTGAGTTCATTTTTTGCAGATTGAGCTTATAGTATGCTAAAATTTGTTAACTGAATTGAATAAGTACATAGGTACTGGTTGCATTTTCAACGGTGCCTCTCATTAGAAACTCTAGCAGTTCGTATGTGCATGGATATTTGTAGATAATTTCTTTTCTTCTAAAGAATAACTCTCTGTAGAAAACTGATTTTTGATTAAATACTACTATCAAAGTCACTAGTAAACAAAAAGTGAACTAATTCTGATGGTGTTTAAAGTAAAAAAAAACTGTACTTTTAAACATGTTTATCATTTTTGAAAAAAGTAAGCTTTTTTGATGATTTTAGAAATATTTTTGTTCTAAGCAACGGACGATAATGTCAATTTTTTGCAGAATATAGAAATTTTACACCCTATAAAGTAATGTATCATATATGGTAGGGGTACAGATTGAAATTTTAAATTTAGAGGGAAAGGATATTATGCATTATAACAAATATATTTTTTTAATTTTCGAAATTCAAACTGACATGTTTCTGCTCTAACGCAAAATTAAGTAGGTATACTACTAGATCCAGATATTTTTCTGTTGGTAAGCTTTGAAGTGATGTACCACATATCTACCTCTTTTTAAGATTTTCACAATACATAATATAGCAAAAGAAGCGAACCCTGCGTTGGGTGTTATTTTATCACAATATTATTTCCTTCCTTTATAATTCTCTAACCAAAGTATAAAGGAAAATCCGAGGGAAAATCTCCTTGACCAATCCTAAATAATAAAACCTTTATTATTATATGTATATATAAACGTCTTCACTTTTTGAAAGTTAAAAATAAATCACTTGATATAAATTGTGATTTAATTTTTTTGAATAGGTGTCCCAGTATCCGCATATTTTCAATACAGTTTTGATAAGCATATTTATGTAATATAATTTCCGGCACCCTCCAGTTCGACCTAACTTTATTTATTAAACTTGTTCCATTTTATTCTACAACATAAAATTGGTTATTCTAACGCACCTTTTGAACTAAAAATAATGGACAATTTATTGAGTTTTTATTATGCAAGAGCTTCTTTAGAAACAGGGTATATGTTGTTCTTTCTTCAAGACGCGATATAAAAGTTATCTACTAATAAAAGAAAACTTTTTAATTGTTGTCCATTGTATCCTAAAAATGACTGCCATAAATAAGATTTTAAGTTAAGGCATTTAAGACTCTTCTGAAACGTCTTTTATGCAAGCAAAGCCCTTATGACATAACCGAAGAATTATGATATAAAAGCCCAATATTATTAATAATAAATTTAATATAAGAAATATACACGTATTTAATCATTAATATACATTATTCTTGTTGTTTTTTATTCTTACTATTTTTTTATTATTAATTCTCGAATTGAAAAACTCCACTGTACCTGTAACTATTTATTTAATGTGTCCATGTCCCAAAAATTAGTTTTTTTATTTTTTTATTTAAAAACAATTATTACACAAATATTTAACATCAGTTTAATAAATTAAATTAAATTTTTCCAATTTCTTACGTACCTGGCGATTGTTAGGACGGCAAAAACGTCCCCACGGTGAGCGTCACACACACAAACTCACGCTGTAACCCGAATCAATACTAGCGCCGGCGCCTCGACGTTATTCAGACGCAATTGGGAATTTCATTGTTTTTATTGTTCTAGTCATTCATCTTACATTTCCTTTCACTGTTGTCCTAGCGCCTGTTTCATGATGCTATCGGTTAATCCATTATATTCACTTTATTTTTAAAGTGATAAAAAAAGTTTTAAATTGGTTTGGGTATAACCCTGCAAATTAAGTATCTAATATCTACACAGTTTACTTTTGGATTTTGATGCCTTTAATACATAAAATTTGAGCATAAATTTAAACATAAACTAGAAAATTTTATATTTAGGTTTAATTCAGCCTCAGCAAATTTAATCGCAAAAGATAGGAAATAAAAAAGTACGAACAAAAACAAATATTTATTCAACAGCTTTTTCATTGCCTACATATTGTGTTATTGCTAAGAAGTAACTGACGGTGTGTTCCTGAAGATTAACTTGAAATGCGTCTCTTAACTGCTGAACAGACTTTTTATTTCTTACATCCAACGATTTGAAGTGCTCATTAATAGTTTTAATTGCAGATGAAAAGAAAATCCAGAAATCTAAACCATCTTGTAGCACTCTAGAAAGAGACGGCTGAGTTGCGTTACCTTTAATTAAAGGTGAATTTGCTTCCCAGTCTAAGTTAACTGATGATTTTTCTAAGGTCGATAATTTATTTTTTAGATCAAAATTAGTGCTGTTTAGTTGTTCTCTAAAAAAAGAAAGCATTTAATTTTGTTTGGGGGTGCTACAAACTAGACTTACTTTAGCAATTTTATTTTCAATATTTCCTCGTCAATTTCAGTTAAAATTCTGTATTGTAAGTGATCTTGCATAGAATCAAAATTATCAACAACATCAGATAATTTAGCCCTGAAAAAATGTAATAAATGATTAATTCATTTTATGTCATTAGGTCAAATTTATGCCCGATTCCACAAATGTATAATAAATATTTAATCAGAGAATAGCACTAATTATTGTTCTTATTGGCTGAAATTTAATTGAAATTAACGACTGACCAATAAGAATTCGTAAAATTCAAATTAATTAGAGAAACATACGTTTGTTGAATCGGGCATGAATCTTCTCTTTCAAGTATGTTTAACTAAGTTAGTTGTTATAGTATCGATTTATTATTATAGTTCTGTTAAATTTATTGTATGATAAGAATTAAACCCAAAATATTAAATTTATTTTCAAATAAATTCCCGCGCATACCTTTCAACATGGTAAATTTGCTCACTGTAATTCTCCAATGCTTGAATGTGCTGTACAACTTCCTGTATTACCGACGACCAGTTCTCGACATGTGATGGTAAATATTTACAAAAGCTTACGACATATTTTTGTGTTACCGTTTCGTATTCTTCCATTTTGTTTAGATGACACTAAAGACTATTAGTTTTTAAATTAAAATATATTTTGACTAGATGAAGTCAGCAAGATTGTTCTTGTAAACGCACAGAACAAAATTAAACTAAAACTATGTACACAAGTTACGATCAGTTGTAAACAAGTATTGTAAGTAATGTAACCGCTCGCGCCATCCTTTATGTAGAGGCCAAACTAATATCGGAGATTGGTTAGTTAACTGCTTATATTACTATGCACTTGAATACTGAATAGTTCATAGAATATCATATAGTAGTATTATTTATAAAGAATGATTATTACCTACGTGATATCAAATATCGGCTAATTTCTTGTTGTTTTCTAATAAAATTCAGATACATTTTCGATAAAATTGACTAGGAAAAAATGTAATTTAATAATTATTGTAAAAACTCTGATTAATTATATATTTAACATTTTTACTAATTACCTATAAGTATGTATACAAATCAAAATATGCAAAGTACATACTTATTATAATATTTATAATTAGAAACCCTTATCGACTATATCCACTTATTTGATAAAAATGACAAAGGAAAACATAAATTGGTTTTTCATATCTTAAAATTAGCGTTTTTGTTACTTTCTTTCCAATAGTTCAGTGAAATTAGGAAAAATATAAACAAAAATTGTAAATTTGTTTGAATTCCGAAAATTTTTAAAAATTTATGCTTTAAGGGTTCACTTTCAAGGAACAAAGAGTTATTCCAAAATCCCAAAGTTGAATGGTTATTTGGAATTTGTTATGCCATCATGATGCGATTTTTTTACGTGAATATTTTCAATATCCAAAAGCTTTTGGATCCAGTCGATATAAAAAATAAATGTAGGTATCATAAATTACTTTCTGCCTCCGTCTCCAAACATCAAATTTCAACTCGTAAATTTTTTGTCATTCACGCCTTATATTCCAGACAATCCGAGAACACCCTGTACCTATAATTTAACAGGCTTCAACTACAACATCTCACTATTAAAGTATAAAAGGATGCGATGCAATATTTTTTGTTTTCAGTATATTCACGAATATTTTTAGAAAAACAGAAATTTTGGAATCGGATTATTTTTTGACAAACCTTAAAAAGCTGTTATAATTTCAGTGGTACTTGGTGCTTGTTGGTTGTTGTCAATGAGTAAGAGAAGCATGTGGTATTGATGATTAAGATTAACAATAAGCTCTAAGATAATATCCACATATTCTTAAAAACAATATATTTTTAAAGTGTATAAAGGAATAAAGGATATACCCACTATAATTATTATAAATAATTGGAGATAGCTAAAGTACAAATAGATAATGTTTATTGAAAAAGAACCAAGCACCAATTTATGTTTTAAGTAATGTTTAATTTTTAATTTAATTTCTAACAACTGTATTAAAGCTATCCCTTAGATCTTTGGCCCCTAGATGGTGTTACATTAAAGCTGGCGTTTGGATCGTTTGGATCTTTTTAGACAATGTAAATTAGAGTCTGCTTAACTATTTGGTGCCCCTTATACAAATTTTTTGATTTGGCGCTTGGTCACATTATCTTTCTTGGTTATCTTATTACAAAGTGTGTTTTGATTTAAAAATTGTAGACCAAGATATCCTATAACATTAATAAATAATTATATCTAAGTATTCAAAAATTCCAATAAAATCTGTTGGAATCTGTAACTTAATTTTCTAAAGACCAAGTACAGGGTGGAGCATTTTCGATGGGATTACAGGGTATCTAGAGTTTCTGTTTAAATTAGAAAAAAACAGATAGCACATTTTTAGGTCAACTTTTTAAGACAGATTGAATGGTGAAAACACGAAATGTCTACCTTCATTTGTTTTGGAGTTACAAGCAAAAACTGATTATTTACCGAATTTCTCAAGTCAATGTATCTCGGTTAATTGAAAAGTTACAAAAAAATAGTTTATATGTTTTTTATAGAGATTTTAATTTGAAACAAGATTATATAATCAAAGTTTAATTACGGTCAATTGTTTTCGAGTTATGACATAAAGTTCTGTTTTTTCCAAATGAAAACTATAGTTGGCTATGGATTCATTAGAAAGGATTTTTTCTCAGCTTTCCAAAAATATATAACTTCGTATATTTATTGTTTTAAATAACGAAGTTATAGCATATTTTCAGTTTAAGAAAGAATAAATATCTATTTTATAGGTGTGCCATGATTGGTCTGTTTATGAAACAAATGACTGTATCAGCTAACTTGCTACGAAAACTAAGAATTACAATATTAAATCCTCTGTCTTAACTCGTCCAGGTTATTTACAAGAACGATATACGTACACTAAATTTTTTAAATAACCCCAAAGAGGAAAGCCGAATGGAGTAAATCAGGTGATCTCGCAGGCCATGCAACAGGTCTTCCTCCTTTTCTTAACTAAAGTAGTAGAAACATGAAATGGCGCATATTTCCGTAACCGTAAATTTACGGATCTATGTTTATTAAGACTTTTCGACTTGATTCGGCCCATACTACATACCGTTAAAAACTTTTACCCTTTTTTTGAACATCCTGTATGTACTATAAAAACATCAAAAGTAAAACAAATAATGAGATGCACAAATATAAAATATAGTATATGTATTTAACAAAACTAGCGTAGCCTTCAATATGGCAACGAGACATACATAACTAGTCATCTATATACAAGATCATTTTATACTAAAAGATGAAGGATTTTCGAAACATATCATTTTCAGCGTATACATTTCCAAACCTTCCTGTTTCCTAACATGTTAATATTAGTGTACATCGTTATTATACTGTACAAATTATATTACAACTACATATACCTAATGGTCATTAGATATTGATGTCGCAGTTTTAATATAATTATAAAATGTACGCATAAATATCATTAGTAAAATTAACTCATCCAACTATGATCGATTACAATGGTTAGTAAAAAGTACTCGCAGGTGCGGGTATCTATAGCAAAACAGACAAAATTTGTAATAACCTTTTGAGGTTTTTCCATCTTTCAAATAGCTTTTTTTATGTTCTAAAGCAAAGGTGGTAGTTGCTTCAGAAGATATAGAGTCAATAATCAATATACAGGGTGTGTCACGACGAGTTGACAGTAGACATAACTTTATTACTAAACACAATTTGGTTCTAAAAATTGGTACACGCCCATTATACAATATGCTCTATTTAATGAAAATATTGCCATCTTTCTGGTACTTCCGGTTATACCGGAAGTAGACACAAACTTTGTTATTTTAAATGGAACACCCTGTATATTTTTGAATTTTTAGATTCTACACTTCATTTTAGACATAAAAGTATTAAGGTTGTATGGTCCTAACACTAACGGTATTATAATTATTTACACTTGTTCATGTTTTTTTACAAAAACATAGAGGAAAATAAACATTCGAATCTTGACAATGACACATTTTTTCCAAAGTTTTTTTCTTACGTTTGAAGTAGGAATATACAAGCAATAAGCTGATATAGTTTTGGAAAACTTGCTTCATACAGGGTGTTGGTGGTTTTCCGTTCATTTTTAAAAACTTTGATCAATGATAACTTGATTTTTTTAAATGGAACACCCTATATATTTCCACATTTTCGAATTCTGCACTTGATTCTAGACATAAAAGTATTAAGGTTGTAAAGTCTTAAAATTAACGGTATTATTATTAATTACGTTTTTTCAATTTCCAAGGTTTTTAAAAATTAACGATCAACCATAAGCACCCTGTAGATATAAAATAAGTTTTTCAAAACCATATTACCATGTTTCTTGTACATTTCTACTTCGACTAAAATTTGTTCTTTATTATATTTAATTTAATATTCTTTATTTCTTTTTATTTTTTTTATTTATTACAATTAAGTAATTATGTTTCTTCCAAGTTTTTCATACAAAAACTTAGAGTCAAACATTTTCATATTTTACTAATGACACGTTTTTTCAAAAAATAAACCAAATTTTAGTGGACGCAGAAATGTACAAGAAACATGGTAATATGGTTTAAAAAAACTTATTTTATACAGGGTGCTTGTGATTGACCGTAAATTTTTAAAAAACGCAATTAATTATAATACCGTTAATTTTAAGACCTTACAACCTTAATACTTTTATGTCTCGAATTAAGTGTAGAATTCGAAAATCTCGAAATATATAGGGTGTTCCATTTAAAAAAATTACGTTATCATTGATTAAAGTTTTTAAAAATGAACGGACAACCACCAACACCCTGTATAAAGCTAGTTTTCCAAAACTACATCAGCTTATTTCTTGTATATTCCTACTTCAAACACAAGAAAAAAAATTTGGAAAAAGCGTGTCATTGTCAAGTTTTGAATTTTTATTCACATCTATGTTTTTGTAAAAAAAAATGAAAAAGTGTAAATAATTATAATACCGTTAATGTTAGGACCATACAACCTTTATACTTTTATGTCTAAAATGAAGTGTAGAATCCAAAAATTCAAAAATATACAGGGTGTTCCATTTAAAATAACAAAGTTTGTGTCTACTTCCGGTATAACCGGAAATACCCGAAAGGTGGCAATATTTTCATTAAATAGAGCACATTGTATAATGGGTGTGTACCAATTTTTAGAACCAAATTGTGTTTAGTAATAGAGTTATGTCTACTGTCAACTCGTCGTGACACACCCTGTATTGATGAGTTATACCCAAGAAATATTTTAAAATGTAATGCATCCCTTATTTTTAGAGTTGTTTATCAACTTTTGCAACATAAATATTAACCAGAAATAATGGAACCTATTACCACCTACAGTGAATTATAACGGGTGTCCAATAAGTCTTTCAGTCAGGGGGGCTATGGAGTATTTTTCTTTTAATTAATAAACACAAAACTTAAAATAGCTATTTCATGTAACCATCATAAAACATTAATTGTGTCGTCTTAAATGACGTTATGTTTGAGGTGAGGTTGTAACGGTTTAAGTTTTGTGTTTATTAAGAAAAGCAAAATACTCCATACCCACCCTGACTGAAAGACTTATTGGACACCCGTTATTTAAGAATAATATTTTCATACACGTGCATTCTCTAATTTATACTGCTTCTTTCAACTGACTGCAAAATCCAAAAAAATTTCGTTTTATCATTCTTATGGAAATAAATTGAAAATATATTTTTTACGAACATTGAAAAACAATGCATATTTGTGCAAGACTTTCGATTGTATTTCATTGATTAAATGTAAGGTGTATAATTGTCATGAAACAACAAGATTAAAGATTAAATTCAAAAATTTTTGATTACAATAAGAAATTGATGTAGACATAAAATTTCAAATAATAATTGTTCATTATTAAAATATTTATCTTGTTTGTTTAAACAATATTTATTACTTTAACAGATAATAAATAATTTAAAATTTTTCGCTAACAGAACAACGTACGATGTGCATTTTATGTCTTTTTATTTTAAACGAATCTAGGTATATCCCAGTTGAATGAAATTTAATAATAATGTGCCTCCTTTTAGGAACCGTAGACCGATACTAACCATAATAAAATAATTCAGAAGTAGCTAGTTAATCTTCTAAACTGTTGTATAATTGATTATTTTTGAGTAGAAAGTAGAATAAAAAGGTAAAAGAATTCATTCTGACAATCACAAGAAATGTTGAATTCATATACGAAATCGTACCTACTACATATTTGAAAGGCGGCAAATACATAAAAATTCACAATCAACTCCGATTTTAACAGATTGTATCCACGTGTCAAATACCCAATAAGTAATAAAAAATAATAATAAAAAAAATATTAAGTAAAACTTTTTTTGAAGTCTACATTTCTGATTTGTTTTGAAAAAATTAATAAAATTCGAAAACGACTAATTTTAAATCATTATCATACAACCATTACACTTTGGGGCAATTCACAACTTATGTAAGACAATTTTCGTACACTTCAGACCCCTGTAAGATTTGAGCAACCCCCCCGAAATCATACGTAAAATTTTCGAGGTAAAAAAAGCATAAAAACGGATTTTAAATGATCGATAGTCTTAATTATTTTAAGTAAAATTTATCAGTTCATTGCAAAAATACAATATTAATTCTGAGATCATTTGGAGTCAACTTATTAATATTTGAAAACTGCCACCATTCATCATTCGTCTACGCGCTTTTTAACCAATCTGAAATGGAAACTACAACTGGGACACTCGATTCGTCATACGAATTTTCCGACTCACGGCAAATTTGAATTGAGGCCGCCACAAATTTTGAATCGACAGCGAATTCAAATACGATTTTTCATGCAATCAAAATCTTACGTAAAATATTCGTTGAAACCCCCCCTCCCAAACGTCTTACATAATTTGTGAACGGCCCCTTTTATGTTTATAAAAATATACAAATATACAGGGTGTTCCATTAAAAATAACAAAGTTGATGTATGCCCAGCATAAACCAAACACTCATCTCTATATTTGAAAACATTTCTAAAGTTATGCGCATTTAGTAGTGATGCATATTTGGATTTGGTCTTGGAACTCTTGGACATAGAAAGAGATATGGCAGATACACGCCACTACTGATGGTGGCTATCATCCTCTCTATAGCGTCTATACTATATATTTAAATACACTCTTAAAATAAACAAACAATTAAATTATTTAAATATAAATTACTTATGATAAATAATTCGAAAATATGATATTTTTTTCGAAAATTTTCGTATACTTTTTAGATAACTCATTTAGAACCGCAATCCAAATTTCTAGGACAATTTCCATCCAAAAGATGCCACTGGTAGCCCCATCTCCTGAAAACCTTTCACGCAAAAGTGAAATTAACGATTTTCAATGTCGTGTAAATTCGCGGGGGAATCGTAAGAAAAGTTTCACTATTCGATTGGTGCTACTCTCTCATGGTAGGGATGTCATTTCATATTTGCTCCGCGCGCGATTCATTCAAAGCATGATTGGTGTGTGAATTTGGTTAAAGCATTGTGAAAAATTGTGAAAAATGAATGCTAAATTAGCGGCTGGAATAACCCAAGAGGAATGTGGGACTGAAGAATTAGTGAATCCATTTGTACATCATCTAGAACTGCAGACTACATACGACAAAATTAAAGTAAGTTACTGTGCCTTTTAAATGTGACACTAGTTGGAGGCAATTTGCCGACAGTCGCTTAGTTTGTTGATTGATTTACATCACGATTAAAGTACTTGAAATTTGAAAAACATCAGACTGAGACATTTGTATGGTTTTTCCGAGGGTTTTTCATTATTTGCAATAAAACAAACAACACTTAATTAAGATTTATCTGGATAAAATCGATAAAATATTA
This sequence comes from Pediacus dermestoides, assembly GCA_963942485.1. Classification (NCBI taxonomy): domain Eukaryota; kingdom Metazoa; phylum Arthropoda; class Insecta; order Coleoptera; family Cucujidae; genus Pediacus; species Pediacus dermestoides. The sequence continues at coordinate 18,459,936 of OZ012625.1, forward strand.
TTAATTTTTATTTGGGGAAGTATTTTTATTTGTGAAATTATATATTTGTATTTATTTAATACAAAAGTGAATATTTTACGATTTCATCGCATCATACATACAGATAACATAAATTGTACTTGCATCCAAAAGATATAAAAATATTCATTTATCATTCCCATAAAGTTATAGACTAATAAATATATTGGCTATTGTTTTCATAAACTAATTTAAATTATGTCAAATTTCAATTTTATTTATACACAATTTTCAGGTCATAAACTTTTATCATAAAATATGTACACTAATTAGTTTGCGTCTAATTACCTAGAAAAATAAAATTATGGTCAAAGAAAATAAAGTACCTACGTACACAGTTTTAGTTATAGGCAACAAAAAAAGTTGTAACAGAAGTAATAATTCCGATTGTGATTATTTTGCATTATTTTAAATTATTACCATAATATTTTGAAAAATCTTCAGATTTTTATTAACTGTTTAGTACAATTGTTATTATTTGATTATATACAATCGAAATAACAGATGTACATGTATGATACTTAATACTATAATTCCCTCGTGTGTAAATTGTAACTGCGGTATCATTAATATTACCTATAAATTAATATTACCTGAAATAGATGACTTCACAATTAATATTATTAAATATGCATAGTATCTATGTAGCAATTCGACACAAAATATGCAACAAGATTAATTATACATTCGAATTAGAAAACAAAAAAGTATTTCTATATTTCAGTTGAAAAATTTAAAACATTATGAAGAGGATCTTTTTACAGAAACAGTAGTCTCAATATTTGTACCTATTCAATTTAATGGGTATGAATTGGGTTTGTACTATTTGTAGGTATCTAAAAAAAATACGAAAATTGAATTCATTGAATAACAAGCATTTACTTGTATATGAAAAGTTCATACACATTTATGGAAATATAATTTTTAATTTAGTTGTGTTATTATTTTACGGAAATACAATTGCATCGGCGACTTGAACCTACTCAAATCTTATTTCAAGACAAAATGAATAGTTATTTATCATCAATACATACAGGGTGTCCCTAAAAGGTCTGTACAAAATGCTACCACATATTTTTGGGCTCAAAATAAGTTATTTGAACCAAACATACCTCAGTCCTAAAGTTCTTTCTTACTGAGTTACAGGGGGTTAAAAATATCTTTCGAAATCGTTTATTAAGTATATCTACAGAACGGTTTTTAAAGTAGAGATCTGAAATTTGATGGGTTAATAAGTCTACGAAGAAGCTATATTGTGTTGGTATTACAAGCAGAATAATATTGTTCAATGGCGTACTTATAAGGGAGGACTTAGTGTTTTTTTGAATATTTTTTGTAGGGTTTGGAATTTTTTTACAAAGTAACAAGAATTATGATAGATACGCTCAAGACACGTAAAAAAGGTATACTTGTTTGATTTATATTAGTTCAATTGTTTGCGAGATATTTCACTTTGAAAATTTTTTTGGTTATAAAAACAATTTGTGATTTACCCTATATAGTCAAAAAGATTGGGTCACTCTAATACAGCTGATTCTACGTTCACATCTAAACATAATTTCTTATCTTAAACCATTCTGTAGATATACTTAAAAAAGATACAGGGCGAATAAAAACGATAACTTTTAACACCCTGTATTTTAGTAACGAAATTGTTTTGTGGGTCGGTTTCTATAACCATTTATGCTTAGTTTTAAACGTAGAATCAGCTGAATTAGAGTGACCCAATATTTTTGACTTCACACGGTAAGTCACAAATTGTTTTTATAGCAAAAATTTTTTTCATAGTTAAATATCTCGCAAACAGTTGAGTTAACGCAAGTCAAACAAGTATACCTTTTTTACGTGTGTTGATCGTATCTATCCTAATTCTTGTTATTTTGTAAAAAACATTGAATACTCTACAAGGAATATTAAAAAAAAACCTATATCCCCCTTATAAGTACGTCACTGAACAATATTATTTTGGTTGTAATACCAACACATTGTAGCTTCCTTATAGACTTAATAATCCACCAAATTTTAAATCTCTACTGTAAACCGTTCTGTAGATATACTTAAAAATTTATTTGGAAAGATATTTTTTAGCGCCCTGTAACTCAGTAAGGAAGAACTTCTGGACTGAGGTATGTTTTGTTCAAACGACTTATTTTGAACTCAAAAACTTATGGTAGCTTTTTGTACAGACTTTTCAGGGACACCTTGTATACTATTATCTCTTCAATTCTACATTAACCTAAAATATAAGATTATTTTGTCGAAATTTTACTGCACGTACTCAACCGAAGGGCTAATATTAAATAAAATTAATAATCTAATTACAGTAGCGTATCAAAATTTTCTTCAGAGCAGATTTCGGGTCTTTAGTTCCCGTAATTTTAAAGTTTTAAAAAACCACCTCTATCCACACCCATTTCCAATACTGTGTTATTAACTGACAATGATAGTTTGGTTAACCACTGTCACAATATCCATTTAAAAATAACAAAGACTGATACTGAAATTTCAGATTTGAACCATTCACAATAGAAACAACTTTTTATATAATTCCTGTAGTTTCGTTTTAAAAACGTATTTGACACAATTTCAGTTTTCTTTTTTAACAACCCTGTATCATGGCTAAGGACTTTTCAGAATAAGTAAAACTTATATTATATTATTATACTTATAAAGAATGATTTCTTGTCGAAAAATGATGGATGAAATAGTTTCCAACTGCAAATATAGTTAGACCTAGGTACAGATTTTTCTGACAAAATACCTACTGCTGGTGCAAATAAAAATTATTAACTTAACTAGCGATAGTAGAAGATTACTAAATATGTAATAATACTCTAATTAGGTAATTAATTTGAGGATGCATGAGTTTGTACAATTTTTTTTTATAAATTATATTGCAGCAAAGTTACATTATTGAATATAACGATGAATAATTGTTTCTGATTTTCTTACCGCAATCGAAATATTTTAATTTGTAAAGTGATTCAAACATACAATGCGTAGTTTATGAATCAATATCAGTATCTACCTACAGGAAATAATTTTTATTATCATAGTAGTAAACAAAGTTAAAAAATATTTCGTAAGAATAAGAACTTATTAAAAACTTATTTTACTTGAAAGTTACTTTATTAACTCTTACATTATTCTATTTTTTCGACCAATCTAAGATTAAAAATAAATTGGTTAATTGCTAATCTTTGTTAAAATCCAGCCAATAAGAAAGATAATTATTACTAATGGATTTTGGATTAAATATTAAATTGGCGTTTGTGGATCCGGAAATCTATTAACGAAAATGTAGAAGATAAAAAGTCAAAGACGGCTACTTTACTTCGTTAAGTTGAGCTTGTTGAAAGCGTTGGGTTGATCTTTTCTAGTCTTAGTGGATATAGATAACGCTGAAAATCTCTTTCATTCTGTTTTAGTTTCATTTTGTTAAATAAAAACATTATCTAGTTCTAGTCTCGTGCCTATAAAAATTGCCTCAAATAATTCAATAGATTCCAAAACGAAGAAATATGTCTTAACGACTAGGTAGCGTGTCACAAAATTTTTGTCCCTCAAGCAATAATCTTAATTATAATAAATTTGTGAATCCTTTCTTTATGTAGATCGGCTATATTCTAACAACCACATTTTGAATGTTTTGAAATATTTGCCTTTTTTGGGTTAGCAAGACTTACCCTGTCCTACTCCGGCTGTAATATAAGTTTAAAGTCGAGTTTTAAGTTTTACGGCAATGAATATCAAAAAACGTATTTTCCAAATAAAGTTATTTGGAAGATGAAAAGGGCCACCTTAAATGTCAATATCTCTCATTCTTTTTGAAGCATTGAATACTGAAAATCGTAAACAAAAAATAATTTTCTTACTGACGATAAAATAGAAAATATCGATTTAAAGATTATAATTCTCCACCTTATTGACTTGGACAATAATAATTATTGGCTATACTGAAACTATTTTTATATGATAACAAAAATTTCAATTGCTGAGTGCGAAATTGTATAAAAATATCATATTTTGTTTTTTATGTTCTAGTGATACCTACTCTTTAGGCGTCTATAGTTTATATGTACTCGTAGGAGTCGTAGGTATTACTACGAGCCCTAACAACTAAATGTTCGGACAAAAGCAATTTTTTGAAGTATGAAAGGAGATCTGGAAATTTTACGCAAATAATTAGTAAATACCTAACAATACAATCAGATAAAGCCTTAATAACAATATTATGCATCGAAGAAATTTATTTATTGGATTTAACAATATTTTAACCTTAATAATTAGCAAATCTTACAAAATGAATTTGCAACTAAATGTTGGGATAATTTTTAATTTAGGACCATTATAAGAGGTTACGTCTCCTTTTGCTTTAATAGCTGCCTATATTCTAGCAGGCATTGTATTTATCAAATTTTGGTACAATTCTGGCGTGAAACTGTTCCAAATTTCTTCTATTTTGGTCTTTAAGTCCCCGATGGTTCTTGGTGGATTATTACGTAGAATACGTTTAATTTTATGCCAAAGAGTTTCAATGACATTTAAGTCCGGACTGCATGAGGGCCATGAAAGCACCTTTATGTCGTTTTCACCGAGTTCCAAAACTGTGATTTTTTAAAAACAGTCGTTAGAAAATTATGTCACATTTTTCAAGTGCAATTTTAAAGCTACGAAAATTGCGTAAAATTACCAAATAAAGACTTGGGGATTTTTTTGTATATCAAACCAAGATCCTGCTTTGCAATAAAGTAAATTTTACCAAAATCCAACCAGCGGTTTCAAAACTGTGATTATTGAAATGTAGGTTTCGTCCTCAAAAACACGCTTTTTGAAAAGTGAACTGTGTAACTCGAAAAAAATGCAAAAAAAATCCATATTACCATTTTAGGATTTTTTTCAATATAGTACGATTCTTGAGCTTTGATTTAAAGGTTTTTTGACACAAATCCAACCAGCGGTTTCAAAACTGTGATTTTTTAAAACAGTTACTAGAAAATTCTACCATTTTTAAATGTGCAACTTTGAAGCTCCAATAATTGCCTAAAATCACCAAATAAAAACTTGTGTAACTTTTTTGTAAAGAAAACCAACATCCAGCTTTGCAATAAAGTAAATTTCATCAAAATCCGACTACTAGATCCAACATTTTGAAAATTATAATTCTTTGTTTCTACAGTTTTCCCACCTGCTGGGTTAAAGCGCCACAGTTTTGGAACCGCCGTGGGGATTTTTACAAAATTTACATGTTTATATAAACAAATGTTGGCATTATAACAGAAAAAATCATCAATATAATAGAAGTTAATTTAGATAAATTTTGCGCGTATGGAAAAGAGACTATCAAATTTACTTTTGTCCGAATATTTAGTTGTTAGGGCTCGTATAAAGTATAGACAATTAAATAAAAGTACTGAAATATTTTATAAATTAATTGACATTGACATTGATATTAAATTCTCTTCAAATTCAAGGATATTACATAATATTCTTACTAAATTACACAACTAATGTTTTCTTAAGATAGTCATTTAATTCCTGTAGACAAAGAAAAAATATTTTGAAAAAAAAAACTTATGAAATAAGCAAATTTACTTTTAAAGCGCCTTACAAGCGGTAGTAGATACCTTTTGTAATACATACAACTTTCCTGCTGTGTTTTTACGCACTTACCTGCTATTACATACAGACGAAGCAAATTTAAGGAGAAAGTCTCGGATTGTTTCAAACTACCATACAATAGAGTGTTCCTGTATATCTACAGTTATAATTTTATTTTAGATGTGCTTTTTAAGCACGCAATAGTGTGACAAACAACCAATGAACACATTTATTTAAAAAAGTTTTTACGAACATAATAAGCAATAACACATGCTATACAACTGGGTTTATTTGTAATTTAGTGAAATGCAATTAACAATACCTAATGCAATCAATTTGAACAATAACAATAAAACTAATTTTCCTAATTACCGTCACTCCTGTGGTGCATTTTGCTTCTTGTGCAATTTCTATTTAGAAAGCTCCTGAATTCGATTTTGTTGTTGCAATTTAAATATAATACCTGTGACCAATTTCTTGCGCTTATTGTTATTCCATGGATGCATTTGGAAAGTTTTTTTTTGTTTTCAATGAAAGTGCTTTAAGTACGTTGTGTGTGTTTTTTAAACTACTCGATTAATTTCTACACCTACTTTAAATATTATATCAAACAGTTTATTATGCAAATTGAACAATGTGATGAATATAATGAACAATCAATAAATAAGAAATTTTGCATAAGTTTAGAATAACTTAAATTATTATTATGTACAATATTAATCTTAAATTGCGCGTTGTGCTGCGTAATGTCTAAAAGTGTGTCAGTTCAGTGTGTCAAACTTCTTGTTGGCATCCGCTTCGGTAACGCCATTGAACTTTTGGAATTCACTTGTAGTTTGTTTACAAATTGTATATCCAGTTACATTTCTGCTTTTTCATCAAAGTTTCTTGTTAGCATTATTGTGTTCATTTTAAATAGTTCGCACTTTATGATTAGCATCCGTTTTATTGTCCTATTTTTATATAATTAATTACAGAGGTATACATCATCAACTTATATAGAAAGTATTGCTTATTTAATATTTTTATTTTAGGTAAAAAGAGCACCATTGTGACAAGATACTGTGATAGGATAATTGCAGTTTATGTAACTACTGGAAATAAACATTTGAAAAAATCGCTTTTTAGGAGAATTTGGACAATATAAATGACACTATGGGAGAAAACAGTTTTACACTCTGAATCATAAATCTATTGCAAATTGCACTTTCCTTTTTGTTTGCTAAAATAAAATGATAGTAATAGCAGTTAGTGCGATAAATAATTAAATTTCTCGACAATTTTTTAGCCTAAACTACTATAACGAAAAACGAAATTGTGAGAAAGGTTAAAAGATTCGAGTCACTTCGAGACACTTTATTGTTATAATTTTACTATTTACTGATAAATCAGTTCTTATTAGCAAAAATTTTTAAATGTTAAATAATGTTATTTATGCAAAAAATATTTTCTGTTTTATGCGAGTCTTGAAAAAAAAACTGAAAACCAAGCAGTTATATTACAGTAGATACGTATAAATAATTTAATTATGCATTATTGCACATAACATTACATTAAAATTTTGCTGATTTCAGCTTTAACAACCAATAATAGATTACACTCAAAATATTCTAAATAAAATTAAATTTGAAGATTTTGTCTATCAATATGAACCCTGTGGTATAATATACAGGGTGTCCCAAAATTAGCCTGCCAAAATATACCAGCTGATTCTACGTTTAAAAATAATACAAAAAGTTTGAATAAATATAGGTTGAAAAATGCTTCCTAAGGAGGCTACAGCCTCCCGAAAGGGGGACCCCAAAGAGGAGTTTTCTGTATTATTTTTGCAACTGTTTGAGGTAGATTCATGAAATTTGGTGAGTTTGAAGCTTTTATAATTTCCAATTTTCAGAAATTTTGCCAGGGGCGTCACATACAGGTTTGGTGCTGGGTATATTATGCCCCATATTTTTTGTATCTTGAACCGTTTTCGAGTAAAATCATTTTGAAAAAATCACCTCCATGAAAACTACACTAATAAAAATAATCACAATACTAAAATTTATCAAAACTAGACAATGGATTAAAAGTTATAGGTATTTATTACTTCGTTTAGCATTTCTTCGTCAAATATTAATAATGAAAACAATATACCTATCAAAAATTTTTTTTTTCAATTTTACGAATTTTTTTTATTAGTGTAGTTTTTATGGACGTGACTTCTTCAAAACGATTTTACTCGAAAACGATTCAAGACTCAAAGATCGACTGAGACGACCTTTTTTGTGTAAAAATGAACCAAGTTTCATAATTTGATATAAAAAATTTAAAAACTATCCACACAAAAAATATGGGGCATAATTTATCCAGCACCCACCCTGTATGTGACGCCCCTGGCAAAATTTCTGAAAATTGAAAAGAGAAATATGTGGCAAATTATCAAAGCTTCAAACTCACCAAATTTCATGAATCTTCTTCAAATAGTTGCAGAGATATTATAGACAACTCCTCTTTGGGGCTCCCTTAGGAAGCATTTTTCAACCTATATTTATTAAAACTTTTTGCATTATTTTTGAACGTAGAATCAGCTGATACATTTTGGCAGGCTAATTTTTGGACACCCTGTATATTATTATAAATGCCCTGACATGATCTGTGAAAAGTGAAACTAGTTATAATAAATTACATTGTTGACAAACCTCTTTTTATATTTATAGCAGATACTCTGATTTTTTCCCTAATCAAATTATTAAATTAAATCCACTGTAACAATATTTTAAGACTTCCTCAGCTAATTTCATACAAACTTTTTATTAAAAATTATTATAATAAATCCACATACTTCAATAAACATTCGAAGAAGGGAGATATATTAATATTATTAAATTTGCTTCCTTAATGAGATAATACCCCTTTTGAAAAACAATTTTTAAAATAATTCTACAGTATTTTATAACTACTTACTTATACAAATAATTAAATTATTAAATAGTATATTATTATATGAGTTTTATAAGACGCTATATTGTGGCACAAGTTGTTTGAAGTACGACGAGCGAAGCGAGGAGTCTTCAAAGGAACGAGTGCCACAATAATGTCTTATAAAACAAGTGTAATATACTATTTTTTCTATTTTGCATCTATTTATACTTTAAATTTAAGAATACCTATGTACAAAATATAAACCTAAGAATATTTGGAATGATTTGACAATGCAACTAGAATTTTAGACCTGTACCTACTCAATGTCTCTGGTCTGTCAGATGTTCTCACAAGATTTCTTAATTCAGAATGTGAGAGATGCTAATTTATTTTAAAATACTTGCGTAGGTTGCTTAATTATGTATTTTTAAACTACTTTCTTGTGAGAAGCTAAAGAACAGTTATATTTAGGGTAAGTTAGTATGAAGCTTACAAAACTGTACAAGATATGAAAAACCACCTGTGCAAATAACAGAATGGAAAAGAACATGTAAAATTTCTAACAAAAAGAAAATATTTCAAATTCAATATTATAGTGTTCTGTTAGTAGATCTATTTTGGTGCGAGAGTGTTTTTCTGCAAAATTTTAAACTATTATACATTTGAAAATCAATTGTGTACAGAATAAATGTTAGCTAATGCCTGTTATATATTTCTAGGAAATTTTTAATAGTAAATACTTTCATCATCTACATTCTACAAAATTTTGTAACTGAACAATTTTTAAAAAACAACTGGTTTTTTTACATTTTCGATATCCGAAGTTATCTTTTTCGAAATGAACAAAATACAAGTTTTCTTTCTCCATCCTGTTTTAGGAGCTGACCCGGAATCTGATTTTTCTTATATTTGGCTATTACAAAAACTATTTCCGGTCTAGTAACTCGTCTTGTAATTTATGGTACGTAAATATCAAATTCGCTAAAAAAATATAAACACTGGATGTAATCAAACAATTATAAGACACTATGCTGTAAACAAAATTTCATTAACACAATTTTCTAAAAAATATCGCTACTTAATTTTAATTGAACGGTACATATTTTCTGATTGTTCATGTTTTCTATTTCATCTTATTACAAGAAGCATTGTAATTAAGTTTAAAATTGCGACGAAACAAATTTTACATTTCAGTTGGCACAGTTGGTCGTTTCTATATTAAAGTAAGAAAGTTTAAAGAGTTCAAATACTTTTCTTGTGACTTGAGAGCGCTACTTTAATCATTCAATATTTCCGGAATATAATATGGAATTTTTAATTTAAGATTCTAGTTACTAAGCATCGCGTTAAATATGATGGACTTTTTAACAACAAAACACCAGAGTTGTATGCAAAATCTATAACAAATATAATATGATAATAATAATACTTGTCATATTTTATCACAGAAATCTTTTTAGTCGTACATTTTATCTAATATCAATTTTTTTGCCACTCTCACGTCTGGCATTGACAAGAGACAATGCAGATATAATTTTAACAATTCATACTTTCTATTTCTTGCACTAATCTAACATTTTATACTATAACTCATAAACAACATTCTAAAGAAGTATCTTGAGTCAGGTACCGTTCCTCAACTGAATGGCGCATACAACGTGCGTTGGTTCCGTTACTACTTTCTTTTTCCTTGGACCTGACCGCCATAGAATAGTCACTTTAAACGTGATTATGAATATTGAGGTTACTGGTTTCGTTTGGGTTTAGGCTTGGTCTGAGTTTAAGTTTAAAACGCGAACACGCATTCATTATCTATTGGCCATATCTAAATTAATAAACTTAGCGCGTCTTACTCGAGCCATTTTCCATATTCAATTTAAGCAGCTGTAAGGCCTCTTTAATTGAAAAGCTTATATTATACTATACAACCTTCAAAAGAAATCGACTGTTTGCTCTGTATTCAAATGTTCTATACACAACTTCATTAACTTCCTGCGCCCTAGTTCAGAAATAATTTACTTGGATGGACCGGGGGAAAATTTTTTATGATCAAATATCCAATAAAAGTGGATACAGAGTAACGCAGATAAATTCATTCGAAGTACAGGCTTAAAAACTGCTGGAAAAATTTATTATATTTCAATATGCTGAAAGACATTCTCTTATTTGATGTTTGCTTACTTATGGAGGGCACATGTACCTACATTTTTATGGAAATTTTATGCTACATACCTGATACTTACCATGTAGATAATATTTGTTAGTTAATTTCTTCTTTTTTGCAGACATACGTGCTGACAGTATTTTTATTGCCAATTAGAGTCTCGATAATATGCTTCTTCCTAATTGTTGGATGGATGCTGGCATGTGTAGGATTATGGGGAATAACTGAGGAACAGCTCACAGAGAAACCATTAGAAGGATGGAGAAAGTAAGTAATAATTTTTGTAGTAAAAATTGTAGTTATTATTTTGTAAATTACACCTTTATACTACTTTATGTTGGTTTGTTTTAGCAGTTTTTGAGAATTTTCTTTTCAAAAATACCCTCGCTTTCATACCTAACAATGTTATATTTCTAAGTTTGTTTCAATAGTTCTACTATTTATTTTAATTAATGGACGATGAATTTACTTATAAACTTAAACCTAAATTTTATATTAATTTACTTCTTTAACCAACCAATTCTGATGTAACTAATAACATTTTGTACATATTGCTAACATTTTTTTTTCTTCCAATTTCTAACCACCAGTGTCTTAAGGCACCTGGCAGCTCGACTGATCCGATATATATTCATAGCCGGTGGTTTTCGGCTAAAAGTTACCGGACACCAAACAGCCAGAATTTCGGCACCTGTTGTGACTTTAGCACCTCATTCTTCTTTCGTCGACAGCTTGGCCATGGTGTATATGGGTGGACCTTCTATTGTGGCTAAGGGAGAAACTTCATCCATACCTTTGCTTGGGAGTAGGTGCTTTTAACAATTAAAATTTAATGTATCCTAGAGAATCAATATTATGCAATAATGTATCTGAGAAATAGTGAATATACATGAAAAACTAAAATTTTTTTCTAAGTTTTAAATTTAGTTTTGGAATAGCTTTGTGGAAGATAAATTTTTGATTCGACTTTTTAAAAGAAAATGTAATATCCTTTTAATTTTTTCCTAACGAGTCTTTGCTATTATTATTGTTATTATCTTTTTTGCAACTTTCCGTTCACTTTTAAAATTGCAAGGTTTTGTCATAGTTTGTAATTGCATTCACTTTACGTGCAATAATGTAATCAACAAGAAATATGATTAACTATTTCTTTGCCATGTAGTTGCCTGCAATAGATGAAATAAAAATTTATATTTAATAACCATCCTTTAAGTAGGACCTACTTCCTTAATGAAGTTCTTGTGAATTTTGAGTTTAATGTAATTAAGGCAAGAATTTACTACCAAGCTTTTTTGGAAAATTAAGAACGTTTTTTAAATGAAACTATTTTTGAATGCTTTTTGCGTTACGAACTAAAATTGTTTTAAAGTTAATAAGTATTATGACCTACTTCCTTAATGAAGTTCTTGTGAATGTAATTAAGGCAACAATTTATTATCAAGCTTTTTTGGAAAAGTGCTGCAACAAATTAAGAACTTTTTTTAAATGGAACTATTTTTTAATGCTTTTTGAGTTACGAACTAAAATTATTTTAAAGTTTTAAAGGAGGACCTACTTCCTTAATGAAATTCTTGTGAATGTAATTAAGGCAACAATATATTATCAAGCTTTTTTGAGAACGTGCTGGAACAAATTAAGAACTTTTTTGAAATGGAACTATTTTTTACTCCTTTTTGAGTTACGAACTAAAATTGTTAATAAATAATAAAATACCAAGATTAAAGAAAATACTTTAGAAATTAGAAAATTATTATACATTGATTGATTTTTTGCAATCTAATCGAACACAATATTAAATATCAGTATGATCATAACTATTGCATAATATTGGTTATCTTACATGTAATTTTGTGTTAATAATAGTTGTTGTAAGTAGAATAAAACAGTTACGAGTGGTATGCTTTCTTCAGCTTAAACTTATTTGTTCAATACTTTATAAAGACTTTTTTAATTAATATGGCAAAACGATTACAATATATTATTAGAAATCAAAAATTTACTTACTACTACTATGATATTCAAAAGTAGCACCACGTTATAAACTGATAAGAGTGAAACAAAGCTATAAGCTAGTTATTTATGCCTGCTTTTAAAATCCATGTAGAAATCAAACATTATCTCAAAGTTATTTTTATTAATTTTTACCAAGTATTTCTTCGAAACTTGTACGATATCGTATACACAACTATTTGGTTAGATAAAAAGCAACATAACTTTGAAAATACCAGCTTTATCAAATAATGATCGAGTTGAAATAAATGTTGTACCTACTTACTGATGAGAAGATTTTCTTGTATCAGATTTTTAGCTGAACGAAGGGTATTCATGCTTAGAAGGATGACTGATCATTTATTTAAAAGAATAATTTTTGTTCTATAATTATAATTTACCTGCAGTATGTACGTTTTTACGAACCTGCTGTTTTTAGTCCTTCGGTGCTAAAAAGCGTTTTTTGTCTATAAATCTTTGAGAAAGTAGATTTTGAAAATATTCAACAAATTATTTCCCTTAGAAGAATGTTGCTACGAGATACTACCAAATTTTCACTAAAGAATTTTTTGAAGTGTTTTAGTTATGTAATTGTTTTAAAAGTTTTCACACATTATGTTCACGTTTCATTTAATTTATTTTGAAAACTAATATTGAAAATAGTTAAAAATTTGATACATGATGAAAGATTGGTTTATTTAGAATAGAAAAGTTATATTCCATTTTGAACATAATCGATGTCTATTCGGAATAATTCTTAAAATTGTTAAAATGTTTCAGTAAGTTTCCACCTTCAGTGACTTTTATACGTATGGAAAATAAAAGAAAAATCTGGATTGGAGATAAAAAAATTATAGAGGACAATGCAGAAGGTTATTCAAGAATCATACCTAAAAATATTTCGTGTCTATCTTGTATACAGGGTGTCTGTAAAAGGTCTTTACAAAATCCTACCACAACTTTTTGAGCTCAAAATAAGTCGTTTGAACCAAGCATGCCTCAATCCAAAAGTTCTTTATTACTGAGTTATAGGGTGCTAAAAAATATCTTTCCAAATCGTTTTTTAAGTATGTATATCTACAGAACGGTGTAAAGTAGAGCTTTGAAAATAATTATTGTATTATATATTATATTACTTATAGTCAAAGTTTATTTGATTATTTTTTGAGAATGAATTTTTTTACAAAATAATAAGAATTATGATAGATACGCTCAAAGTATGTAAAAAATGTGTACCTACTTGTTTGACTTGCAAAAACTTTGAAATTTTTTTTTGCTATTAAAACCATGTGACAATTAATGTCAAGTCAAAAATATTGGGCTACTCTAATACAGCTAATTCTTCGTCCAAAACTAAGCATAATTTCTATCTTAAACCGTTCTATAGATATATTTAAAAAAGATACAGCGCGAATAAAAAAGATAACTTTCGACACCCTGTATTTTTGTAACAAATCATTTTTGTGGGTCGTTTCTACAACCATTTATGCTTAGATTTGAACGTAGAATCAGCTGCATTAGGGTGACCCAATATTTTTGACTTTACAGGGTAAATCACAAATTGTTTTAATAGCAAAAAAATTTTCTAAATTAAATATCTCACAAATAGTTGAGTTAACGCAAATCAAACAGTTATACATTTTCTACGTGTCTTGGGCGTATCTATATTAAAAAAATTCAGACCAGGTGTTGTTAAATGCTTGTTACTTGCATTATTTGAGTTGTTTTATCGTCAACACACTGTAGAGTACATTATGTAATCTAGGAAGTATACATGAATTAACATTATTAATGTATGTATTATATTATTTATGAATGAATTCTAGGACATCATAATTTTTCAAAATTTAAGCTGAAGAACATATCTATCGATATATTAGAAGGCCTCTGAGTTTGTACTATCTTCCCTTTTATGTTATTCTATTTAGGTATAACTATTATAGTCAGCTTATACTTCGGGGCATTTTGAGACGGTAATATAATGTATATATAGAAACAACTTTCTTCTTGCTTTTACCAATATGTAATTTTCAATTATCAGTCAAGTATAATTAAAATGGTTAGACGTTTTGAACTACCTAGGTACATAATTATTACTATTACAACTAACAATATTTCCTTTATCATCTAAGTAAAATGAATAATGAATTCATTTGTATTCTTGAAAAGTGAGAGAGTATAATAATGCTGACTTTTTTAAAATACATATTAATAAAATATAGTCCTAATATTTAAACTTAATTTAATTAAGATGAAAAATTAAAAATAGTATCGTATTTTTTCATCTCTGCCTCAAATAACGAAAATTTTAAATTCGCATTTGCAAAATTTCATACTAACAATTATTTTATTTTTTAAATTTTCGAAAGTATTTATTTGTTGCTTTTTATGTTAGTGCATGTTTTATTTTGTTATTCAGGAAGCTGACAAAGGTGCTATGTTTTATTGGTCAATGCACCCTTACATCCGGTGGTATGATTATTGAGGTAAAAGGGCGACAAGCCACACGTAAGGAGGCTCCCATACTAGTAATGGCCCCTCACTCCACATTTCTGGATGGGGGTATCATTTATGCTATAGGTTTTCCCTCAATCATATCCAGAATGGAAAATTCCTACATAAGTAGTACGTTTTTTTTTGTTTTATTTATTTATTTGCTTTCTGTAGGTTGCGTAGCTTTTAGTATAAATATTAGTAATTGCTCTGGTGTTTGTTGTTTCTAGTCTAAATTTGTTTTATGATTTTTTAGAATTGATTAACTTTACCCAGCCAGTGTACGTATGGCGTGATGATCCGAATTCCAGACAAAATACTATAAAAGAAATAATAAAACGGGCAAGATCTGAGCTGGATTGGCCACAACTTTTAATATTTCCTGAAGGCACCTGTACCAACAGGTCGTGTTTGATTACATTCAAACCTGGAGCCTTTTATCCAGGTGTTCCTATACAGCCAGTATTAATTCGTTACCCCAACAAATTGGACACTGTGACTTGGACGTGGGAGGGACCCAGTGCGTAAGTACCTAGTTATTTAGGTCTAGTAATAAAAGCTAGAGATTTATACTTGAAATCAAGCAAATAAGATATAAATAGGAGACTCGTTAATAAATCAGCGCACATACTTTAGATATACAATCTGTCCGTAGGGCAAAGATGTGAGAATAATAAATCAAGAAATATTTAAAAAATATTTGCATGATATTCAATCATGTGTAGAGGATCTTGTAGCTACTAAGAGTACCTAACTAAGGGCAACTTATCAACTAAAAAATGGACCTTAAAAATTACTATTACGAGCCCTAACAACTAAATGTTCGGACAAAAGTAAATTTTCTTTTTCCATACGCGCAAAAATTATCTAAATTAACTTCCATAATATTGATGGTTTTTTCTGTTATAATGCCAACATATAGTTATATAAAAACGTAAATTTCGAAAAATCCGCTCGGCGGTTCCAAAACTGTGGCACTTTAACCCAGCAGGATGGGAAAATTGTATAAACAAAAAATTATTATTTTCAAAACGTTGGATCTAGTAGTTGGATTTTGATGAAATTTACTTTATTGCAAAGCTGGATGTTGGTTTTCTTTACAAAAAAGTTACACAAGTTTTTATTTGTTGATTTTAGGCATTTATCGGAGCTTCAAAGTTGCACCTTTAAAAATGATAAACCTTTCTAGTAACTGTTTTAAAGAATCACAGTTTTGAAACCTCTGGTTGGATTTGTATCAAAAAACATTTAAATCAAAGTTCAATAATCGTAGTATATTGAAAAAATCCTGAAATGTTAATATGATCTTTTTTTGCATTTTTTTCGAGTTCCACAGTTCACTTTTCAAAAAACGTGTTTTTTGAGGGTGCTACCTACATTAAAATAATGACAGTATTGGAACCACTGGTTGGATTTTGGTAAAATTTACTTTATTGCAAAGCTGGATATTGGTTTTATGTAAAAAAAATCCCCAAGTTTTTATTTGATGATTTTAGGCTTATTTCGTAGCTTTAAAATTGCACTTGAAAAATGTGACGTAATTTTCTAACGACTGTTTTTAAAAAATCACAGTTTTGGAACTTGGGGAAAACGACATAAAGGTGCTTTCATGGCCCTCATCCAGTCCGGAATTAAATGTCATTGAAACTCTTTGGCATAAAATTAAGCGTATTCTACGCAATAATCCACCAAGAACCATTGAAGACCAAATTAGAAGAAATTTGGAACAGTTTCACGCCAGAATTGTACCAAAATTTGATAAAACAATGCCTGCTAGAATACAGGCAGCTATTAAAGCAAAGGAGACGTAACCTCTTATTAATGGTCCTAAATTAAAAATTATCCCAACATTTAGTTGCAAATTCATTTTGTAAAGTTTGCTAATTATTAATGCATACTATTGTTATTAAGATTTTATCATATTGTATTGTTATGTGTTTACTAATTATTTTCGTAAAATTTCCAGTTCTCCTTTCATACTTCAAAAATTTACTTTTGTCCGAACATTTAGTTGTTACGGCTCGTATTTCATGTACTTATACCTAAACTGCTAGTTTGAAAGTTATAGAAAAAATGTATACAATATAAAAATTCTTAATAAAGATGTGATAGAGAATTATTTTTTTTTTTTTAAGTGTCACTATAAAAAAGTGATAGGTACCTCTCTATTTCAAAAATTTTCTTCTTTTACATAAATTTCAAATACCAAAATTAGATAATTAATAAACGTGAGAATAAGTTTTTATGAATTTGTTTAAAAAAACTGTAAATTTTGAGTTTGTAAATACAAGAACAAGAACTTACATCATTCCTTATAATTGTTATTATTCTTTAGTTCATATACGAGCCCTAACAACTAAATGTTCGGACAAAAGTAAATTTGATGGTCTTTTTTCCATACGCGCAAAAGTTATCTAAATTAACTTCCATAATATTGATGATTTTTTTCTGTTATAATGCCAACATTTGATTATATAAAAACGTAAATTTTGTAAAAATCCGCTCGGCGATTCCAAAACTGTGGCACTTAACTTTAACCCAGCAGGTGGGAAAACTGTAGAAACAAAGAATTATTATTGTCAAAACGTTGGATCTAGTAGTCGAATTTGGATGAAATTTACTTTATTGCAAAGCTAGATGTTGGTTTTCTTAAAAAAAAGTTACACAAGTTTTTATTTGGTGATTTTAGGCATTTATCGGAGCTTCAAAGTTGCACCTTTAAATATGATAGAATTTTATAGTAACTGTTTTATAAAATCACAGTTTTGAAACCGCTGGTTGGATTTGTGTCAAAAAAACCTTTAAATCAAAGCTCAAGAATCATACTATATTTAAAAAAATCCTGAAATGTTAAAATGATTTTTTTTTGCATTTTTTTCGAGATCCACAGTTCACTTTTCAAAAAACGTGTTTTTTGAGGGTGAAACCTACATTTAAATAATCACACTTTTGGAATCGCTGGTTCGATTTTGGTAAAATTTACTTTATTGCAAAGCTGGATGTTGGTTTTATGTACAAAAATATCCCCAATTGTATATTTGGTGATTTTAGGCAAATTTCGTAGCTATAAAATTCCACTTGAAAAAAATGACATAATTTTCTAACGACTGTTTTTAAAAAATCACTCGTTGAAAACGATATAGAGGTGCTTTCATGGCCCTCATCCAGTCCGGATTTAAATGTCATTGAAACTCTTTGGCATAAAATTACACGTAGATATTCTACGCAATAATCCACCAAGAAACATTGGGGACTTAAAGACCAAAATAGGAGAAATTTGGGACAGTTTCACACCAGAATTGTACCAAAATTTGATAAATACCATGCCTGCTAGAACACAGGCAGCTATTAAAGCAAAAGGAGACGTAACCTCTTATTAATGGTCCTAAATTAAAAATTATCCCAACATTTAGTTGCAAATTCATTTTGTAAAATTCAATAAATAATTTTCTTCCATGCATAATATTGTTATTAAGGCTTTATCTTATTGTATTGTTAGGTGTTTACTAATTATTCTCCTTTCATAATACTTCAAAAATTTACTTTTTTTTTAGTTGTTAGGGCTCGTATTATAAGCATACTGATTTTTTATAAATTTCGTTGATGTTATCTTGCAAATTAAGCACAGTTACTAATTGCTTTTTTGTCAAAAGCTATTATGATTTTTTTTGAGATAGCTGTAAGTATCTAAACAAATAAAATTCAGTTTGCATTTCTTTACATATATTAATTTCTTATTTTATTGCGGCAACAACGAAGAAGGAAAGTTTCTAGTTTATGGCTCAATTTTTTTATATTTTTCCAAAGCGTAGCGTAGGAAATTCATTATAAGATAAATATTTCAGAAGGATTAGCCAGTTTTAGATTCAGAATCAAGATAGCTTATAGTTTTTTCAATTTTTGCGATCAAGTTAATGTTTAGAGGATATCAATTTAACATTTTCAAATAAAAATAGTCAAATGTGTTTAAAATACGTGCCTCCATTTTATTTGAAAATTTGAAGGCTTCTTTTAAAACTATTTAGATATTGACATTTTATTATTAGGGATTTTGTGGCTAATTTTTTAAATTCACGAAATATTTTTTATTGAAACATCTTATGTAGCTAAATCTCTAATTTATACATTATACCATTTCATAAAATTTTTGAAAAATCGAGAGAACAATGCAATAATACTATTCTAAATAGGTACTTGTATTTTAGTATTATTTCTCTATCAAGAAACAATGCCGATTGATTTCATCTTAATTGTTTTATTATTTTTCCAGATACAAACTATTATGGTTAACTTTGACCCAGCCGATAAATCACTGCGAAATTGAATTCCTACCAGTGTACCATCCCAGTGAAGAGGAGAAACGTGATCCCAAATTATTCGCAAATAACGTCAGAGCACTAATGGCAAAGTAAGCAAAAGAAACAATCATGTAATGATATAAATTTACAACATATCAATTTTAGAGCTTTGGGAGTACCAGTGTCCGATTTCACATACAATGACTGCAAGCTGATGACCAGGGCGAAAGAAATGAATCTGCCAAATGCGGCTTCGTTAGTGGAAGTGTTTAAAATAAGACATAAACTTGGGTTGGTATTAGGAAGAATAATTTATAAATCGTCTCATACCACTAAAGTTATAATTTAAACTTTTCTGTAGAATATGACGTAGAAATTTATAATTTATTGTTATCAAAAAAATAAAATTATTGCGGTAGATTAGTATCATTCAGCTAATTTATTGCATTTATTCTCAAGAAACATCACTTTCAAATTTTATCATTATTTCATTCTGATATAATTTAAGAACATTTCCTCACTTACTTGCTCCTAAGATATAATACTTCAAATATAAACAAATTTAACTTCCTTCTAGGGTGGACAGCAACAATGTGGAAGAGAAGCTCACCAACTTCAACTTCAACAGTAAAAACTGTAGTGAATTAAACTACTTCGAATTTGTTGCTTTATTGAACATTCCTCCAAAAGATACCTCTTCTCAACAATTATTTAAAATCTATGACAAGGTAAATGTTTTGCCTCACATAAAAAAGTATTTTTACACTATTGTATTTTTGTTTCATAATGAGGTAGCTCTAGTACATAGCAAACGTATTGAGTGTTTCTATACACATTTCTTTCTGTTATTTTTAGACCAACAGAGGCGTAATTGATTTTCGAGAATATTTACTTGGTGTTTTATGTGTGGCAAATAATCGGAGCACATTGGATGCAGTACGAGTGGCTTGTAGGGTGAGTATCAATATGCAGAATAATTATTTATACCGGGTGTCCCAGTTTATATCGTCAGGATTTCACCAGTCGATAGTTTAGCGAAAATTAAAGGTGGTTTGTCTAATAAACTATGGTCGAATGTTGCTTCCTTTTTGATGTACAGGGCATTAAAGAAAATAAATTATTTTAAATAATTTGCTATAAATCAATAACAAAAAAAGATAGTCTTCTGAAATTTTGCATAGATCTTTTTTTTGTATTCTCTTATTAATACTGGTTGCAATTAGTTTATTTATAACACAGAGGCGTGCGTACGGGTTTCTTCAAAAACATTTTATTGAATAAAACGTACACCACTGGTTTTTTTGCAGCATCAATATGAGAGTATTTTCCATTCAATTTAGAAACTTTTTTGTATCTTACAATTTCTTGATAACTTAACTTTTTTTTCTTATTTATTAAAGAGGTTCTTCCCTATTAGATTTCCGAAAAAAGCATCAGTATAAAGTTGTAGAAAAAATATTTCCTACAACTTTCCTTTTAATATTTTTTTGATATTGTCAATATTTAAAAAGATATTCAACAAATAAGTTGCAAATTTTAGGGAAATTTTTCTCTAGTTAGGTACTACTTACTACTACTACTTACTACTCTTTCCCCAAAATTTTCCACTTATTTGTTGAATAACTTTTTAAATATCAACAATATCAAAAAAAGTTTAATAGATAAGTTGTAGGAAATATTTTTCTTTACTACTTTGTACTGACTCTTTTTTTCGAAAATTTAATAGGAAAAAAGTTATTCAATAAAGAAAAAAATCCAACCCTTAATTGAGGGCTGGTGAAGGAAGGGCGGGGTCTACGAATACACAAACTCAGTTTTAAACTTTCTCAGGGTGACCCTCTAGAAGATTCTACAAAAATTGGCTGTAGTGTAAAAAAAGTCTATTTGAAGCCTTTTTTCTCCCTTATTTACTGTACTATTAGGTTATTTTGAGTTAAGTTATCAAAAAATTATAAGATACAAAAAAGTTTCTAAATTGAATGGAAAATACTCTCTGCATATTGGTGCTCCAAAAAAACCAGTGGCGTACATTTTATTCAATAAAATGTTTTTTAAGAAATCCGTACACACGCCTCTGTGTTCTAAATAACAAAATTGCAACCACTATTAATAAGGGAATACAAAAAAAAAGATCTATGCAAAATTTCAGAAGACTAACTTTTTTTGTTATTGATTTATAGCAAATTATTAAAAATAAATATTTTCTGTAATGCCCTGTACGTCAAAAAGGAAGCAACATTCGACCATAGTTTATTAGACAAACCACCTTTAATTTTCGCTAAACTATCGACTGTTGAAATCCTGACGATATAAACTGGGACACCCTGTATAATATTGTAAGAAAAACTAAGTTTTTTAATCTGCCTGATTCAGTGTGCGTTTTAGTTTATTTTATTTCTACGGAAACAAACTTTTTAAACAATAAATTTTAACTGAGATAATTTACTATTAAAACAATATATTTTAACCGAAAATATTGATACTGATATTCTAAAGTCACTGTTATTTTTCAGATATACGACAGTAGCGGATTTGGTCGTTTATCCTCCGAAGATTTTTGTAGAGCTGTGTGCCAAACCTTAGCACTGACCAAGGACTACGCATTACAAGTCTTCGATCAAGTTGACAGAAACCAACTTGGCTACATTACATTCGGTATGTAAAAAACTCTGACGCCTAAAATTTTTTAAATATTTTTTTCATAGATAACTTCCATGCCTACGCCCAGAAAAAAGCAGAGTTTGCCCATCTCTTCAACTTAACCGAGGAAGAAAAGGCTCAACAAAATGCTGAAATTTGTCCGAATTATTACAATAAAAAGGTTGATTGATCCTCGCATGTTGTTCATATGTAATTGTTTTAATTTACCTACGTTAAAATAATTTTATAATTTAGGATTCTATTTTGTGTATCTGGAAGGTAGGAAATTTATTTACCAGTGAATTTTATAATAGATGCGATCCTATTTTCTTGATCACTATTATTTATAACTGTGGTATTAGTTAGTGGAGAATTCAATAAATAAACTGTGCAAATTTTCAATGATTAGAAAAATCAAAAACATGTTTTATACTTGTATAGTAAGTTTTTCAAGTTACATTGTAGTTTTTATTTCTTTTCATAGATTTTATCTTTTTCGAGCCAAATTTAAATGTTATTAACCCCATATTATTCATACTAAAAATATATTTATATAGATATATTATAATAAATTATATATAGTGGTTACCAATCATATTTTATACAATTATTTATGTAATTTACCATGTTGCTAAATGTACATTTTTTCACTATATTATATAAAATAAAGTATTAAATGTATAAAAATATATAGACATGTAACTTTATTTATATCATATTAATGTAGAATATAGTTTCTATTTATTGTTGTTTATTTTTAATTCGAATACACTTTTATATAGTTGATGTTTTAGAGTTTATTCTTTATTAGTTTTCTTTATTTAAAGCAAATTTTGTGATACACCGTTATGAATATTAATATAAATACATCTGCCTCTATACTAAAAATACTCTATAGAAAGTAAATAGGGGTACTTTATTCAAAACGGTTTGTAAATAAAGCTGGTGGTTTATTGTAAAAATTCAGTTTATGTTTTGACCAACCCTATTAAATATTTTTTATGAGTAACAGGATTAAGTTTCCGAATCATTATTTTATTTCCTCAAGTTTCATTAATTAATTCAAATCTTTATATTAAAAATGTGGTAAATTAGAAGAAGGTTTTTTAACTGCAAATTTGCAATTTAATTAAAGAAAAATTTAACATTTTAGACCAAATCTCATTAATATGAGATAAGAATCACGACATAAGTGAAATTTTCAGTTTTCTTTGATGTATCGTAGTTATATTTTAAGCATAAGTGATAAAGAAGTTAGCATCTACAGTAAGGATAAAGAATAAGCCACAATTTACTAAGCACGTTTAATTCACAGCGTAAAATAAAAAATTGAAATAATTGTGGATAAAGTATTATGCGGACATGAAATTATTTTGAGATTTTTGTAAACAATTACTCCATATAGTAAATTATTCAAAAATTTCTGCATAATTTGAAACTCATTTTTGACAAATGTTTTTAGTTCACATTGAATGAATATTTGTTATCGATATTATTCATTAATTTATTAAAATTGATATTTTTTCACAGATAATAATATAGTGTTAATTTTACTTATCAGTTAGAATTGAATAAAATTAAGCGAAAGATTGCAAGTAAACTTGACACATTTTTAAGTCAACTAATTGATCTATTGTTTCGAATTAAATTATTAATATTATTCGATTCAATGATAAATACGAATTTACATTAACATTTTTTTTTAATTAGAGTGGCTAGCTATAAATTAGGTCGAAGAGTAGCAACTTAAATAAATTTAAAATAGTGTACATAAATCAAATATAAACAGCGAAAAGAAAATTATAGGTCTCACTAGTGTATATATTTAGAAAACACAAAAGTTAGTTTGTACAAGTACTATAATTATAAACAAATTAATTTGTGCTGCAGGATTTTCTACTTATTCTTAACATCCTGACTTAGATTAAAAACAATAAGAAAAAATTTAAAAAGCTGTTTAATATTAATTTGCTAAACAAAAGTTTAACTTTTTCTACTCCCATTTAAATTTTAAAGCTTGAAATCTATTTAGCTTTCTACATTCTGCTATAATATAAATGTTTTGATATTTCTCGTTATACATTTATTTGAATATTTGAAACATGAAAAGTCAGGACAGTTCATGTTGGAATTGAAAAATAAAAAATCTTATTTCTTTTTTCTCTATTATGGGACCAGCTTCAAAGTGTCGAAATTTTGTTTTATTCACCCTATACCTTAATAAGGAAATCTTTTTTGTGCCTATTTATAGGACAGTTTAAGTTTATTTTTGGTCCTAGTATTACAAAGTGGCCTGAACAGTGATCCATTATATCTTCTTTGCTGCTGAAAATTTTTAAATATTAAATATGACAACATGAACCTACTACTTCTGTTTAGGACAATACGATATTTTCATATTAAAATAATGCAATATTGCTTTCAATTTATTCTACATAGGTACTTAGAAATCATACTCTGTAGAAGTTAGTGTACACCTATGCAAAACTTTCTACAGTCAAAAATCGCGACTAACTAGCAGAGTACATGAACTAAAATAAAGTAACTGTGATAGCGAAAGGATCCAAATAAATAGTCTGCAAGTTTAATTTGTCTGATAAATTGGACACAAACAGACTGAACTGGATAAAAGTTAAACAAAAAAATGACCCGGACTTTTGATCAATCAGTGGTACATCCAGATAAGGACAAAAAATGGCACATGGTACAGGTTTTGTAGAAAGGTTTGTAGACATTTAATTGAGTGGATTGATTAAATGTTTCGAAGAGCCAATTCATTGCAGTTTTTAAATTAGTTTTTTTCACGCCTTTCCACTTTAATAATAAAAGTAATTATTGATGTTGATCAACTTTTTATTTTAACATACATAGCGAATGTTCATCCTACTCGATCTACTTAATATTTAAATAATAATTCGATCGTCGGCATATAAATACTTACGATATGAATCGTTTGCTTACGTGAGAAAAATAGTTAATTCTCTCCGCCTACATCTATAATAATTAAAATGTCTGATGTGTCCAGCACATGACTTTCTTATACATTGCCATGATATAGTTTTAATTTTTGGAAAATACTGAAGGGGTAGCCAATAATCACATGCTGTCGATATTAATATAAAATCACATTTATTTATTCATTATTATTGTTATCGGTACCATACAAAACAATAAAATTTAAAAAAAATGATCCTTCTGAGATTCGAACCCGGACCTTCAGTTTGGGAACCAAGCCTTTATGTCACTAGTCCATCTAGGCTGTCGGATTCAACGCGCACAATAAGAAATATAAATGTTTTATAAATGTCGCAGCCTTCTAGTGAAATTGGTCGTTTCATGAAAAGTCTGGACATTACACGAAACGCTGCCAAATACTGAAATTTTAGACGTTTCATGAAACGCTAACACGTTTCTGCCTTTTAATGAAATAATGGAATTTTACACTAGGTGGCTGATTTCTTTAGACTTTTCATGAAATGCTGCAAATTCAACTTGCGTTCTAATGAAAAAAACCCTAATATTTTGCTAACATGTATTTCAATTATAAAAATAGAAAATCCCGCGGCTGCTTTTCAGAATCAAAATAGCAACTACATAAAAGAAAAAACCGAAAAAACAAAATGTCTAATATTATACCAATTTGTAAATAAAAATTAGAAAACACGTTTATTTTGAACACAAATATATTTAAAAAATACAGTCTAAGTTATAATTCATTACACTAGGTATAAAAGATTAAACTAACATTTATAGACTTTAGTAGGTATGTCGTAGTAATTATAAACTAATCCACGTAGAAAAGTTAAGCTTAAAATGGAAAAACTAGTAGACTACGTATTTATTTGTAAAACACATTAGAACGCAAGTTGAATTTGCAGCATTTCATGAAAAGTCTAAGGAAATCAGCCACGTAGTGTAATATTTCATTATTTCATTAAGAGGCAGAAACGTCTAAAATGTCTAGCCTTTTGGTGTAATGTTTATTCATTTCAGTATTTGGCAGCGCTTCATGCAATGTCCAGACTTTTCATGAAACGGCCAATTTCATTAGAAGGCTGCGACATAAATACCTCGTTTTTTTGAAATTTTTTTTACGGAATTTCAAAAAAAGTTCTAACAAAATATGTTCAAAATTTCATTTTAAATCACTGTTAATATAGAATAAAAAAATCTCGTAAATTGTTTATTTTTCAAAATGTTCCTAAAATACCTAAAAATGTTTTCAGGTAAGTACCACTTGTGTTAGTGCTAGGTGAAAAAGATTCAATGTGGCACCCACAATTTTGCTCAAACTATTAACTACGACATTTGAATCAATTCCGATAAGTTGTTAAGTTGTTATTGTATACAGTAAACAGTAGGCATTTTAAAATTTAATAAATAATCTAAAAAAGGAAAAGACAAAAATTTTTAGTTGGCCATGAAAATCGGTGATAAAAAAGTGTTTACAAGCAAAATGAGACACTATATTAAATTAAGAACTCTAAATAATTTTAATGAGAAAAAATAGACAAATTTAATGAGATTAAAAATATAGGGTGTTCCATTTAAAAAACACCTACTTTGAGTCATATCTCTTAAATGGTGGAAAACAATTTTTTTCAAGTACACCACTGGATTCTACGCAAAGATATCTATCTAGAGCAGTTTTCATTTTTTTCTAGCTTACATGGTGTGCGAGATATGATTGAGAGCACCCCGGACAGTGAAAAATTTCGTTTTCACCTTGTATCTCAAAAACAAAACAAGTTAGCTTAGTTCTGTTTGCGGAATTAAAAGTTTAACGAAAAAGTGGTACAGGTTCGCGAAAACCGCAAAGTTCTATCTTTACAAATTACAGAGATGAGATAACCTGCAATTACAAGCAAATTGGGACACAGTGTACACTACTGCACCAAATTTACGCACATTTAGTCAGATTGTATACAAGAACCAACCAACCAACCAAATAACCATATGACCATATGACCATATAACCATATAACCATTATGACCTCTCGTTCTTCTAATTTTTTCTGTTCCTGTTATCAGGCACCTAGTGATCTCAAATCGTAATATACTATATTCAGTTTTGAATATGCAAGAACAGTAGCCCGATCTGATTGATGTCAATCGTTAAAACTGTTTTAATTTCACCTTTTAGTTATACCGAGAGATCAAAAATTATCTTGGTCAAAGGTGGTCATGAAATGAAAAACGACGGTCTTAGCTTGTATCATCCTTTTGAAGTTTATCAAGTTATGTGCCATAATAAGTATTGACACGATACTAGCTCCGACAATTATTTTAAAATCCATGACCACCTTTGACCAAGATAATTTTTGATCTCTCGGTATTTTCTTGTTTATTTGTGATCTTTACTCCTAAGTTCATAAATAAAATAAAAATTTCTAATTTAATTTAATTATATTCTCCTTTGTTCTATCATTATTAAATAAACTCATTATTCTTTAGTTTCACATACTTAATTTAAAACACTAATGAAGCAACAACGGTTGGGACCAATTTTCAAATTGTAGAAACAGTTTTGAAGGCTAAGAGGTTTGGAACAAAAACTTCAATGTCCTAGACGTTTAAAGCACTAACATTAATTTTAATAGCACTAATGTCAGTGGTTATCCTTCACTTCCTTCCTTAATTTCCTTAGATATTGTTAAAAGACAATGTTAACCAACCAATAAATTTAAAGTTAATATAACCACTAGGTCTAAATTACAGTATAACGATTGCCATCAATTTCTACAGTTTAAAATATCTGATGTGCCCAACACATGACTTTCTTATACGGATAGTACCACAATTACTTTTCCTAAAGAAATTAAGATAAATTTCTTGTAAAAATCGTGTTTCAATTTTGAGCGTTTCCAGCAATATTCAAATAAATTTCGGAAGTCTCTCTCGCACTTATTGCAATACGCATAAATCTGTCCTTGTCCCATTCGTTATAACCGAATTTTACGACAAAAACCAATGTTTTATTTTTTTGAAATTTTTTTGACAGAATTTTAAAAAAAAGTTCAAACAAAATTTGTTCATAATTCAATTCTTAATCAATGTTAAAGAATAAAAAAATCTCATAAATTGTTTATTTTTCAAGATATTCCTAAAAAACCTAAAAATGTCTTCAGGTAACTGTCACTTGTTTTTGTGCTAGATGAAAAACATTGAATGTGGCACCCACAATTTTGTTCAAACTCTTAAATATGAAATTTGCATCAAATCCGATAAGTCGTTTTTGAGTTATGGTGGATACAGACAGACAGACACACAGACACACACACACACACACAGACATCATGGCGAAAATGATCAGAATGGATTCAGGGGTCCTCAAAACGTGTAAATCCATCAAAATCTAGAAGTCGAAAAAAATCTATACTTCCTTACACTGCGTATAAGAAAGTAAAAAATATATGTAGGTTTTTATTTCAAAGGGAAGTAACGAAAACTTACAGTAGGTACTAATAAATGCCAAAAAAATTATATTTAACAACCTGGGGGGACATTGAGGTGATTTTATTGCTTAAACGATGTGCACACAATGTCACACTACCTACAACAAATTTTAACTTTTTTTGGCTCGGGGTAGCATAGGATGATATTGATTGCATTTTTCCAACGAAAATATACAGAAAATTTAGGTCTGGTTCCGAAAACTTTCGGGATTGACATTGCGAAAAACGCAGTTTTTGGGGTATGAATATTTCATGCTATTATATTGTATGTTTAACATAAAACTAGAAACTCGACTTTACATCAAAATTGCATCAAATAAAAAATTAGTTTCATTACCTATAACACGTTTTACATTTTTATGATAACTTTTTCTTAGATTAACACATTTAGTTCCTTTTCTTGTGTCCGATGTTACATGTAAATGTAAAATGCAATTTTATTTCATTTACAAATTAAATTATTATAAATAAGTGCACATCAAATTTCATTACAACCGTTTATGCAAAGTTAATTTGAATTAATAACATTGCAAAATTATTTCTGTAACTTCTTAAATTAAGTTAAATTTCAGCATAAATCAACAGAAAGTGACTACGGCAAAATTCAAGTATTAATCGTTGATGTTAATGTTTCGCTTAGTTTCAATCTCAACCATTCGACAATCAACATGTCAATCTATCAATCATTCGGATCAATTAAAGTTTATCAAATACATATTTGTGTGGTTGATTTACAATTTTTACTGTACGGTCTATTAAGTTTATTAATTAATTTTTGGATATTGCTATTGAAAATACTGGATAGCAAATAATCTCTCCCAGAATACCCGCTCATCAATCAATGTCAATGGGAATGAGGTATCTGGTAATCCCTGAGAGCTTACTTTATTGAGCTTTCCAAAAGTACAGCCTGTCATATAATAGCTAAATAAATAGCTTTATGAAAAATTTATAATGGGCCATGTAATTACTGCAATTATTCCTTGTTTATTATCTAATAAAGTAACAATTAATTTTGTATATTTTTCAAACTATGAAAGCTGCGTATGTGTATGTAACGTTGATACAAAAAATAAGAATGTGCGAAATTTTTTTAAAAATGAGATCATGAAATTGTTAATTAACGTAATTATTTGTTAGTATTTCATTCAGTTTTATTTCATTAATTTTTTTATTCCGTCAAAGTTTCTACTTTTCGATGCTACTAAACTGCTGGCCAATTGAAACGTACCAAGCGAATTTTTAGGTTGAATTTAAAGTCAAATATTTTGAAAAATAGAAAAGATATCAACATGCGGTTTTCAGGATTTCAGAGATAATTTAATTGAAAAAACGATAGTGTTACCCGATTTTTTTACTTTGAAGTACATTACTACTAGGGTATGAAAGAAAGTCTTCTTTTTTTTGTCAAATTTTATAACTACCGTGATTCCACAAAAATGTTTCTATATTTTTTTGATGAAGATTTTTTTAGTCCTTACTTAATGGGAAAACAACCTATTTCTCAAAATTTTGATATCCCTGTTATTTTATAAGATACCGAATTTTTGCTGAAAATTTGATTTTTTCTTTGTTTTTTGTCGTTCGGCCGTATTGTGTTTTGTAAGAACCCAATCTCTGTAGTTGATTATGATACCTTATGAATGGCTTTCTTATAAAAAGTACACTTTTTGTACTTTCATTAAGTTATTGGTAACCAGTGGCTTATCAAAAATCGGTACACGTTCGCTAATTGGTAAATTTTTTAATTCATTTTTTGAGGCTATTTTCTTAATGGAATAAAATGGAATTTAGTTAGTTTATGTTCACCATTGGTTTAAGTGACTTGTATCCTCGAAACGGGTTTTTCACTTTTTCAAAAATTTGCTCATATTCTTGTATACCGGGTAGTTACGAAATCGTTTTACAACCCCCACCATTTTGTTACATTTAACTGTATTCATTTGAAATTTGGTATGGTTTGATTGTTGAAAGGAATAATCATTTTGAGGTTTAAAACAATCTGATGACACTTCCGGTTTCGACGGAAGGGCCACCTACTAACTTTCAATTTTTTTTAAATCAACCCTGTATATTTTTTTCCGTAACAATTAGATTCTACTTAAAATTACCTTTTTATCGACATATCACATGATGACATTTGCTTTCAAAATGGCAGCATAATTATTTTTGCAAAAACCTGTTCAACAATATTAAATTTAATAAAATATTCGGTATCTTATAAAATAAGAGGAATGTAAAAATTTTGAGAAACTGGTGTTTTCACCATTAACCAGGGACTAAAAAAATCGACATCAAAAAAATATAAATTTTGTTTTGTGGCATTCCGGTAGGTATAAAGTTTGAGAAAAAAAAGACGACTTTCTTTCATACCCTGTAGATAGTAACGTACTTCAAAGTAAAAAAATCGGGTCGCACTATTGTTTTCGCAATTAAATTATCTCTTGAATCCTGAAAACCTGATGTTGATAGTTTTTCTCCTTAACAAAATATTTGACTTTAAATTCAACCTAAAAATTCCCTTGGTACGTTTCAATTGGCCAGCAGTTTAGTTTTACCAGGCGCAACATTATCTTTTATAATCGTTACATTAAAACACAAATACAATCCAAACACATTTATTGCTAGAATACAATACATATGGCTAGGATTATACAGATTATTTACAAAAATTTCATCACTAACCTTATTTATATTTACTTTACCTACACCTTATTATTTATAATACTATTTATATTCATGTTCTTATTTTATATAACAGTAAAAAGCTATACAAATCTGCTTAAGAGTAAGCACAGTATAATCTCATGTAAAAGTTAAATAATAGACAAAATTACATATACATTTTTTTGGAAGAGTTCTTCAGTAGTAGTAGGTATTTAAATGTATTTAGTTTCGTTATTGTTCAAAATGATATGCATTGTACAAAAGCTTGTAAATATAAACTATAAGATATTTTGATAACACGTTGTCGGTAATTTTGATTAAGTGCCTTGATTTTCCGATGTTAGTTTTGATAATTATACTTTGATATATTTTCGATACAAGTGGAATGATTTCAAATTAGACCTTCGATATTATTACAGACTAGAACTGACTGGAATTTGTTACACAAAAAATTGTAACTTAAAAATAATTCAGTATATTAAAGCTTTAACTTAGAGACGACTGTTTACCTGAGCAACTAAATTGATTTTGGAATGGGTTATGACTAGGTTATGGTGGAATGTGACTATTGTCGTATATATTTAACAATCAACACAGAAAAATCGTTTTGTACCATTTTCGGAACGTATAAAACATACATTAAAGGCACAAATTTTTTTAATAGACCGATTATGTATTACAATAGAATGTGTTAGAGTACATCACTAACTTACAAGAAAGTTATTTTGATATTGAGTGTTTTCTCATTTGGAATCATAAACAAGCTTTATAAAATCTACTAATTGACAAAATAGTTATTTATCTTTTCGTAAATGACTGGCCATCAAATAATACAGTTTTTTTAAGTTTCGAAACACGTTTAGGCGCATAAACCTAGTCGATGGATTTTGGCAGACAAGAAATTATGAAGAATGAATACTATTGGTTTTGGACAGCCTTCCATGTCAAGCTCCTAAAACAAACGGAAATATTATTCGATGTTTTATTAAGATTAAGTGTTAACTAACCACGTCACATTCCTCGCCTGAACCAAAGTCTAACCAAAGGTAGCGTTTGCCATCGTCCGATGAGTTTCGTAACCTGTCGAAAGGGTACCTCCAGAGGGTTCTTGAGCCTGTTCCAGCTTCTAGCAATGTAAAGCCATTCTCGAAGTGAATGATCAGTTGGGCCGGTCTGCCTTTCCACACACAACCTGAAAATGTTTTAAATATAGCACAGAATAAAAAGAATACGAATCAAACCTAATGAAATCATTAGAATATGATTTATTTTTTTATAATTAAATTCGAAGAAAGATTTTGTAACGAAAACATCGGTAACTTTTAGAATCCCTCCCAACTTAGTTTTACATATGCAACATGACTTTATTCCATGTATTGTTTAAGTGGTTTTATTTCTTTTATTAAGAATTTAGAATGGCAGGTTGAATAAAATTGATTAAGTAATTTTTTATATTTTGCATAATTTTAAGAAAACAATTTCGAACAAATTTGAGTAAAAAAAAAGCAAAAAAATTTTTTTGTTGCATCGAATTAAATACATATATGTACATACATAACTAATGTACAAGAATTACTATTATTGGAAGACAAAACCATAATGTTTTTAAAATATCTGCAATTTTTGTTAGGTATGATGTTTTCGACCTTAAGCTAGGCTTGTGACCATTAATTTCACAATAATTACTGTTGAAATATGTTATAATTACGTAGATTATGGAGTATATAATCACCAGTATGTCAAAATTTCAGCAGCTTTCATATGCCAGTTCAAATATGTAATAAGTAAAATGTTCAATCTATTATTTCATATATGATTCCAAAAAACGGATACAAAAATGTTCTTGAAAATATAATTAGGTAGGTACTTGATGGTTTTCT
Organism: Pediacus dermestoides; assembly: GCA_963942485.1. Lineage (NCBI taxonomy): Eukaryota > Metazoa > Arthropoda > Insecta > Coleoptera > Cucujidae > Pediacus > Pediacus dermestoides. The sequence continues at coordinate 18,493,045 of OZ012625.1, forward strand.
ATAATACAACATTGTTGATCCAAATTTATTCGCAACTCTACCAGAAATGAAAGAAGGCGTCAATTTTCTGCCCCCTCTATTTTTAACTACAGAATAACGGCTACCATATCACCATCACTTCGATTTAAAAATACTAAAATCTGGTTTGGTCTTCTAATATCAATATAATATAAAAGACAAGGTTTCAATCCAAAAACGAGAATAAGTAAGTTATTCCTTATGGATTGCAGAATAGGGATGGAGATTCTAATGTTAAACCCCAGTAATCAAAACACAGGGAGTATCGTGCCTCTCAGCTTAAAAAAATTGAGATAAAAACGTTTTTTAATTTCAAATATCCAGTTGGTATGATCAAAATGATAATTATAAATTTTGTAAAGAATTGGATTCTCTACAACTTTTGCTTAAATATTTTTCTTGTCTTTCGAAATACAACGGAAAATGTACAAATTTATGTTTTAGATTTTTTGTATATGTATTTTGAGTCGTTGAATCCGAATCCAAGGTCGGAATTCCGAAGTTAGCTTTTGTTTTTGACTGTTGTTGCCTTCGGTTGATTCTTTAAGGTTAGGAAGGAAACGGATACTAATTTGGTAATTGTGTTCTTGGATTCGAATTTTGCTGCTCAAAAAATATAAAGTATGCCCAAGCAACACAGACTAGTCTGACCGACGTCTCAGCGTCTCGGGAAATTCGTTAAAAAATTATAATGTTATAAGAATCGATGCCGTTCTTATACTTATTTCTATTGTGTAAATATGGCGTAGTCAGTATATTCGACATAAAATGACTAGAACCGACTATAAGTCTTCAACTGACCCACAGTATCTTACTAAAAGACTACATCTGACCAAATCTGGACTACAAGTCGTACACAGACCTTCTTTACGACGTTGCCGACGAATCTACGTCACGACACCGGCTCTATCTTGTGTGACCACGAATGCGACTACATCATGACTACATCATTACCACATCATGATCACATGTGACTAGAATATGACTACGAACGACTAAGCTATAAACAAATTGGTGGCAATTTCAAAATTAACATGGCAGGTTTTAAAGTGGTGGTTATTGAAGAAACTAAATAGAAGTCGTATTAGATTATGAAAAGTGGATGGCAAGGTCTTTAAAGTCGTAGACCAGTACTAAATATGACTGACATGCTTAAAAAAGAAAGGTCAGTTGGCGACGGCATAAGGACGTCTCAAGACGAGTTAAAGACATCGCGGGATGACTTAATTTAAAGAGAAAAGAATCAGTCTTCTAATGACGTCCTAACGACGTCTGTGTGAGACCACTCTACGACTACGACGATGAACCATTTTACAAAGTCTTAAGAACGACTTCCCGACGTCGCAGACAAGACTAACCAATACAAGTCGTACTACGACTAGATTTTGGAATAAAATAGACTATCAAGACTGATTTAGAGTAAATCTGGATAAAAAATGACTCGCTTTAGTCAGGTATTGGTCGATCTGTGTTGCTTGGGTGACTAGTCTGGTCCGCCGAAATATTCACTTTTTGGAGTGGGATCCAGTAGGGTCTTGTACTCTGCACAGCCCCCTCCCCCTCAAAGTGGGAGTCAATTTTTATATATTTTGAGCTGCTGAATTCGAGTGCATGGTCAGAATTGCAAAACTAGCTCGTGTTTTTTTATTACGAAAAAAGTATGTTTCTTGGGATTCTCTCGGATTCAGATTCAGCGACTCAAAATACGTAAGAGTTGACTAGTCTAGTAATTGTTATGGTGCGAGATATTGGAACAGAGTTATTTCTCAAAAAGTTTCTGTTGTATTCAAGATGGAGGCGTTATCGTAGATTCTTTGTGTTGGAATAATTTAGTTTACGAGTACAATACTCAAGGAACGATTTGCTTATTCTCATTTTTACCAGAAAAAGTAATTAATAGACTATTCATAAAAATTAAAATTGCATTTTAAAATAAAATTTGTTTTCTGTTCTAGATATTCTATGGGTAGCACTTGAAAAAAAATTGTTAAATAATTAGAAATGCTCGTAATGATTAATATTATTAACTATTTTTAAGTGTTGTCATAAACAGCAGAATTTATAAATATAATTTCAACATGTTTCTAAAGTGTAAAGTGGCTTATTATTTCAAATTTATCTTTTATAGTAGGAGTTTTTTGCTCACATAAGTTTGTATTTTTCGTTTTGTAAAACGTTGTATTTAGATAATAAAATTTTTCATGTAAACGAAATAACACTACTCTTTGGCCCCACTCACTCTATTTGATAATACACTATAAAATTGTATTCCTATTCAATCCAATCTCAATCAATTGAAAGGTTTGTAATAGCGGATAAATTAGAGAGAATTTTTATTTTACAGTGTTTGGTCAATCTCTTAACATCAGATACCAGATAAACTCTTTTGAACTTCAAACCTATAGGACGTTATTCGAAAACGTTCCCAAAAATATTTTCTTACTAACTACATGGGATGGATACACACAGAGATAATTATACAAAAAGCAAAGGTTTTCTTACACATGTATTTTGAAATTTGATTTTACGACCAAGATATTGTTTTTAGTATACAGTTTTAGTCTGATCAAAAAATGTTACATGGACTTCAGGTATAGACATTGACGTACGATTGAGTAGGTTTTTTTGAGTACATTGAGTGCGACTGAATAAATAAAGTACTTATAGGTCTTGGACCAGAAATATAAAAAACGAAGCTGAAAAAGTATTTTTATGGTTTTCTGCATATATTTAACACTTATTATATAATGAAGTAAAAAATAAAGACATAATTTAAGCTAGATTTTGCCAAATTATCTCCCTAAATTTATGTTAAACTGTTTCCAATAGTAAAATACGTTTTGTGACCACATTCAACCTCCAGTAGTAATAACGTTTTAATTAACTGCCATCCCCGTAAATAAAAATGTTGACGAGATGACACTTACGGCAAACAAGCTCCCTTTGCGTAACAGCACTCGCATGACTGCCATTAACAAGGGCCTTGGCCCATCCAGCCAAATCTCGGTGCGTTTCAGCCCTCAAACAGTGGGTAATAACTCCTTCAACGGTAGCACATCTTATACTGAATTCCGGTAATTCAGCACGTTTTCCGGACCCAACCAGTCTAGTTGCTATTAGAGAGTAAGCCTCAGCTGGTGCCCTCCATGCCTCGCCGGACCATGGAGCGCTTTCATAAAATCTCAACTCGCTGTCAGTCACTGCAACGAATACTGAGTGCCACCGGTCCATGTCTTCCGAACTTTCCGAACTGGACATGTTGTTCTGAAACAATTTAGTTCATTGATTCCACAGATGTGCTCTGGCGTCTGGGGTCGTTTTTTTTCCCCGGGAAATATTAAATGGAATTCTTATTAAATTACTGGGGAAGTTAATTGGATTATCCTGGAATTATTGCGTATGTTTCCAGCATCAACAAAACTGATCAATAAGAGAGTAGATTAGAAACTTGTCTTGATGGTGCAAGATTATTATCGAAAAAACTCACAAACAAATTAATTAACTTAGTTAAGGGTTCTTTTTTAATGAACTTTATTAATTTATACGCACTTCCATTCGGGGTTTCCGAAGTAGCCAGCCTATGTGTCTGAGGTCGGCAATAGCTCTGGAGGCTTCATGAAGGGCGGCAGTGGTGAGGACGGCTAACGCAGAATGAAGAGTGTTAAACCAAGCTGCAGCTTCCGCTGGGTCGGCAGCTCGTAGAACACAACTGTGGACCGCATCCGGTGAATGTAGCTCCAACGTGCGGCCCTCTGGAAACGGACATAATACATAATAATTCATCATTCACCCCATTCATATAACAATATCAATTTGCTCCCAACAAATTTAGGGTTTCAGCTTTTTACATTTTATTTGCTTGCTGGCATCGTTCGCATTGAGATAATATAGCAGACTGTTGTAAAAATAAAACGGCAAAAACACAGTTTATAATTAAATTTCTCCAATCTCTAGCAAAATAAATGTGTCTGGATCGTAAAGTTCTGCTTATCTGACTAAGACAAAACGGTGCAAATGATTCATAAAGTTTATTGCAGATAATTTTTAATTTCACTTGCAAAAAATTGTTACATTTATAGGTAGGTACATAGGTACACTTTTTGTTCGTTTCGGAATGTAAATGTAATGCCATAAAAACTGTAAAAATGAGTCTCGTTATATCAGATGGTCCCATTTTTTTTTAAATGGTAATCTGATAACTATAAGTACCTATAATAATGTTATTAATTATACAAAGAGTATAAGTGAATAACTATTAGAAACTTCTGTAACTGATCTGAGAATCACACAAAAATACTGTGGTTAAAAAACTTAGTTGTCAAGAATTTTAAACTTATTATTTAATGAAAAATAAGAGTTAATAGAAAAATACTCCTTGACATTTCTAGCGGAAATCTCCTTGTCAAGTGCATGCATTATTAGAAAATTTAACATATCTAATTGCTATGTGTAAGAGAGAAACACAAGAGTTAGCCTGCTCACTGAAGCATTCCCATTCACACGTTAAATTATTTATAAATTTCAAGCAAATATAAGAAATCAATGAAAATGTCCCTATGTAACAAAGTTATATACGGTGTCTGTTTCATATTTAAAAAAATATGTGTCGATACTAGAAGTCAAAATAGAAGGAACAGTTGGGTTAAAGCAAATGTAACAAGTACTTTTTTTTGTGTATTTTGATCTTATCTTATCTTTTATAATTTTGGTAGTTTCTTATAAAATTTCTATTCCTTTAAAGATATATCAAAAATTCGCAGTCGCCACTAGACAATATTCTTTTTTTAATAATACCCTCAGAGTTTAGTTTACTCATTAACTCTGAAAACTTCTGATCACTAACTTAAACGCGTTCTATATACTCAGTAACGAAATATAAAGTAAAAACGGCCCAATCCTTTAATTTTGACCTTTTCTGCCTACACTTAATTTGAAGTATAAACAAACACCCTGTGTATGTTTTTAATCCGATTTAGAAACGCTTTTAATTTGCTTAAAATATATCAAAAAGTTTTATAATTTTTTAAAGTAGGTAACAATTTCGTTGAAATAAAGAATCTCAAATCGTCATTACATCTCTCCAAACACACTTAAGAAAGGAACACAGTTTTTTATGAAAAAGTAAGCACTTTAAAGTAATTAAAACTGAACTCCATAACCAGTTATTCGTCAAAACAAAAAGCAGAATAATAAGTATAACAGAAAACATCAAATTAAACAATTTTCTGTAATTTGGTAGAAAACTTGTAATAACACTCATTTCCTAAATGAGAATTTAAATTAACTGTACAAAATGACTTTTATTCCACAACAATGAAAATTTCCACTTGGAAAAAATATTATTTTATAAAATTTTCTTTTTAATATTACTTTCAACATATAGTATTATAAATGTTGTCCTCTCAAAATCGATGTGTTTGATGTGCACATCGAAATAGACTTTCCCGGATGAAGTCGGGGGTCATTTTATTTGCTCGTAGCAGCAATATAAGACGTTAAATTTACCGAAAGGAAAACTATTGTGCAGCCAGATAAAACTTATTATAAATTACGTAATCAATGGAACATTTTTCTGTAAAGATTGGGGCGAGCTTCTATTACATATTGTTCGTGATTGGTCCCTCAAGCTTTTAAAGTATTTTTAGCTTGACGACAAAATAGTAAATCGTTATCGACAGTATAAAGCAAGCTATTTTTTTTTACAGACATATGAAACTTCATCATTCTGCAATGAGCAGAAATTCTAACTGAATATTTGTATACGGGAAACTTTATTATTATGTTTGTTTGCTATGCTCACCCTTTCAATTCTTTTTACTTTAACGCCATCCCAAAGTAGCTGTCGTATAAATAATTAATGATAAACGCGGATGGCATAGTGGCGACAAGTGACACTGTATATAAATATTAGATGGTAGTTGAAACGTTCATTAACATGCTAACTAGTGCCCAACTTTGTTAGAAAGTTGGTGTGTTGCGGGTTTAAGACCCCACTATTGGACGGAATAAATCTGTTTACATATACATGTGAAAACCTTTTTGAGCAAAGCTAATACGATGTTAATATTTGTTGAGACAATAATAGTACCATCAAACTGTGCTAATCTCGTTGTTCGAGATGGAGTAGAGCACCGCCACCATTATGGTCTCTGTATGACTTGGATACTGTGCATTAAAACGGTGCTGTTTGAAATAATGAAATTATATGGTGCTTGCTTTAACAAGGTTTTATTTCGGTAATAAAAGATTTATGGAAGAAATTTAATATGCTTTTTAACTATTTTTGTTTCTTATTAATTACTGCTTTGAATTAAATGACTAAAAATATTATATTTCTAGCTTCAATGAGGATTGAACGTTATATATAATTATTTTTATATTTCAAGACTATTTTTCAATTTTTGTATGTTAAAGGAAATTAATCCTTTGAGTATATTATACACAAGGCACTATCTACAAAATTAAAAATGAATAAATATTCTACTAAAATATATCGAAATCAATAGAGTTCTATTATAAGATTTGCACGAAATTGTTTTTCAGAATTTTCTTTGCGTATTTAAAAGGGTTTCAAGGAGCAACCTGCATTTTTGGAATAAGAAAGTTCATTTTTGTATAAAATATGTGTCCCTGAATTCAAGTAGATATTCGATGAAAAATATTTAGAGGTGTTTAGTATACAGAATAGTATATTCTGTCACAAAGTAGTCGAAAGTTTAAGTACTTAAGTGGAAAGAAATTTAGATTGTTCGTATCGACTTTCTCATCCTAAAATAAAGAGGATCTAGGGGGCTATATGCCTTGAAATAGGTCAACCATAATCTTCATTACTGGCACTCTAAATGCCACACAACTAGTTACCCTATGCACAGTAATTATTAGCAATATCTATTTTTATAGACTGTTCAAGCTCCAGGCATATTAGAAAAACTGGATAAAAATATATTAAATCTTAATCATCAAATTGATATTTGGGAACACTGTTAGTACGTACCTTATCTCTTCCAAAATATGTACTTATAAAAATAAGTTTAATTAATGTAATATATTTGAAAAAGAGATTATACATAATAAAATACATTAAATTGCCTTTTTAAAATGACTTAAAAATTACTACTGATCATTTCTCTATCCAAAATGATTAAGAGAATAATTGAAATTTTTGTTGATTAATATTATAATTTTTTTAATGGATGACAAACTGATATGATATTTATTGGTGCTTTGGTCAGTACAAGAAGGTATAAAAAAAGAGGAGAGAAAGCTCCCGGATGGGTGTAGGCTCAAATCCGTTGCCAGTTGCAGTGACAGTGACAGCAATTCTCGCGTCATTCATCAGTTTTTTATCCACACAAACAGCACAGACCTCCCAATTTCTCAAAATTCGTGTACTCACAAACCAAAACAAACACTGACAAATATGCAGATTTGAAGCACGCGCTTTAAAGGCTGTTGACGCATGCACAGAAACTTTCGAGTACGCTTGAGTCCATTTGAACGTGCAACATTTTCTGACCCACGAATTCTTACCCCCACCATGGGAGCTTTCTGTCCTCTATTTTTATACGTCCTTGGGTCAGGACCATATTATGTGAATTTTTCCAAACTCTTTACATCTAACTACGAATTTGATATTCTACCTGAACAAATAGGTTGCCAGGTTTAATATAAAAAAGTAAGCCTACAATGTAGGATACTGAAAAGTTCGTTCTATGATCTGGATAAGTGAAGAGCAAATAGATTGCTAATTCTTTAAGTTTTCTCAGAGGTTTTCTCTTATGTATTAGTTTATTAATATTTCTTACTTTCATTTTACATAATAGGATGTTTTGCATTCATGACTAATAACAGCCCTGGTAAATCTATTTCCTCTTAAAATATTGAGCAGTGTTTAGTGTACATCACTAACAAGACATTCTTTTGCGGTATCAAAAATGTTTGATAAGAATTTGTAAAATATAAGAGAAATGGTTCAATATTTACTAAAATATATGTATAACTTATTTGCTTTGTAACTTAAAATGTCGATATATATTAGATGAGGGATTTGGCCACTCTCATCACTTAAAATCTTTAAATTTGTCTTGTTAAGTATACTTTTCAGCCGCTATTTACCACTAAACTATTGTGCATGAAAATTCTCATTTTATTTAGAACCTTTAAGCTGCACTCACAAAGGGTTTAACGTAGAATTAGTGCAGAACTGAAAACTTTTCTAAATGGTTTTGTATTACCCCATTCACATTGAATTAGCGTAGAAATCAATTTAAAGTTTAGAATCTTTGGCCTAAACATTACCACACTAATTTGTACGATAATTCATTGAGTACAAAACAATTAATAAAATTTCAAGTATTGCACTAATTCTACAGTCTACACTAATCCTGCGTCTAATCTAATCTTTAGAATCATGAGAATGGCGAAATCGACCATATATCTACTTTTATATCTATGTACATTTTCTTGGTAAATAAATTGATAAAAAGTTGATTCAATTTAGTAACCTAATTACCGAGCTCTTATATTTAGATTTCTGCGGAAATTGTGTTTGTTCCAATTTTAGATTATTATTTAGGTATACGATAATTGCATATCGACTAAATTTTAAAGATGATACAAATATTTTGGCATTTTTCCAAAGTGAAAAAACCAAATCGGGCAGTAGATTTCTTACTTTTTTGATATATGTTAGACATGTGCGATTTTTGGGTTAAATATTTTTTAAAATTTATTCTAAGGAAATTCAGAGCTGCAGGTAGATATTCGGTGCGATTCTGTAAGTTTTTAACCACCGTGTTTATTAACCCCTGTGGTTGTTGCTATGATAACTACCAATCGAAAACGTCGTACCATAGCAACAACCACAGTGGTTACATAGTCACGGTCATTAAAAAGTTATAGAATCATCCCGATTGTCTTTTTTACAAATAACAGTATTGATAAAAAAACCAAGCAAATGAGCCATTATTTTCTATAAGAAAGAACTTGTAATAAGAATGACAAATCATTTTCACATAAGTATAAACATCTATGCGTCAATTGAAATGAAAGAGCTTTTGACAATTACATTTGAAACTTACATACCTACACTAACAACTCATATCTAAGTTTTCAAACGATAACTTATACTGTTAGCACCTATAAATAAAATTTTCTGTTGCATATCAAAATCACAATAAGTGCAGAACTATTTACTATTTCTCTCTCTTTTGTATGTACTTACACTATTTTGTAGTTAAATATGGACGCAAATTGCTGTTTATACCAGAGCAAGCAATATTCTGACAATATTCGCTCTGTAATGTTAGTAATTATTCGAAATAGTTTTCAAGCACCATGTTCGAAATTAGAAATTTGGATTGACTCTGAAATTGTCTAAAGGTCTAAAGGAGAATACAGTGATGATAAAAAAATACCTATGGTTGCGTCCGCAGCCAATTTTTTATTAAGTCACCTCAATAATTCAACATAATGCTGAAAACTCAAACATTTCCTTTATATGTTAAAGTTAATCGAAATACTACAAAGTTTACTGGAACGAAATTCTGGTGAGTAATTCTAAATAAAATATTTCGTTCATTATGGGTGGAATAAATATAATAAATGCATCATTCAAACTAGACACAACATCAAAATGTTAATTTCTTTGCCTGATGTTTAATACCGTTTAAAATCAGATAAATAAAAATACCTGTGGGAGTCGTTTCCATGAACGCCTCTAATTACAGATAAACATAACGTGTTACACGAAAATTTGCCGGTTTATTTAGAGACGTACCATTAAATTAATAAAATTTTCATAAAATTATTTCACTTGTAAAATATTTCAATATCTCTGAGCGTTTTTCCAATTACATATTAGTTATGTAACCATTCACGTTCAAACAATTTAATTAAGGAAGATAATAGACTTGCAGTCTATGCATATAGATAGGAGCATTGTATTGAACGGAAATTACCCTGGCAAGATTCTATGACGTGCTGGGGGGACAAGGGAGTTAAAATGCGTTAGAGGGTGACCTGGAGAGAAAACAAAAAGGGGGGATGGGATTGGCGACATCGATACCACAATCCCGACCACCAGATTGTCGATTTACTAACCCCGGCGCCGCAATCTTAAGTTAAGGCTTAAACGTGTTCCGTTTTCAATGATTTCTCGTCAAATTAAATGCTTTTAATGTGTACGGCATACAATAGGCGGCAAGGTTAATAGCATTAACTTGTTACAATTGAAAAGCCATAAAATACAAAAGAAACCGTCGCCTGCTCATTTACGGCGGATAATAGAAAATTCAATGAATGTAACTAAATGCGTAATTTGATATCCTTTGAATGGGCAATTTCAAAAAGGAACTTTATAAATTCATTTACTTCTCTGAAAGAAATGATTTAAGATGTTTTAGCTTCGCATCATCGTCAAGTGGGTGTTTTGTGTTGAAATTTTTATGGCCGCCTCTATTCGAATGCACAAGTCGCATTTTTCCAGGTAACTTATTTTGCGCCACAGAACCATTTACCACTCTCATTTCTATTAATAAATTCAAATTGGATATCATTTTCACACCGTGTGTATTGATATTCCACAGACAGTCAGGTCGTATATTACTTTTAGTATGACGCGAAATATAAGCATCACTTTTTATATATTTTTTTTTCGTTCGTTGCAGTAGAATATACCGGAGCTTTAGGAGTTATTTCTTTTGGCGTCTCGACACCATCGATCGCGCAATACATTATTATGTTAACATCACTTCCGTTTTTTTCATTGAAGAGCTCAAGCTACAGTTAACTTACTGCTAAACGATTTATACTCAGTGCTTGCTAATTACACTCGTCGCTTTTTAGTACTTAGATTTCCACTTCAGTACGGTAAATATTTGCTAGATTTACCAGACCATTTTCTTAAATTTAGAGAATTGAATTATTGCCAGACTTAAAAAGATATAAAGGATAAAGGTGACTAAATAAAAATTCGTGTTGGCAACTCAACAGAATCAAGAAAGTAGTTCAATATCCATCAAGAGTATCAGTACAAGACCTGATTGAATATTCAACGAATAAACTTTATAAAGAAATATCCGAAATCTCACATCATTCGTCTACATCTTTAGTTTCACAATCTTGGTTCCATTAGAAAAGAAATTGGAACCCTCTTTAATGATTCCTAAACTGGGTTAGGACTACAGTCATGCTGGATATTGAACGCTAACTTCATATTAATATATTTTTTCTTGCAAATGTATTAAGACTCTTAAGCGTAGTTTCTGCAGGAATTCTGAGTACCAAGTGATACTTTCAGATTATCTCACTCGCTGCTACGCAGTTGGGGGTCAAATTCTCAAAATTCACAAAAAAAAAAACGTATTTCATGTCGAGTAGTAAATGCTATTTTTTCTCAACGATTTTGTAAATTTCTAAAATATATTAAGAGAGTAGGTACAAATTTTTATTTTTTTTTAGCTTATGCTTATGTATATTTCTATTTTATTCATATTTTGTTATACATACATTCCAATTGATAATAATTGATGATATTAACAAAAATCATGGTGATAGTGAAATCATGAAAAAAATAAGGAAGAGATTGCCAGATAATAGAAGATCACACATCTTGTAAACAAGATATGATTGAATGAAACTCCTTTTTAACTTATTAAACAATTAATTGAATGTTTCTAAGTTAATTTAATCCACATCAGTCTCTTTCCTGAAAGCTGCTGCTCTAAGTAGTTATACTTATTCCATCTAACAACAATAAATCTTTGAAACACAAACAAGATTTTTTTTATCAGAATGAACGATGCGAACAATATTAGGTAACATTCTTTGCGAACGTCAATTTAATTTAAAAAATTAATATAATTGCTTTGTCTGCAGCTCAAAAGCATCCAGTGCAATCTGAAATTATTAATTACTTGCTTATTCTGCTTACTCTCAAACAGCAATTTCCATCAACCTGCTAGATTCTTTTATTCAGAGGCGTTCTAGAAAAGTACAAAGGCATGGTTTAATTTATTTTTAATTGGATGTTCCTAACTTTTTGATTTAAATAAAAATATGAACAGAAAAGATTTTGTCGGGCATCATTTGTTGTTTGTACAATACTGTATTATTTACCTGAACATGATTTGTTAATTAGCTACAAATTGGGGAAGTTAATTAAAGTTACAAATGTCTGCTAGATTATTTATCAGGTAGGTAGCTAAATCAAAAACATTTCCGAGGTGCTTTTTATTCAGATAAAACCTAAAAGCAGAGGCAGTTTATATTGGAAAGATCAGTTAATGCGGATTAGGTCGACAGTTGGTTTTTATGGCAGGCATATTTTCCCGACCGGATATTATTTTTTTTACATTTTTATTACATGAAGTAAGCTTATCAAAATGACTTTAAAGAAATAAAAAGATAATGTTTTATTGATAAATACTAAACTGAGTATACAGTTTGTAAGTTTCCGCAAGTAAATTGTATCTAACCAAAACATATTTCTAAAGTTTCTGCAGATAATATAACTTGTTTGTTGTGATTATCCTTGATTGAAAAGCTCTGCTGCACTTTCCTGGAGATTGTTGATGACAGAATGTATGATCACAAAGCAGGTTTCGGAAGGTTGGAAATAACTATTTTGTTTAATATAATCAGTGGTAATATCAAAAAGTTTCGAACAAAATGTTTGTTAAAATGCCTAAAAATATAATATAAATTCTTAAAAATGAAATTGTATGTGGTAAAAACGACAATGTTCTTCTATTAGAACTGTTTATTCAATTTTAATTCGCTTGTATTGTCTTTTTTGAGAAAATTATTTTTTCTTCAAACGTCATTTAAGTGTGACATTATCCTGCTGTACTGATTATGTTTAAGTGTTACTTTATTGCCGGCGACAGGTAAAGTTCTACTTTATCTGCCGCAGGCGCTTAAGTACTACTCAAGCGCCGCTGGTCATCAGTCAAATTAATTGTCAAAATTTATTTATTAATATTTCAATTAATAATTTTACAATTTAATGAATTATTTGCGTTTAAAGAAAAAATAGCATATTTTATTCGGAGCTTAAGTCGCTTTATGTGCTTCGGCTGCTTTTGTCTGACTCACTTCGTTCGTCAACCAAACACCAGCCTCTGTACATAAAGCATCACTTAAGCTCCTCATAAAATAATATATTATTTGATGCATGAGTTTTTATTTATTTTAAATATTATTTACTTTAAATTAAACCAAAATAATTTTTGACATTTTTAAGATAGTAGGTCTGGTCTATATAAATTTCAAATCAATCAAACTGCGAAAAAATAGTCAGCAAACTGTTTTCTAATAATTTCATTAGTTTTGAGTGGTTGCTTATTTATGTAAGAACAAAGCTAATGTCGATTTCTATAAATTAATAAAAACTATCTTTGGTATTATTTTTCCTCTATCAGTTTTAAGCAACTACTGCTATAAGATTTTATTTCATAAAAAGTCAAATTCTCTACCAATTAAACCCCGGATTTGTATCAGTTGATTTCTTAGTAATTTTAATACATAGTTACAAATATGTATAAAATATTTCCACTTTTTTCTTTCTTACACGTTTAAGGTTCCCTAAATACATTCTTATTATTTTCACCACGATGTGTGTGTGTCTTTGTGCAAATTCCCTTAAAATCTAACCAGTGGCTCTAACACTACCAATGCAATGAAAAATGGTGCTATTTTCAAAGTTTAATTTTAAAAATTTTAAATATCTAAAAATCATGCCAAGGCAGCCTTGGGAGCCTTATAATTTTGTCATGAAACCTACATTCCGTTTTGGAAAATCCAAATTACCTTGAAATCTAATGACTGGTTCTAAAACTGTGTCACTTAAAACTTCCACTCGATTAAATCCGGTACTATTATCTAAGTTTCATTTTAAAGATATGAAAAACACTGAAAATAACCTTTTTCTACTCCCATACTTTAATTGATTTATTAGACATTTACTACCTGTACTGTAATGAGATTCATTACGATACAATAGAAATGCAACATTATAGCAATATTCCGTCAATATCAAATATTGCCATAAACCTCTGACAGATCTAAAATCTATAAATTGACAGTCTCTTTTGATTTTCTGACATTTCTAAATTTATGATAAAGTTGCCATAATATTTATTTTCTTATTCTTCATTATTTTGACTAGTCGTAGAAAAAATTGTGTAACTATGCAACTCACATTTAATGACTATTAAGACACTCATCTACAGCTCGTGTACTTCTCATACTCGTGTTTTAATAGGTATCATTAAATGCTCATTGCGTAATATGTACTATTAAAACCTTTAAATTTTTTTCTGTAAAAAACAACATTATGCTTTGTAAAAACACAAACTATCTTATAATCTGATCAGTGATTATAAAACCGTGACACTAAAACTGTCAATCTACAAAAATTGGTGCCATTTTCAAAGTATTAATTTGGAGGTGTGAAAACAATTAATGCCTTTGAACTTATATTTTTGAACTAAAATCTATACCGATTCAGTTTTGTAAAAATATAAATGTACTTTAAATTTAAACAGTAGTTCTAAAAATATGACGCTGAAGCCACCCTATAAATACTGGAAATATTTTCAACGTTTTATTTTAAAGGTCTGAAAATTACACAGAAACAGTCATTAGAGCGTTTGAACTAGTATTTTATAATAAAACCTATACTCAGCGTTATAAAAAGCTAAATTACTTTAAAATCTGACAAGTGGTTATAAAACTGTGACCCTAAAATTGTATCCTTGACAATTGATGCTATTTTCAATGTTTAAATTTGAACACCTCGAAAATACAAATATAACTAGGAACGAGTTTTGTCTAATAAAACGTACATTTCGCTGTAAACTTCCTTAAATCGTGTCCAGTGGTTATAAAACTATGAGAATAAAACAGTCACACTCTGAAATCCAGCACTTTCTCCAAAATCTCACTTTGAAAGCTTGAAAAATACCCAAAACAGCCTTTATATGAAGTAACAGTAATCGTGTTTTTTTCGATTTCGGTTTCAGTATTTTCCAGAGATCATAATATAGAAAAAAGTCATGTGTTGGACAGATTAGATATTTATAAATGCGCATCTCTATATGTAGGCACAAAAGTCTCATATGCACTACTAAAACTTTATTTATTTGGGAGTATCGTTAGAAAAGTTTGCTCTCCAACAAAATATGTTTGTAGTTGGGATTTGGTGGAAAAATATTGCTGGGAGACAAAACGGCTTTCGGCTTTACTTCAGTTTTATAACAAAATCAAAACCTCTCTCACATTCTCGGGAATGTTGGCGGTGTTTTGGTTGTGCACGAGATTTTACTAAAACATGCACGCTGGAAACATTGCTATACATCACCACTGAGGATGTGTGTGACTTAAGACATAATCCAGCCGACGACAAACCGCTTAGAATATAAGTTCGATCCAGATAAGACGACCGTGCTGTGAATGACAAATGACGCCTAGTAAAAAGAAGTCATATGTCACTACATCAGAAGCGAATTTCCTCTAATGCTCCCAAGAGGTTGCGCGAATGTTACGTGCTCTTTCTTCAGTTATGCCATTCCGACATTCACTGATACAATGTTGATCGTTACAAAACTTTTAAACTTTTAATTTCTCAGTTTGCTCTCCAAGAAACTTTGTACGCTCGTATAAGTCGAACAAAAAAAAAAGCCAAAACTTTTCTCAACTTACGGTAGTGTTTTTCTAAAATATTGAATTTGTATCTAGATGTAAGATCAAAGTGAGCTCTTTCATTCCTGTTTAGTTTTAGTTTGTCAACTTTCTGTTTGCTTGAATTTTGTATTAAGTTGTAAAGCATCCAGAGATTTCAACAATAATAAATATCAAGTAAGTAAATGCGTTTTTAAAATTCTATAGGAAATATTTTAAAACTACTTCTGGTTCTTGTAGGATATTATTAACGAAAAGGCGTCAATTTAAACAAGTCCTTTCAAACCCTTATTAAAAAGCAAATTATATCAGGATTAAAACTTTAGTGCGACTTTCTGTTCTAACTTTAACAACTCAATACTTTTAGTAGTTTTATTCGACAAAACACTTTAAGTTATTTTTCTAAACTGCAGCAACAAACGATAAAAAAAGTTGTTACGTTCATGTTTGCCAAATGTTTTGAGCTAATTTTTGACGAGGGAATGCAATAAATACGTCACAGGAACCATTCACACCCGTTATTCCAGATTCAATTTCACTGTTCTGTCGTAAAAAGAAAGAAGGAAAAGGGTGCAGTATAGGGACAAGTTTGATTACTTAAAATTTTCTAATTTACAGCTTTTTTATAGTACTTTGTGAAGTTTGATTATGTTTTTCCTTTTTACGGTGGAAACTCGTAAAAACAGTATGAGAGTGGTTTTGGTATTGTTATTTTGCCGTCTTTACTGCAAAATTTATTTTGTCTTTCAAACTTACGAGGCTCGTAACGTGGTTTTACTATTGATACATTAAGAAAGGGAGAACCACATTATTTTGGCACATTTACTTAAGTTAATACTGCGGTGATCCTGCTTTTTAGTTTGTTGCAATTTTTATTGGGTTGCCTCTGAGTGTTTGGAGCAAAAAGTAACTACAAGATATAAAAATAAATTCTGGTTCATCAAATGTCCCAAATGTACACTTCGACTGGAAGACACAAAAGATCTTACTTAACACGTTATGTCTTTGGGTTAAGTAGATCAGTTGTAGCTCTATAGAGGATTCAGAGTTTCTAGTAAAATCCCTGAAATTTTTTCATGCAGGAATTTTTGTATCACTTTCTGTAGATTTTTTCTAAAATTATTAATATTGAAAGAAGACTAAGGCGAAGATCAATGCAAGTTAGGTTAGGGTAGGTGTATTTTACCAAACCACGAATATTTAACTCTATAAATTAATTTTTTAGAATCTTGCTTTATCTGAACTTTCTGTGCTTTCTATCTTATAGTTTTTCGCTTGCTATTTACAATTTTAAACTAAAACTAAAGATAAACAGTTCTAATTAATAACCTCTTTTAATTAGAGATAAACTGTTTCTGTCTCTCTTTCGTTTCCTCCTCTTGAGAGTGAGTGAGCGAGAAGGAGAATGTAGCGCACGTACAGCCGTGGAAACAAGTCTTTGCCTCGGGTGGCGCATAATCCGAACGAAATGTCGGCTAAATTCGCTCATTTGACCAGTACCAGCTGTATCAATAAAAGTACTATAGGGGACAACATTCAGAAAATAAAATTAATTTATTTAAAAGGGAAAATAATTAAGTACATAATTTTAGCTCATTTTCACATTAAAATTGTCCATCATGGACAAGCAAATAAATAATCCGAAGCTCTCAATAAAATGACAAAAAAATACTCAAATGTTAATTTCAATCTTCAAATTGTCTACCATAAGAAGCTGCTAAACAGTAACCAGTAACCTTTTGAAAGTCTTTCACACTTAATAAAAACATGCAAATGAAGTGACAGCTTTGGATTATTTATTTGGTTGTCAGTGGACAAAGTCTCCTAACTTACTAAATTTTAATGTGAAGACGAGTTAAAATCATGTACTTAATTATTTTCCGTTTTAAATAAATTAATTTTACTTTTTACATTTTAAAAACTACTAGAACATGTAAAAAAAGATGCAAACTAATAGTGTGCCAAAAATCATTTTGAAATTCGCAGTAGAAAAACCTTTAACACGAGTAAACAATTTACCATGTATTACTATTGATAAAATATTGGTTAAATTGCTGATAATTTTAAAATTTGAAATAAATTTCGACGCCACTGACCGGTTTTAAATATAACGTGTTGGCGCGTTTCCCCTTCCATAAACTTTGGACGACTACGCATCTGACCTTGGGGCAATGTTTGGTTGCAACGCCTGTATCAACTAAAATAATTCTCGTATAGACCATATTAAAAATTTGGCTGAAATTTAATCATCAAGTTTCTTTAATGCTGGACAAAATTAGAGGATATTTTCGATGTTATCGAATAAAAATAGTAATTTTGACATGCTCAATTTTTTTTGACCATATGTTGAAAGTATCAAAATAAAAAACATCATGTTTCTAAAAAATATCAGCATCTTTCAGAAAATTTTGATAAATATTAGTAAATTTAGGAATAATTTTTAAAGTGTATAAGAAAATGCCAAAAATTCTTATAAAATCGTGAAAATCAAGACAAATATTCTCTCAAATTAATACAAATCAGATTTTTTTAATAATTTTTAGAGTGAAATATGAACTAACTAACTATTCTTAAGAACTAGCTTTACTAACTTCACAATTAAAATTTAGAAAGGTTTTGGTCTAGCCAACACAAGAAAAATTGTGAGCCAAAGAATTAAGACCATTTTTGTATCCAAGTTTATTGAACCACTGCGCTCATTTTATAAACACTGTATACAAATAAAAATATTTAAATAACTTGAGAAACTAATTAATTTGTACACTACTTCAATTAGTTGTTTCATTACAATAAAAACACTGACACAAATTTGATTTATTTGTTTTGTTTATTCACAAAAAAATCACCATTATCTAATATATTCCTACCCTTCAGCATAAGCAGCCACAAGGAGAGAGCAATGAACTAGAACTAGGAGATAAATTAATTCTAAAATGCAAAACAATAACGCGGTTCTAGACTAGTGAAATAAAACAAAGAAGTCGCTTCGACGGGAATAAAATTTATGTTAGGAAAAGGCATAAAATATATCGACAGGTAAACACTGCGAAAGTTTCCCAGACTTTTAAAAGTATCTTAGTCGATGGAAAAAAATAAAGTGTTCGTGAAAAATGCTAAAACAGAAACCATCGCATGTGAAAGACCTTAAAACGTCTGCAATTTTTCAACATGTCCAAGCAATGAATATTTATTGAACATACATCAACATCAAGAGGGTTTCCTAGTTTATACAAAAAAATAATGCGGATTATATTGATCCAGTGAAATAAATTGTTTTTAGACATGATAGAAACAGAGTGTTTGTTTCATTGTTAAATAAACATGCCAGACTCTCGTTCATTTGGTCCTACCATAAAGGAAAAGATAATATTTGGTTAAAGCTGAAAGCGCAGCAGCAAGCGACCACCATCGACACACAATTACAGATAGTTATACCTAAAATGTAACTATTCTGTGTTATTATTGCTTTAATTTATTAAAAACTACAAAGTACAATTTGCTAGACAATGGTTCGTAAACCATATCATGTAGCACTGCTGAAGATTCTTTTATGATGCAGTGCACACAATTTGTGGACCGGTTTTTTGCCCACGACTCTAAAACGTATATTTGTATCGGCAATATCACTATGAAACATGATCCTTTATTCATGAAAAAATTCAGAAAGGACAATCCGAAACAACAAGCCATATAAAACACCGTCAATATTTCCATTCTCTTCAAAAGTATCACTTGCTTTTATATAAACGAAAATATAATGGTAAAAAGAAGTGAAATTCCCTTTCAGGATTCCCTGCTTGTACTTTGTAGGTTGGCGGCATTTATATTGGATCTTGCATAAAATGCAGAAATAGTTTCAAGACATCAAAACAAATAAAAAAGGCAATCCCACCTTGATATCCGTATAGTCAATAAATATATGGAAAGTGTTCCTATTGTGTTCGAAAGGCAATGCATTTTATTGACAGAACATTCAGTTCAAAGGAAATGTAGAAGACTTTGAAATGTGTCCCTTTAATACTTGTGAAATAATGGAATAACATTAAACCGGTATGTTTTTAAAATGCACACATGGAATGTGTTTAACAACTACTGATATTAATTCTTTTTCTTATCACGCTGTTTTACAAGTTTTTACTATTAGCGTTAGCGTTTTGATTTATTAACACGTTTACTAAGTGAAGTGCTTTTTAAATTAATTCAATGTATTTTAAATCGGAGGATTTTACAAATAAAAATAAAAAACAAGGCTACAAAGTGGCTACCACACTCGCTTTAAGTGTATTGCTACATTTAATTGGATTTAATACAAATATACAAAACCAGAAAAGTTGTTAAAACTAGGGAAGGACTGTAGACAAAATTTTAATAATCATTCTGGTAGTATCAGAGATTCTTAAAATATTTCTTTTCAAGTAAATTGTAGTAAAAACAAAAAAATTTATAATTTCTTATAATTATAATTTACATATTATTTTAAAAAGAAAAGTATCTATACGATACCTATATTAAATTCATAAGAAAAAACCTTTATTTTATGACGTAAAAATGCAATATGGCGTCCATATGAAAAACGAAACCCGATGATGGTGTAGGGCGAACAAAACGAATATGTACATCAAGATATGTAGAATGAAAAATTGTTTAACTGTATTTTTAAATCTGAAAACATTGAAACGTTATCAGCAAAACATAAAACACAAAATTTTCAGTTTTTCACGATATTTATGATAATAACTAACACAATGTGTCCATAGACTTTTAATATGTATCTTTCAAAAAAACTATAACTCGATGAAAAATTCTGCTTTCCCCAATCAGATTTAACTATATGTAGACATACAGGTACACTCCCTGTAAAGTTATGTCCTCTTAATATACAAAAAGACTCTTTGATTAATATTTCCGCATTGCATCTCTAGTGGTTCGTCCCCAATATTTCACCCCCGTGCGCTACCGTTAATATTAAGCTAAAATTTATTGAAAATAACTGATAAATTTTCCACCTAACCTAAACGAAAATGATATTGTTCGATTTTCAAACCACGATGCACTGAAGAATATAATAATACCTATAATCGGATCATATACAGAACACAAAATTGTGAATTTAAATCCTGATTTATTTTTTCGAAATTTTTACCTATTATTTTAAAGCGTTCGGAAGTCAAATGTTTTAGAGGCAAAATGTCCGATTTCCGGGATTACGTAGGCTTATTTTTTAAATTTGGCATATGAATAGATGCAATATTTCCACAAATTAAAAAAATCTCTGACAAAATTTTACATTTGGAGGCTTCTGAACTTTAATACAATATGGAGTTATTCTCTATTGAAAACGTTATATAGGGTGTCCCAAAATTAGCCTGCCAAAATGTACCAGCTGATTCTACGTTCAAAAATAATGCAAAAAGTTTTAATAAATATAGGCTGAAAAATGCTTTTTAAGGGAGCTACAGCCCCTCGAAAGGGGGGCCCCAAAGAGGAGTTTTCTGTAATATCTCTGCAACTATTTGAGGTAGATTCATGAAATTTGGTGATTTTGAAGCTTTTATAATTTGCCACATATTTCTCTTTTCAATTTTCAGAAATTTTGCCAGGGGCGTCACATACAGGGTGGGTGTTGAGTAAATTATGCCCCATATTTTTTGTGTGGATAATTTTTAAATTTTTTATATCAAATTATGAAACTTGGTTTATTTTTACACAAAAAAGGTCGTCTCAGTCGATCTTTGAATCTTGAACCGTTTTCGAGTAAAATCGTTTTGAAGAAGTCACGTCTATAAAATCTACACTAATAAAAATAATCATAAAATTGAAAAAAAAATTTTGATTCTAATATTTTGTTTTTATTATTAATATTTGACGAAGAAATGCTAAACGAAGTAATAAATACCTATAAATAAAATTTATAGGTATTTATTACTTAGTTTCCATTGTCTACTTCTGATAAATTTTAATTTTGTGATTATTTTTATTAGTGTAGTTTTCATGGACGTGATTTTTTCAAAATGATTTTACTCGAAAACGGTTCAAGGCACAAAGATCGACTAAGACTACCTTTTTTGTGTAAAAATAAACCAAGTTTCAAAATTTGATATAAAAAAATTGATAATTATCCCCACAAAAAATACTATTTAAATAAATATCTGATGTGTCCAGCACATGACTTTCTTATACGATACGGTGTGTGTATTATAAATAAAATTTTATTACGGGATACATAAATAAAATAGATGAAATTATATGAAAATAATTATTGACCCATATTTCTCGCCATGCATAATGATAATAGTCATTATGTTGTGATGATGGCAATTGATCACGTATAGCTACTTCTGTTTGTTTATTAATTATATTTATACATATAAAACAAAAACAAATTATACCATTTAATATAATTCAGTATTTATTTGACAACAGAAATTATAACATTCACTCGCGAAATAATAGTATTACAAATCGGAAAAAATAATTAATTAGCTCCATATATTTTTTTCAGTTAGTTGAAAAGTCGAAACGTTGCGGAATTGAAATCTTACAAATTGAATTTCCGATAAAGATCACCTTAATCAAAGACCTGAAAAACGCAATCCTTTTATATGAAATTCTAATGCACACGCGGCAATCGTATAGAGGATTTTTTCGGATGAAAAAGGTTTTCATAAATAAAGATAACATTCCCGATAAGAAAATTCCAACACCACTCACACTCTGTACGTTATAACCAACAGCTTATGAATGTTAACATGGGAAAAAAATAAGGAAATTTCGATTTCCTGAAATGTCACGGAATTGCTGGGCTCACCGTTCCGTACAAGGCCGGCTAGCGCAGGGATGATACAGGCTAAAAGAATGATTAATGCTCTGCTAGGGCAAAAAATACCCTGAGGAAGATACCATTGTGTGACTTTGGATTCAGCTCTGACAGAACGAGGAAGCTACCATTGTTTTAATAGTGCACACCATGTGATTTATATTACATGTAATAAAAACTGGAAGGGAAGAGTTTTCTTTGTGCACGAAATACTATTTTATACAGCTTCATACTTGCATTGACAAAAAGGAAGCAATTACTTACGACCCTATACGTGCTTTTTAAAATTGAGAATTTGCATGAATATTAGGTAGGTATAGTAGTATAAAGCACTTTCATACGTAATCTCATCTGCTGTGATTATAAATTTAAAATAACGTTGGTACCTAGATTAAACTTTTGGTTAACTTTTACTATACAACAACTTGATAAACACTAGTTTATTTTAAGCGTAAAAAAGTTGCACGTTTTTAATCATAAATCTATTTTCAATTTATTATATTACTCGTTGGTACACTTCGATATAAAGTTAATCGTCCAGTGGTTATTGATTGGGGTTTATTGAATCAGCACATGCTCGATTTTTGATAATTCGCAATGAGATTCATTTGACAGCTCGATCTCGTGTAGTTAATATGATACGTGACATTCGCATTTCGATGGCCAATCGGATTTTCGGCTTACACTGCTCACAATTTGTTTAACGATTTAGTTCAACCTAATAGGATTCCTGTAATATAAATTTATCATTCCCTCTGTAGACGGCAGATAATTTTTATAATTTCGCTGAACCAGGAAATTTCTTCGGGGTTCTCAATCGATAGTTATCCTTAACTGTTAGTTAATTATCTTGGTTACCATTGTCTTCATAATCTAAATAACTTAAACTACCGATTGAAAAACTGGGCCTTCATGTTGTAGAAAAACCTGCTTAATACTAAAAATCTCTTAGGCACAGGTTTTTGCCTAGGGTTCAGAAATAAACGAGGTAATATAAAATACGTATGTAAACATACATCCAAACCATAGAAACTTTTAAATCTGCATGGGAGGGAAAGCCCGGACTTTCAATCAATTCCTAGCATTTAGATCTGCAAATCACAATGATAGAGATGAAAGTATATGCATTGGAGCAAAAGGAAATGCCGGACTGAGGACATGAAAAGCTGTGGATTTACAGTTTCGATCATCTCTTTGCATATGGCCAATCAGTAGCTGTGTTTATGTTGGGTTTGGGTTTAGTGCTTGAAGGATTTTCTGCGTCAATATGACCTCGATATATCGTCACTGTTTTACCCAATATTGCTAATAACTTTGGTCAATATTATTCAACAGCTCAGACTAGATCGTAATTACAACTAGATTACAATATAAATAAATTTGGGGTTTGGTAGTAAAATATTGTTTTCCCTTCCAATATACTGTGTGTAAAGAGGAGCAGTTGATTGGATTTGTATTCTAAATCCATATTCACGCCAACTAAACATTATTCAAACTAGTTCTATCTATTTCTCACAGATTTATAAGATGCTATATTAAATAAACCACGAGGTGACATAAATTATACTATGACCATGAAATGTGTAGAATTATTTGGGAGTAAAATTATATTTCATCAAACTTTATAAAACATGTTAACATTTTTAGAAAATACTTCTAATTACTCAGTAATTATTATGTTAAAGTGTAACTTTATTTCATAAAGTCCCTTAAAGCTACTAGACAATTTAATTAGATTTTCTAAGCATAATAAAAACTTTAAAGTTGAACCCAGTTTTTTGTCCTGAACACATATAATGTAATAAACTGATTTCATCATATAAACATTATAAAAATAAATGCTAATTCAATTCATCAAAATCCTCGACAATAAAATCACTATACGAGTATGATAAAAATGCTAAATGTGCATGCATTTTCTAGTCAATCGTTAAAATTTCATCAGAAATGATTGTTGATTGGTTTTTGATAAATTAAATAGTCCAGTCATTTTTCCATTTTAGAGGCCATAAAATTTGGAAACTTTTTTAAAAGTTAGATAATAATCTAAGCAATCAGAAAAACTAGTTAGCAAGAGCAAATACATAAAATTCCTCATATTTTCATATTTAAGCTATCTCTTATAGTTTCCTAGATTACAATGGTGGGCAAGTTTTACCTCCTTGTATTTGCAAATCCCCGGTGCATAATGATGTATCTATATAATTACTTTTCTATTTATTTAAATACTAATCTAGCTTAAAAAAAAGATTACGACAATTCCTCAAATTCTAAACTAAAATGACTGGAGTGTATTAATAGTTTTAAAATTATTAATAATTTTTATAGTAATATTCAATAAAAAAGTACTTATTGAGTTATGCCGAGACAATCGTTGCACTAAAATTGACTAAAAGAAAATTATAATACTTGAAATTACTGTTAAAGTTCTCATGTGAAATCATAGAACTCTTTTATACAAATTTACTAATAGTACAGTGTCAGGACCGGATTGCAATAAATAAACGAAAGACTGTCGGTAGCGGATATTGTTCTTTGTTGGTCCTTATAGATCTTCGCGTTTAATAAGAAGGCAAATTTGGGATATAAGAAATTTCACTTCCAAATGGTTAACTCTTGTGTTGCTGTTAGTTACGGCGCTTCACTGCGACTCAGAGGGTCCGGGTTCAGTCCCCTCTAGACTCTTTGTTGTTAGCTCTTTTCTGTACTTTTGAACGATATCACTTTCATTTAGGATTAATTTATTAGGAAATTGTTTTAATTAATTAATCAAAAATGTATAGAGTAAATTAATACAATAATAATAATACGGGAGATAATATGTTTTTTCTACTGCCTTGTTTGAAAGTAGGCTATTACTATATATATTTGAAAGATGAAAGTAGACATTTACAAAAATGAGTGGTGTAATGAAATATTCTCCTCTCTAGAGAGGAAAGAAAAAAATTTGATAGTTAACAAATTCAGAGTTGCCGCATTTACAGCCTCTTCAATGTCCTTGCCTACATCACCACTATTTTCTGCCTCACTGCATTCCATTTTTACTAAATAATTTTCTAAAACATAGACAAATAAATACCTTTTAATAATTTAAATCACAAGTTGACAGCGTTGACAGACTTGACAGCAATTGCAAAAATTTAAATTATTTTCTGTTTGCAGCGTTTCTAAGGATACGATCAAGCCTACATTTTAATTTTTCTTGAAAAATTCTTAACTTTTTTAGTAAATACAAGTTTAGCACATTTCGGAATAAGGCAGTAGAAAAAATAGTATACACCACTCGAGAAGAAAGTGTCTTTTCCACTCTCGTAGAATTATAACCCTCGGCTATCGGCTCGGGCTACAACCTTTCTACTCAGTGGAAAAGGGTCACTTTCTTCTCTTATAGTGTACTATTTTACAACCTAAATAATGAGTAAAACGTGAAAACGTACTTTACAAAGTACATGTGAAACATTCAATACTAATATTCTATCGACAAATTAGTTATTATAATATAGCGGAAGTCAGGACGACATTCCAGAGACGGGCTGGTTGTATACTAAATTAGAGAACGATAGTATGCGTTCTTTTTCTATGCAGTCCAAAATTTATTTTTAGGGGATCGATAATAGTTTAGAAACTATAAGACGCAGAAGTATTATTTTTAAAAACATTTCTGATGGTGCGCTGTTTTCTTTGACTAAAAATCTACTGTATTGCTTACACTGTAGAAACATTTTTTACAAATTCCGTAACTTTTTTTTAGAAAAATGTCCAATATGTTTTTATTTGGCCTAGAACTTTTCCATGCGATATTTAGGAAACATTTCTCTAGGAAGTTTAAAAAGAATTTTTTCTATCTTTATTGCAATGTAGAAAGTTTATGGCATCTAAATATTATTTTCGGAAATTTCGTTACTTTTTTGGAAACATGTGCTTTCATCTTTTGAGCTGTTAATCTTAAAGCACTAATATTAATTTTTAAGGCACTGAAAGATACATAAGTGTAGGCATCAATCTTAAATTTTTTTGGTCATTTTTGGGGGCTAAGGGTATAGCAAAAAAGTTTTAGTATCCTGACTCTTAAAGACCAACGACAATTTCAAAGGAAATAAAAGGCAAAAACGATTGGCGCTAATTTCCTCATTTTTGAGCCTCTTTTGGGAGCTAGCCCGAATTTTTCATTAAAAGCTCTTAGGGCTGGTTGTATAAAACTTTAATCGCGGTGTTAAATTTTTATCCTCCAAAATATCTATAGTGACAATTGTAATCAACAATCGTTTCTATGGCAGTTTATCCTTTTTGGAGGAATATCTCGCGATTAAAATTTTATACAACCGGCCCTTATTGTGTTTATTTTAAAGGTACTAACAAAATATGGTAGTAAAAACATTAACTAGACATTAAAGATTAATGATAAAAAATATTTTTGAGAATCCTTAGGGGCTAAGTTTATACACCAAAATTAAATTTCTTGAAAAAAAATGGCAAGCTCTTACTTTGGTTATGTATCAGCCGAGTGTTTTTTTATCATTTCTCGGAAAATTAACAGGCAATTTCTTTGAAATATAAATGACAATGTGTTAAATATAATAATTTATATTTTTATTTGTGTATTGTCCATCATTCTTTATAAATGTATATGGTATATTAGCACATAAAATTTAAAAAAGTTTTGTATATCAAAACAATATCAATTGAGATAATTACAAACAGTTCATATGTTTCATTTAATTAAATATTCGTATAGTGCTAACAAAGATGACTGTTGTCTGATAAATTGAATTTGTTGATTCTGTAGAAAATGCCTGAGACTTGACACTGTCAGAGAGAAAGCACTACGAAAACTGAAATTAAATCCAGCATACTTGGGACAACAACGCCAGGCGCGCGTTCTTGTAAAAGTATCACACTTAAATCCTTTTTCCACAAATAACATTACACTGGATTATTTGTTTCATTTGCTATACCTGCAGATATATCCCGTAGTTTACAAAACGTAATATTGTAATGCACTATAATTCAATATTTCATCTTTCTGTTCTGCGATTCTTTTTCCACTATAGCATGATAACGGCTGTTTTTTTTAAAGGCGTCAAATTAGCTTTGACGTTTTTTTTTTAAAAAGACAACAACATCGCTAATTAAGTTGGTTAGACAAAGATAGCGACAAAGATTAAAGCCAATTTGACGCCTTTTTTAAATGAACACCCGTTATTATACATATAATATGATCCAGAGACAACAATGTTGTAATTATAGTAAAGTGTTAAATTTAGTTTAAGTCTTACCTGGATCTGGATACCTAAAATTTCTAGCGAGGTGGCAAAGTTGTAGTGGTAGGTAACGGGTGTCTGCTCGTTGCGGCGACCTCACAGCAGGAGGAGCTCCTGAAAGGAAGCCTCTTTGAAGCTCCCATCCCACTTCTGATATTATACTAGCTTTCCGGAAGTACGGTGTCACTTCTCGTAAATACTTCACTGTAACAATATAACAATTAATATTTGCTGTGGTAAAACTTTGCAAAATGGGAGTGGCGGTGTTTGGTGTATGAATTCTTAGGAAGTTTTATTATCACATGGCATTGTAACTTTTAGGTTAGGTGCAGTGTCGTATAAATTTACTTTTTCACTAATTTAAAATGTTCATATACATACAAAATTTGACTTTTAAATTTAAAAACCGACGAAAAACTACTTTTTATTAAAATTATCGAAAAATTGACAACTTTATCAAAAGTGCATTTAATTGTGAAGTGGTATAGGTAATTTTAAAATGTTATTGTTTGACAACATAATTATAAAAGTAAAAAATATATTGACTATAAATAGGTACTTATGGCAAACTTGTAGGTAGTAATATTACGGTTCAATTTTTATGAAAAACTACGAATACAGAGAATTGATTATTATCGTATTTTTAACATTTTAAGAAGCAACACAAAAATGTTTGATTTTCAAATTTTAAAATTAGGTATAAAAATGGATAGTTTACATTTTTTTAAATACAATTTTACGCTTGTTCATCATTTGAAAACATCTTTCATTCCAAAACTCAACTATAGAATAAGTTCGCGCGTCTGTAGGGAAATCCAAGTGCACGTTGTTGCAGGCGCATTGATGAATGCACGTTCATGGCTTAAGTCATGTACGCCCGTGTGTAGGGGCCTTAACACAGTTTTGCAACAAAAAGAAAGGTAATCTTATTTAAAAGGCACTTCAAGGAAATTTTCAAAAATCGAGCAAACCTCTTTTGTAATTTTTTAAAACGATTTATTTTAAGGATTATTTGGAAATTTTTGCAATTTTTCTCAAGTGTCCAATTTTTAAAGCTTATACTTTAAGGGTAGCGTTTAGCGGGCGTCAAAAAAAAGCGTATTCGTCTATTGGTGCTCACCTGATTTTGACAACCTGAAAGGAGGAATTCGCGCCTTTTTTAATCCCTGATATTGACGTTGTTTTACTATGAGATACAAAAATTATATCTATACAAAATATTGGTCCATATTACCTACTCCATATATCGTTAAGATTATTTAAAAAATATATATTCAAATCCAAAAAAATCTTGAACATTAAGGCGTAACATGTTGATCAACAAATACAATGTCTTCCAAAATGAATAACATACAGGGTATTTCACAAAAAGTGCCACATACATTCAGTCAAAAACTCAAAATATTTCAATAAATATTAGTTAAAATTATACAAATACAATTACAAAATATATTTCAAACATTTACTTTTTAAAATAGATTTCAGATAATTTTATTAGATCTCTTATTACAACTTTAGTTAAATTTAATTACCTATGCTAATTATGAGAGTTATGAAAAATCACAATTTCATGTATTTTGTCATATGAATAAAAATAATCACTTTGAAACCCAAATTGGAACTTTAATGGAGATGTGGAATGAAAGAAAAAACTGATTAGGTAGAAATGTATTAAAAAATACATGCACATCACAGACAAATTTTTCCAATGGTAGGTATAGTTTATGAAACAAAAACTTCATTTTCCTGTACTGCTTTTGTCGACAATAAATCAAGTGATAAAAGAGTAGTCTCACACAATAATTACGTCATTTTTCATTAAACCATTATGAACAGTATCCACAGACAATGTAAATGCACATTTGCCAAGGCCCCTACTCCACATTGACAAAGCACTAAATACAAAAAGCGTTGCCACTTTTGAGCTGATAGAGCAAATGTGAACTTGAATAAATGATGAAGTCGGCAAGAGAAATGTTTGAATTTATGAAATATTCAAGCAAAATCGAGAAAATAGTAGGTATTTAGAATATGATTGAAATATATCTGGGATATATTCATAGATTGTGATTAACAGATTATTTTCTTTTACATGCTATACATACTCGTACGTATTAATTATAGCTGCGGGTCGTATAAAATACAAAGCTTTTTATCATCGGATTATCACATTGATACGTTGGAGCAAATTTAAATATTTGTCTAAATATATATGGGTATGGTCTGAATATATCATAATTCACTTGGAACAATACGGTTTATCTGACGTGTTCAATTTCAATGTATATCTGAAAGCAGATGTGCGTTAAAAATGATTTTAATTGAAAATTTATCACCCAAGCTTGAAAAGAAAACGTTAAAATCCCACATGGTTTTTGTATCCCTTTATTAATGAAGAAGCTTTGGCGACTTCTGGTGGATGCAATTTGCGGTACTAAGATAAATAGTTAGTTAAAACCTTGACACACAAACAAACCTGTTTTCCGTGTTATTAATTAAAAATCGCTAATACCAGCGATAAAACATAAATCTTTCACTTGCTAAGCACTGTGCTTATGTAAAGAATAAAAAAATTTGCATTTTTCCATTAAATCATATTTCTACGTATACCATACCTAAACTATTAATAAATCATTCATAATTCAACTCCCGATAAAAATATTTAACGTTACACTTGGCGGTAATTAATTATACAGTTTTTTTCTCCACAGCGATGTGAAAACTTGTACTTGTAGGCATAGAAAATTCCCCATTTACGATCTGTTAAAAAAAGATTAATTTTTCTTATCGTTCATAACAAGCGCGTTTCTTGCTCTGATTTACGATAAAAGGTAAATAAAAGTTTGATTGATAGTCGATTCACAATGAACGATTGCTAATTCACAAAGTGTGTACCTACTTATACCGTACGATTTACTTTTTATTGATTTCTTTTTAGCAAGTTTTCCTAATTATATACGAAAACTTATTCGTAACTCAAGCGAACCGATGAAAATGTTACATTGGAAGAATTAATACATGCGTGGGCGTGCGTGTTGTGTGAGCTTTTTTAATAGAATTATTAAGTTTGAAAAATTGCTGAAAGGAGCGAAGTGTTGATTTCATTTAATAATGTATACTTTGTGAAGAAGAGCCACACAAAAAAGATAATTTTGGATTTACTTAGGTTTGCGGTTCCACTTTTACAGACAATATTTTATTTTTTTTTCAATTTATTATTAATTTTACCAGAATGTTATCATTAGGATACTTTTTTTGGAGGAAATTCGTTAATTATGTCGTCATTGTGTGGTCTATTTTTTACTCCTAGTACATACAGGGTGAGTCAGTTTTTTGTAGCAGGACTTTAACAGTTGATAGAGGACCTTAGACTTTTTGGTATGAGGATTTTTAAAAGAAAGGGTGTACGCGACATATTTTGAGCAATTATTTTAAATTGTAAATGGGCTTATTTGTTATTATCGTTATTTATTAGTTATTTTATGTTTTTCACGATTTATATTAAATTTGACATAGGTACCTAAGTATATTAAATAAATTTCTGACTTGTTACAAACATTTCTGTTTATCTTCAAAATGGTGCATCTTATCGACTTGTGACAAGAGGGTCTTTTTTAAACAAAATTGAATGCTCTTTCATATGCTTGAAGAAAAAATTTCAGTTGGTTAAAATTTTTTTCAATAGAAGTTCTAATATGTACCCCGCTATCTAGACCACTGGAAATATTAAACAATAGATTTTTATGTTAAACTATTTGCACTTAAGTACTTAGTCTTTTGCCACAATATCATAATTTTATTTTAAACGGCTATTTTTATATTAAAGAAAAATTAAAATAAAAAACGTTTTTCAACACCTTATATCTCACAAACGAAGCTTTCAACGACGCATGTTTATAGAAAATTTTCTTCTTAAAAACAGGTCCTCTATCAACTGATAAAGTCCTGCTACAAAAAACTGACTCACCCTGTATACATTATGTTTCACACAAAACTCGTTAAAACCAATAATTTAGTAATAAAATCTATGGATTTTTATTTAATTTAAATTATATCTAAGAATAAAATCAATTAATTACATAGCTATATTTAAAATTTGTTATACTTTTGAGTAAAGCGACTTCTCCCTCTAGGCGAACAAATAATTATTTTTTACATCTAATATATTTTAAGACATAAAAGATCAAAAAATTTTGAGCAGAGTTTTCTCTTTCTGGAATCTCGTGAAATAATTTCTGACATGTTTTCGTTTTTTTTAATTAAGTGTCTTTTGCCTTTTGAGTGTAAGGAAATGTCATTTATTTCTGATTTTATGAATTATTAAATAGATCGAACATACCTCATTTTCATACTTCAGTGAAAAAAATAATAATTGGATAATTATGTTTATTTTATGTAGTAAATAAATTTAGGCGAGCATGATTTATTATTATAACAAATATAGGCACACAATTTACTAAATAAAATGTTAGAGCAGTAAACCAGTAATTTTCATTTTTACTAACTTGGTAATTTTTACGTAGGTTATTTATATTTCCTTTGATTTCTCTATTATTTCTCACAACATTTGTACGTTATAAAAAAAGCCCTTGCTTAATTTATTCTAACTTTGAAGAACAACAATTTATAAATCTACCCTATAAATAACTCCAAACAATTAGGAATTAAAATTATAAGTTTTGAAAATTGTAATTACTACATGTATAAGTCGACACAACAAAGGAATGCAGTAAAACTCACTAATACCAGACTGTTAAAATATTAACCAACCAAACACCTACATCTATCAAACGGTGTTATAGTTGCATGCATAGGCCTTTATATTTTACATGCAAAATCGCCATTTAACCTTGTGTTACTCCACAGTTATTATAGTTAGGTTATATAATTACCCTACACGTTCCTGATGTATGTGGGCATTCATTTTACTTAAACGTTAGACTGTGACATGTTCTATTTAAAATTCTCAGTATGGGGCGCCGGAATCTAAAACGGTTTTATATTAATTGCTCTAATTTGACAACATACCAACAGAAAAGCAAAACTGTATAAAGCATATTCTCGTGCGATGGCTGTTTTTTATGTATTTCAGGAAATTTCTCCGGCATTAACTCCAAAAGAGTCCCAAGTGGATGCGGTATTTTCACAGTATCTTTTACGGTACGTTAATTTTTATATTATTTTATTGGTAGTATAACGGGGAAAGCACATGTAAAAGTTGAACTGAATTTGATGATGTGCATCGTTTACTTGGAATGTAACACAACATCAAAATTTATATTATAAAAAAGTACATTCCCTCATTCTATGTAATAAATGAAGCTCAGATGATATAATAAGTTATTGCTCGCGTTTATGGCGAATGCGCCGGTGTTTTTAGAAATCAATTTAACCTTTATCTCTCTAAGCTCCAAGAAAATTAATTAATATTGTTGACTGAATCTGAATGGAACAAGACGTCAATTGATTCATTACACAGTGGAAATGTACAAGTTATTACATGTCCCCTGTATTACGATGATTCAAGGACTGATGAACAAACAACTGTGGGAGGCAGGTTTTAATGAGTTTGCTACTGAAATTAACTCTACTCTTTCTTCGTCCTGATATTCTGTTAAAACAGTTTCTGTCATGCTTATTGTTATGTTTACCTGAAAGTCTATTACTTGTACTGTTTCTAAAACTGCTGTAATGTTCTTCATTTTGTTTTTCAACATTATTAGGGCTTGTTTTTAGCATGACTAAATGAAATGTTGATACTGAATAAAGTGTGTTTTTGACTAGCAACCGCGTTGTGGAAATTTATCAGTAATTCAATGGTTTCAAGTTATTGCAATAAATGTAGGTAGTACTAATTATAACATGCACAGGTTCACTATAGAGTATAACGCAAAAAATTCTTTATATAAATTTTCGTTTAATATAAATTACAAATTCAATTTGTGACGCTAGGCGAGGCGGCTTTAATTTCCTTTCTGCATACGTTGTATGAAGCTACAAAAGTTATTTTCAAATAAGGCTTTTATCATCAGTGACTTCAAACTTCCACCTACAGAAAAAAGTTTTGTGTTTCAGATAATTGTTAAGAAAGAACGTCACACCTTATTAAATTTGATGTTAATATCTTACTAATATTGAATTTTTGATCCACTTTCACTATTTTATGTACATAATACAGAAAATATATCTACTATTTAAGTTGATTATTAAGTTTTATATAGACCTACTAACTGTATTTTGATGGATATTTTGCAACAATTTATGGGAAATAGGTAACCCGTCATTAAAAATAATTCCTTAATTTTATTTTCCGCAGATCCGATTAGTTTTTACTATTATTATTATTAATGAATTTCGTTAAATATAATAGGGACTTTGCATGATTTTCAAAATAATTTTTTTTGAAAAGTTGATACCAAATTATCACTATTAATATTTTTGAAAAAAATTTTTGGTCCGGATTTTCCGAGTAAATAAATAAAAAGTATTGTAAAATTTGAAATTTCCACGCATTGCCCGGAAACGCCCGAATCGGCCCAAAAGACTGCTGACGTCACGAATCTAGTTCCACAGTGCAGCACGCCGCATTTTGACTATTTCGAAAAATGTCAAACGCGTAAAAAATATTTAGACATGGCAATGTCAACTAGATTCGTGACGTCACACTGGACTCTCCGATCTCAAAGCGTTTTCAGGCGGCAATAATATATTTGAATTTCGGTCAATTTATAATCGTTTTTTATGTACAAATATTGAGTAAAAAAATAATTTTTGCTGTAGAGTATTATTAATATAGTCGTTTTACATTTCTAACAGAAAAAAACGGGTTTTTAAAAAAATGCAACATCCCTATTATAGCAATAGTGCCAAATCAAAGAATGTTCTTTATCTTAAAATAGAATGATTTTGTCCTGATGCTTTGTTAAATATCTCGTGATTTTATAATTATTTTTGTCTGCTTTAAGTAGTTACTAAAATATACAAACTGTACGAAAAGCATGATTGATTTTTAATTAATTAGTTCCTGGTCATTGATCTGAATATCTGGCCCACATTTATTAATTTTTCCATTGACGTTATCTCTCTTATGAAAGCGTTTTTACTTAAAATAGCCAAACTTTTCCTTGTAGACATCTCGACACATCAATTTTTTCGTAATTTTTATAATATTGATTAACCCGAAAAATGTCAGGGGTTTTTGAGGTACCAGTTTATATGTTTTTGTTTATTATTTTCTTATGTATTGATAATTTTACTAGATATTAATTGTAGTACTTGTTTTTTAATTTATTTATTGTCAACCTGTAGTTAGACTTAACTTGTTCTAAAATTAGGATCTATAGAAACAGGATATACGTCCAGTACACAAAACGTTCCGCAGAGTCGAGGAGGTGGTGGAGCTTTCTCGTGACGTCACGTATGGTGGCCAATGGTGGAGTGGGATAGTGCATCAGCTGTTGAGAAATGTCAGAAATTGTTAATTTCGTTTATTTGACAAATCTTAATGTGCGCGAAAGAAAGAATAAATCGGAAGTGCGAGTTAAGACACACCCACCTCCTCGACTCTATACGTCATGTTTTCGTACGTTGGTTGTTGGGTATAAGAAGTCGTCTATAGATCCTTGATTGTAGCAATGAGAACCTCTCTCTCTTTCCAAAATATCCTTTTAATAACGTGATCGGTTTCGACTTCCAAATTGTTAGCCATCTTCAGACATAAAAGGATGAACAGAACCAGGAGTTCTCTTTTATTGATATAATTTTAGAATCTTAGAGGTACAATGTTTCGGAACCACAAAACTGAAAAGTTAAGTTGTTCTGAAGAATTATTGAAGTTCTGTACATGGAAAACAACAGGTGCTTTCTATTGCCCCATAAATTAATTTTAAATATTTGAAGATGTAAAATATTATGACAAGATCTGGACACCACTGATTGGTTTTATTCATACTGCAGACTTTAAGTGCCATTAGATTTTTTTCTGTGGATCCATCGAAGACATGAACTTGATTCATATTAGAATAGGAAAACTGTCACATCTGGTAATCTTTTTCATTATTATAAAACTCTGCACACCGAATCCTTGCATGGTGTGTAAAGTTCACCTTTGATTTTAGAAATGAAAACTGTTTTTTGGCAATTTTCCTAACCCTTATTTTTTTAACTTAGCGGTTGCATTTTCAGTAGATAGTAGTAGTAGCAATAGCTATTCAAAAGTCAATTTATTTACTTATGATAGAAGTAGAAGTGTTGATAGGATGGTAGTTTTGGTACTTGACATATTAGCTGGAGATTATTCCAATACCAATCCAACGAATGTGCTGAAAATTCAATCTCGGACTATAAATTAAATTTTTCCCAGATTCTGTACGTAATTTCCTTAAATAATCACATTTAATAAATGTACACTTTATCTAGTCTCCACGCACCTTAATGATGCAATTTTAAAGATTTATGAACAAGCTTCAACAAAATTGACAATGTGACACATCTTATTAAAAACTAATGTATCCAAAATCCGTTCTCTCCAAGTTCATTTAACAAGAAATTCAATGAACTTATATTTATTTCCGCTTTAGTAACCTTTAAAGCAATCTTTAACGCCTTCTTCAATAATTTATATTACGGTTGACTAGCGAACGGTTTTTATGGGCATCCGCTTGATTTAAAGATAAAGATGATAAAGTATTAACGATGTGGATGTGAGTTTATTTATTTGCTGGGGCAGTTTCCATTTCGGCTAATAGAAACCAATCGATAAATTAGTTAATAGAAGCATGTCACGTGCTTGAAGTGAATAACGTTCTGTGGCAATTTTGCGGTTATCTTGTGTGCTTTACCGTATGCTTTGCAAAGCTCCGGTTAATTTGTTTGTGAAAGCTAATACTAATTGGTATGAATGGAAATCTCGGACAGGCGTTCACATACAGCCTCACAAACTCCAAACATATACACTAGTTTTAATTCAATTTCAAAGTAGACAAGAGTGTAAGGTTTCAGATACGTTTAAAGCTATTAAAGTGGATGTGTTATCCTTGAAAGAATCCAGCAGGAGGATGTGTTGCTCGAAAGTGAAAAAGAACAAGAAATTTTCGTGTAAATTCGTTTAAACTTTAACGATTCGTGCAATTTTAAATTTACAGTTAAGTTATGACTCTGTACAGTTGTAACTATGTTAAATAAAATTGCAACATGTGCTGTGTGCATCTAAGTCTGAGTAATTTGAAAAAAATCCTATCATCGTGCAGTATTTCCGTGGGATTTCTGAATTTTAACTGCAGAACCACAACGTTAAAAACACCTGCGCTTATTTTACTACGGAGATTCCATGTGATATTCAACATCGTTATGTTGAAACAAAACCGGAGCGGCTGGCTGCCTTTTTGGTTGGGCATATATAACCTTTTAGTTTGAATACAAAAGCAGAACATAAACAACAGTGACGACTTACTGTCATAGAATGAAGCACATGTGGCCGCTGGTAAATAAATGTTGGATACCCTTCTACTGCTTTATTAAACGCGTGACTGTGAATTAATTTACAATTGAAACTGTTCCAAGGCGCAAAGTTGGTCCTGGAAATGTTGGTTTTATGACATGATTTAAATTTTAGGAGTTAAGAAAGTTGGCTTCCTCATGGGTTGTTTGTAACATTAATTAAACAGTATCTTTAGTGCATTATGCGGCCCATTCTGCTGGCTACCACGCTGAAATCCTGTCTAATTTTTAGTGGGTTAGAAACGGAGTCATACTCTCATGTTAAATCTCGGAATATACAACATAGCATCTTGAATGTAAAGATGTACTCTTGCCAGTTTGTAAATGTAGTTCAACACAAGTTTGCTTTTTCTTTTGATGTATACTTATACTTTTTTCCGTAGCTTTAAACTGTAGTAAAGTGTTCGTTTGAAAGATTATGTTCTATCTGATGAGAAAAGATCTGAAGCAAATATTTGATAAATTAATAACAGTTTTATTATTTCATTTAAGGTTTTGTTGTCAAAATTTTAAAAGATAGAGAATTAAAAATATTCATAAAGAATGAACAGACCTATTTAACAGTACTTCGAATGTTATAATTATTAGAGTCAGGACATGAAGATTAAAATCAAGATCGGTTCTAACAATTAGACGTATTTTTGATAAACTTTTTACTTATAATTGGGGGTATTAGAGCTCATATTAGGACTAACAAGGCTTCAACTCAACGACTGTAAGTAGAGGTTGAAGACAACCAGGTCCTTTATTTAGACACCGGACAGTTTCTTTTATTTACCTAGAGCGACATTCAGGACCCCAAAAATATCTGGTTGGTTCGAGGACGGAACTGGAAGGCGAAAGCAGGGACGATTCTTAGGATTCACAGAATGGACTTTTGAAGCTTGTTTACTATATGCTTTGGCCTTGGACCACAATCATTATAACACAATATATGTATCTATAGCAGATCTAAAAGCACCCCAAAAATATATTATGTACATAACTTTCTGATAACAACATGTACCTAGTTAAATAAATTGACTTATTATTGTAATAATGTGTCTATTAAAAGCGAAAAGAGTGGAATCTGAATAAGATAATATTGAAGAGAGTTTCCTGCAAAGATGCTATCTTTCTCCATTACTTTTTAACATCTAATCCGGGGATACTTTCCATGGCGCATTAAATGATAATGAAATAGATAATGAAGTGATCATAAATAACATAGTGAGGGACTTTTTATGCAAATAATTAATGCAGTCGACAGATCAACCTCGCAGATCGCCCATTGAACAATGAAATCATAGAGAGGGTAAACAAATTGAAGAACCTTAGAACCTGGATCAATGACATATAAGATGCCCAAATTAAAAACCAAAAGCATGTCATGTTCTTGGCGGAAGGAAAGACGACTCCTTGCAATAGTTTAGAGAATCTTGGGATCAGCAGACGGAGGATTTCCTGGTTCAATAATATATCCGGTTCAGGTACGGTCGGCGTCAACCAAATTTGAACGAATTTCTGTTACCAGGGCAATTTGTTGCGATTTTTACTAGATTAAAAACGGCTTTCGCCAATGGTGTATTACTACAGTAAAAATATAAGCAAGCACTATTTTATATAATAATTCTTCAATTTTATTTTTCTTTGAAGTTCATTTTAATAATTTTTTTAACAGAGTGTCGATATACTCGTAGTCTTTCACTATTTTAAATGAGATTCGTTGAAACGTCTCTGTGCTGTCCTAGGAGATCCAGGAATGTGTGTTTCTTCTCTAGCTCTTAGAGCGCTGTCAAAAGGATTCTGGTTAAGATTGTCTTCAACCCCATTCGAGATCCTTCCGATACCCTGTCTCGCTGGCCTTTGAAATCTCAGTTCTTCTTGCCATCTTTTCCGAACATGAAATATGCAGCCTTTAGACATGCTAATGTATTCATAGTTTAGAAAAAATTTTTAAACTCACTATCGCTGATACATCCACCTTGTCTTTGGTGTCATCTGGTGTTATTAAATATAAGATCTCACCATTATACTTACATAAATTCAATAAAAACTGTTACAAAAATATTTATATTTAGAAGGACTAACTAAATTATCTGAAAGTTCAAATGTTTTTTTCCATTAATTTCATGTGGCCTTTTTAAGTTCTTTTTAGTGCTTGTTTATTTTTGTTTCTAATGTCCACATTATTTATTTCCTATTTGAGATATTTCTGCTGAACACTGAGTCTTTCAGGCACTCCAGAATGTACATTGCCGCCAAGGTACGTATTTTTTTTAAATAATTTTCAGTTAGTACAAGAGCAAAATATCCTGATTGCTTTTTTGCTGTATTAAAGGTTCATATTATAATGTCGAAAGCCAGATACTATAATTCAAAATGCTAAGGAAGTTTTTCAGTTAAAAAGTATACTTCAATTGCATTTTCCAAATCGAACTAATATAAATAGTATGGAACGTATTTACGTGAAAAATATGTGTGTAACAATTATTTAGTTAATTAAGTGTGCACATAAATAAAGTTAATAACATAAAAAGCCATTTGCAGTGTACAATATCGATTGCAAGAAAAGCACAACATACAAAAATAGAAACATTGTAAAATCCCCACCATAACATGTCGCTTACATAAATCATAAACAAAACACCAGTGTTAAATTTAATATCGTACCGCTGAATACTATAGATGCTGGAATGAAAACAAATCCTCAAATTTAAACAGCCCAGACGACATTATTAACAGAAAAATGGCTTTCCAGAACGAACATTAAACGTTTCTGCAGCGCAGCTCTAGCATTGTACGTACGGCTCGAACTGAATACTAAACTATTAGAATAAATAATAAATTATTTAAATTTTTCCAGTGTTCTCGAGGGACAAGTTTGA
The DNA here is from genome assembly GCA_963942485.1 of Pediacus dermestoides. NCBI lineage: Eukaryota > Metazoa > Arthropoda > Insecta > Coleoptera > Cucujidae > Pediacus > Pediacus dermestoides. The sequence continues at coordinate 18,533,187 of OZ012625.1, forward strand.
ATGTTTGTAGAGTGAAATTATATAGGATATATTAAATAACGACATTAAATTTATTGACAGTTTCCATAAATTCTTAATAATGTTTATTTGTTGAATAAAATACAAGTTAATAAACTACGAGAAGAAGTACTATAAACATATTGTTTTTCAACTAGATATATTTATTATTTATGTACGTTAGTCCAAATATTACATTTTTTTATAATTCCTTAATATCTATTAATTTATGGTCAAAAGTATAAAAATTATTACAGTCCTACATTTTTTGTCATCCAAGTATAAATCATTTATTTTGTACTATTTAAATTGCCTATAGTATGCCACACATTTTGTATAATTACCGCTACAACTGCCGGTTCAATATTATAATAGAACAAACCATTTGACGGTTTATTGTTTGTGCATGTACATTACTAAAATTATTACCAGTCAGTTTAAAACTAATAAACCTTCCATCTCATAACACTGGAAACTACAACAAAAACCCATAAACAATATGATCGTTAACATTATATACGCATTGAAAGTCTTCCCTCTTCATTCATTTCAAAACAAAATTTATGTAATTGTTGGGCTTTCAACGAAATGTGCACACACTCTATAAAATTTTATAGTGATGGACCCCAAAATTATAATTTGTCATTAACGTTGCCAGGAATTATGTTAGTACAAAAGTGGTTGGGTTATAGTAAATATTATTATAATTTAATCACCTATACAAATTGTGGCGCCTAAAAGGGGCTGGGTGGGGGCTTTTAGTAGATTAGAACATAAAATTAGGCTACTTTGGCTACAAAAGTAAATTCCCTCAGATGCAGATGGCGCTATAAAATGATCACGTCGTTTATATTAATTTGAAAGTGTATTTTGCTTGATGTGTTTTTAAGTAGCTCATACACTAGGTACTATAACCATAAACCGACCCATAAACTATGTTTGAACTTTAGCAAAAAAAATATAATAAAGCTGTACAAATAAATTACTCCTCTACCCTAATTCAACATGTCGCCGACAATAAGAACTGCGGTCCGTTCATCATATCCGTTAACATCTTCCGTTTCCCCAAGGACATTACGCCATACCCACAAATGACTTCCTATTAATTAAACCTGTCTCTGGTACATCCTTGAAAAACAAAGGTGTTGAACGCTGACCCCTTGTCACGCAGCGGTTTCTCCTAAGATCAGCTGAGATGTTATTCCCTAAAGTCAAATCCTCTCATCTATCTCGAACACTTCCTGAATAATATAGTAATTTCATATTGCTACTAAATTTGATGAAAACCGGCGCATTCGCCAAAAACTCGAAACAATATTTCGGAAACTTTGTACATTGTTTTCGGAATTAATGAATGGAGTATTGTTTTTATGTAACGTAACAATCTAACTGGCGTAATAAACTGTACAAAACTTTACTGCTTTTACTTGTGCTCTTTATTTGAAATTTATTTGCATCGCTGAACTTTTAAATATCAACTATAATGATTGTGATGCTATGAAGTTTTTGCGACATACACAGTACCTGCAGCAAACATTATGCTTTACGAATAATTTATTTTTGCCTAAAGATATTATAAAAAATATATGTGAGATGGAAGTTTTAAAATAATTGGTTTAGTAAACTGGAAAAGGAAACAATTCAACGTTTTTTCTATTCATCTTTGACATACGCAGTTAATACGAAATGAGACGCCTACGCAAAGGAAAATAAATCAAAGATAATTGGGTTTCTTATTTTTACGTAGAAAGTTTTTCGAATCAATTTATGGGATGAGAAATATTGCTGTTTTTACATCATTTCCTTTGTTTGATATAATTAGGTTATCATGTTTCCATGTAAGGTAGCAATATTTTAATAAATTTAAAACAAAAACAACAAATTTTTCTGATTTTCAAATATGAAAGGTGGATTTTTATTTTCATAAATAGATAATGAATATTTATGCTGAAAAAAGGCGGTTTTTAGAGCAAACAAAGGAAACTTTTCGCTACTAAATATATATGTAAAATAATCTACGTTCTGCTTAACAAAGAAAAAATTTCGTATGTAATTAATAAACATGAGTAACTTTGTTTCTGATGTAACAGATTGCAGTAGTTTTTCGTATAATACTAAAATTTCTGTAGACGAATAGTAGTTTATGCAACAGGGTATAGGAATCAATTCCTCCCGTGTAGCATACTCTATTTTTTCTCATAACCTGTACGAAAATAGCCACTTCTTTTGCGTGAAACGCGCGAACAAATTATAACAGCATAACAGTGACATTTTTGCTTGACACTGTGCGGTGAGAAAATCATAAACAAATACAAAAAACTCCCGCATATCAGGGAGGAAATGGCTACCCAAGTAAAAAATGTTACCCCCACTCCTTATTTTCCGCGACTACCCTAAAAATGCGACTTTCTACCCGCATTTTACGCGAATAAAGTGGCCATTTTGGTGTAGGTATGAGAAAAAAGTATTTATTTACAATAGAAATAAACTCAATGTGTATATTTAACTTCAATATTTCTTTAGGCATTGAAAACAAACATACAAATCGCATTTTCAAAAAAAAGTCATAAGGTTAATAATGAAATTCCCAATTTAAAAATGTAAGGAGGTGTAGGTATAATTTTAATCAATTTATGTCAAGTCTTTCAATAGGTACCTACCTGTAAAATAATTTATTTAGGAATCCACTATTAAGAAAATAGTAACGAAGAACATTATGTTAATAACGGTATTTACGTAAATTAACTTACTGAGCCTTATTAGTGTGTTTTAGATAATATACTAGCACCCGAAAGAATGAAAACAGTTTTTCTTTGTTATATATTATAATAGAACTTGGAGTATATCCTAAATAATTAAAATTATAATTTTGAATTATGGAAATTACTATACATATTTGTATATATTAACCTAACTTATCCCAATTTTATATTAGGTATCATCTTGTTTTATAATTTTCTCAAACATGTACCTGATCGAAAATTTAAAAAAATGATAATATCTATTAAATAAAAAATAATCTATATATTATATAATATTGAAAACTATCTACAAAAATAGAAAAGGAGCGAATGCGAAAGCAAGAATTTGTTATGAAAATAATAAAATAATAATTTTTATTTGTCCACAATCATACCTAGTCCTATAATTAATTTAGTTGGTACGTATGTGAAATTTTTTGCATGTTTTAATAATACAGTCGAACCTCTATAACTCGAATTTCAAGGCACCGCGAAATTAGTTATAGTTATAGAAATTTCGAGTTAGAGAGGTGAAAAATACATAGTATATATAGAAAATGTAGCTCCAGGGAACTAAAGCAAACTTCGACTTAAAGAGAACTTCGAGTTGTGGAGGTTCGAGTTATAGAGGTTCTACTGTAATCTGATAATAATTAAACCCTACACTAAAAAGTTACATAATCTGAACTTTCTAATACACATACCTACACAATTTTTTTTCTCATAATTATTATAGTTTTGGTTATTTGTCAATGTTTTTCTTTAACTAGTGAACGTTTAAAGTAACAAGAACCAATTTTTAAGTAGTTAAATGTGTCCTAAACTAAAGATGCAAAACAATTTAGTTTATATGTTCAGAATATACCCTGCGAAACTGAAAGTTCATTGTTTCAGGAAAACTTTAAGTTTTATTTTAGTAAACGATAAAATCTGACTGCGTGGTTATACCTTTTAATAATTAATTAAAGTAAAAGAAATAAATAAAATCTGTTCATAAACGACTAGAAGTAAGAAAGTGAGGGAATATGGAAATTTCCAGTCTGAATTTAATAAAAAATATGATGATTTACAATAAATAAATGCCATTTATGCAAATATAATTTAATTTCAGTCATAAAAGTTTAAGCGCGGAACCCCGTGAAGCTTATCAAAAAATTCCAAGGGTTATAACCATAAGATTTGTATAATATTACATTAAATAATATAATTTCAGTTTTTTATTAATTTCTTCTGTTCCTCAAATTCATTTTATTATTTGTGGCCGAGCGCTGGTGAGTGAATTTTCGAACACATTGTTTGAACTCTTAGTATTTGCATTTAATTTTTGGCATATCTTGGACAATTGACAAATTTATACATAAACTACTTCCGTGAATAATTTCGATTATTTACTTTGGATGGTCAGCATATTATTGTAATATAATTTAGAACGTTGGAAATAAGGTTAGTCTAGAGTGTCTAGACAATATCCTGTGATACTTTCCAGAAAGACGAAAAAGGGAGTCGAAAATACTACAGAAATTGCATATTTCGTGTCATCTGAAGCAAAAGAGTTTTATTTCTTGTTGAGTAGTTTGGGTTACCAATTCTAATCGGAACATGTTGAATCAATAGCAGAAGGGAATGATGGGAGGTTGAAACTTATGAAAGGTAATTTTTACGGTTCTCTGAATTGGTTGGAAACCCAATTTATACGACTAAAGATAAATAGCCAATTTATCTGTCGCATCTGAAAACAAACGATTGGATTAAATATGAATCAACCGTATAGATCTGGTGGATTTGAGTGTTGAGGCGCAAATGTCAATGATGCGAACCAGTTTGCGCGATATTGAAATGATTACTGCGGATTTCCAATCGGCAGAACGCGTCGGTCCGTTAAATCGGCACTATTAAACTTGCTGCTGCTAGCTACTGGACATACGTCATTCCACCCCGTACTCGATGCAAAATATTTTTGTCCATAATCATTTATATTGCTCTCCCCGGTCGTCTACAATTGAAATTTTATGCGATATACGATTTTACTATGAATTATTGATCACAAACACCTCGACTGCAGTCCGCACGTTATAATTTTATAATCAATCACTTACAAATAAAAAATTATGTTCAGATAGCTTTTTCAGCTGAAAACCACACTTTTATAGTTCATTATCATATTAAATATTTAAATGTCAATTGCAGGGGAAACAATAAAATAATCCTATAATTTTCGGTTGTAAATGATTCGAGTTGACGTTTAATTTTAGATAATAGGCAAAATCGAAATATCATAATTTATTTGTAGTAGAGCATTTCTATCCAAATGCGAGCATGTTGATGTGCATATCTGCTAGCGAGTGGTCTGCTTTAATATTTTATGTTTAAAATAAATTAAAAAATTAACAGAAAAATATGACCATAAATATATTTGGGGATCTCTTACATTTTTCAATCATAAAAAAATTAAAAATTTCATAATATATTTATCTGAGTAAAGATTGTCAATAAGAGTTTCGTAGTAAATGTAATTTCTTTTATCAGACTTGTATCTTCATGTATTATTGTTAAAGAAAAATAGACAACTGCACAGTATCAATTTCAGTTAGGGGCGGAGGAGGGCTAGGAAAGGCTTCATTTATATGAAACACGTTATGAGGTCGCATGTTGCAGCAACTTCAATGGCGTACCATGGGCGAGAGATAAGATCACACCCTTAATAGGACACATTATTATCTAGAAAGTGCAGAAGCTCGTAACAAATAACCTCAGTTGATATTCCTCTCCTTTGGTTTTTGTCAGTCATGGTAGATAATAGACGTTCTGAAATTTATGAAACTCATTTATTAATATTTAGCACATGTTTACGAAAAAAAGGCACTTTCGTCGTGGAAAAGTTTCCATCCCAAACTTGGAAATTGCTATTTTTTTGTTGTAAAGTACACACGGGTATAACTTTTCAATTTCTATTTCAGAAACTAATATAGAGTTCGACTGTGCTTCAATATCGTTACTTATTGTTATTTACAGTTTGTTTGTTATCAAATATTAAAAAAAAATAAGTCCAACGGTACACGATATTAGATTTTGTAGGAAGTTAGCAAACATTATAATATGTACGTTGGGAGAAACACATTTATTTAAGAAGTTTAAACAACTGTTAGAACAATTTTCGTCTCTAGCTGACAATTTACATTTCCACTTTTACGTTGGGGGCAACAACAACACAACCAAATGAGGTTTGGGCCGTTGCGGTAAAGCATTTGGTTGTGGCATTGCATCACCCCAATATGACGTGGTGCGATTGCTGCGGCTTATTTAAATCACATCGAGCATTCGCAATTTCGCATATTGTTGGCTGGAAAATCCACTTAGATTTGAAAATATCACCGTCTGCTGTTATACATATTTTTTAAGAATTATACATAATCGGTTAAGCGTACATGGTTCATGCAAATCTGCATATAACGGGGCTTGTCCTGAACGAGATCCTAACCCTTTCAGTATTAGAAAAAGTTAACATTGCTTTTATTTAGGATTATATTTTATGGTCGATTGACGACTAACCTAAAAATGGGTTTTAAAATAGATAATTAATATTATTTTTCTATTTTGCGTCTCTAACAGAGTCATTATGAAACTCAAACGGGTTTCATAATAGCTTCATTATGAACTCCGGCTTTTTATTTTTTCATAGTGGTAACATTTCTTGCCATTAACTTCCAATGACATGTGGGTAACGCAACGTCAAAGCCAAAGCCAACCTCACAAAATTGTAGAAAAGAAAATAGTGTAATTTTGAACATTTTATTATTATTTCTTCGAAAGTAAATCATTTATAGTTAATTGGGCTCTTTTTCTTAGTTCAGGTGGTGTATTACTTATACTTGCTTGTTTACATATTTCAATAAAATGAAAAAAAAAACTTATTGCTGGTTATGAAATAAAATTGACAACTAATTTCAAATTAACCTTGTTTAAATTGTTTGGTTAGGTTTGGTTAGTGTTACCAACCATTGTCAAATCATTCCAAATATTCCTAGGTTTATATTTTGCACATATTCTTAAATTTAAAATATAAATAGATGCAAAATAGAAAAAATAGTATATTACACTTGTTTTATAAGACATTATTATGGCACTCGTTCCTTTGAAGCACTCCTCGCTTCGCTCGTCGTACTTTAAACAACTTGTGCCACAATATAGCGTCTTATAAAACTCGTATAATAATATACTATTTTCTAATCCCATACTTTAATTCATTTATTAGACATTTATTAGGTACCTGTACTGTAATGAGATTCATTATGATACAAATTTATAACCAATAGAAATGCAACATCACAGCAATATTCCGTCAATATCAAATGTTGCCATGAACATCTGACAGATCCAAAATTTAAAAAATTGACAGTTCATTTTGATTTTCTGACATTTCTTAGTTTATGATAAAGTTGCCATAATATTGATTTTCTTATTTTTCATTATTTTGACTAGTCGTACAAAAAATAGTGTATGCAACTCACATTTAATGGCTGTTAAGACACTCGTATCCATTACGGCTCATCATATAATAATTCTCATACTCGTGTCTTAATAGCCATCATTAAGCTCATTTTACAGTAATAATCTAAGATTATTCAAAATCAGTTCCTATATTATGTACGTACTTCTTAAACTGGAGTTAACTCACCCAAAATGGAGTATGTTATGGATTCAATTTTATTATCTGGCTTATCTAACGACTTCACTTCGACAATATTTGATGATTATAACAAAATTTTCTAAAATGAGTTTATTTTTCCTTGAAATATTTATTTAGACATAAAATTTTCATGAGCTAATTTTATGTTCTAATATTGTGCGTATTTGTGTGTTTATTTCAATGAAAATGCTCTCTGTTCTTAAGAGTTAATAACTTATCTTGTGTGATGAAGCATCTCTTTTCTGAAGTTTTACGTATCTTCTTTTTTTAATAAAAAGACACGTTAAAACTGCAATCTATTTATTCGTTACACCTCCTGGACAAAACTTCTCTTTCATTCCATCCTCATATTAAATCCAGTGGGAAGTAGAAGAGGATGTGTTGGATGGAATAGGGAAGTTTTTAGTTTCCTTGGGATTATGGCATGTACCGACATTTGACATTCTGGACTTCATCCGAAGATCAGTCCACTAGGCTTAGGCGTCAAAAGTATTTTACGATCACCATTAAATGAAGTACTAATAATAATAATTTTATAAACGTCAATGAATTTCCAATTTCCAAAACTACTAGGTTTGTTATTTTCATGTACCTACAATTGCGAAATAAAAATCTTTTCGAGCATTGCAGACTGCAAAACGCTGCGTTAAAAATCTACATTTTTGCTTCACAAACTGAACACATCTATTAATTTGTATCATCACGTGGTAACATCTAATGCCAAATTATGTAATTTTGAAGAATTTAATTATAATCGCTTTTCTCTACAACAAGTAGCTACATTAATGAGTTATAAGTTGATTATGACAATATAACGAAAGAGGTGAACCTCGTCAAGACTGCTTTTAACAAATTTTTAACAACAAATAGGTCCAAAACTACAAAAAATTAAAAAGGTGTCCACACAAGATTTATTCCACATTTTCTTTTTAATTTGGTATATACTTTGGTACATATTATATGCTCATGGAATTACGATTAGCTTCAGAAACTGGAAACAACATCACGTAATGCCGGGTTTCCACCAAACGGACAAAACAAGAAACAGAAACAAAAACTGTTTTTCTCAACAAACAGAGCAATGTTTTATAAAAATTTTGTCGGATTTCCCATCTCGGTACATCAAAGAAAAACAATTTAATTTTAATTTTGAAAAAAGAACTGCTTTTTTTAAACTGTCCCTTTGGTGGAAACCTGGCTTAATAGGAAGTGTTTTGATAATATTTCTCAGTGTTCGATATGAGCTGATGAGATAAAGCTAATTTCAGCAAAGGCTATTTTCGTATAGCAATAAATGTTACATGCATATTTATCAAAAAAAGTTTATCAACACACAGTGGTTCTGTCGAGAACTGTCAAGAAACACCTTTAGATAATGAGTTTCGAGTGTTAAGAGAATAATCAAGTTTGTAGGATAGAGACTCTAGGTTATTTAAACTTCATTAACGAACAGAATAACTTTGTTACTATAGTAGACTATATTTAAATAAGAATTAGATCTTATCATTGTCTTCCTTCATAAATAAAAACATTAATGATTCTGTATATCTTTAACTTAGGTTAGGTTGGGTTTTAGCGTTCCTACGAAAGAAGAAATTAATGATAATTTACATATTGATATTAAATGTGTGTAGAATCCAGAATTGAACGACGTAGACATATAATCACTGTTACATTCATAGGTTATGTTAGTTCTTTAAAATCTACTCGTCCTATTCTATCAGCCGACAAATAGTTATTTATTATACAAGACGATAACATTGTACTTTATCTTAGAGAGCGATTTTAGCGTCGAGGCGTCGGCCGAGACGCTAATAAGGTCGAGAAGATAATAAAATGTTATCGTCGTGTATAATACAAAATTTTCTTCTATAGCAAATGTTAAAGAAAAACCAATTATAAAGCAAAACTACTTACAAATTAAATTATTATCAATGACAATTTAAAATGTCAGTGAATATTTTGAGTTGTCACTATGGTGTCAAAATCAACAGTAATACGTTTTAATTCATTCATTTCGAAAAAATCAAAATTTTTTGTCTACCCTTGCGGATAAAGTGCTACTTTATCTACCCTTGCGGTTAAAGTGCTACTTTATCTACTATTTTGAGTTGATAAAAGCACACTTTAACATTTGCTATAGAAAAAAATAGTAATATTTAATTTATTTTTTTACTCCATTTAATTAGGTATGCTATAATTATTTTCAGAAGACATGCTTTTTCTCTCCCTCGCCCTTAAAGGAGGTGAACTTGAGATAGAGTGAGTGTTACACATTGACCTAGTAAAAATTAACCAACCATAATTTTCCCAAGTATCAAGCACATTATATCGAATTAAAATTCTTTAAAACGAGTTTTAACGTGAATATATGATTTAATCAAGAACAGGTCATTTAGGATTAAAATATCCGAAAATTCACCATATTAATAAAAAATTCATTTCGTTACCTACACTACTTATTACTCAGGTTGTATTAATTCAGATTTAGAGGGAAATTACAAAATGGCCTACACTTTCAATCAAACAAAATAAATCCACCATCGCAACTTGTTGTCGTAAAATGAAATGCGGCTGCAAAACCTGTTGGTTCATGTATTTTAATTTTTAATCCAGTACGTGTTTCGGGGCCTTTTCTAAACCACAACCGTTTGTAATACTCTAGAGATAAAATACACACATGCGCTAAAAGCTAATTGTGTGTCATTTTATATATTTTATCGGGTTATTCAATGTATAATTCTGTGTTCCAATATATTATGCATGCTGTTCCTTGTTCCAGTGCACTATCTACATGTCAATTTATTTTTTGTCGGGAAGATTCACTTCATACTTCAAATTTATAACCATGCAACGTGCAACTTCTTCGTATATAGACACATCAAGTTTAATCAAGTGGTGCATCTTCTAAATTGGTGCCTCCAAACTGTGATGCGAATTGCTTTCTGGGGTATTTCGTCTGAAACTGGAGCCGGATATAATTTTATTAGCTTATGGTATGATGCACAGTGCGCCAATATTGGATCACATGATAGTAAACTTAAGTTAGCGAAATAAACTTTAGATCATTAAACAAGCTTAATTAATATTTTATTTGCAAATAAATTGAACGAAAGGGTGCAAATTTGTACGTTAAATTAGCGTTTAGCTATCATAAAAAGTTGTACAGAAAAGATGAAATTTCGAACTTTAAAGATCATACTAACTTGGTTGGGTTGTAACTATTGTAATGGGGCTGTAAAAGATAGTTGGAGTTTCGGGTTTAATCAAAGCTGCGAACACTATTTTCATTTAATTACATCATAATATTAATCTAATTAAAAGGCTGTGCGCAGCGCGGGATTTATTGCTGTTTATTTCCGAACGGATTTATTTCATTTAATGGAAAAGCCTAAGATGTGCCTCGGCTTTTTATATTCCGTAGACGTCGTGTAAAAGTCACGTATAAGGTGAGAGAAAATTTAATTACCAAAATTTCGATACTACTTTGAGCCATTTTTTTCCGATACGATCGTGACATTCATCCATAACAAGATTATCTTAGTTTTATTGCGGAAAAACAATATATTTAATGAAATAATAATAAAGTAAATACACTTTTATTATTACGAAACATCTTTATGTGTTGCTGTTTTACATTGCTATAAAACCGTGTTAAATTTATCACTTTTGGTATGCTTCATTCAGTAAGAAACGTTGTTTTATAGAATAATTTGAAATTCAAATACAACAAAAGTGTTCTCAAATTATATCAATGGTACGGGGAAAATTTAATGAGCATTTTTGTGCTGCTCTTTTATTGATCTCTTGTGTCAGAAATTTGATAACTAAATATATGTACAAGGTGTTTCCAAAGTCAGTGGATTATTTTTTTAAGCTGATCGTATTAAATTATTTGTTGCATCATGCGGTAATTTATATAAAAAAAAGGATTTATAATAGAGATTAATTGCATGTTCCTCTTTGGTACTGGAATTTTGAAATTAATATTGTTCTTCCAATTACAAATTAAGTAATGAACTTAAATATTTCAATAAGTCTATTTTTAATCTAGATTTAGTGAAAAAATAACCACTTGGTTCCACGTTTTATTCATTTTTATTAATTTTCTTTGACTTTGATTAGAAAAAGTGAAAAATTAACTAGCGAAATAAAAATTAATAATTGACTAGATACTTAAAATAATTAGTCAGAATTCCATATAGTATTAATTTCTACAACTATTTCACTTCGCAGAGTAGATGTAGATAGATGATGGTAATTTACATACTAGGTATATAATTTTCCACATATAACTTTTTCCTTACTTTTGATACTTCATTAAAATTTGTTCTCATCAATCTGGAAAACCCATTTTAAAACAAATTATCAGTGCTTTTGCATTCCTGTCACTGACAATTATGAAAAAAATATGATGTAGCATTATCAATGCTGTTACATTTCATTTGTAAAACCTTTCGGTGCTTCACAGCGATTTCAACATTTCCGGATTTGAAATATGAGTAAAAATTGATTGATGACTTGATGGCTATTAGTAGTTTCAAATCGGGGCAATAAATGCGAACAATTTTTTAAGCGTATGTTTATTAGCAGATACTTTTTTACTTAGTTTTTTGTTTTTTGGGCCTTGGTTAACTTTAGTTGATGACTAAAAGTTATAATTCGAATCGTTTCTATGGCCCTTATAATTTCAAGTTCGTTTGGTTAGAATAAATGCTTCAAAATGTATGTAACAGTACAATAAAAATTAAACCAATGCATACATTGTTATTTCTGGTATTTATGATAGATTAAGTATTGTTTTCGTCTCATTGCTGCACTAAACAAAAATTTTAAAGCAGAAATGAACGTTTTTGAAGTAATAGATTATGCTTTAACATCAAATGGACTGTTGCTCCTCGTCATTAGTATTTTATAATCTCATGTTGCCTACTCTAAATACGGCAGATTAAATTGGTGTTCGAGTTGGAATTGCGTTATATTAACACAATAATCCAAATAAACAAAATTTTTGCATATATGCACAGACAAACAATTCGTTAAAAACCTGTCAGATTATAAAAGGATTTGGATTATATTACAAATATGAACTTTTTTAGTTATGTTTAGTTGTAGAAACCGACTACGTATAGCCAGCCCTACTATTTTTTTACACCCTGTATATTTGATGTTTCCTACTTAATTATAATATTTTTGTAACAATTTTACTTAACCAAAGAAGGAAGTTATTGTCAGATTCGGAAATATAAAGGTAAGTTTTAGATTCAGTGTTCTTATAGTCCAGAAAAAATAGACTTTATCTACTACCAATTCATAATAGCCTTGATTTGACATTAATTTGAGTAAGGTAAGTTAGATTATTACGCAACATGTGTTTTAAAGAAATCATTACCACACTGAAATTTCAACAAGAAAATTCTTTGTTACAAGTATTTATAACTTAATTTTTACAATTTAGTATCTTTGTAGGAAAGTTTATATTTGTAAATGTCTAATTATAATATAATATATATTGTTTAATTCTTTAAAATTTGTGATTAACATTGAGTAATGACACTTCATACTCTTAAGTTTGATTTTTTGAAACCTGGAGAATTTTATAATAGCGTATCTACCTAGAAAAAACCCTAACTTCACGTTAGATAACTGAAAAAATTTTTAGCTTTATTTTATAATAAATTAGTTTTATATTTAAATAATAAATATAACACGGTCCACGTCCCAGATTTTTTGGTGTATAAATTGTTTAATTATTTGAAAATTTATAATTCAAATTCATTGTTGGGTAGCGCTGGCTAGTTTTTACACAACTTAGGTTAGGTAGTCCAGTACGTCAACTTGACAACTACTGAGCAATGTCGCTGGAGATAAATTCAAAATTCATTTTTAATTATTTGGACGGTAGAAGATAAAATCTTGTATATTACACGTGGGATATACACACATTAACATATTCGTCTGATTACAGAACTCGTCTACGACTCGTTCTGCAATTTCCAGACTCTTATGTTAATGATGTTCATATCCCACTTATAATATAAATAACTATTAACATGGAAAAAAATTGTTACAGGCTGAATTTTTGCATGCACCTTAGTATTATAGTCCTCAATAATGTGTGAAAGTTCCCCATCGATTTGATGGCTGCTAACTGAGTTACTCGAGGTCAAAAGTCGCGATAAACAGTTTTTTGCAAATATTTCGAGAACGGCGACCTTTGTTGAAAAAAATATAGAGAGCTAATTTTTAGCTGAGGCAATTTGCTATAAAAACTTATTCAGAAGTTTTTTTGTAGGGGCAATCGTTCACGAGATAGAGCGTTTCAAAAACTAAGAACGAAGAGGACTTACTTCACTACGAAGAATAACGACTGATCTTAGAATATGAAAGTTGGATAATGAATTATTATTCAATATGTATATTTATGGCGTTTTTTATTTATTTGTGCATTTATTGCATTTATTTGGACATTTATGATACAGTAATTAACTTTCTTCAGTTTCGGAGAGCGATTGTTCCGTCACCAAAGTTTGGACGAGGAAAGACGATGGATCGATGTCGTTATCGATCTCGTTATCAATATTAAAATTTTCCATGTTCATACATGTTTGGCCATTACATGGCTACAAACTACAGAACAGTTCAATTCTGCTTTCCGCCGACATCCACAATCGAAATGGAGAAATTGATCCTCACGACTGGGGATGGGTACTACAAAATAATATTTTAGAGCCAGTTACAACTCTGCTCCAAGCCGCTCCTGATGCATTACTCAATACAGTATTTTGTAAGTGCAAGAAAGGCTGTGGTTCCAATTGTGGATGTCGGAAAGCAGGATTGAACTGTTCTGTAGTTCGTAGCCAATGTAATGGCCAAACATGTATGAACATGGAAAATTTTAATATTGATAATGAGGAGATTGATAACGACATCGATCCATCGTCTTTCCTCGTCCAAACTTTGGTGACGGAACAATCGCTCTCCGAAACTGAAGAAAGTTAATTACTGTATCATAAATGCCCAAATAAATGCAATAATTGCACAAATAAATAAAAAAACGCCATAAATATACATATTAAATAATAATTCATTATCCAACTTTCATATCCTAAGATCAGTTGTTATTCTTCGTAGTGAAGTAAGTCCTCTACGTTCTTAGTTTTCGAAACGCTATATCTCGTGAACGATTGCCCCTACAAAAAAACTTCTTAATAAGTTTTTATAGCAAATCGCCCCAGCTACAAATTAGCTTTCTATATTTTTTTCAATAAAGGTCGCCGTTCTCGAGATTTTTGCAAAAAACTGTTTATTGCGACCTTTGACCTCGAGTAACTCAGTTAGCAGCCATCAAATCGATGGGGAACTTTCACACATTATTGAGGGTTATAATACTAAGGTGCATGCAAAAATTCAGCCTGTTACAATTTTTTTCCAACTCAGCCTTTTTTTTCGTCTATTTTTCCTGGACTATTAAAAAAAAAAGTAAATCCCTTAATCATCTTGATCTCGGTGTTCATCGAATATCTTCTAATTAATATCATGTAGTATTTTTTCAAGTATTCCATTCGGGTAAAATGATTGCTCTTATTCAAGCTTCAGAAGTAACATAACTTATTTTTTAGTTCACGTCATGCAAATACTTCGCACTATTATGTCAACCACTTCAGAAATTTGCCTAGGTCTTCATTTTTCCTCAATATTAATATTCAGATTTTTTCAGATAAACCATAAAACTTTATTTACAACCCAGTGCGCAACTAGGCAACCAGTTTGTAAATTCAACAATGTAGTGAAATCCAAGTTAAAATTTACGACTTGCTGCTCTAGTGGAGGCCATAAGTTGAAAAGTGCTGTGCTAGAAACGGCTGTATATGATAGGATATTCTCCGTTTTACTTCATAGCCTTGTCGATAAATTAGAAAATCATATCGCCCAGCAGTCCGGTTGGTCGTGGCGGCGGCGGCGGCGGCAGGAGCACAGTGGCTTCGGCAATGGTATTGCTGCTGCAGTATCTCCTGCTATAGCCTAGTCACGCCCCGCAGGATAAACTGCAGCCTGCAGAAACGATAGTGGAGGGATATTAGGGAATATCACGTAGGGTTGTGTGAACACAATATAACTAAAACGGATATTGTATAGAAAGTACAAAAAAGGTGCGCCTCTCGACCCTCGCCGTGTTTGATGTATGTATACTGTCGTCTTTGAGTCGCTTGCAATAAATGGCTTTCGTGTAAAGTCAAAACGACTGTATTATAAGTGATAATAAAGACCATAAATCACTTTTGCTATTAATTGTGAAAAAAGCGATATTACGTTTTTTATTACCCTGGTATGAGAGAGAGGTAATCAGTCAATTTTAATTATTTCAGTATGTACGAATAATGTAAATTTACTTTTTTATGGATACACAGACATTACATGAATGTAACAATACAATAAGCAAATTCGAATGCATATGCGAACAACAAAAATGCATTTTAACCACTTGCATATTTTGCATGGGATTGAGAATTCATTTAATACAATGTAGGAAATCCACATCTGTTTTGAAAATGTTATTGGTTATGTAATATGTGCAATTGTGTATGTATGTAAATAGAAAATACTACATTGAAGTTACAATGGCCTGAAAATAAGTAAAAATATCTGATGTGCCCAACACATGACTTTTCGACCCTCGGATTCAACTATCAAAGCGCGCTATGAGAAATATAAAATGTTTTAGGAATATCTCGTTTTTTTGACGGAATTTCAAAAAAAAAGTTCAAACCAAATTTGTTCAAAATTCAATTCTAAATCAATGTTAAAGAATAAAAAAATTTCATAAATTGTTTATTTTTCAAGATATTCCTAAAAAACCTAAAAATGTCATCAGGTAACTGTCACTTGTTTTGGTGCTAGATGAAAAACATTGAATGTGGCACCCACAATTTTGTTCAAACTCTTAAATATGAAATTTGAATCACATCCGATAACTCGTTTTTGAGTTATGGTGGATACAGACAGACAGACAGACATCATGGCGAAAATGGTCAAAATGGATTCAGGGTCCCTCAAAACGTGTAAATCCATCAAAATCTCGAAGTCGAAAAAAATCACGATTACTATACTTCCTTATACTTCGTATAAGAAAGTAAAAATAATAATAAGGCAGGAATAAACATTCACTAGGTATTTTGGTAAATTGCACAATAACTGACGGATTGGCTATTAGGACTTAAGTGAATGGCCTTTTATACCTAATCGAAAAATGAATAAATATTATCTGTCTATATATCTATTTCTAAGTAGTAAAACTGATCACTTCGACGACTCTATGTTTTTTCACTGTTTCTGTATCACCTGCTATAAACTGTGCATTCCTAAAAATTGCTTCGCTGAAGGAAAGCTTTTTTTGTTTTGTTTTATTGGCTTTTTTGATATCTGGAAATTAATAACAGTTTGTTAAAAATTGAGGGAACTGAATGGATTATTGACAATATTTCAATTATACGCTTTACATTTTGACCTTATGATTTATGGTATCAATTATCATACACAAACACATAACAGAAACACTACACATTTCATATTATTATCCTTTAATCTCTTGTTGTGGTTATATCATGTTGATCCTGTTTCTATATAGGTACAGTGTGAAAATTTATATTGGTATAATAGGTATGCATTCTGTAATATAAATGTCGAAAATGGATTAACAAATACTTAAAAAAAGCCAATTTTTAGATAGGTTATTGTAAAAGTCACGTGATAGGTGTAGTGATGTGGTGAATCATCTTGTTAAAATGAAAAAGTAAACTGAGATGAGTTTTTAACACAAGAAAATCCTGAAAACATATTTTCAAACAATTTGGTTATATTTTGTAGAAAATTTTGTTTTTATAATTAATGCAGACATTGTGATTCCTTAAATTGGGCCATATTTACAAGGCACATCAGTATAAATAACATCACAAATTTGGAACCATTAATAGAAGTTTTCCCAAATTTTCGAAAACAGCATGGAACGAGTTTAATATACGTTTATAAAAAGATATAAGCGTACCAATCTCGGTGTCAATGAAAGGAAAACGCAACCATCGTTTGAGAGTTGAAAGATCTGAATTGTCTTTTTGTAAATGAAAATAGTCTGATATTTTTCTTAGTACAAATTTGTTTTTGTGCACAGATGTACTTTTTGAAGTAATACAAGTAGGTAATCAAATCTTGCTCTTCGAGTAATAAATCAATTCTATTCGAAACATGATAGATAGAGTCAAAATTGGATTCTGAATAAGTTTTTCTTCTTCTCTTTTCAAATTTGTAAAATCTAGGAATCTCTCTGTAATTCAAATAGTAGAAAATGAATCATCATAGATGAATGTATCATCTGTACCCCCTACAGATAGTTTCCTTTTTTAAATTTTTTTCATATCTCTCACTCTCTTTGTCATCATAACTGACAACTTTACTGATAGCTGTATGTAAACAAGGCATTAATTCTAAGAAAAGATAATTAAATTAAAATTAAATGAGGTATGAATAAAAAATATTTTACATTACTTCTATATGAATACCTAAATATTGACAATTCAGTCAATTGTAACATGTATTTATTTTTTATAAAATTATGAATAATATTCAGCTTCAATTAAAGGAATATTCTATAATCCAAACTGTTAAATTATTGTACCTAATTCAATGTTTGAAAAAGTAATAACTGCCTATTTATCTTCACAGCGTTTCCGAATAATAATGAACTAATATCGTCGTTGCAACTACGAAAAATCCCACAATATATGTTACAATTTAAACCAGTCTAAACTACTGATGTTTTATTTAATTGTAGGCACTTACTTAATGGATTAATGGCCTAGTTTCTAGCAGATACTGCTAGTGGTAAAATAAAAATAATTCTATAGTTGTTAACGATTACTCGGAATTCCGCTTCGGTTTTCTAACAATTGTGGTATGTACAGAATGCCGCAGTGGTCGTTTAATAAATGCATTTTTGTCTAGAGATATTAATGTTTTTGCATTTAACCTAACGTTTTTGTAATTACTTAAAATTTATATGGGCGCTTAACTCTGAAATAAATGCTTCAATTTTCTTAACGACCCAATCGCTTTAAAACTGCACATTATTATTTGACTTCTGTAGATATTCCTATTTTATATAGCTTTCAAGTATTTCTTTAATTTCATTAATTGAGCGGTAAAAATTTTGATAGAAAAAATTAGTTTTTATAAATATTGATTTTTACATTGAAGTCGTTTCGCTGCACCAACTTTTCACTAAAAACTCTTCTAGAATAAGTACTTGCATAATTGAAGAGATTTTCAGGTCGAAAATTAAAAAGTCTATTGTAAAATTAATCATTTACAATGAAGACCAAACTCCAGGTAATTTATTTTTTACATGTAATAGATGTTATGTTGTCACAAAGTTAAATAAAAGTCATTATAACAACCCACCATAACATTTCCTTTTGTGTTTCCGAGTAGAAATGATAAATAAATTATAAAGCAAAATTCATTGTCTCTGCGTGTCACAACAAAATCACAAACAAAACCAAATATTAATTAGCATTTCTCTGTGTTCCTATATCAGCGAACACAAATTATAATTAATAAGTATTTCAAATGAATTATTGAAGCAGCAATTTCTGGAGATATGAAACTTGTAATTAGTACAGCCAGTAAGAGATAGTGGTGTCAGAATTTCAGATAATTAATACGATAAATTCTCCTATGTTCTGCACCTCCCCCGTTAACTTCGACACAATCATGTAATAATAATCTTTATCAAAACGTGTGTTCCGAGGTTTAAACGCCCAAGAGATGGGTATGTATCGACAAGGCTGCAACGGCAACCCTTTTTGTAACTGTATATGTATATAGTACCCTTTAGGGTCTGAATGTTACATATAAGATTCGTTAATATCCTTTTGGTTCAAAGTAACTGTCCATACACTTGTGGCTTAAATTCTACTTGCATTATTTTAGCTTTTATGATGGACTATGAAGTGTTGGTGGGTATTAAATAGAATGAAACTTTTACAATACTTTTTTGCTTATCTTTTCATGGAAATATGGAAGACATCAAACTTATTGGTTGGATTCTTACCTGAAACAAAAAAAGCCTTAGTTGATACCTTCATTTAAATATGTTGCAAAATAAATATACAGTACAATAATTGTTGGATAATGTACAAGATGTGTGATTTTATTCCAAAATATATCTATATAATTTTCGAGATATCTACAAAACGAGCTGAGGTTTTCAGCAGGATCAAGAAAAGAATTTAGAAACACAAGCAGGAATAGTTTCAGATATTCCTGTTTAGGTATACTTCGATGCTAACAACAAATATACTTTTCAAGATATCTCGAAAACGATTAGAGTTTCTGAGTTGGGGAAAGAAGCAATAGGTTCCGACATTTTATTAAATCCTGAATATCCCTCAGATGACAACCTTTACAGGAAGAAAATAGCACACTGACAGCTGACCAAGAGCAAGAACACGTTTCATAGGCAAATTTTCAATTATTCTATTGATAATTGAATCAATATTTGAACTATATCCAGATTCAGGAAGTTTAGGAGCATGAAGAATATGTTCTGGGTTAGAATCTCATTTTGCAAGAAAATTTGTTGAAAACCGATATGAATGTCGATCGTATGCAAAGTATATAGTATCCTCTGGAAAAAATTGTACTGATACATAATATTGAACCTCATCATATGTAGTTTATTCAAACATTTCTCCATATGGACCATGTCGTAGAAGTATTTATTTTAATTCAATTAAGCACGAGTGGGAGTTACTCCAAAGACAAATTTTAGAAAAGGCAAATTTGGATTCCGAGATTTTAACATTTAGGAGACACAATAAATGTTTACAGGTCTATAGACAGCATGATGGTTGACAATACCTCAAGAAGGTTTAAGAATGTTATTACTAGGAAGCAGATATAATGTAGGGCTATTAATGAAGGTGGTTAATATGTACAGTTAATAGAGGGAGCTCTCTTGAATAGGATGGTACCTCCAATTAACTAAATATTTAAAAATCCTCACAAATCTCAGATTCAATATAAATATTTTGCTTTCCTGTACTTATTAGATTTACTAACCCTTTAGTTTTCATGTGACCTCATTTGTATAGAAGTACCTAAAAGATTCGCAATTGACCTTTTTCTCAACACACTGCGCATGTGCCGCCGTCATTTTTAGTGCCGCGAAATTTGAAATGTGCGGACACTTTCATTCAAAAAGTCAAGCCCGTCAAAGGTTTTACGAATTATTTTTAATGAAAATGTTGTTGATGGTGCCGATCTTGTACACGAAACCGTAGAGGAACGTACCTGTGTTGCTTTAGGGAGATTTTTACAATGTCGCGATTTGCGAATTGGTGAAAAAAAGCGGAATTGGTCGAAAGGCAGGTTAAAATATTTTTTGTTTACATCGTTTTTTTCAATCGCGAAATAAAATTTTACTTTAAAAATCCGTTAAAAAATTAGTACTATTGATAAGGGGGAACGATTTATAGAAAAAAAGATCAATTCTTCGTATTTGTCGTTTATTTGCTTTGGTTAAATTTGTTAAATATATATTTGATTGAGGATTATCCGTCGTCGTCGTTTTCAAGGGGGTCGGGAAATGCTTCTGATGAACCACTACTGGAAAGTGCAAAGAGCAAATGTATGTGTCCTTCTTGACGTCGTCAATGCGCCGAAACCGCATGTCACCTCGAAGACACGATTTCACCCATGATTTGCACTTAGAGCACTTGGCGCAGTTTTTGATGTGTTTTTGTATTTTCACAGTCTCAAGAAGCTTGTTCCGGTACGTGGTACATGGTTTGGCAAATCGTATGAAATAATATAATCCGTACCCATAAGATTTCAAACGAGAGTTGCTTTTACAAATTCCTTAACAGCACGGCATATGGGCCCCTGGATGATGTTTCGAAGATGAATCACTCATTTTCTACCACCAAACTTCGATTCACAAGTATATAAGATGATGACTCCACTTTTTTTAAAAACAATAACAAAAATTTCCGTGTTTTTCGAAGAAACTTAGAACGAAAACACGACACGCATCTTTGACAATTTATATTTGACGAATGTCAGACCATATTATTGTTCATTGCAAAATAATAAACTTATTTTTTTTTTAATTTCTAACACAGCATCTTCCACTCTCCCAAAATAGCAAAAATATACTTTCCTCTAGTAGGTATATAATGTAACAAAAGCATGAAATGTAGATTTTTTATATAGCATTTTTCGTAAAAGAAAATGCATGAAATTCCAATGATTTTGCATAGTGGCTCGCTCGAGATGTCCGCACATTTTGAAATTGGCGCCACCAATGCGCAATGACATTTTCGATAAATAAAAAGGTTTATTGCAAAAAGTTGATTATATATTTTTCTTAATTTTTGTTTTACTATTTAGTTTGCTTTTTATATATAAAATAAAAGATGAAAGATTTAACTGCATGGCCAAATCAATGATCATTAATTTAATGATAATTAATAAACTGCAAATAAAAATTGTATCGTATACCTATTTAATGTATTTGTTTGTAGTAGCATAGAATCTAAGGTGCATTAGATGTAATAAAAAATAAAACTTGATGTAGCTCTGAAAAAATTATGAAAGAACCAGATAAGTGTCAGAAAAAGCAACATGACTTATCCCTGTACAACATAATCCGATATAACATAAGGAAATCGATGTTCCACAAACAATATAACATTATTTTATTTGAAATAAAACGCCGCTCATAAAAAATACGGTGGTAGTAGTAGTGGTATTGTTAGTGTTACTTCAGCAATAAATATTAATGTCCGACATAATGCTAAAATATCTAAAAATAAACCAGACAAAACATGACATAATACGACCAAATATATTGGAAGGATGCGGATAAAATGTTCACCCGAAAATCCGTTCTAATCCTGACATTTCTCAGTTCTTCCGTGAACTTACAAAGATAAAACTAAGACTTTACTATTGAGAGACTTTCTGAAAGTGTATGTTTCTCACAAAGAAGACCCGACCTACAGATTAGGGGGCAAAAAGGCCACACCTAAGTGATTCATAATCTTGTTGGACAACGCTGTTCGAATGCACCTAATTATTCGATGCAGCTAGAGTTGTAATGTTGCATGAAACTATTGGGAAGCCGAATGAATTTCCATGGGAATTTTATTGTTTTCCGTTCGGTAAGAATTTAGATTTACGTTCGAATAGTTTCCTCAGTTTTGTACCGACAACAATGCAAACATAACGGCACTATTGGTTTGCTCCAGTTGTTTGTTTTCGCAGTGTAGTTGGTGAAGCAATGCGAACTTCTCAGAATTTAATACTTCAAGCAAGAAATTCGTTAATGACAACAAGGCATGTTTGTGTGATTATACGCATATTATAAATTCCATGTTGAATTTGGAAAATGCCGATTATGGAACTGCTTCACAGCCGCCATTTATTACATTAATTTAATTGCGCTATATATTTATACGAGCTATCGCTTCTTTATAGCATGGAGAGGAAACAGCGCGCCCATTATCTATGAAATCCTTTAGTTGTTCGTCATATTGTTACAAAAAATTTGATAGACGAAGTTTATGACTACAAAAAAAAAACACAGCGCTTGCATAACCATAAAACGTGACTTTATTTTAGGTTTACATCATGCTTAAAATGATAAATTCCTGTAACGACTTGACAAAATTTGATGTGCTACAACACAGACAAGTGCATATAGTGTAATAAAAACTGCAGTATTTTGTGAAATTGTTGGAATAGCTTTTATTTATTGGAACAATAAAACGCGTGTTTAATCAACAATCATGTCAATAAAGTGGTCCTCGACCACTTGGTTTGTTGGGAGGTAGTGGTGTGTTGAGAGTCTGTGACAATGGAGTAACATGACAACGGCGATCGACACGATCATTTGAGAGTCGGCGGTCCACTTCACAACACAAAACTCATTTGAACTAATCAATACTTAAACTATAGTTTGTCTATAATTAAACTTCTACTTCACCGATATTTCGTAATTAATTTTACAGAATTCCATTAGCTTGGTCCTTATAAAGTACTTTGTAATGTGTCAATTTCCATTGTACACCATCGTACAGCCAGGCCAATGGGTTCAAATATGATATATTAATAATACTGTAAAGGTAAATTTACGATATTATTGCTTTAAATTATATTACTCCAAATTAATATTGGTGAAACAACTGTATGAGAAAACGAATAGGTGTACCTCTATTAAAATCAAATACCTAGAATCTAATATCGGATTTGGCTTTGTAATATAATACTACTGTGCCTTCTTTTAAAAATGATAGACCGATACTAACCATAATAAAATAATTTAAAGTAGCCAGGCAATCTTTTAACAGAACTGGAATAAAAAAATATTCAAAATTGTGAGAATTACAATAAAAATTGAAAATGTTCTTCACTAGATTCTAAACAGATTAACACTGATCAGTAATACCTCAAATGTTATTCATTCGAAGTTGTGACTGTTGTGAGACAAAATTCATAAAACCAAAACCATTTTCAATGGTATATGTATCTCAGAAAGAAATCGCCCTACGTCCCCTAAGTATATTCGTATAAACTTTTAGTTTTAAGGTGAGGTTTACCAACGACTGTTAAAGTCCGACTACTTAAAGTTGGTACACCCTTATAGCTAGATAATTACTATTATTTACTTTGGATTAGGATTTATAAAATAATATGTTAGCAACAGGTACATTGAGGAATGTGTTAAAATCACGTTCCTGGCAATTTTCCATCCATGTATACAGGGTGTCCCAAAATTAGCCTGCCAAAATGTACCAGCTGATTCTATGTTCAAAAATAATACAAAAAGTTCCAATAAACATAGGTTGAAAAATGCTTCCTAAGGAGGCGACAGCCTCCCGAAAGGGGGACCCCAACGAGGAGTTTTCTGTAATATCTTTGCAACTGTTTGAGGTAGATTCATGAAATTTGGTGAGTTTGAAACTTTTATAATTTGCCACATATTTCTTTTTCCAATTTTCAGAAATTTTGCCAGGAGCGTCACATACAGGGTGAGTGCTGGGTATATTATGCCCTATATTTTTTGTGTGGATAATTTTTAAATTTTTTATATCAAATTTTGAAACTTGGTTTATTTTTACACAAAAAAGGTAGTCTCATGCGATCTTTGTATCTTAAACCGTTTTCGAGTAAAATCGTTTTGAAAAAAGCACGTCCATAAAAATTAAACTAATAAAAATAATCACAAAACTAAAATTTATCAAAAGTAGACAATAGATTAAAATTTATAGGTATTTATTACTTCGTTTAGCATTTCTTCGTCAAATATTAATAATAAAAACAAAATATCAAAATCAAAATTTTTTTTTCAATTTTGTGATTATTTTTATTATTGTAGTTTTTATGAATGTGACTTCTTCAAAACGATTTTACTCGAAAACGGTTCAAGATTCAAAGGTCGACTGAGACGACCTTTTTTGTGTAAAAATAAACCAAGTTTCATAATTTGATATAAAAAATTTAAAAATTATCCACAAAAAATTTCTGAAAATTGGAAAAAGAAATATGTGGCAAATTATACAAACTACAAACTCACCAAATTTCATGAATCTACCTCAAACAATTTTAGAGATATTACAGAAAACTCCTCTTTGGGGCCCCCCTTTTGGGGTGCTGTAGATCCCTTAGAAAGCATATTTCAACCTATATTTATTAAAACTTTTTGCATTATTTTTGATCGTAGAATCAGCTGGTTCATTTTGGCAGGCTAATTTTGGGACACCCTGTATATTAATTAGAACAAATTTCCAATTATCCACTTTTAATATTAAGAGATAAGTTTTATTATCTAAAATATTAAAAACTAAGTGATATGTTCTTCGATTAATGAAACCATTTTGGCTATTCTAATCACACGTAAATATTCTCTTGGAATTTTATTTTAAGGCTGTCGTACACTGGCTTCTAGTTTGTGACCAAATTCTTTCTCATATCAAATCAACGCAATTTTTTAGTTTACTTTCTGTGTTTATCCAATCAAATAGATGAGAAGATCAATTACAGATTGTTATTTATTACAAGTATGGAAGTGAGGCAAGAAAATGATAATTGTATAAACAGGATATTTCTTCATCTCCTGAAGAAATCATCTATTTTTTTACCAAAAATAGATGCAAGACCATAATCATTAGTTACCACTACCAGTATAGTACTGGTTAATGATCTGATTAGAAACATGATGTACGAGATTGCAATAAATTATATGTGTTTATGAAGTGACGCTCAAGTGACTGACAAATGATTTTAGTTACTTAACAGTCACAAATCAGTAGGTCCATATATCGCAGGTCTTAATATTACCATGAAAGTTGGCCATGAACGTTATTAAGGTAATCCGAAAGGTTTTTTTATGATTAGGCCCTACCAGTTGTATCAATAGGTTAGTCTATTTCATCAGTTTCACACTTAAAATACATATAACTGAAGTTAGGTTAGGTTATAATTTACAAAATTCACACATGATAACATTAGTTTATAGATGAAGGCCACCAGGATTTCTTTACGTGTTCACTTCTTGACGTACTAGAAAAGGCTGTTCGTTTCTCATATAACCAAGTTACACTTCATGAGTATATTACTCGTACTTTTACCAAAATGGAATTCAACTCTAATTAACAACTCTCACGAAGCGGACTTAACCTTGACTTAAGAAGTATGATGAGGACGAAAATGTTAAAAGGAGAAACTTCGTGAATTATTTGTGAGTCTAAACGAGTTCTCATCAGTTGTAAGAGGGAGTAAACTTATAGGCCTTTATTGTTTTAATTCCTATGTCTGATTAATTATGATTGTGGACGATTCCCAGAATCTTGGAAAAAACATTGTGATTAAGGAAAAACTTCATACTTTCGTATTGTCCATAATAGTCTATAATTTTAATAATAATAACAATAATATGCTCGTATACATCCAATTCCTTTACTATGTGTGAATTTACGTATTTATCAGATAAACAATAAGTTAACTGTAACTCAGAAAACAATTTACATATAAATCAAAAATTATTTTCTTACTTCTTTACTGTTAATGCATAAAAAATACATAACTCATATTGGAATAAAATATATTCTTTCAGTTTCCTGTTTCAATATTTGAAGTAACTACTGGAGAAATTAAATTCAAACAGTATTTTCCCTGTATTTAAACATTGCGCGTAGGTTCCAGAGGAAATTCCAAACTTAATAAGTATTTTGAAGTTGTCCCCACAGCGCAAAATAACCAGAAATTTCATTAAAGAAGTTGATGTATAATAGAAATTATGCACAAGTTTCAGTAAATTAATATTTGAAACAATTTAAAGTCAAATTTATCTACGATTTGTTGATATAAATTATTTGATTAATTAAGGAAATTTCTACGTTGCTTTAACTTTATGATAAATGCTTTCTCTCATCTTTTATATTTAATATCGACCGATTAAGTTGCAAATAAAAACATTGTTGTGGTTTGCGGTTTTTTTGTTAAAATGGAATGTTCCTCAAGTTATTTCTCTTCCCTCGTACTACCAATAAGCGAAAGCGCACATGGCCTTACATAAAACAGACAAAACATTCAATTTCCACATCTTTGGAAATTTATACTTCAAATAAAGAGGAACAAAATTGCTTCCGTTTTTACATTTTAATCAACATAATTTAATGGATATTCTCACAATACACAGTAATATAAATGGCAATAAATATTCAAACATAAATTCTAACCAATAATTATATTTGCAAATTCATTTGCACATTCCTAGCATAAATTGTTAAGTTTTCGTTTGCGTGTATATCTCTTGTATGTGCCGGCATTTATCAGAGCCATCTGAATAATATCCCTCTCAAATATAATCCCAGATTTATTAGCAGTAGGTACTAATTTCATTCCACTGAACAATTTGCAAGTAAAAATTCTGCACCTCAAAAATAAGTAGGTTATCTATGCGTCTTATGTCATCATATCAAACATGAATTTGATATTTTACAATGCAATTTTATTGCAACATACACCATAATTTGGCAAACTAAACAGTATAAAATTGAAACCGACCGTAAATAAGTAATTAGAATTAAGACTGTACAGAACGGAACTACTCGACAATTCCATTGTATGTTATAAGCAACTCATTCTGTTGTGTGTAATATTGAATTAATGCTGGAGAATAATAATTTAAATAACCATTACGAATGCAACTGTTCAGGCAAACACTTGTAAATTAAATTATTTGTAAGTACAATTCTGTCTCCTGCATAAACTTCACAACTAATTGAAACTAAACCAAAAGGACTTGTGGTTTCACTACTTAGACTTGTCCAAGCGCATTAAATTACCTCCAGATGATGGTAAAAACTTTCTATAAAATAGTCATCCGTTGTATAGCTGCAAAATAAAAAACATCTCTTGATGTAATTAAAATATACCACATCATCTTCGGCTTAGTCCTTTGTTTTACAAAGCAGCGGGTTAATAATTAGAATTGGGTTATTAAAAATTCCAAACAGCCCCAAAGATTTAGTTAAATTAATAGACTTCTTTTTATCTCTCCTTTGTAATCTGCAGAAGTTTGCTGCAGCCGTTATAAATTAGTACACACAACTTTACGCAATTTTATATGATTAATAACTTGAACCTTCTTTATAATCCGGCTCTTTAACGAGTGCACCCCTTTCTTCTATATTCTTATATAATCATCGTTTATTTTTAATTGCTTCGTTTCTCTACGTTCCGACCGTCATTTCCGAATAAATGCCAGCATGAAAAGCGCACATCAACAGTACATCTTGTAAAAAATTCGTGCAGGATTTTAAGAGAAAAAACTATAAAGATATACTCTCATGATTTTCAACTAAAAGGATTTCCTTTTAAAGGCATTGTATAAATTAAGTATTCAACGGATCGCACTAAATGGGTGCTGGGGAATGTTTTGAATGATTACAAGTAGGTATCTCATACAAGAAACATGATTAAGTTGTAAAAATGAATAAATTACTGACACCATATATTTTCGTAATACGATTTTAATTGTATACTTACAAGCATTAAAGTCAGCAGGACATTAGTTTACGGGGTATCGTGACTACATTTTTAAATACTTCGTAGCTATAATTAACGTGGAATAGTTTAAGGGTGCAGGATGTAGACAAAAGGCAAAAACTAAAGCAGTGGTAATCATTGCTTTAAGGTTATTATTACGGTACAATAAACTACAATCAGATCAGTTCTTAATTAAGTTACAAAAAGTATTCACCGAATAACCCAAATCACGAATGAAAGACGAAACGATAAATATGCAAACAGGAACTAAGCTATACGAGTATTTGGAAACATTAGCCGATATGAATAGTATATTTAAATTCAAAGAAGTTGTTTTCAATATATTAAACCTGCAGATGATATTATCCATCATTTTCCTTTGCGCCCCTTTGAGCAGCAGCGAAACGTATGCGGATGCTTCAGTGGGCAGGCATAACAAATCGCTAATCATTCTGTTTGTTTCATTTTAATTTAGAGAATCCACCACGTGTCACACTTTTACTCATTGTATTGTAATAAGAAAATGATAAATTTTCCTAAACTGTTTTTTACTGATACACAAAAAAATTATAGAATACCGATTTTTTCAGATTTTTCGCTCTACTTATTTGATTAAAGATAGAGTCATGTTATTGATTTAAAACCATTTTTTTAATCGATAATGAACTTTAACCTTACTAGTAGACCACCTAATTAATGTGTAGCTTACAGAGAATTTGGTAGAAATTTGTAGGATATGCAATATTATTATTAAAATCTTATTTTATTTAGTTAGTGTTACCCGAATATTTTCTCTTGAAAACACTGCTAAGGCTGCTCTCAATACATTTTCTTGGCGAAATCAATGCAATAATTTGATTAAGAAGTTTTCGTGTATTTTTTCCATAATGCCATTCGTGTATTGATTTTTAAAGTTTTACCAATTTCTGAGTTAATTCAATATTACCAATTTAAGTTCACTTTTAAAAATCTGAATGTTCTTATTTGGTTTCGTTTTTTATTGTACCTAAATTCATCCACTAGAGTAGATAAAAACTTTATCAAATTTTTTTTTCGACATTATACAGAACACAAAAAGATTTTATCATTTCACAGTTGAATGTACAACGTTTGTTTGTAATCTATTATCACTCCCACATTTCTCTGCATCTAACATCTTTATGTAGCTAAATTTTAATGATATGAAGCGTATAATATAATACACCTGCGAATAAGGTTATATATTTTTTGCCTTTGGTGGTGGTCTTATCCTTTGCTGGAACGTCGCCAACCCCGTATAACACAATTTAAACAACAAAAACACTTTTAAATTACCTAACATCCTTGCGTTTCTTGCTGCGATTTTCAAGCATCCGCTTTACTAAAAATAACTTTTTTAAAGCTCCTCAGCGCGACGCTTATGCTAATCAACAATCATTTGAATAACCTTATTTTGATTTTAACATGAACTCGATAGAATTGTTTTACAACGTCAAGTGTAAAATTACATCCGGTTGTCGTAAAAATAAATTTGACTTGCATATTATAACACAAACCACAACATTATAATCAAAGCGCCACCAAAATGATATAATACAACTTTATTTTCGTGGTTTCGTGGTTGCTGCCGGGGAATTTTCTTGATTATATTGTGCAGATTTTTTAACAGGGCTTCTATTTTGTCAGGGAATAAAGATTGTATGTTTGGTGCGCATTATTATAGTAGAATAAAGAGGTAAAATTTTCCCTTGAACAAGCAAAAGTCAGAAGAAAGGACACAGTCTTGTGACATCAAGCCATATTTAATTAAAATTCGTTATTTTTAAGAAAACGTCTTCTTATCATCACAGCCCTAGCACATAATACAAAACTGCAGTAATATTTTAGGTATTTTTTCTTTATACATTGTTTTCTCAATAATTAAACAAAGCTTGCACTTATATGAATTTACTTAATATAAAGTTTAGCTATTCATTACTAACAGCAGTTAACTGATCAATTTCGCTCTAAATTTTAAGTTTCACAATAATTAATGGTCTTGGATTTGTAGATGAAAATTAATATCAGAATTTCAAACGAAATTAGCAACATTGCAGTTGAAAAAAAACTGCAAATAAATACGCGGTCAAGGAAGAAACAATTTAATGCAATTATTCAATCACACTAACGCTTCGGCCAATATTATAATACTAGAAAGAAACATTCATAGTCAATATCATATTGAAATTAACATTTTTTGTAAAATGTATATTAGTATATTATACATTATGGGACTAAAGTGAGTGTTTTATCCCGCACGTGAATTTTAATGCCAGAAGGCTCGTACAGTCCAATAATCACGTAAGGGATAAAATATCACTTTAGATCTGATAGCAACGATGCCAACAAAATTTTTCAATCTAGTGTCATTTTAAGTGTTGAAGTTTTAATTTTTTACTGTATGTCCCTAGGAATTTGAAATGTCACTTTATGTCCCTAGGGACTAAAAGAGACATTTTCGCCCCTGTTTTAAGGGACTAAAGTTAGTATTTTAGTTTCGGAAGTGCAAAAAATATTTTTTTCCTCTTTGTAACCATATCCGTGATGATGTATAATGGATACATAATTTTTTATGTATAACATACTTTCTATACATATCAAATTATTTCATATAAAGCTCGATTTGTTATATACAAGAGCAGTAGGTATTAGCTAATTTGAATTTTATCATTTGCACAAATTATTTTTTTTCAATAGAGCTGACGTAAAGTACGTTTAATCTAAAAATCATCTCATTAAAATTAATCTTAAAATAATTGAGGGTGACAAATGGAGGTTATAATTTTTCCTGGTCATTGTAAACTCATTAAGTTGCATTTAAAACAACATTACCATCGAGATATGATAGCTGAGATGGGTATTAATTGTCCACGTTAATAAAGAAAACCAAACAATATAAGACCTTATTATATTAGGAAGAATTAAATTACCACAGACATAGAAAAATGTCTGTGTGTATAATTAAAATGCAGCTTTTAATATTTGTACATAAAAAGATGAATTAGTGGGCGTTCTTCATGCTCAAGGCACTACAGTTTAATTAAACTGAAGAACAATTACATAAAAAATGATTGCTATACCTATATTGCCCTAAATGCTCACCAATTTAGGCCACCCTCATAACTTAAGTTGATGATATCCATTAATCAGAATTAAGTTTTTCCCTTTTGTTTAATTTGGCAATAAAATACACGAACTGCAATTTAGTTTGAAAACTTTCCAAGCGAATGTTTACACAGTCGATTGTAAAGTTTAAAGAAATATTTGACGGAAGAAAATAGTTGAGAGCGAATGGTATTATATGAGTGTAACCTGTGCGCGCAGTTACAGCGTTAATTCCTCTCGTTACGTTCTGAAATCAAAATCAGATTTCTTCGATAGAAAATGAGACATCTCGTATTCAAATAAGTCTTTGCAAACCGGAAACTTTTAACAGGCAACTTTATCTACGGCGTGGCAGCGACGGCGGCTGCAACGGCGGGTGGCGTAAGATTCATTCCAGTAATTTGATTAAAACATTTTATGTTAATCCAAGTTTTCGCTCCTCCCGTTTTCAACGGAAAGCACCAATACTACTTGCAAATAGAAAAGTACAAAATAAATATTTTAGTTGAAATAAAGTGGACGAATTAAAAGTGTAGGTATTTGCAATTAATTTAAATTGTAAAACTGAAGGTGCGACCCATCATAATTTTATGTCGTTTCAAAGAAAGCAAAAAATACATAAATACATCATGTATTTTTAATTAAAATGAGTTTACAAAATATTGACTATCACGATTTTTACGAATATCCCTCGGAATATCCATATATGATTTAAAAGTCCATCATATTTTCTTCTATATTTATCACAAAAAACAACTATTTGAAATTTCCCCCTTTGCACACAATTTGTTTTCGAATCTATACTATTGTTTATCCACACAGATGGATATTTTGTTATCGGAAATTTCAGGACATATCCGTATAAACATCAGTATAAGCTGACTCAAGAGTTTTCCACGAAAATCCTTGCAGACAAATCTTTGAAGAAACATTAGTGGACAAGGCAGTGGCGCAGTTATTTATCGTTTTTCCCCCTATTTAATATTGTAGGTCCTTGTTATGTGTTGCCATTTGTCAGCAGAAAAATATACGGAGTGTAGATTTTTAGCGTCTACTAAATATTTAGCTTCGAGGATTGAAAGAAAATAACAATTTATTGGAGTTTGTTTTCACGGCATCAGATTCAGTTTCTGCTTAAATTAAAACTTTATAAATACATATTGTGAATAAATAAGTTTAGAAAAGTTTTCTGTAAAAATTAAAGCAACATTGTTTTTTTAGAAAACCTCAAAATATTTAAAATTTATATTTAAATTAATTTCTGGTACGTTCGTTCTTTCTAAAAAATATGATCCTTAGCTATATTATATAAAAATCTACAATTTCAATAACATTTTACAAATTTATAAAGACGACCGTTTGAAAATCCATTCGAAATCTTTTTTTTTTCAATTAACTCAAGAAATTCTAAATTATCTTCCACTGTGTTGATGATTTTTTTCTTATTTTAACCAACATTGAGCACTACAACTGTAGAGCTATAAATTTTCAAGCTTGACTATGTAGAAGACTAATAATAAAAATTTATTTTTCTTAATATAAGCGCAAAAACATTCTAACTTATTTTCCATAATTTAGATTTTTTTCTTAATTAAGATAACATTAAGCTTTGCAAAACTGTATTCTTATTGAAAATCCGTTAATCCGAACTAGAGGCACGAATTTTCAAAATGAACTAGGTATGTAGAAGATTGATCCAATATTTATTTCTCTCCCATTCTCGCAAAAATTATCTAAATTAACTGCCAAAATACTGATTTTTTCTAAATAAAAGCGACATTGAGGTTTACAAAACTGTATTCGAAGTGAAAAATTGGAAATCTGGTGTGGAAGTATGAATTTAAAGTACCTAAACCATAATTATTGATGAAAAGTTTTAGTTTTTCTAATTCGTATAAAAATGATCTAAATTACCTTTCATAATGTTCATGATTTTTATCAATAATGTCACTTCGCTATATAAAGGAAAAATTCGTCAAAATCTAAGACATTCCAAATTTACATTTTTTTCGAGGAATCACTACGATTTTTAAAGCAATATCGCTTGGAAATTTCAGACTATTTGATCTAATTTAAAAGTGAAGTTATGGGTTCAGTTATTTTTTCTTTAATAATGCAAGCTGATGGGTAAAACACCAATTTTTTTCAAAAACTGACCTAACCTAACCTAAAACAGTGAATGTATAAATTTGTTTGAAAATGTTTGATTGTTCAAAAAACTTTGCAAAAATGAGGTACACTTTTGGTTTTGGTTATGTAAAAACGCAAATGTCGTCAGAATCCGCTCAGCGGTATTAAAATTGTGGCAATTTAAACAAGGCAAATGATAAAAAAATGGACATACAAAAAATTGGGTCATACTGTTTTTCAAACGTTATATTTTTGTTAGTTTTATGTGCTAAAATTTACTTGATATCAAAGCTGGATCTTCGTTTTATTGCCAAAAAAAATCAGGATGTTTTTATCTGATGATTTCAAGTGTTTTTGAGGCTTCAAAGTTGAAGTTATAGAAAAAGACTAAATTTTCGAAAGGCTGTTTTAAGAATCACAATTTTAAAATCACTGGTTTTTGACAAAAAATATTATTTATATTAAAGCGGAATGACGGCTTTATTTTGAGAAAGCTAATATATTTGTATATTTTTTGCATTTTTTTGAAGTCACAATTTGCACTTTTCAAAAATGGCATCTAGTTAGTATGATTCTTTTAAAAAAGGGCAATTTTGGAACCACTGCTTGGATTTATTTTAAAATTAACTCTGTAATATTATAATTAACTT
This sequence comes from Pediacus dermestoides, assembly GCA_963942485.1. Classification (NCBI taxonomy): domain Eukaryota; kingdom Metazoa; phylum Arthropoda; class Insecta; order Coleoptera; family Cucujidae; genus Pediacus; species Pediacus dermestoides. Next base: position 18,567,623 of record OZ012625.1, read on the forward strand.
TGTAAGTAAAAAACTTTACTACTCTACGGCAAACATTTTAATATCACTATTCTTTGATTAATTCCAAATGATCTATTTATATTAGACTCTCCTCTCACGTACAGTATATATGAAGACATAAATTGATAAATTTAATGCGAAAACTGACGAACTTTTAAAGAAGTAACGCGTTGAAGTTTCCTCCATAAAGTACTTCATCTGTACATTGTTAAAGTTATCAGAGATGTTTTACAGTCCTAACTTAAACATCAGTGAATCTATTTATCACAATGTAGTTTTAATTTGTCGGAGAAGCGAATAGCGAATTTAGAGAGTGCTAAATAATGTCTAAAATTTAATTATAAACTTACATTATCCAGTATAGTGTAGTAATCTACAAAACATCCATATCTGGCTCAGAAAAGTTATGTGATAAATACTGATATTAACTGTGCTATTTTTCAAAATCTAAATAACACCCGGCGCATTCGCCAAATTTTTAACTTGTCAACTTTATCGTATATCTACCTAGCTATCTGGTGTAATGCATAATAAATTTCCGGTAGATAGTCAAGCTAACTTGTAAAGTCATAGAATCTTATTAGAGATCTTATAAGATCTCAATTTAAGCTGGTATTTGAAGAGAATGTCGTATAATATTCCACTGCTTAATTTAATTTATACGTCTACTACCTACGCACCTTAGTTAATTACCAATGTTGCAACACCAGTACATACTCGCCTAGTTAACTTTGGCAAATAGTTGACTTCTTGATAGGATTTAGAATTATTGATCCAATACAAACTATAAATCAAGTTAAATACCATTTGGATATTCTACCTTTTGCTTTTGGATATCTCCGCTCATAATCGATATTGGGGAAGTAATTGTCTAGTAAAAATAGAATTTAAAACGTTCATATAGAGGGTGTTCCAGAACGCTCGCGGTAAGTTTGTTTTCAAAATCTGAGTTGCGTTGTTGTTTAAAGAAATTTTATTACTACTGAATTACAACATTGTGATGAGTAGTTACGAAATTTTTAGTAGGATTTAGTAGAGTTCCTATAGCAATTCCGAGAGCAATTCATTCCAATATCTTACACTATACCTTCTAATCTACGAACAACACGAAATTGGCTTGGTCAACTTTTAATTTTAATGCTCATTTTTAGAAAAACAATACGCCCGAAAAATCGTCTCACATTCTGGATATGATAGGTATATCACTAAGCGGAAGTGCGAGCGTTCTGACGTTCTGGAACACTCTGTATACTCTGAACCAAAAATGACCATATATACAATGAAAAAATTCTTTGTCTTGATGTAATTGTTCATTGAAATTGGTCCAACGAACGAGTTGATCAAATGAATGAAAAACATTTAATAAATTGATAAACCCTTTTATGAAGCAATGAAATGTTTATTGAATTAATGAAACAAATTCATTTTAAAGAAAATATAAATTTCATTTATTTAATGAAACATAGTATTGCCATAACGTAGGTATACATATTTTTTAAACTGAATTTTGTTGATTCAATCATTGTTCTTTATTCATTTTATGTATACATTTCACAAACTTACGGATGTTAATAATAGTTAGAACGAATGACTTTACTAATACAATGAATCTAGTTCATTGATACAGTAATAGTTAAATTATTGAAATTATTAATACAAAGAATTTTATTAATTGTTACAATGAATAATATTATTAGTGTAATAAACCTACTTCATTGATGCAAAGTTCTTAGTAATTGTTAATATTAATAATTATAGGAATGACTTTTGACAACACAGAAAAAACAATAGACAGTATTTTGTTTTATTTTTATTTATTAATTTTTGTATACAACAATACACAAGCTCGAAACTAAATCTAATATAATAAAAAAATATTCTGAACCTAACGTCATATAATCACTCCGCTGATTGGGATTTAAGCTTGAAGAAATATGTTTCAATAAAACTGTAAAACATAGAAGATTCTGCTGGAAAATCCAGATCGAAAACGTAAAATATTTTAAAACATATGTCCACCGCCCTTAAAAAAATAAAAAACTTAAATCTGATATCAAAATATCTGATGTGCCCAACACATGACTTTCTTATACTTACGGATAGTATCACAATAATTACTTTTTCCTAAAGAAATTAAGTTAAATTTCTTGTAAAAATTTTGAGGGTTTCCAGCAATTTTCAAATAGTCTCTGTCGCACTTATTGCAATACGCATAAATCTGTCCTTGTCCCACTCATTACTGCCAGATTTTAGGACAAATAAATAACAGAATACTTATGAAAATTCCACAGTGCGAAAAATGCTTGATATCTTTGAATTTGCTGTAGCTAAACTTTAAAGATTTATAAAATACTTCTCAGTTTTGGTCAACGTTTCACTCAAACAAACTGTGCAGTGCACAATAATCCTTCTCATCAAAATATTTCGATCTTTTGCCTTTGACAGCTGTTTGACTAACAATCTCTTCTTCTTCTTCGTACTTGGATTGCAAAGCAATGTCAAGTTTTTGGTGTTTGGCGATATAGCCACTCTCACCAGGATTGGATTAATTGGTTTTCACTTTTTAAATTTTTATAACTTTATTCGAGCTCTTCGTGTGTTTAATGCAAATAGAATCTTTAGTATAAAAACAAATAGATTTCTGTAATGTAAACAACAGCCACTCAGAGATAGATGGCAACACTATATAAATATGTAAATAATTTATAATTATTAAAAAACGGCGCAAAATAAAACACTTTTGTTACTTTGTCGACACGTCTAAAAATTGAAAGAGCATTCACAAAAAATTTGGCGTCGATATCTTTAATGTAGATTTGCATGCATAATACAATTTCACGACTTTATTGTATATATTAGAAAAAATTTTAATCGAGTTGCCATGATATCCAAAACATAAAACCGTAGCCGTTGTAGCCGTCGATCTTTTCAAATAGTAATGCTACAATCGATTTCCTCAACGGTATAGATTTCTGTATGTAAACAACATGTACTTTGTAAATCAGAGATAGATGGCGCCACTATATAAATAAAAAAATTTGACGGAATTTCAAAAAAAGTTTCAAACAAAATTTGTTCAAAATTTAATTCTAAATCAATGTTAAAGAATAAAAAAATGTCGTAAATTGTTTATTTTTCAAGATATTCCTAAAAAACCTAAAAATGTCTTCAGGTAAGTACCACTTGTGTTGGTGCTAGATGAAAAAGATTTAATGTGGCACCCACAATTTTGTTCAAACTCTTAAATATGAAATTTGAATCAAATCCGTTAAGTCGTTTTTGAGTTATCGTGGATACAGACAGACACACAGACACACAGACAGACATCATGGCGAAAATGGTCAAAATGGATTCAGGGGCCCTCAAAACGGGTAAATCCATCAAAATCTCGAAGTCGAAAAAAATCACGATTACAATACTTCCTTATACTACGTATAAGAAAGTAAAAAAAATATAAATTTCTTCAATAGAATATATTTCGCTCCTACGCAATAAATAAATGGTTGAATGTCAGAATTACCTACATCTTAAGCGTTCTGAAAATACATATACCTAATAAAGAAATTAGTATAAAACCGACACCCTGTATACGTGATGTAAGTGTTAGTATCTAAATATTAAAAAGAAACCATATAAAGTATAAATGTTACTTACTCTCAGAAATACTATCATTCTTGTTTAGGTGTTCTAACAACGCTTTAATATTTTTGTCTTTAACGTGATTGTGTAAGGTACTTAAAAACTGAAATAGCTTGTTAAATTTCAAAGTCCAGTTACTTAGTAGCCCATCCGCATTCTATAAGCAACATTACAATCCATGTCGATCTGCAAGTAAAAAAAAATTAGATACCCACACCCACATGCTAAAATTAAATAAAAACATACCAATCGAAAGCCCGTTGGATTTTTATAATAAGGCCATTTTTGGATTATCGCAGCAGTATTTCCAAAACTTTTTAAATTTTTTAGGCGATACTGACTGCAAGCCTTCCAGGTGCTGTCGAATTGCTCAGCAGTTAAATTGTCGAACTTTAAGGATCTGAGGCAAGCCTCGGCATCATCTTCCGGTTCTAAAAAATAATATTTAAGTTGAAATTGTATTCTCATGGCTCGAAAATGGGTCACCCTGTACATATGTGTATTCTTACCTTTTTTCTTAAAAAGAAGCGGTCTCTAAGCACCTTTCATAGGACAGTCTTCAGTCTTCACCTCACCAGTTCAATATTATTTGTGTATAGCGAGCTTAAATATATTAAATGATGCGAAAAACAAGCTATTTCTTGTTTTAGTTATTGTTTCAATGTGAAGACGTGTTAAGGAAATGTAACCCATACATTGGGGCAAACACACATTTCGTTAAATTGGTTGTACAAGTACGTTAATTTGATGAACATTTTCGTTAATACAATGGATGTTTCATAAATCGATGTTTTCTGTACATTCATACTATGATTCTTGATCATTAAAAGAAAGTACATTGATTTCATGAATACGCTCATTAATATAATAAATACGTTTTATTAATCCATGTATACTGTATACATCATAAAATGTCTTTATCTACTACCAATTCATAATAGCCTTGATTTGACATTAATTTGAGTAAGGTAAATCAAATTATTACGCAACATGTGTTTTAAAGAAATCATTACCACACTGAAATTTCAACAAGAAAATTCTTTCTTACAAGTATTTACAACACAATTTTTACAATTTAGTATCATTATAGGAAAGTTTATATTTGTAAATGTTTAATTTTAATATAATATAAATTGTTCAATTCTTTAAAATTTGTTATTAACACTGAGTAATGACACTTCATACTCTTAAGTTTGATTTTTTGAAACCTGGAGAATTTTATAATAGCGTATCTACCTAAAAAAAACCTAACTTCACGTAAGATAACTGAAAAAATTTGTAGTTTTATTTTATAAAAAATTAGTTTTATATTTTAATAATAAACATAACACAGTCCACGTCCCCGAGTTTTTTTGTCTATAAATTGTTTAATTATTTCAAAATTTATAATTCAAATTAACTGTAGTGTAGCGCTGGCTAGTTTTTACATAACTTAGGTTAGGTTAATCCAGTACGACAACTTGACAACAACTACTGAGCAATGTCGCTGGAAATAAATTCAAAATTCATTTTTAATTATTTGGACGGTAGTAGATAAAATCTTGTATACTACACGTGGGATATACACACTTTAACATATTCGTCTGATTACAGAACTCGTCTACGACTCGTTCTGCAATTTTCAGACTCTTATGTTAATGATGTTCATATCCCACTTATAATATAAATAACTATTTTAACATTACAATTAATTACATTGTTTTAATGAATGATTTCGTTAATTTAATGTTTACTGTTAATCAAGTTATGTTATTTGTCATTCCGACAATAAATCACAAGACATTAAAATAACGGACAGATGATCATTTAACACATTGTTACATTATTATAACAAAACAATTTTATAAAAGTTATTAATAAAAATTAATAAATACATTAATGTTTACAATGAAATTGTTCATCGGTCTTATGTAAAATTTGTTACCAGGATAAATATTTGATATTGACTAATGTAAAATTATTTGTTAATATAACAAATATCAATTCACATTAATAAAGAACCCAACCATTATTTAACTAAATACTCATAATAAAATTTCTTCATATTAATGAAAAAAATCATTGTTTCAATGAAAAGTTAGTCAATAAACGGAGTTTGTTGATATTATGACTAACATTTTTTTCAGTGTACTCGTTATAGTATTGATTAAAAAATATTTTGCAGATATGCCAAAAATTTGACAAATTATAATTCGGTGGTATAATATAATATGCCTGAGCGTGATATCGTGTCAGTCTTAATAATGATGATGTTTTATTAACTATGATTTTTTTCCTCACATTCAGTCAATATTCATTCAATTTGTAATAATCAACGCTTGGATCTACATATAATCTATATCTAATATATCAACTAGCTCTAGCTTTTTAATTTATTTGACAAAATGATGTGTACCTCAAAATTGTATGTACAAAGTAGAAAAACCCTTGTGTTTAGTCAATTTTTCTCTCGTGTTTATTCACTTATGAAGGTCTAATTTTCAGGACAAATATTGGTCGTAAGGGGACAAAAACTTTTTTCATCGACGTTCCGATGTGACGTCAAGCAATCCGGCGTGCACAATTAATTATATTATGAGTCTGCAACAAAAATCTAAAAAATGTCATAAATTTATTGTAATTTGAGACAAAAATTTACAAAAATAACGCATAGGAATTTTTATAGGATAAACAGTAAAAAAACAACTATTCCATGAAATAGAGAAAAAAGTCTAAGGGATGATGGAATTAATTTATGAACTAATCGAACCAAAACGTACAAACATTCATTTGCAAGAGCAAGTTTTATTTTCGGAATGATTTCATTTTTCGCGTTGCAAATTTTTTTTATCTATAACTTAAAATTTCTTGTTTATAGAGACTTTTTTAAGTTTACTTCAGAATTATGTTACATACATTTTTAAATTCGTTATGTAAGCGCACCCTGTATAAGCATAAGCAATTATTATTTAACAAAAATTTGTTCTTATTTTTTACGGATTACAAACCCATGATAATGTATCGTTTTGAGATTTTGGGAGAGAGGTCTACGAGTATTCTGTTAACATTAAAATTATTTCGACTAATACTTTACGGGAAACCACGCCCAACTTTTTGATTTATTATAGACGCTATACTTGATATTAAAGTTTCGATAGATAAATTAAAAAGTCAATGCTAGCCAATACTAAGAGAATATCGTGAAAATATTAATGATTTTTTTTTCAATTGCTTAAACTACCTATTTCTATACTATAGTATCGTATTTTCAAAAGATTTCAAACTATAGGAAAACTTAGGATGCACATCTCGTTCCTCTCCATCTGTTCACATCTGTTATCTCAATCACATTGAAAAACTTTTTTGCAACAAGGCGACATAGCAAAATGCGTCTAGTTATTGTGCGTGTCTTCTAAGTTATAATGATTATATCTTAGTTACAAATTTAATGTAAAGGTTATTACCGTTTTGTGTGCATGTTTTAATGCGAATTTTTTGGGTGATTTTTTATCATTATATTGATTCGCGTCCAGCAGGCAGAAATAAAGTTATAAAATTTCTATAATAGATAAAAGTAAATAATATTTCTAAATGACGATATCAAATTTTTTTACTGTGTACTTGTGATATGTGTTTAAGTTCTTTTTAAATTGTATTCGACTTGTGTAAACATTTTTTCTTTTGTAAAACACCAATAAATTATCTATCTATCTATCTATAACTAATAACAATGTTTTCTATTAATTTGTCCCACCGGTGGAAAATCAGAAACTCGATGCCATTAGGTACAGATTTTATAGAGATATAGGTAGTTAGATTTTATTTTGTAAAAAAACTATGAAATATTTTATAAACCAATATAACTTAAGTGCATATGATGGGAAATAAATGACAAAAAAATCGCGCTTTAACATTTCAATGATTTTGTTAAATCACTTGAATCCTGAACTAAAAAAGTGTATCTGAACAAGAATTAAGCAACAAATATAATTGATTAAATTAAAACATAAAACAAAGCACTTCACCATCTGCCTGGATCCCTGGATCACGTTTAAAACTAATAACAGAAATTGGGAAAGTTGTAAAATAGCAAAACGAACAATCAGGAATAAACTACGAATAATAGCAGAACAAATAGTGACCAGTATAGTTACAATGAGAGGAATACCTATATAAGGAATTGCTAACTCTTAAGAACTTCACACAGGAAATACAAAAACCGGTAGGTACTTTATAAATAGATCCAAAGTATTGAGAGGTTTGAATCTTTGTAGAGAAACACAAGTGAACATTTAATTGGAATGTATTTGTAATTTTCGAAAAAGTCAAACCTGTAAAATAAACGACAACTTTAATTTTGCAGATGTCCTCTTTTTGTAGTTTAGTGCTCACTCATGGATTAACACTTGGTTTTTTATGTATGTATAAAAAATCACTATTTTTCACAAATAAACGATATGAATGATATGATAAGTATAAATTAGTGAATAAGAACAAGATAATGAACAACAGAACAACTAAAACTAGAAAAGTGTAAAATCTGAAAAATCATTTATTCACATCCGTTAGAATGTCCCCTGTTAAAACAAGTGAAGTAAATGTAATAATTTTATTTTTCTACTCCCATACCTTAATTGATTTATCAGACATTTACTATCTATATTGTAATGAGATTCATTACGATACAGACTTTTCATTACGATACAACTTATAACCAATAGAAATGTAACTATAGCAATATTCCGTCAATATCAAATATTACCATGAACGTCTGACAGATCTAAAATTTAAAAATTGTACCTAAATAAGATTGTTGACCTATAGATTAATTTTATTCAAGCTAAATGGCAGATAGTAATACTCACTTCTATAGTGCCTTTAGTTTTAATTTACTATTTTTCCAGGAAATTGGAAAGTATAGCCCAATCACATAATTATTACACGAAAAGTTTTTTAGAGCTCTCTATTTAAGGTAAACATGGTCCTTCTGAAGTATGTACTAGAATTTTCATTACATCAAAACCACCCCAAAAGGTTGGTCCATATATATGATGTGGGTCTGACACAATCAGCGCTGTATTACCTTTATAGTTATCTTGCCTCGCCTGATGACAACCATATGAGAACATAAATTTGTAATTTTATAAATTAATTTGACGATTTTTTTCCAATTGCAAAGAAAGATAAACTTACTGATTTAAAAAGTGACATGGGTACGTGATTCCACATCTTGTTGCTTACCTAGAACATAAAAATAAAAGATTGTTATTAAAAAAGTGTGATTGTCCAAAGGGCAAGCTTATAAGACAATTTTCAAGAAGTCAGTATATGATGAACTGTTAAAGACGAGTGATACTTTATCAAAAAAATTCTGACAAAATACTTTAAGAGGTAAAACATTCCAAACTAATTTGTACTAATTACTTATTAATATATTTGTTTTCTAGTTATGAATAAAAATTATCATGTTGATATTGCGCTGAATAATTTCCTTGCTGTAAATAATAAAGTATAATATCGATACAATTTTTAATTGTATAGTGACGCTCTCGATGAATAAAATATGAAAATGTAGCGCGTTACATATTTTTCCAAGCTGCTAGACGTTTAATCATTTCAGAGCTGCTCAAAAAAACTAAGTAAACAATTTGGAACAACTTTGTAGACATAATGTGAACAATACAGCATACAAAAAAGACAAATTGACATTTGCATGGAAATAACTTTGGTTATATAAAAACTTTCAAATTGTATTTTTTTCTGTTGGCAAATTTCAATATTGCGTGTAAAAAATGTGCAGAATTTTTCATTCGTTGAACTTTATGGGCGTAAAATACTACAAACACACACACACACGATATTTTTTGAGGGGAGCCCCAACAATGTCACGAAATTTTTTGCAATACAAATTGGCTGTCAACCACAAAGAAATTTTATTCTAAAGAGAAAAATTTAAAATTCAAAATATATTTCATGATAGAATTGAATTATGCATGTATAAAACATTTAATTTAACTCATACTCAAGACTGCTCTCAGCTATGTGCATGTTTCTGACAAGCTTTTATCTTTATACTATCGACATTTTAACAAAAAGAAAACAGCGCTTTGCTGTTTGCAGATTAATATATTCGAGTGGCTGTTACACATTTTGAATACACATTTTTGATGAAATGTGATATTTAGCGAAAAATATCATCACCTAAAAGTTTGGAGTATTTTTTGTTTGTGGTGCAGTGAGGTAAACCAAGCGAAAGCAAACTCAAACACAATGAGCTAAAACAACTAAAAATGACATATTAAATGTGGCTGTATATTAAATTTTCTGTACGTTTGTGATGAATTTCTGATAAATCTGACCGCGTGTAAAATTTCATAAACACACATTCGTTCAAATACGGACATTTTGTTTGTATATGAAATGATGTAATCTTTGTATTCACAGATAACAATAAACAGGCGTTGTTAATTTGATAAATGGAAACATTTTATTTACATTTCACGGACAAATCATTTAATAATAATTTCAAATGTTTTCACCCACAATGTATAATAAATTTAGGGTGCGGCAATGCGACAAAATTAATAAAACTAAACCATTATTTTTGAACCATTTATCATTCACCGGTTAATAATTGCCGGCTTAAATTAAACAACTCAATTAAATATCGCTCATTGTAATTTGTAATATTTTACAAAAACATATACACGTAACAAACAGTTTTTATTTCAGTTCATTGTACAATATATTTGGTTTCCAACCTCTGCCTATCGTTTTATGAATAATCGAGGAAATGAAAATACGTGACAAATAAAGGTTTTGCGAATGAACTAATTTATTAATGAAGTTGTCGGGAGAATAGGGATAGTCTGCTTGCGACATCAATAAATTATTACGGTTCCGATGAGTTTTGTAAAGTTGTAGAGTGTAGACACTCGTAGTTGAAGAGAAGCATTTAGTGCAAACTTCAAAACATTTGTGCATAACTTTGCTCCCTAAGGTACTCGACATAATTCTCCACAAAAATTGACGTAGGTACATTTAGTTTCAATTTAAACGAACCAACAATTTCACCCACCTACGTTCATCAAGACAAATATTTGTTACTACTATTTCATACTAAATTACAACAAAAATCTAAAAAAGAGCTTTATGAAGAATCTAATTTATATTTTTTCGTTTGTTTATCTCTTTTCTCTGTAGTCTACTTTAGAATGAAATCCGGAGATCATTTCACATGGTTTTATATTGACATATAATGTGAGACAGGAAATTATTCTTTCTAAATCCGGAAACAATTTTAAGAGAACTTTATGATATGGGACTCTGATGTTAAAACTTTATTATATACCATAATAAAACTAATCAAAGTAATGATTTTTTTATTACAGTGTGACTCACTTAAGATGAAAAAAATCTCATACATTCGGTATCTTTAGTAGAGAATTGATTATGTGCAGAGTTTTAGTATATACTTAATATAATAATATATGCATCTTTTGAGCTCTACAACCAATTGAGCCTACTAAGAGTTCCCGAATAGAGCCAGATCTTGATATTTGGCTTCGAGTTGGAGATAGTCGTATCTAAAAAAAAGTTGTTCAGAAATCGATTTTCGCTCCATAATCGCAGTCTCAACGCAAAATTCGTTTTGTGAAATCTGAAACCAATTTTTACTTTCTTATACGAAGTACCGGTAGGTAATAAGAAAGTAGATATATCTAGTAATCGTGAAATTCTTCGACTTCGAGATATTGATGGATTTACACGTTTTGAGGGCCCCTGAATCCATTTTGACCATTTTCGCCATGATGTCTGTCTGTCTGTATCTACGATAACTCAAAAATGACTTTTGAACAAATTTTGTTTGAACTTTTTTTTGAAATTCCGTCAATAAAATTTCAAAAAACGGGATATTCTTAAAACACTTATATTTCTCATAGTGCGCGTTGAATCCGACAGCCTAGATAGACTAGTGACGTTGGAACTTGGCTGCCAAACGGAAGGTCGCGGGTTCGAATCCCAGAAGGACCATTATTTTTTTTAATTTTACTGATTTCTATAGTACCGAAAACAATAATAATGAATAAATAAATGTGATTTTATATCGGGAGATTTTTTTAAGTGAGTAATAGGTCAAAAATCTAAAATATAACACTTATTTTTGTCGTAAAATTCGGTTATAATGAGTGGGACAAGGACATATTTATCCGTACTGCAATACGTGCGAGAGAGACTTCCGAAAACTATTTGAAATTGTTGGAAAAAGCTCAAAATGTAAACTTTTACAAGAAATTTAACTTAATTGCCATGTGGTTTAATAAAAAATATACGAAATAATCTAAAAACATCGACTTTAGGAAAATTAATTTCCAAGCACAATATTTTTTTATCCTAAAATCTGGTTGTAATGAGTGGGACAAGGATAGATTTATGCGTACTGCGATAAGTGCGAGAGAAACTTCCGAAAATTATTTGAAAATTGCTGGAAAAGCTCAAAATTTAAACACGATTTTTACAAGAAATTTAACTTAATTTCTTTAGGAAAAGTAATTGTGGTACTATCGTATAAGAAAGTCATGTGTTGGACACATCAGATACTTTTTATATTTTAATACTATTTCTAATTTTTGTCAAATATTTTTTTTCATTTACTTAGTGCCAGTGGTAGGTACTCTAGTCAAAACTGAAAACTTGCAATTCCACACATTTTGGTTTTAAAATAAAGTTGTTGATAGTTGAGTAAACATTTACTATAGTGATTAACTTTCCAAAAAGTTATAATTTGCCAAACTTATTACATCTCAACCTGAAAAATAGGCTGATATTTACATAGTAATTATTGGGCGGAAACATTTAAATTTTAAATACAGCCTCGCCTAAAGTAAGAACAAACAGCTGGATGAAAATTGCAATCGAAATTGATTGAATGACCACTAACAAATCCCGATACTCTTCCGCTCAACACTGAAGCAATATTCAATTATAAGGGAATTATGCGAAACCAAAATGATTTTTCATGGATATTCAATCTTATACATCAATGGAAAATACCAATTAGCGCTCTCTATTTTCGCTGAAATATAAAGTTTGGTAGAGTCATTCATTAACTGTTCGGCTGATGATTTCCCGTGGGATAAAAAAGGATACAAAATACGTGCCGTGGAAGATCAAAGAGAGTAGGCAGCCAGCTAGGGAGCTCATCAAATTATTGCGAATTATAACGAAATAAAGTAATCACTGTGCGGTTTACAAAAAGCGCTATATACTTTACAAATTTTGGGTTATTATTTTCTTAGGCGGACTGGGTTATTTTTCGGATTGTTTTGTGTGGTTTGACGTTATTAGGCTATTATAATTGCCTCCAAGGAGCACTTGAACTGTTTCTTTTGCTGGAGTTGGCATTTAAAGGCTCGACCCCATTAATCTATGTACTTGCGTTACGTTATAATAAAGGCATTTACAGCTCACTTGACCCTCCTTAACCTTTGTATTTTACAATAGTTTTCTGGAAGAATGCTACCAAACAAAATCCTTTGATGTTACTTTCGTCCATATTTATTTTTATAAGTATTATGCATTTGTTCTGCTGGAGAGGTTTGTTGACAAAAACTGTTTTATCCAATTTAATATTTCATATGTTTTACATAGTTACATTATTTCGGGTTATACAATATACAATGTGTCCAAAAAAGTTTGCTTCATATGAGAAACACTTTTGTTAGCAGGCTTTTTGAAAATATGACCTTGACATGTTGGTATTTGTTTTTGAACATGTTAAATATAATAGTTTTAAAATTATAAGATGTTTATTTAACATTGATGGTTATTTAATATTTAGTGGAAAAATCATTTTATAATTTTTTGTTCGGTAAATAACTATAAAATAGTACATTTTACAACAAGACATGAAAATACCGTTTTTTTTTTCGTGAGGTGAGAATTGTACACGAGCTGTGTAGCAGCGAGTGAGGCAATCTCACGAACGAAAAAAAAACGTATTTCATGTCGAGTAGTAAATACTATTTTTTCTACGATTCTGTAATTTATAAATTGGATTAGAAACTACAAAATTTTTTTTCTACGAAAATGCGGAATGACGTTTTTTCTGACAAGATAATCGAACTTGAAAGTAGGCTTTTGAAAAACTAGTACGGAAAATTAGTGCGGAAATTTTTTTCCGCACATATTTTTTAAACTTTCCGCACGCAAACAAAAACATAAAGAAGTACTTACATTCAGTTATAATTGTAACATTTATTTAATATCTAACAACCGGAGGAGTGCACATTAGTTCATGGCTTTCGCTTTAGTTTTGAAACTCCATGTTTATATTCACGTAATTTGATCTCAAATTCAAAATTATTTCTATGACAGGACACAATTTATAAATTGTCAACAGCTATGAGCTTTCAGTTCTATGACAACAAACTCACTTGATGTTTTTTTTAATTAGAAAAAGATTTACAAATAATTTTCTTTTTTACGAATTCCACGTTTTCGTAGAAAAAATCGTATGTAACACGCTTGCGGAAATGGCCCATGACAATACTCGTGTGATTGCAGCACTCGCTATCGCTCGCGTTGCAAATTTCACACTCGTATTGTCATGATGCGTTTTCCGCACTTGTATTACAATATACTATTTTATTTAATTTAAAAAATTTTGTAGTTTCTAATCCAATTTATAAATTACAGAATCGTAGAAAAAATAGTATTTACTACTCGACATGAAATACGTTTTTTTTTCGTTCGTGAGATTGCCTCACTCGCTGCTACACAGCTCGTGTACAATTCTCACCTCACGAAAAAAAAACGGTATTTTCATGTCTTGTTGTAAAATATACTATTTTTTAATTGAAATCTTTATTTCTGTGGAAAACTAATATGAACAGAATTTTTTTGTGATTTTGGAGCACGTTTTAAAACTTTAACATTATCATATATTGAGCTTTTCCACCAAATTTATGCTATTTATGGAAATGTTAATAGCTGGCAAACTATCAATATATGCCGCTCCAAATGTGTGTGGGTGGTATGTTCAAAACTTCAGGAGTGGAGAGAACCTGATGTGAAAATAATAGGATTTTGTTTAATAAACTTGTATTTATTGAAAACACGAGCATTTCCGAGATACAAGGTTTTGAACTGACAATTTTCTTATGTTTTTATTAAATATATACTATATAAAACAAATTGAAATATGTTATTGCATTTTTTTGTCCTGGTGCATTTTTTTCTTGACAATTTGTAAACGTGAATATTTAACCAAAAGTTGCAAAAAATATAAATTAAATTAAGCTCTGTAGGTATAGGTAGGTTATGTTAACACCAATAGAAGCACCTCAGGTTTTCAAAATATCTGATGTGCCCAACACATGACTTTCTTATACGGATAGTACCACAATTAATTTTCCTAAAGAAATTAAGTTAAATTTCTTGTAAAAATCGTGTTTCAATTTTGAGCGTTTCCAGCAATATTCAAATAAATTTCGGAAGTCTCTCTCGCACTTATTGCAATACGCATAAATCTGTCCTTATCCCACTCATTGTAACCGAATTATACGACAAAAATAAGTTTTATTTTTTTGAAAAATTTTTGACAAAATTTAAAAAAAAAGTTCAAACAAAATTTGTTCAAAATTCAATTCTAAATCAATGTTGTTAAAGAATAAAAAAATCTCTAAAATTGTTTATTTTTCAAGATATTCCTAAAAAACCTAAAAATGTCTTCAGGTAAGTGTCACTTGTGTTGGTGCTAGATGAAAAACATTTAATGTGGCACCCACAAATTTGTTCAAACTCTTAAATATGAAATTTGAATCAAATCCGATAAGTCGTATCACGATTAGCTACTATACTTTCTTATTACTTCGTATAAGAAAGTAAAAATACATGTATAGAATATAGATAAATAAATAAATTGTAAATTTCACAGCTAAAATACAGAAACAAAATTTAAAATACGTTACAGGATGACCATGGTCAATCAGTCATCTAACCATTACTAAAACAAAATGGTTTTTTCGGCTTCACTACACTTCAAACAGCTTATACAATAATGATCTTACCTTGAATCTTACATAAGTACAGCTAAACCTAATTATAACTATAATTAAGGAAATTGTAAAAACGCAATGGCGTTCCCTCAGAGGATTTATATTTTCCTATTTTATAAAATTAAACAATTATTAAAATTAAGCAAACTTGTTAGGTATTTTATATGCGAACAATTTTGTACAATTTGCGTTATCATATATTTGAAAAATAATTAAGAATAATTCTACGGATGATTTTACATAATATTAAAAAAACAAATTTCAATCTGAAAATCGTTAACTATGAAAGGAATGGCGAGACCGTATTTCTGGAATAAAATTAATAATGTAGACTATATAGAACGAAAAAGTCCGTAATAATATAAAGATATTCACGATAACTGTTGAGTGCCGAGCATATTAAACTGATATTTTTTATAATATACCACTTGAGGTTTAATTAGCACAATTCGGCGTAATGTTATGACCACATTGCATCTAGCGCAGTTTAACTGAACAATATTTTCATAAAATCTCTGGCTGGTATGCAAATTTCTAATTCCCTTAAGCAGTTTTGTTAAAACCCTTGGGATCTTTTAAACACATCTCATACACTGTGCTGCGTACGCTACTGAGTATATAAAATTCACCCTAACTGATGTCGATGTCTATTCTATTCTAATACGATTTCATTATTCACTTTATCACCTTCTGCTTAGGGTTATTTGCATAGCAGGCGATGTCTATACCCAATAAACTCCTTTACCTCTTGCCGGTACTTTTACGTTAGTACCTACAGCTTAATTTAATTTAGATTTTGGTGTATAGGTAGCGTTAGGCAAACGCATTGCTTTAATTGTTGGGCCTAACAATGTGTTTTGTTACAAATGGGGTGGATCTCTACATGTCGCTGGTAAAACCAGCAAAAGGATTTCGGTTAATTACAAAGATTTATTGTTAACTATTATTGTGTACATGTGAGAACAACCGGAGTATTCATTGTCGATGGCACTCGCATCTCCGGAACATCCCGGAATGCAACACACAGCATTTAAACTAATCTGGATGAGCATGTAGTTGACTTATTTCGTTTTTGTTGGCTTGGCAGACGTGTATTAGTTGAAGGCAAACATGCGAAAAATTCAAATAAAGAATGTTATTTATTTTCATGTGTTACTGTTGATTTTTGTGAAGGGTTTTATGCTGCATTCTAATTGGTAATTGCTTATTAAAGTTATATACGTTTTGCGTCAGTCAAACGAAATGGTTGAATTAGAGTTTGTGCCACAAAATCGACCACTCGTCATTTGTATAAAAATAAAAAAACGTATAAGTTGATCGTTTTATTCAGTAATAAAAAACCTCGAGCGAAATTACAAAAATATTACGTGATGTTTTTATTGAAGTGATTAAATGGAAAAATGTAATTTTCACTTTAATTACACCTATATAGGAAACTTGTCTAAAATTTTTATGGTATGTCTGTTATTATATTAATACGAACGAAACAAAGGCAGTAAACATTATATGAAATTACACATTTAGTCATTTTACGATCTCGTGGAAATATAAGATTTTTACGACATTTCGTTTCATGAAGAGACTTCGATCGTAAACTAGGACATACATGAATGCAAATGAAGCCGTATATCATTTATATCCTTTCTGTTTCCGTTTAAATTGCAAAACTTGTGCACAGTGTTTCCCGAAACTGGCCTCAGTGGACCGAGAATTTCGTGTGGAAAAATTACACGCACGTTTTGTGTGTGAAAGAAATTGGTTGTTTAGATCGTGTTTAAGCGTTTTGTCTACAATTTCCACCCAATCATAAGATTTCAGTATGGTATATAGTATGGATCTGGGGGTTTTATGTTTGAAAGAATGTCGGACGGAACACATCAATGTTTGTATTTTGATGCCCTGACACTATATGCTGATCGATTTCTGTTGCTGTTTATTTTTCATGCTGAAAACTTATTTGTTGCTGTGTATGTTACAAGGTAAACATGAAAACATAAAACTTTCTTGGGGAAATTTATATATACACGACGAAAGATGTGTTGGTAAATATTTGGGACTTCATTCTGCCATACTGTTTACACTTTAAAGTGCAACTGAATATGTCGCTTTTGTTATCAAATTAAAAAAAACACACTCAAATATTTGTTAATGAAACTTCCAACCCTAAAATCAATATCTCCACCAGTAAAACATTTAAAGTGTGCTTAATTTAATAATTAAACAAAGCGATTCATAATCAAGTATCTGCCATTTATTCTGAAAATTCTACATCGCTTATATAAATATGAAATAATGAAAACTGGGTTATATAAATCAGTGGGAGAAACATTGTTTTAATAACAAAGAATGAAATATTATTAAGGTGCGGCAAACGAATCTTCCGTCCACTTAACACTTTGAGTAAATAAGAGTTAAAAATTATGTGGGGTTGCCTTTTGAGATGCAGCTATCGTGGCAACCGCCGCCACTGTTTGAATTTAGGTGAGACGGGAGATTAATGAAGGGCCTCAGCATCACACAATATACTCGCCCCGGCGTTTAATGGACTCACCTCACCTACCGCTGTTTAATTACAACAGCGGAACCCACCTTTATACAACAAAATCGTTACTGCAATCCCACAACAATAAACATCTCTATATAAGGAGAAAACGCCGGAAGTTCTTTTGAATAAACCGTTTGGTTCCTTTATAAGGGTGAAACTCTTCTGTGCCGTCAAAATCATACAAAATATCACAGGCTCAATTTACAGACTAGCACTTTAATCTATCATCAAACAATCTTTTTGTTTTGTGCAAAGAACTTATTTCTAATTGTGATCTTTGAATATACACGATAAATTAGTTCAAAAGGACTTGCCGGAAATTTGCAGAAGTTGGTATTGGAATAGTGAAAAAGTCACAAAGAGCGTATTTGAAGCTTGATTTAATCCTATTAAATGATTGTTTATTCAAATAGCTCGAAAAAAGTCGGAAATTTTGCCAACAAAACTGCATCCTGTCAATTATGTATACAAGTAATAAAATGTATTATAATTTAAAATGTTAGTTAGCTTCCCGTCAAAACATTCACCAAATCATCAAACATTTTTTGTATAAAAGTTTTAGTAAGCTTTCTATTCAAATGATATGCATGCATGAATTTGTATTTAATTCCATTGACCATTATTCCAAAATAATCAATGAGTGTTAAAAATAGGTTCTCAAAATTAAATAAATGTATACGTTTATTGGGAATGAAGTCTAAATAAGTGTTCATATTTTTAGATGAATATAATTATGGTATATAAAAAACGCCATGACCTAGAAATTCAATTTAAATTGCGCGCAGCTGATATACATATAAACAATTAAAAACATTCAAACAATAAGGTCCGGTATTTCAGTGTCAGTTTAAACCAAATTTGGGTAAACTTCGTTTAGAATATACAAATTTAAAATGATAAAATTCACATTCTAATTGAAGTTTATCCAAATTTGGTTTAAACTAATACTGAAATACCGGACCTAAGTCTTGAAAACGAAAGATTCCTTACAATCTATACAACTTTTAATATACAAATGAGGTTACAAAAAATACATGCATTTTAAAAGAAACAGTTATCCTTGGTAAAAAAATGTGATTTCCCTAACAAAAATGAAAACCTTTGGCAAACTTCGTTGAAACCCAATTAAATTTGGCAAACATACAGAGTAGACAAAACTAAAGAAACATGAAATTGAACAAGAGAGAAGTATGTTTTTTTCACTTTATAAAATGTTTTTCAAATGTATTCCACCAACGTTCATTTAGGTATAATTTGAACAGAATTTTATCTTTTATTTTTGGCAGACTCATTTTTCAACAGGTTTTTCATATAACGTTTTTTTAAGTGAGCCTGATGATGACTGTTCTAAAACGAAAGGACGAAAAAATGTATAATTTTACCTACATGGCAATTTAAAGCATAAAATGTTGCTCTATAAAGTTTATACCTAATTAAATGTCCATGAAGAAATGATCAAACACCAAAGAATTAATGATCGATTTTACAATATTTTTTCGGGATAATTCATGAACGAAACGAGATTTCACAGTTTTGATGACTGTCTTCTTTTTACCGATGAAATTTTTCAAATTTTGTCCCATTTCATCGAATAGTTTCCCAGATCCCAATAGTGTCTAGAATAAAATCTGCGGTTTTCGATCATTTTCAGGAATTATCAAAACTATCTTTTTCTCTTTGTACTGCACAGGGTGGGCAAAATTCGATGTTTTTATAGAGTAACTTTTAAACAATAAGAGATATTGAAAATCTACCGCGCATCGTCGAGCTCTTTTTTTGACAAACCCTTGATGGCGAAGTCAAAATTTAGCGATCGTCGTTTGTTTTCGAGTTATGGACGAAAATTCGATTTCTTGAGATTTCGATTTATGTCTATATTTCGGTTGTTTGTGAATTTAGAGAAATGGCGTTTGCACGTTCTTAAGGCACTTTTTTGAGGAGAATGCAATAGCGTTAACAGATTTTGAAAATGTTTTTTTATTTTTAGGTTATGACATACATTTTTATTTTTTTATATGGAAGTCATAGTGGGCTGTCACTTTATTGAAAAGAGCATTTTTTTCTCTTTTCAAATATATATATATATAACATGTAGGGTCTATTCCTTAAATTTCTTCTTAAAAAATCAAAAAATCAATATTTTTGGAATTAAAAATATCTATTTCGCATATTTATCGCAGTAGACGAATGTCATGATGAGAACCCTCGGCGTGCCATTGAGATCCAAAATCAGGGTTGGTTTGGTTTTAGTGTTTGGTGTGCCTTAATACAAAATCAAGTTTTGGCATATAAGATTTATGAGGGAAATCTAACTGGTGAACGGTACTACCAATCTTTAAATGAGCAAATTGGTGATGAATATTTGGACAATTTATATCGTTCAGCGTTAGAAGTCAGTTTTTTCTTACAACACGATGGTGCATCACCTCATAATACGAGATCAGCTAGAGAATTGCTTAACTCAAAATTCAGATATAATTGGTTTGTTACCAATGGGCCAGTTAGATGACCACCAAGGTCGCCTGATTTGACACCTTTGGGGGGACATATTAAAGATAATTCATATAAAACTAAAAGTAGAAATACAGAAGAACTCAAAGCCAAGTTTACGCAAGGCCTTAACTCCTTGTCAAATATTCACATTTCGAATGCGCACAGAAGTGTCATGAAAAGTGTATTGCAGTTAATAGACGTAATTTTGAACTTTTTCTTTGAGTTGTTTTATATAGATATTAATTTTAGATAGTGTCGTGTTTATATGTATGTCGTTTGTTGTATTTTCATTTTTATTTATAAGATTTTTTTTAATTTAATTTCAAAAATTTAGATTTTTTTATTTTTCAAGAAGAAATTGAAGGAATAGCCCCTACACATTATATATATTTGAAAAGAGAAAAAAATGCTCTTTTCAATAAAGTGACAACCCACTATGACTTCCATATAAAAAAATAAAAATTTATGTCATAACCTAAAAACAAAAAGACATTTTCAAAATCTGTTAACGCCATTGCATTCGCATCAAAAAAGTGCCTTAAGAACGTGCAAACGCCATTTCTCTAAATTCACAAACAACCGAAATATAGACTCAAATCGAAATCTCAAAAAATCGAATTTTCGGCCATAACTCGAAAATAAACGATGATCGCTAAAATTTGACTTCACCGTCAAGGGTTTCTCAAAAAAGAGCTCGACGATGCGTGGTAGGATTTTCAATATCTGTTATGGTTTAAAAGTTACCCTATAAAAACATCGAATTTTGCCCACCCTGTACATACTATTGTGTGGCTGAAGGACAAAATGCAACACTTAATGATTTTTAATATTTTTAAGTGATATTTTGGCTTCGTATAGACTGTTAAATGTATATGTGTAGACTGTGAAAGTTTGTCTTCTATACATATTTACACAGTTGTAGATATCGACACCAAATTTTTTGTGAATGTTCTTTCGGCTACCACACGAGTCGTAAAAGTAATGAGAATTTGTTATTTTGCGCTGATTTTTCAATAATTATTATTGAAAAAACTGCCGTGGTGGCGAAGTCCGCGGAAAACACCTAGTACAAAATAAAAGAGACATGACTGTAATATGTAGAAACTCGCTGTACACCCTGTATATCATTTACTGTTCGAAACTTGGTTTCACTTCATATTTTATACCCTCGTAATTAACCGACGTGAAAAAAATATTCCTGAGACTCTGTACTGTACTGTCAATATTTACATTTACATTTCGGTAGGCATCAGATAATCGTGAAATTCTAAATAAACTTAATATTTTATTTCAAAGAAAGTACGCTCTAAATGCCAGATATATTCAAGAATATTAAAACAAGGAATCCAACGTTATCAATGTTTTATAGGTACAAACAGTTGAAATTGTGTATCTTTACTGAAGATCGCCTGCTGAACACGAAAATTTACATAAGTTTTTAATTTATCATTAAAGTGTTTTACAGCAATAATTATTCGTATAACTTACATAAGCATGAACTTAATTTGTATTTAAAATAAATTTACCATCCAGGTGATAAATTATAATTGTTAATGCGGTTGGTAGAAATTGACTAGAGGCCCACACCATGTGACCACGTGAAATATAGTCAAAACAAAGGTGTGTGAGTTTAATATATTATGTTATGAGAAATTTACCGTGTACATTATACTATACATAAATTTCTATGGCTTAGAAATTGCAATATTGAAACATTTATTTACAATTAAAACGGAAGTTTTTAACAATTACTAGAATATTTATAACATTCAAGGTTAAAAATGTATTTAAAAATTGTAACCGCAAAGGCAGAGCCGGTTGTAGAGAATTTAGTATACGAGGTGAAATTGAAATGGTGGAAATTGTCAAAAAGTATCTTTTTATTATCACTTGAATAACCACTAAAAATTTACATAAAAAATGCCTATTTTAATTTTTATGCTCATTTTATTTTTTTACTTTCCGCATTACTTTCTATAAAATTTGGAATTTCAGTTGAACGTACTTCTTTCTAAAATTTAAAATTTTGTTCAAAATTTGGCGCGCTTAGAATAATTTATAAGCGTAAAGTTCCTAAGTCCGGACCTGCGCAAATGTGTACGTCGGAACGATCCAAGAGCACCGTCACAAGTTGCATAACAATACTCAATAATGTTTGTGAATGCATTTTTACCATTAATTTACGATTGTTCGGTTGAAGTATACCACTTTCAAATCATGGATAAAAACTGTCTGCGTTGGCGTAGACAAACAGAAAAAACGCAATTATTATTGATGATTGACATGAGGCAAATAGTGTTATGTTTGTTCGGAGTTAAATCAACAATATATTCCCAACATTCTCAATTCCTAACCTCTGACCTTTTTTAAAATTATTCTCATGCGTTTCGTGATTCATTAAGCAAATTTTTAATCCATTGTCCATCACTAGGAATAAAAAAGAAACATAGCTAATATGCTTTAATTGATCTTTACACAAATTAAGGTTGGAATTATTGGATAATGTATGTGTGGCGTGTTAATAAAAATTGATTTCAAGTGAGATAGAGTTTGTGCACGGAAATGAGCAGAACAATTTTCAGATGCCTTTAAGATAAAAAAAGGTGAACGCGAGTAAATTACAGGCCGTAAAAAGAACATGTATGTCTTAACTAATTATACACAGAGCTACTGGACCCGTAGAAGTGTGTTTTAGTGGAAAAAGTTGGAGAGGTTCGGTTGGAATAAAATCAATTTGAACTTTGCTAATTGGGCACCATTATAATTAGTAATTTATATCTAATTTAGCGATAAATCCAGCACAAAACACCGAGAGGCATTTGTAATTAAAATGTCTAAAATTATACTTATTGTAAACAGTTTAATCAAATTTCCTACAAATATACATTTTACCGCAATGTAAACAATATGAGATAAATATATGTAAATGACCCTTCCTGGTCCAATGATTTCTCTCTGAGTAAGGCCATTTAATCGTGAATAATTATTATTTTCATTAGCCACATATTCAAGCTACATTACCCGCTAGTTAGCATTTAATAAATATTATTGGATGTTTGATATTGATTACCAAAAATTTTCATTTCATGTACCAGTAGATACAATCAAATTTTGATTATCCCATTAGATTAGAACTATTTATGCGAAGCAAGTTTTCCGAGAATTTTTCCGTGTAAAATACGTTTTGTTAATTGATAGGTAATTTGATATAACTTTTATATTATTTAAATCTAAAAAAATCGGTGTCAAATTCTAAATAATTGATTGTTCAAACATATAAGAGTATAAAAATACTTATTAGATTTGGATGGAAATTGGAAACTAATTCAGTTATATCTGTGATTTTTTTCTCTTGTTGATTACCGTAACACATCATTAAAGGATATTTAAAAAAATATAAATTCATGACTGATATATCAACCATCTTCAATAAAAATTTTACGTACTTTATGTATATTAAGAACAGAAGTTTCCCAAAATTTGAAAATTGATTATAGGCAATTGAAAATAATTATTTCCTTTTTTTTCTTTTATTATGAGGCTCCGAAAGGAGGTTAGCTGTTATCCTATCAATTCGTACTTTCAGGTTTAAATAGGTCTAAATATGTGTACCAAAGCCATTTTCGACGAATCTTCATCCAGTCTTCTTCGACGACCTCTTATTCTCAATATTCCCTCACAATATTATCTGAAGATTAGAGTAACGACCTCTTAGCATAATGTGTTCATAACTTTCAGACTTATTATTCGATCAACACGGGAACAATCTCTACATACACCATCAGTAAATCCATATTTCAAAACCTTTATGCTATTTTTCTTCAGGAGCCTCCAGACCATAAAACAGCAACGAAAAACGTTGGCATTCCAATGATCAAATTGAGATTCGATTCATGAGAAGTTTTGTCATGTTGGCGAAGGTTTCGCTCACTACTTCGGTTAATTTACTTAATTTCATTCGATCGTTGTTATCTCTTAAGACAGAGGTCTCAAATATTTCCTTGTGGTATTTTCTATCATTAGAACTAGAATGCTCTAGAGCAGTGGACTTAGTACTCGAATTCAAGTATCTTTATATTCCAGATTTGTTATTTTACAATTTTCAGTAGAAATTCGTATCGAACCTTCTCAAAGATCTTTTCATAATCGGGTAAATCGAGAACCAAGCAACTTGTTGGCTTCAATTTGGAAACTATGAAGATGAAAACAAAATTTTCAAAAAATTTAGATAATAGTAGGTACACACAGAGAAATATTGTTTAACATTAAGTAAAACTTTCTCGAATTAAACAAATCTTAATCTTCGATATACGCAAATAAATATATTCTTCAAAATAGAAAATTATTTGTTCAACTTTAATTTCTTACATAGAAACATAATTCTTCTATGTAAATACTTCGGTTGAGTTTTAAATTAAATAAATATCACATCAAAATAAATAAATATTATTATTTACTTGAAAATTGCTAGTTCCTATAATAAAAAATGAGCTTTTAATTGAAATAAGTAGTATTTTTAACCGAAGAAACTTTTTCTTAAAATAGAAGCTTGTACAGTCAATTCAAGATGATAATTTGTTTAATTTGAACATATCGTTATTTGAGTCGAATATTTGTTATGTTTCATACAAATAATTAGGTATTTTTTTGTTGGAAGTATGTAATTTTCTTGGGTAAATTATACAATGCCTTTAATACAAAAATACATTTATTTAAAAAATATAGAAGTAACACTTAACACAATAACACTACCTATAGGTAATTAACATTTTAAAGAAATAAAACATTTTTAATAATGAAACATAAAATTCACCCTCCAATATATTCTATTCTATTCTATGTTTTTCTACAAATACCTACCTATTACATACAATTCATATTTTAAAAGTAAATTATAAAATTTAACGAACAAAATGGTAGTAACTTACATTTTGAAGAGTGTGTCCAACGCTTTAAGAGTGTCATTAATGATACTTCACCGTATCAATAACTAAATAGGTGTTATTGACTTTCTTTAAGGACGGTCCCTCTATTAGTAAATATGGCTGCACAGTTTGGTGCCTAATTCTTGGTTTTTGTTTCTGGAGATTGATTTTCTCGTCAATTTCCACAGGAGTCTGTAATTTAACGTGATGCTATTGCGTAATAATCTTAAAAATCATCACCTACCTTGAAATCTTTGAATAACGGTCCCGTCGACTTCCCAAGACTCTAACAATTCCTTCATTATGATTGAAACACTTTAACTAATAACTTCAACATTATTTGTAAACTCCAATATAGTCTTTCCTGGTCTCTGGTGTGCCGTTGAATCGTATGTGCGTTAATTGTCGGGTCGCGGGCAAAAACGATTGAAGAAAACTAGATACTTCATTCAAGAAAATTATATTTAAGCTAAAATGATCAAGTATTAGCTTAACTATGTCAGTTTTCAATTGATATTGCTATTTTTTCCAATTAATATTTTTTTTTTGTTTTCAACTGAAGTAATTTTATATCATTTTAAAAGTATGTATACCTGCCCTGAGAATACTAATTTTTATTTTAAGATAACTTACACTTTTACTCTAAACCAACAAAATATGATTAAATAGAACCTTAAACTATTTCGAACAAGAAAAAAATTTTTAAAGTAAAAGAAATAAGTGAAATTATTTTTTTCTTTACCGAAGAAATAATTTCATTTTAATACAAATAAAGATAATTATTTTAAACAAATGTAGTCTCAAATTAATAAAGTCAAGTTAAGACAAGTAATATTATTAAATTAAGATAGTGACTTTTCTGTATGTATGTAGTTTATGCAACAAGGTAGGAATTGAGAGATTCTGACGAGTGTGAAAATTGCGCCAGAGAGAAGCGAGGGCGCAAGAACACGAGGCAGAATCAATTCCTACCGTGTAGCATACTATTTTTTCTCATACTTGTACGAAAATGGCCACTTCTTTTGCGTGAAATGCGCGAACAAATTAAAACAGCATAACACTGACATTTTGCTTGACACTGTGCGGTGAGCAAATCACCTTGACAACCATAAACAAACACAAATAACTCCCGCATATCAGTAAGTGAGAAATGTTAACCCCACTCCTTATTTTCCGCGACTACCCTAAAAAGGCGACTGTGTACCCGCATTTCACGCAAATAAAGTGGTTATTTTCGTGTAGGTATGGGAAAAAAACTATTTTGGGGTTTTTTGAGATTCCATGACGTAGCGACGTAGCCTGTAGTTAAAGTGTGAAGATCGTTAATCAAACAGTATAATTTCTCGGTTCAAGAGCAAAATTATAAGTCAATACTTTTAAAGCGGAATGGGTAGTTTCTGGCCAAAAGTTTCCGGAAGTTTTGTTTTTTATCAAATATAGTGTCAATAATTTCCAGTTGACAATTTTTAATAGTAAAGTTATGTTGCTTCTTTTTGACATTTACTCGTCTTGTCACCAACCTTAGAAAATAAAATGTTACGTTTCAAAAAGAGCGTTCCTTCGATACTAAACTGAGTTGCATAATGACTTCATTCGAACGCAAAGTATACAAAGATTTAGCTTGACTTGAGACGAAATACTCCTCTGAATAATAGAAGTAAGGTTCCCGTGCATGACTCCTATAAATTTTGGTGTGTCTCAATAAGTAATGAAAATATTTCCAACAATTGTTTATAGATTTCCTTAAAAAAAACGCATCTAGTTCACAATCGCTCTTTAATTGAAGAATATATGAACTTTCTCTTGTTTTTATGTATACAAGAA
Source organism: Pediacus dermestoides (assembly GCA_963942485.1). Lineage (NCBI taxonomy): Eukaryota > Metazoa > Arthropoda > Insecta > Coleoptera > Cucujidae > Pediacus > Pediacus dermestoides. The sequence continues at coordinate 18,595,087 of OZ012625.1, forward strand.
TGCATTATTAGGATTATATAAATTATGCCTGTAATAAAATCCACTATTACACTACATAAGTATTGTTAAAACATATATGATTTGTAAGTTTATAATACTTTTTTATTAAATATTAATGTAGGTATCATTTACTGACAAAACAGTAGCTATAAATTTTTATCAAATTTTAATTAACTGCCTCTAATGAATAATGAAACGTCGTAATGATAGCTATAAAAACAATAAGTCATTAACTTTAGTATCTACATATAATAATTGTTCAGTTAGTCTGCAGACATAGAAATAAATTATAAAAATTGTAACTTTAATTATTCAAGATGTCAGAGATGGGCTACTCTAAATATATTCTCCGAGATATTCTCCAAGTTATATTCTACAGTTAGTTAATAGTTTAGATTTACTAATTAATGCTTGGTTGTTGGCTTTTGGTAGGTGTGTGTGGAATATGAAAATTTTCATCTCAAAATTATTTTAGTCGAATAAATAATTGCCGGCAGCTTAAGTGTCACCATAAAAACCCATTTAGTCAGCCAGCGGCCATCATTTCAAAACAATGTTTTGTTTTTTTTAACCGCTCCATGTGATTTTAATCTGCATTCCATTCAGTGAAATTTTATTTGTATATCGCATACATCATTCCACAATTAGTCTAAACTGTGGTCCGAAACTATCAACTAACAAAAAAATATAAATAATTATTTACATTTAGAGGGAAATGAATGTGTTTGTGATCCAATTACCACTAAGCTAATAAATTTATTTGGTAGTTTTATGGATTAATAATTCTATACATAAACACTTTATTGACACTAACTTGGCTTATCAGCAATCTGGTGAATGTTAATGTTATTGATTTACAATCCTGTAGACCTTATCTTAATGTCCTCTGTTATTCAGTACTAATAATTCATCGAAATGTATGCAAATGTTGTTTAGATTCTTATGGGAACTGCAATCTCTACATGACATACATTGTAAAAGACCCTGTGGCTTTATCCGGTTAAAACTTAAAACATCGGTAAAATACTACAAGATTTCTATATCAGCAAAACATTTGGACAAGTAATTAAAATCAATTTTTAAAATTTTTCCTATAATACCTACTTAGTAATGCAGTTTCTTCGAATTGGAGAATAAACTGGATTGAGGTGCCTCTTTATTTGCGTGCAGACAATAATTAGTGCGGGCAATTAGTTTGCGTTACAAGTCTAATCTCTTTTTAAGGTTCCGGCCACAATTTTACAAAGTACGGGTATTGGAACATGTTAAATATCTGTATTTAAAACATGCTGGTTCATTAGTATTTGGATTAATCTAGCTAATTACAAAAGAGCTTTAATGCAGACCCATGTGGCAATACGGGTAATCTGGTCATCTATTTATTCCAACAAAATTCGTCACATCCATATCTTTATCATATATCTCTTTTAGTTGGATTTGCCATTTTTTATCCCTCAATACTTATTTATTCATCTTATAGTTATTTGTTAAGCAACGTAGCAAACTCACATTTCACAATAACTGAACATATAAATCTATCAATTTCCACCCTAAAATCTGCATGAAAACCTCGACTGCACCTCCATCGGCGTTTGGAAAACAACCCTTGTATTTTTTCAGATTGAAGTGGTTTTTTCATGTTAGGAAGTATTTACGTGGTATTCGAGTTTTTATTCAAGTCGAGAATTTTCAACTTTGTAACAAGAAATAGGCAAAAGGGATGCGGATGGTTGATGGTGTGAAGATGTAGTCAATTTGGTTTTTTATAACACACAGATATCGCAGTGCTTGTGGTTCGAATCCGTTATGTATAAACATCGATAAATTGTATTAAAAAGATAATCTAATGATTTAACTGCTATTTTGGTCATCAACTTTTATTATCTACAGGAAAAGTCAAACGTAATTAGAATTTAGCACATGCAGACTACGAAACGTCAACTTAATGTTAAAGGTTACTATTGTAAATGCCGCTCCTCCAAATGTGTACATTTCAGATGCATAACTAATATCCTAAAGTATAGTATGCCATCATATTCTCAGCCAAAGTTCCTTCAGTGGGTTATCTAAGAGTCATTTAGATCATTATCTATAAGTAGTTTCCTAAAGTTTATTTTCTACATGTATATTATATTGATAATGGACAATTTCTACAACTGTGTCCAGGAAATTGCATTATTAACGCGCTTGATGCCTCTATAAACCTTACCATTGTAGTTGATGTCACATTTAATTTGAATGCGACACTATGTTTCCAGTTAAGGAGTCGTATTTTAAATATTCTATTCAAATACAACCACGGAAAGTGTGCAGATGTTTTAATAAGTTAGTCAAATTGATTTCCTACGGACAAATTGCAGACAGTAAAGCGATTCTTCTGTGGGATAGCAAACAACTCTACGCTAGATTAGAGATAGATATGATGTGGTAAAATTTCAGAGATGGAATAAAGTTAGGTATGAATTTTTGAGTAATAAATCCGGGATTTAGGGTTATTTTCAGTAGTCCTAGTATATTTTGACTGCATCCCTATCTTCTTTGTTGCAAAGGGTGACTTAGAATTCCAGCAATAGTTTCAATTTCAAACCAATTAGAACCAATCAAATTGCAAGAAATAGTTTACTGACTATTGTTGATTCGTTGAGTTGAAACAGCCAAAATATAGTGGATTTTAAAATCAAACTTTTGACTTCATTATTGCCATATATGTAATATTAATATATTGTCAACTAAGAAAAGAGGCGCGCAAACATTACGATGCAGACGATAACAACCTCTCGCTCGCACACTCGATGGAGCGTTCTTTGTGCGCATGCGCTCGCTTGTATTCGCGCATTAGCTCCCATTTCCAGATACTCTATCTCTCTTTTACTACACGCGTTTAAATTATAGCGAACTATGCTAGCAATCTACCTACATATATGATTATAAGCTAAATTTGGGATAGTTTTTGGGTTCATCTTGAGCATCGGTGGGTTCGGATACTGAAATTTTTTACGAAAAAAGAATCATTTTTCTCAGAAAATATCAAACTGATTACGACATAAAAAACTGAAATTTAATTATCATTATGTATACGGATATTATTTTTTCATATAGTTCTTCACAGTTTATATTCGCATAGGAACTGCTACTCCATAAGGATGATGTTGAGAATGATTAGACACATTTGTTATAGTTTAATTTCGAGTCATCATTTACCCTCCACTAAACATTAGAACAGAAAACTTCGTACTCAGTTCCGTTCTAAAGGGTGTATCTTTAATATAGATTCTTTATAGGACAATTTAGTCTTCCCACACTCTACTTCATCACATTAACACCATATTTCGGACTTCCCCTGTAAATTTTGGGATTCTAAACGAATTGTAAATTGTTTTCGAAAATTTAATTCCATTCTAATTTATAGTATTATAGCTTAGTTCTAAGCTTATTTCTAAACATTCTATTATCATGGAGGCGCTCACTGCTGCTTATTCCGCTAGATTTTTAATCACAATAGACTCTCGAAGTTAAGGAACTGTTTAGAAGTGATTATATGTATATTTTATAATCCTTGGTATTCTTTTAACATGAGTTACATTAAAGTTATTTTTCAATTTTATTTCAGCTTTCTGTTTGTTGAAGGATATTTTTTCAAAAAGTTGGCATACCGAAACCCAAAAGAATTAGTCAATTATGAAATCCTACGAACTCGTCATCTAACAGATCCCTGCTATGTAATATTTGAATAGAATTCTGACAAATAGTTGGCATCATCTTTCAGCTTTCAGGAATTATAAATCAATTACCTATTTATCAATATATTGAGCTCATCACGTTAACTCTCCCTATTCATGTTCTCCTTTGTTGGTTAATTAAATCCACGCTACCAACCACTTGTGTGCTTTACGTGCAAAAATAAAAATATTGTTTGTTATGTTGCTGTAATGTTAAAGCTAAGTACTGTAAATAGCAGTTAATTATGTGTATTTACTAAATGCCGCAAGCCATTGAGAAGCATCTGTGCTTGTGTATCAAGAATGTACATAGTAGGTATTTATCTACTGGCAAACGGCAAATCTATAAGCCATGCTTTTGCAATCCCTTCAATAATGACACCTGCTCTTCGGGCTATTGTATCCATCCGATCCCCAAACAAAATCTCGATTTCGTTTTAGTTTTTCGAATTTAATAACTTGTTTGATGAGTTCTTCTTGACAAGTTGTGGGTATTTATAGTTTGATTATTTTTATTTTGTTGTTGGTCGAGTGTGTACATTATATAATATTACGTTGTTGTGAATAACATTTACATATATTATTTGTATAGCCAACATGTTGATGTTGAGTACCTAAATTACATTGTTTATAATTATTTAAAGTTTTTTTTCATGTTGTATATGCCATGCTTCACATTAAGGTTTTATGTATTATCATCATCCTACCTTCTAATTCAACAACTTTTCCCGCCCGTTTAAGTGCTTTCACAGCTTCATCATGTGTAGCTTCTCGTAAATCATCACCGTTGACAGAAAGAATGGCATCTCCAACGTACAATTGTTCAGTTTGATCGGCTGCCATGCCTTTAAATATTTTACTAATAAGAATGGGCATTTTGTTTTCTTTTCCGCCTTTGATAGAAATTCCCAGTCCATTATTTTCCGATTTAACAACACGCACCAAACGTTTTTGATTAGCAACAGAATCGGGAACATCCGGTGTATCACTTAGTCCGCTAGGTGTTTCAATGTTGTTGTTAAGAGTTCCGTTAAGTGTGGTAGTATTCTCGTACGATTCATCCAAAGTGATACTGAGGTAATCATCTTCGAGGGTGACAAACACGCGGAACCACTGTCCACGAACATGCGTTTCTAGTATACCTGAGCGGCCGTAGTAGCCGGGAGAACTCACCCCATCTACCATGCTGTCACCAACACTCATTTTCACATTATTTAATTTTGTCTACACCTGTGTATTATTTTCTATTGCGGCGGTGTGATATAACCTGTTTGCTCGAAGGCCTTCTTCACGCTACTGATTACACGACAATCAGCTGACGAGCAGAATGCATCGGCGGCGGGGAGGCGTAGGTACGTTGAAGTCACTCGCCAGACTGACCGACGACATACCCGGCTAGCGGCACATCACAAGCAGCAGGTTAGCTTTCACTGAATTTACGAATTCGATGGAGTTAGATGGGGAGTCCTACTCATATTTTACCAATGATTCGGCGCGCCGAAACCCTTGCGTTGTCATGACAACGTAAATCCCATGGGGTTTCCTAACAACCAGCTGTTTGTGCCTTTGGTGGCATCTACAGGATAGTAGCTGAACAACATATAGTCTCTCATATGGTTTCTATAGCATGATACAAATGATACGGAAAGAAACGTTAGAAGTTTTTATATCAGCAAGAAAGATGTCGTGAAAAATGTCCAGTTTAAATTATAGCTTTTAAATCAGCTTATAGACCGAGAGCTGAATGGAATTGAGTATGCATAACATGAGGACCGCATTTTATCATTTGATATAAGCTCATAACAGTTCAAAGATTAATATTTTGAATGTTGCCGCTCCATCATATGGTCCAATTTTTTTTCGCACCCCTTTTATATTTTTATATACAGGGTGGTAAAAGTTAAACTTCATTAACTTTGGGAGGTGATAGAGCATCAAAAAATAAGTAGACTTTAATGAAAAAACTTTCCTCAAAAATGGTTTATAACAAAGTATATGATAAGAACTCATTTTGATACCATAACTTCTAAACCACTCGATCGATTTTCATTAAATTTCGTACACAGAGTAATGTAGTACATTTCTAAGTAATGATGGGGTTTATTTATAAAAAAATGTCCAGTGGCGTAGATACTGGGGGACTGCTCCACTTTTCCCCTCGAATCTTCGACACCACTGGATATATTGCGAAGAAATTTGAATCTGCTGCTCTTATAATAAGTCATCCACGATTGAGATTTTGATTTTTTAACTAAGTCTCCTGTTGTATCACAAAACAAACACGTTAACTTGTTCGGTCTTTTTCTTTTCAAATTGGACGCTTGAAATCACATTTTTTCACGTTTTTTGAATAAAACACTTTTAGGTACTCAAATACCCGAAAAACATTGACATATAACAGGCATATAGGTACAGCGCATTTTTGGAAATTTTGGCGCCCTCTATCTTTTTGGGAACTAACTACAGAGAGTTCAGCGTAAGACAAAAAATGTTGCAAATTTTGAGCGATACAATTTTTGTCTTTACACTGTTTTCCTCCGACCAACAGAACATAAGGCAAATCCAAAAATCGATTCCAAAAATTTTTCTTCCGAAACAGGTGGGGATAGGCCAACTTGAGATTTTACCTTTCGGACCATCAGAAACAACATATTAAAAATTCAGCCTACCCGCAAGTTTTTGAATATCAAATATCTGATTGACTGTAATAATAGTGATAACATAATAAGAGGGCGAGGGAATTGAAATGGACCATCCGATTTGCCGGCAACATGATTTTTTTCATTATTTAGGGTCTCAGATATAATAATCCGAGCATAGTTGCCGGTCCTCATATTACGCATACTCAAGTACCTTTGGCGCCTGCACTATTAGCAAATTATATTTCAATAGGATTTCGCGAATTATGTCGCCTTTGTCATGCACTTATTTGACTGTTGCTAGAGATAATTATTATTGATTACTTTCTTATGACTTATTGAAATGTTCTTACTTATGTCATATGAGATATGATGATATCTCAAGAACAAAACGCCAAAGTTTTTTAATATCAAAAATATCAGAAACAAACAAAATCGCAAATATTAGTTTTTTCAGTTTTCTAGCAGACCATTCTAGATAATTCAAATTTGTCTTAAGTTACTGATGAGCACTAATCACCAATTTCTTTATTCAATGATTTAGCCATGGTTTTTTTACCCTTGAATTTAATTTGGCAGTTACATTCCTAGGTTACAATGAACAATGAAAATCAACAAATTTAACTGGCAAATAAAGTTATTGGCAAGATGAAAGACCGACTCTAATATAGTATATTATTTTATGAGGAGCTTAAGTGATGCTTTATGTGCAGAGGCTGGTGTTTGACTGACGAACGAAGTGAGTCAGACAAAAGCAGCCGTAGCACATAATGCGACTTAAGCTCCGAATAAAATATGCTATTTTTTCTTCAAACGCAAACAATTCATTAAATTGTAAAATTATTAATTGAAAATTTAATAAATAAATTTGACTTATGACCAAGGGCGCTTAAGTAGTACTTAAGCGCCGGAGACAGATAAAGGAGAACTTTACCTGTCGCCGGCAATAAAGTGTCACTTAAACATAATCAGTACAGCAGGATAATGTCACATTTAAATGACGTTTGAAGAAAAAAACTATTAAAGCCATTGTAACTAGGACTTATAATTATCTAGGTACTAAAAGTTAAAAGGCACAAATGGACCCTAAATTTACCATCTTTGCTCTAACTTAACCAAAACCATTTCTGAGATTCCCGTAGTTAACATCAATAGTGAGAAGCGAGTTTGTAACAGATCTTATATCTCAAACACAAAATATTATAAGATTTAAGTTAAAATTATGAAATGCACGTTTGCGAAAAAGAAGGAAACAATTAATTGAAATTGTTTGTAAAAAACGCAATTTTAGTCAGTTAATTAATTTTTTCGGATATGAAATTAAAATACATATAGTTAATAGAAAAGTATCAAATACCTAACAAAACTATTCTATAAATGTAACTATCGCAAATCGTATTTTATGAAATAACTAGTTATTTGGTGGAATATTGGATTCAGTAGCGGATTTAGGATTTTCCTTAGGGGGGATTTCAAAATGTTACGAAATTTGTATTTGCAACAGCTACACCTGAACGAAATTTTTCATGTTCAAAAAGAATCAAATTATAGGTACTTGTGGAGTACAACAGGCCAAGAAAGGCTGAACCGACTCGCATATTTGAACTTTCACAACGATATTAATTTGGCAGTCGATGGAGGATAAAGTTGTAAAAGAATTTCTCAAAAAATTAAGAAGATAATATTTTATGTTTTTTCAAACTTAGTATAATTTTTAAACATTTTTTTAAACAAAAATTTCACTATATTAACATGAAATGAGCAATAAAGACAACAATGTATTTAATAAAAAGATGAATAAAATATTGGAATTGTAAGACTTCTCAGTTCTGACATTTTTGACACATACTTGTCATACTCGTGAGCTAAAATACTCATTCATAATATATATTTTACATACAACTTTTAAGGGGGGTTAAACCCCTAATACTTATTAGTAGAAGTTGTTCATGTAGCTAAAAACTTTCAGCTGGAGTTGTCAACCGTGATTTAATTCAGGAATCTAAACGAGATTTACAGTTTTGTATGACGATTTCTTTACACATCAAATTTTGAACAACTTCCCAATGGAGGGTCAGTTTCACCTCCCAATATTTGCATGTCTTCGCATAAAAATGCAACTAGTTTTTTCATTAATTGCGTTATAACCTATTGCAGTTTTTAGAAAAGATTGGAAATGTAAGACTAGGTCAAGGTAGCCTTCACATATTAGGTAGGTACTTTACTTATTTCATGAATCAAGTCTATAGTTTTCAAGGTAAGGTTAAATGAAGATTAATTTACCGAAGACCTAATTCACTGGTACAATGCTGCAAGTAGGTAGGCGATTCATCTAAATTCTAAAAGGTAAAGTCACAAGTTTACATCCTAAATAATAATATTCTTCAAAGTATGCCTATAAGAAATACACAATTTTTGTATTTATTTTTTTATTTTTCCTGTTGAGTAACGTAACATATTTTTATTTACTTACCTTTAATTAGATAACACAAAATATTTATATTTAAGAAATAAACAAGTAAATAATGCTGATAAAAATCGATTATATTAAAACGAATAATATAAAAGTACCTTATATAAGATAAAGATTTAAATTGTTTACAGCGTTTGTTTGAAACATAGTACATCTCCAACTTCTAGTACAACGATGGATCAAAATACAATGTAAGTTGCAGTTTTTGTAATAGATAATATATTTGGTCTAGATACCCTAATAATAACTTTTATTAAATTTTATTAGACTAAGATATTAGCATACAAAATTGTTGCGGTTTTTCCATGACGTATACTACACCCACAATGATGCAAATTCTTAATAAATGACAAAAAATTTTTGAAAAAACTCACCTTTTATCATAAAATAAGTATATTATATAAACACTTACTTTTTTTAGATTTAGCGATGAAGATTTCAATACTATCCTTGAATTCCTACAGCAGAAAACAAATATAAAACCTAAAATTGGTATTATTTGCGGGTCGGGACTAGGTAAGGCAAATTATAAACTATCAGTACCTATTAATTAAAATCTGTAGATAAAATTTATTCCGTTTGCCCCCTGTAAACATATTTAGTTTAGATTACAGTTAAGTAAATAGGAAAATTTTGAATTATTTATATGTGAGGACAGAGAAGCTTCTCTAATTTTTAGTTAAAAGAAGATTGATAATTTTCGAATTTATGGATAATTCCGATGATTATAAACAGCTCCATTTATTGTTTATTAATATTTATAAGTTCTACTATTCTAGGGTTAGGTATACCTTTATCAAATTTTGTACTACAAACTGTATTAACAATTTTGAACGATTAAACGTTGGCAACAAACTCAGGAGGCACTCAAACAGATAAAAATATTATCAATCTAGTTACCCGAAATCAGCTGGTTTACTTAAATATTCGGAAAACTTGAAACGTATATATGCAATTTTCGATGTTTTTTCTTTGTATCATTTTATCATTTTACTCGAAATAACAGAGAGGTTCATTCCTTTTATCGACTTGTAAATATGATATTGATAACAAGTTTATCGTAGGTATTTCCCCAGTTCCCCGTTGATTAATATATTATATGTCAATCAACGCTGGGACATTAATTTAAAAATAAAAATTTTATTGATGAACAAAACAACACAATTTTTTTTTAGTAATTTAAAATATTTAGATATTTTATTTATATAATCAATAGACATATGCACCACACTCTCCATCATTTTCTAAAAAGATGAGATAGAGAGTGTTGAGCAGTGGACAAATAATTGAAAGGCAGAAAGAGATAGATAGATGAATTGAGTGATGCATGCACATGCCTACTGAAAATAATTCTGGTATTTGTAATCTTTCAATATTCTATTTTCTTCATCATATTATTATGTTTCATTATGACTGTACTGAGAATGTGCTTAAGGAATTTAAAATATTCTTAATCTCTTGAGGTTTAAACAGACTTATGATGGTATTAAGCATATTACTTCCATAAAATAGTCCTGTTTTAATAGCATCTTCTTGCCTAAAAAAATCAGGGTTAGGTCTTTATGACTGAAGGTACTTAGATGTTACAAGTACACATTTTATGTATTATATTTAGTTTTCCACCTTTTAGAATTACTAATGTCCAGTTTTTTAATTACGAAACGCTTAAGACATAGAAATGTTAATTTAAAAATATTTTATTTCTAGTCTCTAAATAAAAAGAACAAATCTAGAAAAAGACTCTCTATTTCATTTTCTAAAATTTAGTTTTTCATTTTTCTTTAACATGCAATTATATTTGGAAAACAATTCCAATAAGCCTCTTGGAAGGCATCTTTTTTCTTGTTCTAAAGATATTTTAGAAAAATTTTTTAAAACAAAACTATCTGCAATTTTAATAGGGATGTTGCATTTTTTTTAAATCCCGTTTTTTTCTCTTAGAAATGTAAAACGACTATATTAATAATACTCTATAGAAAACATATTTTTTTTACTCAATATTTGTACATAAAAATATCTGATGTGCCCAACACATGACTTTCTTATACTTACGGATAGTATCACAATAATTACTTTTCCTAAAGAAATTAAGTTAAATTTCTTGTAAAAATTTTGAGGGTTTCCAGCAATTTTCAAATAGTCTCTGTCGCACTTATTGCAATACGCATAAATCTGTCATTGTCCCACTCATTACTGCCAGATTTTAGGACAAATAAATAACAGAATACTTATGAAAATTCCACAGTGCGAAAAATGCTTGATATCTTTGAATTTGCTGTAGCTAAACTTTAAAGATTTATAAAATACTTCTCAGTTTTGGTCAACGTTTCACTCAAACAAACTGTGCAGTGCACAATAATCCTTCTCATCAAAATATTTCGATCTTTTGCCTTTGACAGCTGTTTGACTAACAATCTCTTCTTCTTCTTCGTACTTGGATTGCAAAGCAATGTCAAGTTTTTGGTGTTTGGCGATATAGCCACTCTCACCAGGATTGGATTAATTGGTTTTCACTTTTTAAATTTTTATAACTTTATTCGAGCTCTTCGTGTGTTTAATGCAAATAGAATCTTTAGTATAAAAACAAATAGATTTCTGTAATGTAAACAACAGCCACTCAGAGATAGATGGCAACACTATATAAATATGTAAATAATTTATAATTATTAAAAAACGGCGCAAAATAAAACACTTTTGTTACTTTGTCGACACGTCTAAAAATTGAAAGAGCATTCACAAAAAATTTGGCGTCGATATCTTTAATGTAGATTTGCATGCATAATACAATTTCACGACTTTATTGTATATATTAGAAGATATTCCTAAAAAACCTAAAAATGTCTTCAGGTAAGTACCACTTGTGTTGGTGCTAGATGAAAAAGATTTAATGTGGCACCCACAATTTTGTTCAAACTCTTAAATATGAAATTTGAATCAAATCCGTTAAGTCGTTTTTGAGTTATCGTGGATACAGACAGACACACAGACACACAGACACACAGACACACAGACACACAGACACAGACACACAGACACACAGACAGACATCATGGCGAAAATGGTCAAAATGGATTCAGGGGCCCTCAAAACGGGTAAATCCATCAAAATCTCGAAGTCGAAAAAAATCACGATTACAATACTTCCTTATACTACGTATAAGAAAGTAAAAACGATTATAAATTGACCGTAATTCAAATATATTATTGTCGCCCGAAAACGCTTTGAGATCGGAGAGTCCTGTGTGACGTCACGAGTCTAGTTGACATTGGCATGTCTAAATATTTTTTAGGCGTTTGACATTTTTCGAAATAAGTCAAAATGCGGCATGCTGCACTGTGGAACTAGATTTGTGACGTCAGCAGTCTTTTAGGCCGATTCGGGCGTTTCCGGGAAATGCGTGGAAATTTCAAATTTTGCAATACTTTTTATTTATTTACTTGAAAAGTACGAACCAAAAAATTTTTACAAAAATATTGATAGTGGTAATTTGGTATCAGCTTTTCAAAAAAAATTATTTTGAAAATCATGCAAAGTCCCTATTCATTTTAAAACAACTACATAATGTTGAGAATTACAGTAACGAATCAGCTAATTTTTAATACGCAGGTACTATGGGAGAAGCAGTCACAAACGCCCTAATAATCGACTACAAGGATATTCCAAAGTTTCCCGTAAGCACAGCTCCAGGACACAAAGGACGCCTCATTATTGGTTACATCGCCAAAATTCCGGTAATATGCATGCAAGGCCGTTTTCACCATTTTGAAGGTTACTCCTTATCCACCTGTGCTATGCCTGTTAGGATAATGAAACGTATGGGTTGTACTCACCTTATCGCTTCAAACGCAGCAGGTGGTATTAATCAGTCCTTCAAAGTTGGTGACATAATGATAATCAAAGATCACGTCAACTTAATGGGTTTTGCTGGGAATAACCCTTTAAGAGGTCCAAATGATCCACGATTTGGTACTAGATTTTTTGCTATGACTGACGCTTACAATGCAAAAATTAGGAAAAGTGTAAAAGAGATTGCAAGAACTATGGGTTTAGGCCGTACGTTGCAAGAAGGAGTATATAGTTGTGTAGGAGGTCCCAATTATGAGACCATAGCTGAATTACAAGCTTTACAGAAAATTGGGGTAGATGCAGTGGGCATGTCTACGGTGCCTGAAATTATTACAGCCAGACACTGCGATATGACTTGTTTTGCTTTTAGTTTGATAACAAATATGTGTAGTTTGAACTATGAAAATGAGGCGACACCGGACGCAGCAGAAGTTCTAGATGTGGGCAAGATGCAAGAGGGGGTTACGAAGGCGTTTGTTGAAAAAATTGTAGAACACATTGGACAAAATTATTAGATAAACTAATTCAATTTGTTTAATTTTACTATGCAATATACACCTAAAACCAGATACAAACCTGATGATTTGTAGAAAGATCCAATGTCAACAATTATATAAACTTTATTGATTTACTAACTACAGTACTTACCTACATGGTGTTTTCCTTTATTTGATTATGTAATATAATAATATAATTTACACACCGAAAAATGTTTTTCTTTAGGACAATTAAAACTTCAATCCTATCGTCGTAATGCTTCTTTTTAATATTTTAAATATTCTTAGAGATTTGTCTACTTTGATAACCTTAATCATGAAACAAAATTCATTTTTAATAATAATATTGACAATGAAATACAACGTCAGTTGTGAATTTGATATCATGTACTGTCAAACAACCAGAAGTATCACCTTGTATCATTCCTCTAGGTGGGGATAAGATCTGGGTTTTTGGTAGAGCTCTACACTACAGGACTACAGCAGACATTCTTCATTGGAGGCCTGTCATGTGAGAGGCATCAAATGGAAGTGGGCTTTCAAAATATTTAAGGTTGGTTTTTATTACTAAAACAGAACATGATAGCAATTCTTTCATCAGTTAATCATTATGAAAGTTTTTTAACAACTTTAGGGTACCTAGTTAGATCTCTTATTTCTTAGTAATCGGACTCATTTTTTTATTAGAAAATTTTTAAAATTTATTTTATAACCAAAATTGTTACAGTTAAGCAAACAGCAAATAGCGTTATCTCAAATTATAATATTTAAAACTGTGTTACTATTAAATTTATTGTATTTATAAAATTGTCAAATTTATATACCTACGTAGTTCCACATTTTAACAATTCACTTGATGTAAGTAATCAAAATTTTGATCTCTCAGTGAATTTAGTAAAAATAAGTATTTATTCCCGATAGCATCAGGTTCCAACATTAAAAAAACAATATAGTTATTTAAGCATTAAAATCGATAAGGATATGTTACCGGTGGAATGCAATAGTTTGGTGGCCGAGGGTACCGAGGCTTCCAATGTTGCCTGACACCGGTAACCCTTAACGCTTGCGATGCTTATTAGGTTTTTTGCACAATCCATGCAATAACAATATTAGTATGATTCTAAATTTGTTCATGTCAAAGTGACAACTATAAAATTATCTAAAATAAAGTGACAAAAGGTCATATTTGACTACTTACCGTCTTCTGATCGGTAAGTGATGTCTTACCGATCAGTGATTTGTAAACAAAACCTATTCGCGAATCCAAGACCCTAGAGATGGCGACACTGTCTATTCAAAACGTCGGACGTAAGCGTCCACAATTCAAATGTGACAAATGTACAGTTCACAATATTTCTATTAAAATAAATAATTTACAGTAAATGAAAAATGGCAAAAGTGAATATTGAGTTTTCTGACATTTTCACGTTATTAGGAATTTCGGTGCGTCCTTTAATATGCGAAGAAGAAGTGTTCGCAGCGGATTTTGTGGTTTTGTGTGGAATCCGAAGATGCGATGAAAATAAATTAACAATTTGATCCAAAGTGAATCAATCGTCTCATATAACTGAACCTGCTCTTAAAATTGATATTTCAATTCATTTTGATAAAGGCGAAAAGAAAATCGAGTGTTATTGTTTATGCAAAACAGGGGTGGGAAATGAGTGCAAGCATATTTTCGTCACGCTAATTTATTTGTACTACAGGTAAACAAAAAATAGTTACTTCAATAAAATAACATTGAATTGCTTTACGTATATGAAACAGCTTAATAATTTTATGTTTAATAATATTTTATGTAACATTTAGCAAAGGTATTGATAGCTTGGACGAATTGAGCTGTACCGACGAGGAAAGATTGTGGGGGACCTTAAAAAATTCAGCGGTTGAGAAAGCTGATGCATACAGCCAATCTCTGAAAATGCTGTGTTATCACGAGACGTCGGCACAAGAGGGGCAGTTACGAACTTCATTTTATTTGTTATTATGTTTATTAGCTAAAATACCCCTCTTCGAACACAAGGTGAGACATCTAATATGCCGCCTACCGGGGGAATGCCTATCCAGAGTGTGAGGGTTACAACGCGAAGTTAGGAGATCCTAGTTGCAATATGTATTTGAAGGTATTTTACTAATATTTCCGTACAGAATGGTTTGCGGTTTGTTCGATTTGTTTATTTATCTCTTGGACACCAGGTTCTTTTATAGGGTCCGACCTGCAGGTTTACCATTTAAATTATCCCATGGGGCGATTCGCCTTAACTTTGAATTTGAAATATTTAATATAATATGTATTTTACTTTAAGAGCCTGAATAAAATGTTTAAGTATGTGTTATTACCAAACTATTTTATTTCTCCCGCATACACAGAACTTTAAAGAACACACAACGTACTCAAATTTTAAATGTTAAATATTTCTTCAGATATGACTGGGGGCCGTAAGGTTACAGTTACAAAAAAGCATCGTACCTGAAATCCCATAAGGTATATTCGGATAGACAAAAGTATCTGTATACAAATATGTTTTTAATTTTTGAAATCGGCATGTAAGGGGAATTTTTGTAAACTTTCGTCGGTGTCTTTTCCGTCGCAAAAGGGTGTAAGGCAATAGTGTTTTTTTTTAATTTTAATCATTTTACGCGATTTCTATATTGTAAATCAACGATTCGGGACGCTTAGACTGATTTTGAAAATATCCGAAGCGCGGCGCCAGCGTAGCTTTCACTCGCGAATACTATTTTTTAATTAAATCAGTAAATAAGTACATGAAATTGACGAATCGTGCAAAAACATTTTTTTACCTTTACATAACCTAACCTATATTAATTTTGTCAGTTAATACTGAAATAATAATAAAATATGTCTTTGTAACATCGAAAAAGAGTGAAAAATTAAGAAATCGGTTCGAGTAACGAATTTTTCAGGGACATGCCATATTTACAAAAGATATTATTATTCTTCAATTGGTTTAATTACACTAAAGCTGATTCTAATTCGTCCTGAAATGATACGAATTTTAAGTACTTAACCAAGTAACGCAAAATTTGCGGCAACGTGTCCGTACTGTCCGTCTTGAATTTTGGATATCCGATAGATTTTCAGTTTTGACAACAGCGATTTTGGGATTCAGCGAAGTCGAATTCGTCTGAAAACTTGTCTAAATGCTATTTTACTTAGTTCCTTATGACCTGTTATACAGTAACCGGCAGAAAGGGTGCATCAAATGGGAATTTTTTTTATTTTAGAATTACCAAATTTATTTTACTGTGGAAAGGTTCTGCATGTCCTTAAACGAACTATAACGAATCGCTGGAAGCTTTACAACACATAAATTCAGTTTTTTGACTGTTCTTGGGCAATTAAACACATAATTTACTTCAATTGGTTTAAATGCGCAAAAACAGGGCAGTTAATAAAATAATGCCAAAAATAATCTCATTTTTTTGGTGCACACCGTATTTTATTTTATGGATAAGTAAAACAACTTAATGTAAAACAAATGCGGGTTTACTTGATTGCTTTAGCAATTTATTGCCATTTTTACTTTTTTTAAAGACTTAAATCTATAGGTTCAGAAATTACTTTTATCTGTACCTACCGGTAAGTCAATTATTATTTTATTAAACGACCCGTTTTCGCGCATTTAAATCAATTTAAGTAAATTATGTAAGTATTAACCCAAGAACTATTAAAAAACTGAATTTATGAATTTATGCGCTGCACAGCTTCTAGCGATTTGTTCTACGTTCTACGTTCTACGAAAGACGTTTATTTTATGTCTACAGAGTCCAAATTTGATATTTGGAGATAACTTTTAAGTACAAAAAAAATTTTTTTTATTGTGCAAAATAAGGGTACTTTATTGTTGAGTGAATTTTAAATTTTCACCCCATCTCGTATACTATGCAATTTTTACTGATTTTGTTTAGGCTCTTTTTTGTTTAAGGACATGCAGTCATGCAGAACCTTTCCACAGTAAAATAAATTTGGTAATTCTAATAAAGATAGAAAAATTTCCCATTTAGTGCACACTTTCTGCCGGTCACTGTAGTGGCGGAACATGTTCAGATTTCAATTCCTAATGTAATTATTATTATGCTTCGTATTTCAGGAAATAGTCTATATAGTATATGTGTGTAACCTAAATTCGACTAAGCTTCGTATAGTTGCTGAAACTATACCACGTACGGCAATAGAGACCTGCGCAGTATGGTCAGAATTTAGTTGCTGCCGCCATATTTTTCTCTCAAGTGTACTTAACGTTATTAAGCAAAATATATCTCGTTATCTAGTCAGGCAACACGTTAAGATAAGACAAATTGTGTTATCTTTATCAATAATATTAATCTATAATATTACGTCAATGTAGGACCATATTTCGTAACTAAATAGGTATATGATTACCTTTCCTAGATAAACCTGTCAAAACATGTACCTATCAAACTTGTTCGAGGTATCATCACTCAAATTGTTGTAAAAATAGAATTATTTAATATTATGAAATACAATTCAAATACATCTTTGTTACAGTAGATAAAAACTTAATTAACAAACCTCATTATTTACTGTGTGGATGCATTACATACGGGAACAATAACCTAAACCAAACACTGTTAAGTCGCATAAACTCATGAGCAAATAATCATTTTTAAATCTATATCTAGTAGTTACATTTTACATTTAGTAATGGTCGTGATTTTGGTGGTTCGAGCACTAATTAAATAATAGAAAGACGACAAATCTGTTGTAATTTTAATGAGTGTAAGTTTTTTTTTTGGTATGTGTCCTTCAAACTGTAATCAATTATTATCGGTTTTGTTTAGAATTTATTTGAAACGACTGTTTATTAACTTTATTTGTGTTTATTAATACAATAGCAATAATTGGATTGTAATAATGAAATCCTTTATTTTGTTGACTTATACGTTTACGAGTTTACTTTAAGTATAAATTTCAATTTTTATCAATAATCGTTAATTTCGTTTAAAATAATTTAATATTTAAATTTAAATTTCATGTCTTCATATTTTTTATTTTCTTATACGAAGTAATAGGAAAGTACTTTAATTGTGATTTTTTCGACTTCGAGATTTTGATGGATTTACACGTTTTGACTATTTTCGCCATGATGTCTCTCTGTATCCACGATAACTCAAAAACGACTTACCGGAATTACTCAAAATTTCATATTTAAGGATTTGAACAAAATTGTGGGTCACACATTAAATCTTTTTTATGTAGTACCAACACAAGTGGTACTTAGGACTACTTACCTAAAGACATTTTTTTGTTTTTTAAGATTATCTTGAAATGGAAACAATTTAGATTTAGATTTTTTATTCTTTAAGATTTGTTTAGGTTAGGTTTGTTTAGAATTCAATTTTGAACATATTTTGTCTCAACATTTTTTTGAAATTCCGACAAAAAAATTTCTACCGAGGGGACCCGAATATACCCGAAAACTTTTTAATACAATAATTATTATTAGACCTGAATTGTATTCTGATGCAATTTTCGTACAAAACAATATTGCTGAATCGATTCCGAATTAATAAGAAGACATCCGATCCCACCCGAAATAAAATATTAATTAAACTAATTTGACAGTTGACAGTATGATTATTGGTTACGGCTTCAGTACTTTCCAAAAATCAGAACTAAATTCGTATCGTATAAGAAAGTCATGTGTTGACACATCAGATATTTTTTATAAGTATTAGAGTTGGCGAAATCAAATGACCGCAAAATTTTTACAAAAAATGTAGATATTAAACACATTTAAGACATAAAAAATGATTAAGAAGATCAACAATCTCGTAACTTATCTTATAATTAATATTTTTTCATAGCAATCTTCAGAAATCGAAAAAATTTTCGTCATTTTTAAATTGATTTGGATATTTAAAAAACTATCAGGTTTTTTTTAATATTTATTGAATCGAATAAAAAGCATTTGAAAAAAGTTGAATCGGAAATTTCAAAGTTTCGATGAATATTTCACGTCTATTTGTTTTATTAGCCACTAGTACACTATTCACTAGGTACCTACTCTAAATAAATTTTTATTATTTTTCACATTATTTCTAGAAATTTTCAAACAATTAATTACGCCATTCCTTCCCATATGATGCAATAACTAGGTACTAGGTATTTTTTAATGGTAATACGGGCGTAAATCCCCGTTTTTATATGTAGATTACCTAATGTCAATGACATGAGAACATTTTTTACAGGTAACATAATATTACTATGTAGTTCACATTCACATACACCTACTTATAAAATTCAAAATAAGTTTTTATAAACTATATTAATTTTGTGCTTTAAAGAAACTGTTCTAAATAATTAAAATATAATTCCTTTTAATTATTTTCATGTTGCAATACGTTGAAACTTTGTGAAATTGACGTCATAACCAAACAGCTGTTCATTAAATCTAGCGTTGGCAACATTGTCAATGACGTAGAGATTCCCAGTGAATTTCAGCAGGAACGAGTTTGGACTGTGGCGTGTGGCAGGAGCATGGTATGGTAGAAGCGACTGATAAACGATTCATCGTACAACATAATTTAGTCTCGACTCGTCCTCCAACAATTGTGATAATTGTGATTTGTTTTATTATGGGTTCACACAAATTTAATCGAATTTCTAACAGTATGTAATAATTTTGTTAAGATAAAAATAAAACAAGCTATTGATTTACTGTGTTTATCAATACCTAGCTCCAGTAAATTTGTGTAAAGTGATGTAATTATTTTTGAAAAATTTCAAAAATTTGAGAAACATTGCCTAATGGTTTGAATACTTACACATAACAAAATTCTACTTTTTAACAAAGTTTAATTTTTGTATTTTATATTTTTTTATTCAAACGTTCTGTTAACGTTTTGTGATTTAAATTTAGAACTATTTATAAAATACAGGTATGTAATAAAATAATTTCTTATTTATGTAATAATAAATATTTTTCTACTTAAAAAAATCTACCTATCTAAGTAACTACCTATTTAACTTGATAAATTGTACTTGATATTTGAAGTAAATCTCACACGTTTAGGTTTAGGCGAATAACATGTACTATAATTATCAAAGTTCATTGTTACAATTATCACATGCAATTATTGTAAAACAATTATAAAGTGGCAGTGAAATAAAATGAAGAATATTTATTGAATATTTTCTAGTTTCATTTTATAATTAATAATTATAAATAAATTTGATGTAAAGCTTTTAAATAAATGTAAGGTGTTGATTTCATTTTTTCTCTCTTATACGAAGTAATGACGAGGTACAGCAATCGTGATTTTTTTCGACCACGAGATTTTGATGGAATTACACGTTTTGAAGGCTCCCGAATCCATAATGATGTCTGTTCGGGTGACTCCCTGTATTCAGGATAACTCAAAACCGACTTATCCGAATTGATCCAAACTTCATACTTTTCATTTCTGAATATTTCTGAATTGATACGATTATTTATTATTATAAAATATTAATTAAATTAATTAGCATAGATATTAATAAAACATCGGATGTGGACACTATAATTATTGACTACGGCTTAAGAACTTTTCAAAAATCAGAACTATATCTATATCGCAGGTATAAGAAAGTCATGTGCCGGACACATCATATATATTCTCTTAATACAAATATTTAAAAAATTAGTAATAATTTTGTTAACTATCCATTAATTTGTATGTATTTACATCTTCAGATGATCAGATGCCAAAAATTCAAGTTTTATTTTATGGGTATAAGCAGTCTTCTATTGTAGAGATACCTACTGATTAAGTTCATAACTATAGATAGATACTATTGAGAAGTTTGAATAATTGTTAATATAATCCAGTCTATTATACATTGCCTACGAAGAATTTGATAAAACTGAAAAGAAGAATTCTTGTTTTGTAAAAATATTATTGAATATTGTTTTCTCTTCATAATCTGATGTATTTGAAGAATAACATAAGGAATTATTACGAAAAGCGGAATAAAATTTTAATCTTAAACGACTTATATACGAGTAGGTACGTTTGCAAATATTTATAGTATAGTACAATACTACATAGGTGCCATAATTGAAAACAATAAACTGAAAAAAGATATTTACATTCATTTTATTGAAAACAGCATTGTAACTATAAATAACGAGTATATAGAAAGTAATTCACTATACACCACACGTATAGGTAAATCTACCGCACGTTTTTTGAGTCCAGATTATACATATAAAATAATATTTGTTGAAAGAAAACACTAAATAAACACGATATAGGTACTTCAACTAATATGTATTTTTATTTGTTGCAGGCACGATATTTCTTAAAACATGGAAAACCCGAAAATTAAGGAAATTTCCAAAAAATCTAACCCTTTAGCTCGAGCCAACTTATTATCAAAAATATTTTTCTGGTGAGTACATTTTTCCTATTAATTATATCGTTGTATAATTTTTTTATACTTTTATTTTAGTTGGTTTCTTCCAATATTTGTAAAAGGAATAAAACGGGACTTAACCGAAGATGATTTATATGAACCCTTGGATGAACACGAATCTAGTAAACTTGGAAATAAATTAGAAAAGGCATGGAAGGCTGAACAATGCAAAAAGAATCCCTCACTCTGGAGAGTACTGGCCAAAGTATTTGGCAAAACCTTAGTACTCTACGGTTTTTTTTACTTGGTTATAGAATTTTCTTTCAAGTCAGTATGTATACTTTATCCCTGTTAACCTGATATTAAATTTGTATTTTTTTTAGATTAACTCAGCCCTTACTGATAGCAAGACTGATGTCATACTACACACCAAATCAAACAACCGTGTCAAAAGAAGATGCCTATCTTTACGCCAGTTTAATAGTTGTCTTTCAACTATGTAGCGTGTTGACTATGCATAATTACATGCTACAACTAATGCACTTGGGAATGAAGATTCGAGTTGCTGTTTGTTCATTGGTTTATCGTAAGGCACTGAAACTGAGCAAATCCTCGCTTGCTGAAACCACGATAGGCCAGATGGTGAATTTGTTGTCAAATGATGTTAACAGATTTGATATTTCTGTTATACATATCCACAATATTTGGATGGCACCCTTGGAAACCATTCTAGTGATGTACTTAATGTATGATTCTGTAGGACCCACCGCTATGACTGGAGTTGTATTTTTACTTATGTTCGTCCCCTTTCAAAGTTAGTAGGTATATTATATAAATAGGGACAGTTTTCTACTTAGCATTTTCGATTCATGAAACAATATTTCAGCACTTAAGTAATTAATAATATTTTCCTTGCAGTGTATATGGGAAAAAGGACTTCTATTTTGAGATTAAGGACAGCTCTAAGAACTGATGAGCGAGTACGATTGATGAATGAGATTATATCGGGAATACAGGTTATTAAGATGTATACTTGGGAGAAACCTTTTGCCAAATTGGTTGAACTTACCAGAATGTAAGTATCTGTAAATACCTACCTATACTATAATTTTCAATTTTCTTTTTAATTTTAGAAATGAAATAAAACAAATAAGCAACACATCAATTTTACGTGCACTCACCGTGTCCTTCATGATGTTTTTGAACCGTGCTGCGATCTACTTGTGCATTTTGACTTACATACTGATGGGGAATCATCCAAACCACCAGTATGTCTTCGTAGTAAGCGGATTTTATGCCATCTTAAGACAGTCTGTCACCATGTTCTTTCCACATGGAATAACACTTCTAGCTGAGACTAGTGTTTCAGTCAAAAGAATACGAAAGTTTTTGATGTTAGAAGAAATTGGGAAAGAATTCCTGGAAAATGGCTATAAAATCGAATTAAACGGACATTCAACGAACTCGCTTCAAAATAATTTCTCTTTGAAGAAAATCACTGGAGTAGACATCCAAAATGGAGCAGTTAAATGGATAGCATCATCACCGGATAATACGCTTAACAATATTTATTTTAACGTAGGCGTAGGGCAGTTAGTCGCTGTAGTAGGACCAGTGGGAAGTGGCAAAAGCACGTTGCTTCATACGATTCTTAAGGAACTTCCATTATTGGAAGGAACAATTGATGTAGGAGGAAGAATATCTTATGCATCGCAAGAACCTTGGTTGTTTGGTGCAAGCGTTAGACAAAATATACTTTTCGGCCAGGAATTCGATTCCAAGAAATATAATGAGGTTATTCGTGTGTGTGCTTTGGAAAGAGACTTCTCATTATTCCAGCATGGCGATCGTACACTGGTAGGAGAAAGAGGAGTGACACTAAGTGGCGGACAAAAAGCCAGAATCAATCTTGCTAGAGCAATCTACAAAGAAGCAGATATTTATCTGTTGGATGATCCGTTATCTGCCGTTGACACTCACGTGGGAAAGCAACTTTTCGATAACTGCATCTCTAATTACTTGAAAGATAAATGCACAGTGTTGGTAACGCATCAGTTGCAGTATCTGAGAAATGTGAACAAAATTTATTTGATGGAAGATGGAACTATTTCTGCTACTGGCACTTATGAGAGTCTACAAAATATGGGAAATGATTTTATGAATTTGCTGAAAGAACACACTGAAGATGATTCACATGCCAAGGAACACGATGCTGATAAAAAACTAACAAAAGATAAGAGTGTTCAAAAGGAAAACATAAAAGAACCAGAACAAAACAAAGAACAAAAAGGCGTAGGAAAGATATCTATGCAAGTTTATGGGAGATACTTTAGATCTGGTGGTTGCTGGTTGAAATCTTTTAGTATAATTTTTTTGTTTTTCCTGACTCAACTTTGTGCTAGTGGAACTGACTATTTTCTAAGTTTCTGGTAAGTTTTTTTCATTCAATTTTCTTGGCTTTTTATTAAGAGACTAAAATTTTGTTCTAATTCAAAAAGTTCAAAAAATGTTAAAAGCTTCTTTTAAAAAGTCGTGTTTTATTTATTTCACAAAATTAATATTAAGTAAATTTCCTAGGGATATTTTGGTTTATACTTTCAGAACTAAGTAGTATTTACTTATGGCACACTTTATTTTCTGTTAATATACAATATTATATTGGCATATTTTTTAGGGTCAATTTGGAACAAAAACGCCAAGAGAAAGCGTTAGATGAATCGGAAATACCACTTGAAAACTTCTTAAATAATTATATATTCGAAAATTCTACAAACAATACAGATATCACAAATACTGAGCCTTCACTTATGGATACCTACTTCTCAGAAAATATCTGTATCTACATATACAGTGCACTTGTATTTTTCGTCATAACACTGACACTGTTCAGATCCTTGGCTTTCTTTAGGTTTTGTATGACAGCATCGAGGAACCTACACAATACCATGTTTAACAAAATCATTAATGCCAAAATGAATTTCTTTAATACAAATGCTTCAGGAAGAATTTTGAACAGGTTTTCAAAGGATATGGGCAGCATAGACGAAGTTTTGCCTCTCACTTTACTGGACACCTTGCAGGTAAGCACAAATACGCTTGAGCCTTAATTTTGGAATTTATATCATTTTCTTTTAGATCGGTTTAATGGTGTTAGCAATAAGTGTAGTGGTTGCTTCGGTTAATCCGTGGGTTTTGATAGCTACCATTTCAATTGGTTGCATATTCTACTTAATGCGTATAATATTCTTGGCTAGCAGTCGAGATATTAAAAGAATGGAAGGAACAAGTAAGTTACTATAATTTGTTTAAATTTTATGTTTAATTTAGTATTAATATTTTTCAGCACGTAGTCCAGTATTTTCTCACTTGGCGGCGTCACTACAGGGACTTACCACAATAAGAGCATTTAAAGCTCAAAAAATTCTACAAAAAGAATTTGACGATCACCAAAACCTACACAGCTCAGCCTTTTTCTTATTTTTGGGCGCCAATAGAAGTTTTGGATTCTGGTTAGATATGCATTGTGTAGTATACACTGCATTGGTCACTATAAGCTTCTTGTTTATTGAAAATGGTAAGTCAAATAAATTTAATATCTAAAGTTTTTTTACATAAGCTAATTATTTTTTTAGAAATATACGGAGGAAACGTTGGATTGGCTATAACGCAAACCTTAAATTTAGCAGGCATGTTCCAGTGGGGCATGCGTCAGTGGAGTGAACTTGAAAATCAAATGACATCTGTAGAGAGAGTCGTTGAATATACAGAACTTGATCGAGAGAATGATGATGAAAAATCAAAAGAACTACCAAGGCTTTGGCCAGAAATGGGACAAATCAATTTTGATTCTGTTTTCATGCAATATTCACCAGAGGAACCTTACATACTCAACAATCTCAGTTTTACTATTAATAGTTCAGAAAAAATTGGCATAGTTGGCAGAACTGGTGCTGGTAAATCTTCACTCATCTACGCTTTATTCCGTTTGGTTGATATTAATGGTAACATTATCATTGACCAAATAAACACTAAGGATATACCTTTAAAAGACCTTCGTGCCAAAATTTCAATTATTCCCCAAGAACCAGTTCTATTTTCTGGATCATTACGTAAAAACCTGGATCCCTTCGACGAATACAACGATGATATTTTGTGGAATGCTCTAGAAGAAGTTGAACTAAAGAATGCAGTGAATGAATTGCCTTCGGGATTAGACAGTAAAATGTCTGAAGGTGGTTCGAATTTCAGCGTTGGCCAAAGACAGTTGCTTTGTTTAGCTAGAGCTATCATTCGTAGTAACAAAATTTTAGTATTAGATGAAGCCACAGCTAATGTGGATCCTCAAACAGATGCCTTAATTCAATCGACAATAAGAAAAAAATTTGCCGAGTGCACTGTACTTACGATAGCGCACAGGCTACATACGATTATGGATTCAGATAGAGTGCTCGTTATGGATTCGGGAAGTGTAGTCGAGTTTGATAAGCCATATGTACTTCTACAGAATTCAGATGGAGTGTTTTTTGAACTTGTTAAACAAACTGGTAAAGGAATGTCGGAAAATTTGGCAAGCATTGCCGAAGAGGTGAGATCGTGTATATTAAGCAATTTATTTAAAAGTTATTAATGAAACTTGTTCTTTTTTTTCAGAGTTATAAGAAAACTGCCTAATAATTGATATACACAGAGGAAACAAAATATTTTCTATAATGTTGATTTCCATTAATATTAAAAAATATACTTATTTATTATATTACATATGTGTGTTATTCTTTCTATTACTTATTGACTACAAAATATGTATATTATGGGAATGAAACAAGCATAATGACGCTACTATTCTTTTAATTTAGATACAAATTTATTGGTTCATCCTTCGTATTGATTATTTCTTGGTTTTGGATTTTCAATTTGACGCCTTTTTTAAATGAACTCCCGTTACTTTCGACTATCAGTGACTCAAAATATGGACATTAAATAGAATAATTTCAAATATAATTGTTTATACATTTAAGGGTGCATTGTACTACAAAATAAACTTGAAAACACCATAATAATACCAACGAAGATGACGAAAAAGAATATTAAACAACAGTTAATTCTTTTTAACAATTTGAGGGTCAAATTGCTTTAATTATTTAAGCGGAATTTTTTGATTATTAAAAAACAAGAAATAAACCTGAATAATACAAACACATTTGACCTTGATATTGTAATCTTTTTTATAATTCTTTAAATTTCATTATAATCATTATATTCCGGTGTTGTATAATATTGTGAAATATTATGTGTATAATCAGATAATATAATAAATTGGAATAATGGCATTTTAGTAATACCTAGGTATGTATTTATTGTATGCTTTAACCAAAACGAAACTGATTGTTAAAATTATATTGGTACCTATTATGAGTTATTTATAACATTATTATAGTACAGGGTGTCCCAGTTTATATCGTCAGGATTTCACCAGTCGATAGTTTAGCGAAAAATTATAAAAATATAATATAAAAAAATATATAAAATAAAAATATAAAGGTGGTTTGTCTAATAAAATATGGTCGAATTTTGCTTTGTTTTTTATGTACAGGGTGTCCCATTTCGACACTTTCAGGGGGTATTGGAGTTATTGATAAAGTTTTTTACGTAGAGTTTAGTGGCGTAGGCAGTTTTTGTCTAAAAAGCTTAGTTTTTGAGATAATAATTAAACTTATGATTTTTTAAATGGCACACCCTGACTCACTTCGTTCGTCAGTCAAACACCAGCCTTTGCACATAAAACATCACTTAAACTCTTCATAAAATAATATACTATTATGTGTAACAGTAACTTCATGCTTTTATTTTTGACATTTGACATGCTATTATGATGATAAAATAAATCTGAAATCATTTTATTGTTTTTTTTTGTTTTGAGTTGTTATTAAAAAATTGTAAGATACATAAAAGTTTCTAAATTGAATGGGAAATTGTCTCTGCGTATTGGTGTTGCAAAAAAAAACAGTAGCGTACGTTTTATTAAATAAATTATTTTTGAGGAAGCCCGTACGCACGAGATATATTGTGCATTTCTTAGTAATGCCACATATGAAGACGTTCTGCTTAGTCAAGTGCTGATTGAGCATTTTAAGCTTAACATCGTATGATAGTGTAATTAGTTGTATAACATAGTTAGTTAGTTATCTACCGTACTTTTATCTGTAAACACATATTATAATAAATTTCTTGTAATTAAATCCAACTACAAATCTTTTTTAAAAATCCTTCAACGACTATCGAACCGATAATTCACGCCTCTGTTTTCTAAATAAACTAATTCCAACTACTATTATTAATAGAAAATACAAAAAAAATCCATGCAAAATTTCAGAAGGCTAACTTTTTTTATTTAAAATAATTAAAAATTAAAAAAAATAAACTGTTTTTCAAAATTTTGAGGTTAGTTTTTTCGAAAACTATTGACTTTGGAAACTTGCCCAGGAACAAAATTGTAGAGCACATTTTTTTACACAATTTACCTGTCGGCAGTTTTTATCAGACCAAACACACAGGCGCAATTTACGTTCACCCCCTTTTACACCTAAAGCAATTTTTCCACCCAGCAATTTATACGATCTCCGCGGTTTTATCATCAGGGTAACCCACTGAATAATAATATAATAATAATAATAAAATAAAAATAATAAAACAACAACGGAATAAAAAGTACTACCAAAATCAACATATCAAAAATTCAGTGTTTGTATATATTTTTTCCGTTTCAAGTCTAGAATGCCTGGACTAAAATGTATTTTCGACCATATTTTATTAGATAAACCACCTTTAATTTTCGATAAACTACCGACTGGTAAATTTTTGATGATATAAACTGGGACACCCATAGATAAGAAGCTTGGAAAAACTAGTAAATATACAGGATGTCGGATGTCTCCGGTTTAAGTGTCAGTCCTGAAGACTCTAAATAATAGGAGTATGTACAGATTTATAACAGGAAGCATCACTTCTTGGGAAACTAGCGAATTGCGGAGTTAAGGGGGGTTCTTGCTCAAGAGAGTAATACTAAAGTTGAATGGTCAAAGATTTTCGTCTGATCTCAGATCAGTTGGTACGGGGGTTCCTCAGGGAAGCACACTCGGGCCGCTGCTTTTTGTAATTTTTTTGAAGGATGTGATCGATGAAATTAATCCCAATTTTGTGACATTGTTTGCTGATGACACCTCTGCGGTGGCAGCGGCGGAGAACACCACGGAATTGCAAACTAAGGCGAACTCGTGCACTTATAACATGCAAAAATACTGCAACAACAATGGACACTATTGTTGTAATTCCTTTCAATTGTGGTCTCATTTACAGTACGTTTACTGGTTTAACAACTTGTTCGTGGCATCATATCAAACAGCTGATTCGTTAGCATTGGCATTGACCAAGAGATTCCCAGCGATTTTCAGCAGGACCATGGTTCATGGTATGGTAGAAGCGACTGATAAACGAATCATCGTACAACAGATTTTAGTCTCGACTCGTCCTCCAACATTTGTGATAATTGTGATTTGTTTTATTATGGGTTCAAACAAATTTAATCGAATTTCTAAGGTCCGGTATTTCAGTGTCAGTTTAAACCAAATTTCGGTAAACTTTAATAAGAATGTGATTTTTATCATTTTAAATTTGTATATTCTAAACGAAGTTTATCCAAATTTGGTTTAAACTGACACTGAAATACCGAACCTAACAGTATGTAATAATTTTGTTAAGATAAAAATAAACAAAGTATTGATTTACTGTGTTTATCAATTTCTCCAGTAAATTTGTGTAAAGTGATGTAATCATTTTTGAAAATTCTCATAATTTTGAGATACAGTCTAAGGGTAACAAAATTTTACTTTTTAACAAAGATTTATTTTTGTATTTTATATTTTTTATTCAAACGTTCAGTTAACGTTTTGTGATTTAAATTTAGAACTACATATTATAATATACAGGTATGTAATAAAATAATTTCTTATTTATGTAATAATAAATATTTTTCTACTTAAAAAAATCTACCTATCTAAGTAACTACCTACTTAACTTGTACTTGACATTTGAAGTTTGAAGTGAATCTCACACGTTTAGGTTTAGGTTAATAACATGTCCTATTTATCTAGGTTCATTGTTACAATTATCACATGCAATTAATATAAAACAATGATAAAGTGGCAGTGAAATAAAATAAAGAATATTTATAGAATATTTTTTAGTTTCAGTTTATAATTAATAATTATAAACAAATTTGATGTAAAGCTTGTAAATAAATGCGAGATATCTATTTAATTTTTTCTTTCTTGTACGAAGTAATGTCGATGTACAGCAATCCTGATTTTTTTCGACTACGAAATTTTAATGGAATTACACGTTTTGAAGGCTCCTGAATTCATTTTTGTGTGACTGTCTGTATCCGCGATAACTAAAAAACGACTTATTCGAATTAATCCAAACTTCATACTTTACATTTCCGAATGTTTATGAATTGATATTGATACGAAAATTCTCGATATATAATATTAATTTGCATAATATTAATAAAATATCGGATGTTAACAGTGTGATTATTGGTTACGGCTTCAGTATTTTCCAAAAATCAGAACTAAATCCGTATCGTATAAGAAAGTCATGTGTTGGACACATCAGATATTTTTTATATTGGAATTGTGCCCAACACATGACTTTCTTATACATTGCCATGATACAGTTTTAATATTTGGAAAATACTGAAGAGGTAGCCAATAATCACATGCTGTCGACATTCAACACGTTATTAATATAAAATCACATTTATTTATTACTAGCTGTCCCCCGCGGGCTTCGCCCCACGATAGTTTTCTGTCTTGCTCCGTTTTTTCAATAATATTTAATTGTATTACAATATATCAATATTACACAAAAAACACGCCACCACGATGCTGCTATTGCCGTCGATTTTTTCAATAATAATTATAGGTACAGTTAATTTCACAGAAATCGACTACACCTAATATTTCCCTGATTCCCTGTGTTACAATGCCTTTGTTTGATTGACGTTTAATGTCAAATTGACAAATTAAGTACTTATTTGCATCCGTCGCCAAAAATCAAAATGCCAAAACTTACTGAACGACTCATGATAAAAAATAACCTAATTTCTGTGAAATTAACTGTACATATTACAATATGACACAAAAAACACAAATCAACGACCGCGTAACAACCGGTGGTAGTTTCGCCACCACAATGCTGCCGTAGCCGTCGATCTTTTCAAATAATACTGCTACAATCGATTTCCTCAACGGTATAGATTTCTGTAATTTAAACATGTACTTTTGTAAATGAGAGATAGATGGCGCTAATATATGAAAAAATAATTAAAAAATTTTTGACGCAATTTCAAAAAAAAGTTCAAACAAAATTTGTTCAAAATTTAATTCTGAATCAATGTCTAAGAATAAAAAAATGTCGTAAATTGTTTATTTTTTAAGATATTCCTAAAAAAGTCTTCAGGTAAGTACCACTTGTGTTGGCGCTAGACGAAAAAGATTTAATGTGGCACCCACAATTTTGTTCAAACTCTTAAATATGAAATTTGAATCAAATCCGACAACTCGTTTTTGAGTTATCGTGGATACAGACAGACACACAGACAGACATCATGGCGAAAATGGTCAGAATGGATGCAGGGGCCCTCAAAACGTGTAAATCCATCAAAATCTCGGAGTCGAAAAAAATCACGATTACAATACTTCCTTATACTTCGTATAAGAAAGTAAAAATGTAGATATTAAATTTAAAACATAAAAAGTGATTAAGAAGATCAACAATCTCTAACTTATCTTATCATTAATATTTTTACTTTCTTATACGAAGTATAAGGAAGTATAGTAATCGTGATTTTTTCATAGCAATCTTCAGAAATCGAAAAAATCTTCGTCATTTTTACTTTCTTATACGAAGTATAAGGAAGTATTGTAATCGTGATTTTTTTCGACTTCGAGATTTTGATGGATTTACACGTTTTGAGGGCCCCTGAATCCATTTTGACCATTTTCCCCATGATGTCTGTCTGTGTGTGTGTCTGTATCCACCATAACTCAAAAACGAGTTATCGGATTTGATTCAAATTTCATATTTAAGAGTTTGAACAAATTTGTGGGTGCCACAATCAATGTTTTTCATCTAGCACCAAAACAAGTGACAGTTACCTGAAGACATTTTTATATTTTTTAGGAATATCATGAAAAATAAACAATTTATGAGATTTTTTTATTCTTTAACATTGATTTAGAATTGAATTTTGAACAAATTTTGTTTGAAGTTTTTTTGAAATTCCGTCAAAAAAATTTCAAAAAAACTAGATATTCTTGAAACACTTTATATTTCTCATAGCGCGCGTTGAAAGTTGAATTCGATTGTCGAGGTAAACCATGTGTTTCATTATATAAGGCACCTTACACGGTCAGTAATACTGTCACTATTCTAAAATATTGACAGTATTATTGATCGTGTAAGGTGTAGTAATGATGGAACGAAGAGAATACTGATGTTTATCCGGATAATTTGTAATCCAAGCATCAGTATTTCAATATCTCAGACCACGCCCACAAAGTGGTGGGAATACTGACAGTAATAGTGATAGTGTAAGGTCACTTCACATCAGTACTTCAGTAGTGAAAAATTTTGGTGCCGAGTGTGTCGATTGTAGTAGCTCTTTTATTGTGTTTTGCGAACTGAATAGTTTTAATTCAAGAAATATTATTACTTATTTTTGTAATAATGGAAGACGCGTCACCGTTTTTCTCAGAAACAAATACATAATTAAGAAGACCCGTATCAAGAAGACTAGAAACAGTGATGTGACGCTATGTGGCGATAGCTCTCCTCTCAAGCGCCACTCGTCATATGCACCCTGCTCTTAAATTGCAGTACTGCGCATCTGTCATGTGAGGGAAGCTGTCGGCGTATATTGTCCTTCTCTTTCCAAGTGAGTTCGCTCTCCTGTTTCTAGTCTTTTTGATCCTAATGGTAATGAGGAATTATTAACAGACCTTTTAAACCTTTTGCTGAAGCAGTTTATCGAGATGTACGAAACACCACCTGAGCTTTGGAATACAACGAGTGTAAATTATATGAACAAAACAAAGGGTTTCCAAAGAATCAACAGAGTTTCGAGAAAATATGTTTCAAAATTATAGAGCTATACCAGGTTTTAATTGTTTGAGTATTCCTTGGTTTAACGGTTGACAAAATGCAGGGATATTGGGAGGAAGAAAATGTATCTTGATATTAGTCAATTTTAAATCACGTGATGAGATGCACCGTTATCGAGGAGAAGCAATTTTTTTCGTTTTTGAAGTCACAATTTTTTATCAAATTGTTGTAAGTAGGTACCTACTCAGACATTATATCGTAGGTCGTCCAAGCTTTTTCATAAGATCGTCACATTACCAATATACTATCCAAATTAATTTTACGAAAAGCACGAGGTCAAGCAGCTTTTCCATTAACAAACAATTTTTCAGAATCCCCTGCCATATTAACACAAGGCATAATTGTTAGTCGAAATTCCGATGTTCCTACATTTTCAACCACACAGATTGTCCGCATAAGATAGGTTCACGTGACCTTAGACCGTGTCCGTTTAATAGGGAGTCCCCTTAAGATGGAAATTTTTATTAACAAAGACATATTGTTTTGTTGGTTCTTCAAAAGTTTCCGCTTATGAGGAGTGTGTCCGCTAAGAGAAAGTACACTGTTTATTTGTTAATATAGGTACCTTTTTAACATTTTACGTTTTACAAGAAAAAGTTATTCTTGTTAAATAATTTCATTTTCTTCAAAATTTTAATTGATAAAAAACCAAAAAAAAAACACGAAGTAGTACGCTTTATAGAAAAAGCCATAGTTATTGCGAGGCACAATATTTTTCGATTATACATAGGTATTCATAAATAAATAATACTGTACGAAATCTGGGACCATACTGAAGAAAAAACTGACAATATGGAATCACCGTGTAAGGTTGATAAATACTGAAGGAGGATTGAAGCAAATACTGACAGTATCATAAATGACAGTATTACTGACCGTGTAAGGTGCCTTTATGGCTGCCAAACGGAAGGTCCCGGGTTCGAATCCCAGAAGGAACGGACCATTAGTTTTATTTTATTTTAGTGGTTTCTATGGTACCGAAAACAATAATAATGAATAAATAAATGTAATTTCATACCGGGAGATTTTTTTAAGTGAGTATTAAGGCGCGTCCACATTAGTAAATAATTGCGTTGTGTGTTGAATGTAGGATCTGCCACAAAGATTTGCGTCGCAAATTTATCAAACTACCTGCGCAAATTTTTACGTTGTGTGCCGTGAGTCCCCGATCAACACGTGTGTGTAGTTGTGCGTTGTTTTGAGTACCGACAAGCCACGGATTGCGTGCGTTGCATGTGGCGAAATTTTTTGCGTGCGTTTGTATGCGGCGAACACGTCCACACTCGCATAATTTTTTATCAGACATAAACATTTGTGGCGAATGCAACGCACAACGTAAATTTTTACTAATGTGGACGCGCCTTTAGGTCAAGAATCTAAAATAAAACACATTTTTGTCGTAAAATTCGGTTATAATGAGTGGGACAAGGACAGATTTATGCGTATTGCAATAAGTGCGACAGAGATTATTTGAAAATTGCTGGAAACCTTCAAAATTTTAACAAGAAATTTAACTTAATTTCTTTAGGAAAAGTAATTATTGTGATACTATCCGTAAGTATAAGAAAGTCATGTGTTGGACACATCAGATATTTTTATTTTACTGGTGTCTATGGTACCGAAAACAATAATAATGAATAAATAAATGTAATTTCATACCGGGAGATTTTTTTAAGTGAGTAATAGGTCAAAAATCTAAAATAAAACACATTTTCGTCGTAAAATTCGGTTATAATGAGTGGGACAAGGACAGATTTATGCGTATTGCAATAAGTGCGACAGAGACTATTTGAAAATTGCTGGAAACCCTCAAAATTTTTAAAAGAAAGTTAACTTAATTTCTTTAGGAAAAGTAATTACTGTGATACTATCCGTATAAGAAAGTCATGTGTTGGGCACATCAGATATTTACTTTCTTATACGAAGTATAAGTATATAATCACGATTACTATCCTAATCGTGATTTTTTTCGACTTCGAGATTTTGATGAATTTACACGTTTTGAGGGCCCCTGAATCCATTCTGACCATTTTCGCCATGATGTCTGATTGTGTGTGTGTGTGTGTGTTAAAGATAAAAATAAGATAAAAGATAAAATAAAAATAAAACAAGCTATTGATTTACTGTGTTTATCAATACCTAGCTCCAGTAAATTTGTGTAAAGTGATGTAATTATTTTTGTAAAATTTCAAAATTTTGAGAAACATTGCCTAATGGTTTGAATACTTACACATAACAAAATTCTACTTTTTAACAAAGTTTAATTTTTGTATTTTATATTTTTTATTCAAACGTTCAGTTAACGTTTTGTGATTTAAATTTAGAACTATTTATAAAATACAGGTATGTAATAAAATAATTTTTTATTTACGTAATAATAAATATTTTTCTACTTAAAAAAATCTACCTATCTAAGTAACAAGTAACTTGATAACTTGGTAAACTTGGCGAATGTAGCTACCAGAGATTTTGGAAAAATTTTGAAATTACCTTATTAATTAGGATCTCCTGGTTACGAAAATGCTAAAAATAAGCGGCGGTCTCCAATATTTCCAAAGTTATAGCAGTTTGAAAACTTAAAACATCCAATGTTTGGATGTGTAAATTAAGCACTTTTATCAAGTTTTATTCACTAAAAATCCACTCACTAGTACCTATTGCACTAATTATTAATTAATTAATCATTACCATTTAATATTATTTATGATAACACTATTTTTAAAGCATTTTATTTTTCTTGTTTTGCTGTGAAAGGAATTTCCCTTGCCCTTACTAAGAAATCAAGCGATCCTTGATTTTAAATTTTAAGGTTAGATTAGTGTTTCAAAATAAACGTGCCGAAAGAGCAAATAAATCTTTTTTAATAAAATGCAATGCTTGATTAATCATTAGTTAGTGCAATAGAGTCTACTGAGTGCATTTTTAATGAATAAAAGTTGAAAAAAGTGCTTAATTTACACATCCAAACTTTGGATGTTTCAAGTTTTTAAACTCATATAACTTTGGAAATATTGGAGACCGCCGCTTATTTTTAGCATTTTCGTAATCAGGAGATCTAAATTAGTAAGGTAATATCAAAAAATTTCCAAAATCTCTGGTAGCTACATTCGCCAAATTTTCCGATAACTTGTACTTGATATTTGAAGTAAATCTCACACGTTTAGGTTTAGGCGAATAACATGTACTATAATTATCAAAGTTCATTGTTACATTTATCACATGCAATTATTGTGATAAATAATGATAAAGTGGCAGTGAAATAAAAAGAAGAATATTTATTGAATATTTTCTAGTTTCAGTTTATAATAAATTAATAATTATAAATAAATTTGATGTAAAGCTTTTAAATAAATGTGAGGTATCGATTTCATTTTTTCTCTCTTATACGAAGTAATGACGAGGTACAGCAATCGTGATTTTTTTCGACCACGAGATTTTGATGGAATTACACGTTTTGAAGGCTCCCGAATCCATAATAATTATGTCTGTTTAGGTGACTCTCTATATTCACGATAACTCAAAAACGACTTATCCGAATTGATCCAAACTTCATACTTTTCATTTCCGAATATTTCCGAATTGATACGAAGATTCCCGATATAAAATATTAATTAAATTAATAGCATAGATATTAATAAAACATCGGATGTGGACACTATAATAATTGATTACGGCTTCAGAACTTTTCAAAAATCAGAACTATATCTATATCGTATAAGAAAGTCATGTGCCGGACACATCAGATATTCTCTTAATACAAATATTTAAAAAATTTGTAATAATTTTGTTAACTATCCATTAATTTGTATGCATTTACATCTTCAGATGATCATATGCAACAAATTCAAGTTTTATTTTGTGGGTATAGGCAGTCTTCTATTGTAGAGATACCTACTGCTATTTTGGTTCATAACTATAAGATAAGATAAGATAAGATAAGATAAGATAAGATAAGATAAGATAAGTGTATTGAGCCTTCAAAAGTTTACAAGGTACATGTCAGAAATAATATATTATAAAAATAGGTACATGACACATCACGGTTGTAAATAAAAACAATTAAAACAACGATAAATCAACATTACAACACTAGAATTATGGCACAATCAAACATTTAAAATTCAAAAACTCCTCAATTGAGTAAAACACATTTTTTAACAACATAGTTCTAATTTGATATTTGAATTTCTTGGTCTCCAATCTTCTTAATGCAATTGGCAGTGTGTTAAGCATCTTAATACCCAGGAATTTAAAATTATTGTGCTGGTTAGAATTTATCGATGTTGTATGTTGATTGCCATGCACCCAACATAAGCTCGCAAGCATATAGGCAGCAGGCACTGTGAGTATGTTGAATCTTGGAAACAGAGTTCTACAGCTTGTCGCCTGAGAAACATCAGCAATTGCCCGCAACGCTCTTTTCTGCTGCAGAAACACCTGCGACGCTTCCGGAGCAGCACCCCACAGTAATATTCCGTAAGTGGCGACGCTGTGGAAGTAGGTGTGGTAGGTAAGCAGAGCCGCCTCCTCATCAAGTATAGCCTTCACTCTTCGGATTGAGAATATGGCAGATGACAGTTTTTTGAATATTTGACATATGTGTGGCTTCCAGCTAAGCAAACTATCCAATCTAAAACCCAAAGTGTCCACACACAAAGTACTAGACGAAGGTTTAATAGTGAAGACGATATTCGACGATATTTTATCAATATTAAGTTGCAATCCGTTAGCGTTGTACCACTCCTGGGCCTGTCTCAATGTCATCTGTTGCCTAGTATTTGTTGCTTCCACTGCCGTCGACATTCTGTTTCCGAGAGTCGTATCGTCGGCACGCGATGTCTGAATCTACGTTGTTGGCTAGATCATTTACATACAATACAAACAACAAAGGACCAAGGATGGAGCCCTGGGGTACCTCTAAATGAATTGGTATTCTGCTGGAGGTAGTTTCCCCCCAACTTACCACCTGGTATCTATTTTCCAAATATGAGGCAAGTACGTCTTGCACGGGTCCCCTAAGTCCATAGTACCGGAGCTTCTCCAAAAGCAAAGAGTGACCAACGCAGTCAAATGCTTTGCTCAAATCCAGACAGGACAATTCATATTCATACTTTTTATCAAAAGCTTCTATTACTGCTTCAAGAACAGATATAATTGCAGTGACTAGATCTATTTTGTGTAAATCCATGTTGTTGATGACTTATAATAGACTTTTGTTCGATATACGAGTAGTTCACAATCCTTGATTTCAGAAGTGACTCGAAGATCTTCGAGACTACCGGCAATATAGAAACAGTATAGTAATCGTGATTTTTTTCGACTTCGAGATATTGATGGATTTACACGTTTTGTTATTTGTTGCAGGCACGATATTTCTTAAAACATGGAAAACCCGAAAATTAAGGAAATTTCCAAAGAAACTAACCCTTTAGCTCGAGCCAACTTATTATCGAAAATATTTTTCTGGTAAGTAAATTTTTCCTACTAATTATATCGTATAATTTTTTCTACATTTTTATTTTAGTTGGTTTCTTCCAATATTTGTAAAAGGAATAAAACGGGACTTAACCGAAGATGATTTATACGAACCCTTGGATGAACACGAATCTAATAAACTTGGAAATAAATTAGAAAAGGCATGGAAGGCTGAACAATGCAAAAAGAATCCCTCACTCTGGAGAGTACTGGCCAAAGTATTTGGCAAAACCTTAGTACTCGACGGTCTTTTTTACTTGGTTATAGAATTTTCTTTCAAGTCAGTATGTATACTTTATCCCTGTTAACCTGATATTAAATTTGTATCTTTTTTAGATTAACTCAGCCCTTACTGATAGCAAGACTGATGTCATACTACACACCAAATCAAACAACTGTGTCAAAAGAAGATGCCTATCTTTACGCCAGTTTAATAGTTGTCTTTCAACTATGTAGCGTATTGACTATGCATAATTACATGCTACAACTAATGCATTTGGGAATGAAGATTCGAATTGCTGTTTGTTCATTGGTTTATCGTAAGGCACTGAAACTTAGCAAATCCTCTCTTGCTGAAACCACGATAGGCCAGATGGTGAATTTGTTATCAAATGATGTTAACAGATTTGATATTTCTGTTATACATATCCACAATCTTTGGGTGACACCCTTGGAAACCATTCTGGTGATGTACTTAATGTATGATTCTGTAGGACCCACCGCTATGACTGGAGTTGTATTTTTACTTATGTTTGTCCCCTTTCAAAGTTAGTAGGTATATTATATAAATAGGGATAGTTTTCCACTTAGCATTTTCGATTCATAAAACAATATTTCAGCACTTAAGTAATTAATAATATTTTCCTTGCAGTGTATATGGGAAAAAGAACTTCTATTTTGAGATTACGGACAGCTCTAAGAACTGACGAGCGAGTACGATTGATGAATGAGATTATATCGGGAATACAGGTTATTAAGATGTATACTTGGGAGAAACCTTTTGCCAAATTGGTTGAACTTACCAGAATGTAAGTATCTGTAAATACCTACCTATACTATAATTTTCAATTTTCTTTTTAATTTTAGAAATGAAATAAAACAAATAAGCAACACATCAATTTTACGTGCACTCACCGTGTCCTTCATGATGTTTTTGAACCGTGCTGCGATCTACTTGTGCATTTTGACTTACATACTGATGGGGAATCATCCAAACCACCAGTATGTCTTCGTAGTAAGCGGATTTTATGCCATCTTAAGTCAGTCTGTCACCATGTTCTTTCCACGTGGAATAACACTACTAGCTGAGACTAGTGTTTCAGTCAAAAGAATACGAAAGTTTTTGATGTTAGAAGAAATTGGTAAAGAATTTCTGAAAAATGGCTATAAAGTCGAATTAAACGAACATTCAACGAACTCGCTTCAAAATAATTCCTCTTTGAAGAAAATCACTGGAGTAGACATCCAAAATGGAGCAGTTAAATGGATAGCATCAGCGCCGGATACATCGCTTATCAATATTTATTTTAAAGTAGGCGTGGGGCAGTTAGTCGCAGTAGTAGGACCAGTGGGAAGTGGCAAAAGTACGTTGCTTCATACGATTCTTAAGGAACTTCCATTATTGGAAGGAACAATTGATGTAGGAGGAAGAATATCTTATGCTTCGCAAGAACCTTGGTTGTTTGGTGCAAGCGTTAGACAAAATATACTTTTCGGCCAGGAATTCGATTCCAAGAAATATAATGAGGTCATTAGTGTGTGTGCTTTGGAAAGAGACTTCTCATTATTCCAGCATGGCGATCGTACACTGGTAGGTGAAAGAGGAGTAACACTAAGTGGCGGACAAAAAGCCAGAATCAATCTTGCTAGAGCAATCTACAAAGAAGCAGATATTTATCTGTTGGATGATCCGTTATCTGCCGTTGACACTCATGTGGGAAAGCAACTTTTCGACGATTGCATTTCTAATTACTTGAAAGATAAATGCACAGTGTTGGTAACGCATCAGTTGCAGTATCTGAGAAATGTGAACAAAATTTATGTGATGGAAGATGGAACTATATCTGCTACTGGCACTTATGAGAGTCTACAAAATATGGGAAATGATTTTATGAATTTGCTGAAAGAACACACTGAAGATGATTCACATGCCAAGGAACACGATGCTAATAAAAAACTAACAAAAGATAAGAGTGTTCAAAAGAAAAACATGAAAGAACCAGAACAAAACAAAGAACAAAAAGTTGTAGGAAAGATATCTATGCAAGTTTATGGGAGATACTTTAGATCTGGTGGTTGCTGGTTAAAATCTTTTAGTATAATTTTTTTGTTTTTCCTGACTCAACTTTGTGCTAGTGGAACTGACTATTTTCTAAGTTTCTGGTAAGTTTTTTTCATTCAATTTCCTTCGCTTTTTATTAAGAGACTAAAAATTTTGTTCTAGTTCAAAAACTTCAAAAAATGTAAAAGACGTGTTTTATTTATTTTATAAAATTAATATTAAGTAAATTTCCTAGGGATATTTTGGTTTATACTTTCAGAACTAAGTAGTATTATTTTATGGCGCACTTTATTTTCTGTTAATGTACAGGGTGGTCCAGTTACGGTGTCCTCGTTATTATCTCAGAAACTATTGGGCCCATGAAAAAAAGTTTTATATAGAAGTTGTACAGTCTATAGCATTCTACATTTTAAAAAAAATAATACTTATACCGTGTGAGTCATTTTCATGTGACGATATAAAGTTGCCTTTTTTAAATGGAACACCCTGTGTTTTACCCCAAATTATGATTTTTTATCCAATTTACCATAAATATATGTAAGGCTTAATATGCCTATTATTGATAGTTTCCAAGATATTCGAGAAAATATTTTGAAAAATAATATTGTATTATGTGGCTGTAGCCAAGAAGACTAGATACAGGAGAGCGCACTTCATTGTTGTTCTATTGTTGCCCGATGGGACATATGCGGCGAAAAGCTCCCCACTCTCAATTGTCGCTCGCCATGTGCGCCCTGCTCTTAAATTGGTGTACTGCGCATCTGTCAAACACATGGCACATTCAAAATAATTCGAAACATGCACGATGTCAAAGACACGTAGTAAATATAGTGAAAATCATTAAAATGTCACGAAAGTTTTTTACCGGGTTCAACAGCAGTGATAATATTTACTTTTCAGGCAGTATTGCCGTGTCTTACAGGAGATGCTTGATCTTTTTACCGTCTCTAAATGGTTTTCAATTTAACGATGTTTCAATTAAAAATCAATGAAGCACGTTGTTACATTTGGTATGAAAGAGAAGCCCACCAAGGGGCAAATGAAAGTGCTTCGTGTGTTTGGAATTACTTGATGTCTTTACAAGAAAACATTCCCACATCAACAGGCAAATCAACATCCTTAGATTTGATTTTTTATACAGACAACTGTGGGCAAAAACGAGAACAGATTATATATCTAACACATAAATTTTTGTGGGCCACAAAGATGTCTTCCATTTTAAAAACCTTGTTACCCAAATTGGTATAAAAACGTGTATGTACATACAAGAATTCAGACGGAGATACAGTTAAAAATGTCAAATATAAAAATCTTTATGCTAAAAAAATCAACCTGGAATACTCTTCTACAAAACTTCTTACGAACAAAAAGAGTTTTTATAAATGTTCTAAATAACCATCAGACGTCAACTTTCTTCAGTGATACTGAAGAACCTCTAAACATAAGGCAGGTATTAAAGAAGCAAAAAAGAAAGGATTACTCTCCTTATTCGCCCCCCAGAACAAACCGAAGAAACTAGTTGTCCCTATGTGCTATTTCGACTTTTACAATAAACTATACTACAGCTTAAATAGTTTACATCGACTGTGTACCTACATTATTTATCGTTTTGTTATGCAGTTTTATAACTAATAAATTTTATTTTCATTTATATTTTGCGTAGTTTCTTTATTTTATACTGTTTATTACATGTCAGTAAATAAAAGTTAAATTTTTTTTGGGAAAGACCGTCACAAATTTTAATTAAAGGTGAAATAAGAGTTACAGGTAATGAGAAAAATGAAGTTCTTAGGTTTAAATGCAGCTCATGATGCCTACTTTTTAAAGCGTGTACCACGTTAGTTTAGCATATTGTTGTATAAAACGTATAATTTAAAAGGCTTCTCCTGAAAAACAATGATTTTTTAGTAGGGACAGTCTTCTGCCAAACCAACGATATGTACTTACAATTTTCAACAAGCTCTTACGTTAATAAATTATTGTGTGCTTCTTCCATCGTTTTATAATTTAATTTCCTTCAAAACAATGACTTGTTTTACACTTAGAATATTTGACATATTTGACGTTATTACAGACACAAGTAGTATTATAACCTATAACAAACGCCACAATGTCGAGCTACTTGAAAGATGCGCAGTACATTACTGCGCATATGGCGACTGACGATTAAGAGTGGGGAGCTTTTCAACGTATATAGGCCTTCCCTTTCCAAGTGAGTGCACTCTCCTGTATCTAGTCTTCTTGGCTGTAGCTTCCAGCAGGTGTGTTAGAGCAAGCTATTTTATTTGTTTCAATTTCAAAAATACTCAACCAAAACATATTCTTTATTTAGTTAGTTTGTAATAAAAAATAAAATGTTTTAAAAAATTTAACTATTTTCCAATGCCTACCTGACAGAGCATTATTATTAGCTTCAAGGTCTACTATAGGTACATATAAAATAATAGTTCTTTGTCAAATACTACGACTTTTTCTCACACATGGTATCAATTTAAAGTTTACTTGATATTTAAGACCAGAAATAAAATTTTCCAGCTAAAAAATAGAATTAACATTGCCCATATAGGTAAACAGGCAGATATCATAGTATTTCTAGATATTTTCTCGAATATCTTGGAAACTATCAATAATAGGCATATTAAACCTTATATATTTTTTATCGTAAATTGGCCGAGAAATCATAATTTTGGGTAAAATACAAGGTGTTCCATTTAAAAAAATACAACTTTATATCGCCACATGAAAATGACGCACCCTGTATAAATAAATTTATTTAAAAAATGTAGCATGCTTTAGATTGTACAACTTCTATATACAACTTTTTTTCCTGTGAATAATTGTTTCTGAGATAATAACGAGGACACCGTAACTGGACCACCCTGTACATACAATATTATATTGGAATCTTTTTTAGGGTCAATTTGGAACAAAAACGCCAAGAGAAAGCGTTAGATGAATCGGAAATATCACTTGGAAACTTCTTAAATAATTATATATTCGAAAATTCTACAAACAATACAGAAATCACAAATAATGAGCCTTCACTTATGGATACCTACTTCTCAGAAAATATTTGTATCTACATATACAGTGCACTTGTATTTTTAGTCATAACACTGACACTGTTCAGATCCTTGGCTTTCTTTAGGTTTTGTATGACAGCATCGAGGAACCTACACAATACCATGTTTAACAAAATCATTAATGCCAAAATGAATTTCTTTAATACAAATGCTTCAGGAAGAATTTTTAACAGGTTTTCAAAGGATATGGGAAGCATAGACGAAGTTTTGCCTCTCACTTTACTGGACACCTTGCAGGTAAGCACAAATACGCTTGAGCCTTAATTTTGGAATTTATATCATTTTCTTTTAGATCGGTTTAATGGTGTTAGCAATAAGTGTAGTAGTTGCTTCGGTTAATCCCTGGGTATTGATAGCTACAATTTCAATTGGTTGCATATTCTACTTAATGCGTATAATATTCTTGGCTAGCAGTCGAGATATTAAAAGAATGGAAGGAACAAGTAAGTTACTATAATTTATTTAAATTTTATGTTTAATTTAGTATTAATATTTTTCAGCACGTAGTCCAGTATTTTCTCACTTGGCGGCGTCACTACAGGGACTTGCCACAATAAGAGCTTTTAAAGCACAAAAAATTTTACAAAAAGAATTTGACGATCACCAAAACCTACACAGCTCAGCCTTTTTCTTATTTTTGGGCGCCAATAGAAGTTTTGGATTCTGGTTAGATATGCATTGTGTAGTATACACTGCATTGGTCACTATAAGCTTCTTGTTTATTGAAAATGGTAAGTCAAATAAATTTAATATCTAAAGTTTTTTTTACATAAGCTAATTATTTTTTTAGAAATATACGGAGGAAACGTTGGATTGGCTATAACACAAACCTTAAATTTAGCAATCATGTTCCA
Source organism: Pediacus dermestoides (assembly GCA_963942485.1). Lineage (NCBI taxonomy): Eukaryota > Metazoa > Arthropoda > Insecta > Coleoptera > Cucujidae > Pediacus > Pediacus dermestoides. The sequence continues at coordinate 18,639,554 of OZ012625.1, forward strand.
GTGGGGCATGCGTCAGTGGAGTGAACTTGAAAATCAAATGACATCTGTAGAGAGAGTCGTTGAATATACAGAACTTGATCGAGAGAATGATGAAGAAAAATCAAAAGAACTACCAAGGCTTTGGCCAGAAACAGGACAAATCAAGTTTGATTCTGTTTTCATGCAATATTCACCAGACGAACCTTACATACTCAACAATCTCAGTTTTACTATTAATAGTTCAGAAAAAATTGGCATAGTTGGCCGAACTGGTGCTGGTAAATCTTCACTCATCTACGCTTTATTCCGCCTGGTTGATATTAATGGTAACATTATCATTGATCAAATAAACACTAAGGATATACCGTTAAAAGACCTTCGTGCCAAAATTTCAATTATTCCCCAAGAACCAGTTCTATTTTCTGGATCATTACGTAAAAACCTGGATCCCTTCGACGAATACAACGATGATATTTTGTGGAATGCTCTAGAAGAAGTTGAACTAAAGAATGCAGTGAATGAATTGCCTTCGGGATTAGACAGTAAAATGTCTGAAGGTGGTTCGAATTTCAGCGTTGGCCAAAAACAGTTGCTTTGTTTAGCTAGAGCTATAATTCGTAGCAACAAAATTTTAGTATTAGATGAAGCCACAGCTAATGTGGATCCTCAAACAGATGCCTTAATTCAATCGACAATAAGAAAAAAATTTGCCGAGTGCACTATACTTACGATAGCGCACAGGCTACATACGATTATGGATTCAGATCGGGTGCTGATTATGGATTCGGGAAGTGTAGTCGAGTTTGATAAGCCATATGTACTTCTACAGAATTCAGATGGAGTGTTTTTCGAACTTGTTAAACAAACTGGTAAAGGAATGTCGGAAAATTTGGCAAGCATTGCCGAAGAGGTGAGATCGTGTATATTAAGCAATTTGTTTAAAAGTTATTAATGAAACTTGTTCTTTTTTTTCAGAATTATAAGAAAACTGCCTAATAATTGATATACACAGAGGAAACAAAATAATTTCTATAATGTTGATTTCCATTAATATTAAAAAATATACTTATTTATTATATTACATATGTGTGTTTTTCTTTCTATTACTTATCGACTACAAAATATGTATATTATGGGAATGAAACAAGCATAATGACGCTACTATTCTTTTAATTTAGATAAAAATTTATTGGTTCATCCTTCGGATTGATTATTTCTTGGTTTTGGATTTTCAATTTGACGCCTTTTTTAAATGAACACCCGTTACTTTCGACTATCAGTGACTCAAAATATGGACATTAAATAGAATAATTTCAAATATAATTGTTTATACATTTAAGGGTGCATTAAGTAGTATAAAATAAACTTGAAAACACCATAATAATACCAATGAAGATGATGAAAAAGAATATTAAACAACAGTTAATTTTTTTTAACAATTTGAGGGTCAAATTGCTTTAATTATTTGAGCGGAATTTTTTGATTATTAAAAAACAAGGAATAAGCCTGAATAATACAAAGACATTTGACCTTGATATTGTAATCTTTTTTATAATTCTTTAAATTTCATTGTAATCATTATATTCCGGTGTTGTATAATATTGTGAAATATTATGTGCATAGTCAGATAATATAATAAATTGGAATAATGGCATTTTAGTAATACCTATGTATTTATTGTACGCTTTAACCAAAACGAAACTGATTGTTAAAATTATATTGGTATTATGAGTTATTTATAACATTATTATAGTACAGGGTGTCTCAGGTTATATCGTCAGGATTTCACCAGTCGATAGTTTAGCGAAAATCAATAAAAATATAATATAAAAAATATATAAAATAAAAATATAATAGTTTATTATTTTATGAGGAGTTTAAGAGATGCTTTATGTGCAGAGGCTGGTGTTTGATTGACGAACGAAGTGAGTCAGACAAAAGCGGCCGAAGCGCATAAAACGATTTAAGCTCCGAATAAAATATGCTATTTTTTCTTCAAACGCAAACAATTCATTAAATTGGAAAATTAGATATTAATTGAAATTTTAATAAATAAATTTTGACAATTAATTTGGCTTATGGCCAGCGGCGCTTAAGTAGTACTTATGCGCCTGCGACAAATAAAGTAAAACTTCATCTGTCACCGGCAATAAAGTGACACTTAAACATAATCAGTACAGCAGGATACTGTCACACTTAAATGACGTTTGAAGAAAAAGGTGGTTTGTCTGATAAAATATAGTCGAATTTGGCTTCGTTTTTGATGTACAGGGTGTTCCATTTCGACACTTTCAGGTGGTATTGGAGATATTGATAGAGTTTTTTACGTAGAGTTTAGTGACGTAGGCAGTTTTTGTCAAAAAAGTTTAGTTTTTGAGATAATAATAATTAAACTTATGATCTTTTAAATTGGATACCCTGTATATTACTTTTTATATTGACTAAGCAAAATTTTGGCTTTTCAAAAATATATAGTTGTTTATATTTATTTTGAAAAACCAGCTTAAAATTCGATTTTTTTAATAATTTACTTTATTTTCAAACGGCATATAACATGGTGTTATAAGACTGATTAGGCAAGGTATAAGTTTCATTTCTATGACACCACTCTTGAGCGACGTATAAGTAGGACTTATACTCCGGCGGAGTATAAGTTATATCATTATCTGCAAAAATGTATGACAGTTGCATGACAGTTGCAAAATTACTTATTAAATTGATTGTCATATTACGATTAGAATGATTCCATTTGAAAATAAAATATTGTATTTTATTCGGAGTATAAGCACTTTCATGTGACTCCGTATGGAGTTAATTCTCCTCGCTCCGCTCGGCGCTTACACCTCCATACTTCGTCACATAAAAGTTTCGCTTATACTCCTAATAAAATAAATATCTATTATTTGTAACAGTAACTTCATACATTTTATTGTATTTTTTTTGTTTTGAGTTGTTATAAAAAAATTGTAAGACACAAAAAAGTTTCTTAATTGAATGGGAAATTGTCTCTGCATATTGTGTTGCAAAAATAAACAGTGGCGTACGTATTATTAAATAAATTATTTTTAAGGAAGCCCGTACGCACGCCTCTCTTTTCTAAATAAAATAATTGCAACTACTATTAATAGAGAATACAAAAAAATCTATGCAAAATTTCAGAAGGCTAACTTTTTTTATTATTGATTTATAGCAAAGTATTTAAAATAATTAAAAATTAAAAAAATTAAAAATGTTTTTCAAAATTTTTGAGGTTAGTTTTTTCGAAAACTATTGACTTTGGGATCTTGCCCAGGAACACAATTGTAGAGCGCATTTTTTTACACAATTTACCTGTCGGCAGTTTTTTGTCAGATCAAACCCAGGCGCAATTTTATAATTATTATTATTTTCATAAAGCAATTGTCCCACCCAGCAATTTGTACGATCTCCGCGGTTTTGTCATCAGAGCAACGCCCTGAATAATTATATAGTAATAATAATAAAAATAATAAAACAGCAACGGAATAAAAAGTACTACCAAAATCAACATATCAAGAATTCAGCGTTTGTATATATTTTTTTGCACGATCCGTCAAATTCGCGTATTTACTGGTTTAGTTAAAAGCATAGTAGGTTTTGTTTACAAATTACTGAACGGTAAGTAATTTTACCGATCAGATTCTCGCCTTCTGATCGGTAAGTAATGACATTTGAAAGTTTTGTCACTTTATTTTTGATAATTTTATAGTTGTCACTTTGACATGAACAAATTTTGGTTTGGTTACCATTCTTTAATTAAACCCATAAATACGTGAATTTGACGGATCGTGCAAAAAATGTTATAAGCATGTCGAACGGTAAAAATCCCTTACCGTTCTACATACTTAATATACTATTCCGTTTCAAGTCTAGAATGCCTGGACTAAAATGTATTTTCGACCATATTTTATTAGACAAACCACCTTTAATTTTCGATAAACTACCGACTGGGGAAGTTTTGATGATATAAACTGGGACACCCATAGATAAGAAGCTTGGAAAAATTAGTAAATATACAGGATGTCGGATGTCTCTAGTTTAAGTGTCAGTCCTGAAGACTCTAAATAATAGGAGTATGTACAGATTTATAAGAGGAAGTATCACACAGTCAAGTCATTATTTCTTTAGTTCTGGTTTTTTCCTCTTGATAACGAAAAAAAGAAGAAGAGTGTGACGCACGTGCCTACTGAAAATAATCCCTGTTAATACTCGTATGTAATGTATAAATTCCAGCAACTTCTTCAGGAGTAGGTAATTAAGTACAAGTAACAAAGTAGACTAAACTAATATTCCTGAAATTTCTCAGAAATACGTTAATACATATACAGGCTGTTTCATTAAGGGTGGCCACCGGCCATATCTCGGGAACTACTGGGCATAGAAATCCAGGGAAAAAAATTTCATTACTAAAGTGGCCATGAGAAAATCCTGGAAATTATTTTTAAGCCTCGCATTTCACCGCAAGGGGGCGCAACTGAAAAAAAAAATAAAAATTCTAGATTTCTCCGAAAATTCCCACATTAAGGTATACCTTTGGTAACATCATTAGAAAGCTTGGACAATTCTGCATCATTTTGGTTTAAGGCTCATTGGCGTACCGACCTTAATAAGAGTGGGGGAAGGTATTCAAAGTGTAATCATTTGAATCGCTGTAACTTCTAAACGACTTATTCGATTTTAGTAAACTTAAGCTTGTTTGGAAGAGAAATGTAGGTACTTTTAATTATCGCATCCAATGGTACACGATAGTTCCTAATAAAATTGCTAGAGGGCGCAATTTGAAATAATAACAGTTTTTTTGCTTTTATCCAAAAATTTTAAATTAGACGGTATATTTATGATACCATAATCGGAAAGTAGATTAAATTTGCAAGAAAAAACGTGAAAACCGCAGCTCGATATCTTCGTTTGTTTCAGAGTTATTGCCAAAAGAATAATTTTTAACACTTTAATTGAAGATACGATTGTTTTCATAGTTCCGTGGTCAAGCAATCCATGACAAAAAATATTTTAAAACTTTATTATGTGTAGGTTTGTCACTCATTATGCCAAGGGCCCAAAAACTACTTTAGATTTAATAAAATAATCATGGAAAACTTTTTAGGCACAAGGCACAATATTTATTTTAATATGGCTTTTTAAAAATAAATCTAGATAGCCGTGAAACAAGATCGGCAGGTTTTCAAGGAAATTAATAAATTGGAATAGTTGTCAACTGATTTAATTCTGATAGATGTTGTGTTGACAAAAGTTTCTCCTCGATTCTTTTTAAATTTCTTGTTACCTATATCAAAATTTGTGCTACATCTCTCAAAAATGCTTATACCAATGCCGAGGGTTACGATATGCTTACGTAAGATTCACCATTTAGATCGCCATTAAAAATAAACGGTCCGATAATTCTGTATGCTGAAACTCTGCACCACCAGTTTTGGTGATCCACTTCGCGTATTCAATGAGGATTTGTTTGTGACCAATACCTAGTGCATAAGTATTGTGTAAATTAACGATGCCACAGCTACTAAAACTGGCTTCATCAGTTCATAAAACCAGGGAGAGGAATTGAGAATTTTTGAGGGATGTAGCACAATTTTTGGAATAGATAAAAAGAAATTCAAAAAGAATCATAGTCATCAGAAAGAAACTTTTGTCAACACAACACCTATCAAAATTAAATCAGTTGACAACTATTCTAATTTATTTATCTCCTTGGAAACCCGCCGATCTTGTTTCACGGCTATCTAGATTTATTTTTAAAAAACCATATTAAAATATTTATTGTGCCTAAATTCGAAGTTTTCCATGATTATTTTATTAATTCTAAAGTAGTTTTTGGGCCCTTGGCATAATGAGTGACAAACCTACACAAGCATAAAGTTAAAAAATATTTTTTGTCATGGATTGCTTGACCACGGAGCTATGAAAACATGATTGTTTTCATAGCTCTTCAATTAAAGTGTTAAAAATTATTCTTTTGGCAATAACACTGAAACGAACGAAGATATCTAGCTGCGGATTTCCCGTTTTCTCTTGCAAATTTAATCTACTTTCCGATTCTGACATCATAATTATACCGTCTAATTTAAGTTTTCGGGATAAAATCAACAAAACTGTAATTATTTCAAATTGCGCCCTCTAGAAATTTTATTAGGAACTATCGTGTACCATTTGATGCGATAATTAAAAGTACCTACATTTCTCTTCCAAACAAACTTAAGTTTACTAAAATCGAAAAAGTAGTTTAGAAGTTACAGCGATTTAAATGATTACACTTTCAATAGCTTCCCCCACTCTTACTAAGGTCGGTACGCCAATGAGCCTTAAACCAAAATGATGCAGAATTGTCCAAGCTTTCTAATGATGTTACCAAAGGTATACCTTAATGTGGGAATTTTCGGAAAAATTCAGAATTTTAATATTTACTTTTCAGTTGCGCCCCCTTGCGGCGAAATGCGGAGTTTAAAAATAATTTCCAGGATTTTCTCATGGCCACTTTAGTAATCAAATTTTTTTCCCTGAATTTCTATGCCCAGTAGTTCCCGAGATATGGCCGGTGGCCACCCTTAATGAAACAACCTGTATAAATCTGGGATCATTAAATCAAAATTCTAGTTGCAAATTGCAAAGGATTGACATTTAAAATGTTCTCTACGAACAGGAACCAAGAAATTTGAGTTGATGATGGACTTTGTGATGTTGATTTCTCAAAATTTATAACGCTGATGTCGTTACGTTCTTTTCCTGAAACGCCTCTAGCTCTAGGTGTACAACACAATCTAATCTTTTTCTTTATTTTTCCACATGGAGACGATGTTCCTTGCAATTCTTAAAATATCACTTTTCGAGTTCCTTTTTCTCGCCTTAGTTATTGTGTAGGGTGCTAACTTTGCCCATCAACCCTCCTACTTTATCCGAGCTTGACTTCAATGGACTATAATCAAGGCATAAAATTCGATTGTGTAGTATAGTTATTTGGTATTTGGTAGACGAGTACCTACTCGAATTTACAAATATTTTTCATAAATATTAATGTTGAATAGTTTCTTTCATTAACTATGTTCGTATGCAAATGAGAACAACTATCCCCAACTATTGTTGTAATTCCTTTCAATTGTGGTCTCATTTACAGTACGTTTACTGGTTTAACAACTTGTTTGTGGCATCATATCAAACAGCTGATTCGTTAGCATAGTAAGGTCAACTGCTGGGTAACATTGGCATTGACCAAGAGATTCCCAGCGATTTTCAGCAGGACCATGGTTCATGGTATGGTAGAAGCGACTGATAAACGAATCATCGTACAACAGATTTTAGTCTCGACTCGTCCTCCAACATTTGTGATAATTGTGATTTGTTTTATTATGGGTTCACACAAATTTAATCGAATTTCTAACAGTATGTAAAATAAAACAAGCTATTGATTTACTGTGTTTATCAATATCTCCAGTAAATTTGTGTAAAGTGATGTAATTATTTTTGAAAATTCTCATAATTTTGAGATACGTTGTCTAAGATTTATTTTTGTATTTTATATTTTTTATTCGTTCAGTTAACGTTCAGTTAACATTTTGTGATTTAAATTTAGAACTACATATTATAAAATACAGGTATGTAATAAAATAATTTTTTATTTATGTAATAATAAATATTTTTCTAATTAAAAAAATCTACCTACTTAACGTGTACTTGATATTTGAAGTTTGAAGTGAATCTCACACGTTTAGGTTTAGGTTAATAACATGTACTAATTATCTAAGTTCATTATTACAATTATCACATGCAATTATTATAAAACAATGATAAAGTGGCAGTGAAATAAAATGAAGAATATTTATTGAATATTTTCTAGTTTCAGTTTATAATTAATAATTATAAATAAATTTGATGTAAAGCTTGTAAATAAATGTGTGATATCTATTTCTTTTTTTTTCTTGTACGAAGTAATGACGATGTACGAAATTTTAATGGAATTACACGTTTTGAAGGCTCCTGAATTTATTTTTGTGTGACTGTCTGTATCCGCGATAACTAAAAAACCACTTATCCAAATTGATCCAAACTTCATACTTTACATTTTTCCGAATTGATATTGATACGAAGATTCCAGATATAAAATATTAATTGGCATAGATATTAATAAAACATCGGATGTGGACACTATAATTATTGACTACGGCTTCAGAACTTTTCAAAAATCAGAACTATATCTATATCGTATAAGAAAGTCATGTGCCGAACACATCAGATATTCTCTTAATATTTACAAATATTTTCTACAAGAAAATACTTAAAAAATTAGTAACATTTTTCTTAAACTATCTTTTAATTCTTATGCATTTACATCTTCAGATGATCACATGCCAAAAATTCAATTTTTATTTTGTGGACATATAGAATATAGTCTTCTATTGTGGAGGTAGGTACCTACTGATATTTTCATTCATAACTAGATACTATTGAGAAGTTTAAATAATTGTTAATATAATCTAGTCGATTAGACATTGCCAACGAAGAATTTAATGAAACTGTTCTTATTTTTATTATTGGTTATTACATTATATTTTAATGTAATTTGAGAAAAGTGACAAGAAGAATTCTTGTTCTGTAAAGATATTATTGAATATTGTTTTCACTTCATAATATGATGTATTTGAAGAATAACATAAACGACCTACATATATAACGAGTAGGTACGTTTGCAAATATTTATAGTAGGTATAGTACAATACCACTATAATTGAAAACAATAAACTGAAAAAAGATATTTCCATTCTTTTTTATTGAAGACAGCGTTGTAACTGTAAATAATGAGTATATAGAAAGTAATTCACTATATACCACACGTAAGTATAGGTAAATCTACCACACGTTCTTTGAGTCCAAAGTACCTATACATATAAAATAATATTCGTTGAAAGTAAACATTAAACACGATAGACTTTAATTAATATGTATTTTTATTTGTTGCAGACACGATATCTCTTAAAACATGGAAAACCCGAAAATTAAAAAAAATTCCAAAAAAACTAACCCTTTAGCTCGAGCGAACTTATTATCGAAAATATTTTTCTGGTGAGTAAATTTTTCCTATTAACTATATCGTTGTATAATTTTTTCTACATTTTTATTTTAGTTGGTTTCTTCCAATATTTGTAAAAGGAATAAAACGGGACTTAACCGAAGATGATTTATACGAACCCTTGGATGAACACGAATCTACTAAACTTGGAAATAAATTAGAAAAGAAATGGAAGGCTGAACAATGCAAAAAGAATCCCTCACTCTGGAGAGTGCTGGCCAAAGTATTTGGCAAAACTTTAGTACTCTACGGTATTTTTTACTTGGTTATAGAATTTTCTTTCAAGTCAGTATGTATACTTTATCCCTGTTAACCTGATATTAAATTTGTATTTTTTTTTAGATTAACTCAGCCCTTACTGATAGCAAGACTGATGTCATACTACACACCAAATCAAACAACCGTGTCAAAAGAAGATGCCTATCTTTACGCCAGTTTAATAGTTGTCTTTCAACTATGTAGCTTGTTGACTATGCATAATTACATGCTACAACTAACGCACTTGGGAATGAAGATTCGAATTGCTGTTTGTTCATTGGTTTATCGTAAGGCACTGAAACTTAGCAAATCCTCGCTTACTGAAACCACGATAGGCCAGATGGTGAATTTGTTGTCAAATGATGTTAACAGATTTGATATTTCTGTTATACATATCCACAATATTTGGATGGCACCCTTGGAAACCATTCTAGTGATGTACTTAATGTATGATTCTGTAGGACCCACCGCTATGACTGGAGTTGTATTTTTACTTATGTTCGTCCCCTTTCAAAGTTAGTAGGTATATTATATGTACAAATAGGGACAGTTTTCTACTTAGCATTTTCGATTCATAAAACAATATTTCAGCACTTAAGTAATTAATAATATTTTCCTTGCAGTGTATATGGGAAAAAGAACTTCTATTTTGAGATTACGGACAGCTCTAAGAACTGACGAGCGAGTACGATTGATGAATGAGATTGTATCAGGAATACAAGTTATTAAGATGTATACTTGGGAGAAACCTTTTGCCAAATTGGTTGAACTCACTAGAATGTAAGTATCTAGAAATACCTACCTATACTATATTTTTCAATTGTCTTGTTAATTTTAGAAATGAACTAAAACAAATAAGCAACACATCAATTTTACGTGCACTCGTCGTGTCCTTTATGATGTTCTTGAACCGTGCTGCGATTTACTTGTGCATTTTGACTTACATACTGATGGGAAATCATCCGAACCACCAGTATGTCTTCGTAGTAAGCGGATTTTATGCCATCTTAAGACAGTCTGTCACCATATTCTTTCTATATGGAATAACACTTCTAGCGGAGACTAGTGTTTCAGTCAAAAGAATTCGAAAGTTTTTGATGTTAGAAGAAATTGGTAAAGAATTTCTAAAAAATGACTATAAAATCGAATTAAACGGACACTCAACGAACTCGCTTCAAAATAATTCCTCTTTGAAAAAAATCACTGGAGTAGACATCCAAAATGGAGCAGTTAAATGGATAGCATCATCGCCGGATAATACGCTTAACAATATTTATTTTAACGTAGGCGTGGGACAGTTAGTCGCTGTAGTAGGACCAGTGGGAAGTGGCAAAAGCACGTTGCTTCAAACGATTCTTAAGGAACTTCCATTATTGAAAGGAACAATTGATGTAGGAGGAAGAATATCTTATGCTTCGCAAGAACCTTGGTTATTTGGTGCAAGCGTTAGACAAAATATACTTTTTGGCCAGGAATTCGATTCCAAGAAATATAATGAGGTCATTAGTGTGTGTGCTTTGGAAAGAGACTTCTCATTATTCCAGCATGGCGATCGTACACTGGTAGGAGAAAGAGGAGTAAAACTAAGTGGCGGACAAAAAGCCAGAATCAATCTTGCTAGAGCAATCTACAAAGAAGCAGATATTTATCTGTTGGATGATCCGTTATCTGCTGTTGACACTCGTGTGGGAAAGCAACTTTTCGATGATTGCATTTCTAATTACTTGAAAGATAAATGTACGATATTGGTAACGCATCAGTTGCAGTATCTGAGAAATGTGAACAAAATTTATCTTATGGAAGATGGAACTTTTTCTGCTAGTGGTACTTATGAGAGTCTACAAAATATGGGAAATTATTTTATGAATTTGCTGAAAGAACACACTGAAGGTGATTCAAATGCCAAGGAACACGATGCTGATAAAAAACTAACAAAAGATAAGAGTGTTCAGAAGGAAAACATAAAAGAACCAGAACAAAATAAAGAACAAAAGGGTGTAGGGAAGATATCTATGCAAGTTTATGGGCGATACTTTAGATCTGGAGGTTGCTGGTTGAAATCTTTAAGTATAATTTTTTTGTTTTTTCTGAGTCAACTTTGTGCTAGTGGAACTGACTATTTTCTAAGTTTCTGGTAAGTTTCTTTCATTCAATTTCCTTGGCTTTTTATTAAGGGACTAAAAATTTTGTTCTATTTAAAAAAGTTCAAAATGGTTAAAGCCTTATTCTTTTACAAAACCGTGATTTATTTATTTCACAATACTAATATTAAGTAAATTTCCTACAGATATTTTTGTTTATACCTACTTTTAGAACTAAGTAATATTATCTTAAGGCACACTTTGTTTTCTATTAATGTAGGTAGGTACAATATTATATTTGCATATTTTTTTAGGGTAAATTTGGAACAAAAACGTCAGGAGAAAGCGTTTGAAGAATCGGAAATTCATTTAGGAAACTTTTTAAATAATTATACAATATTCGAAAATTCTACAAACAATACAGAAATCACAAATAATGAGCCTTCATTTATGGATACCTACTTCTCAGAAAATATTTGTATCTACATATACAGTGCTCTTGTCTATTTCGTCATAACACTGACACTGTTCAGATCCTTGGCTTTCTTTAGGTTTTGTATGACAGCATCGAGGAATCTACACAACACAATGTTTAACAAAGTCATTAATGCCAACATGAATTTCTTTAATACAACTGCTTCAGGAAGAATTTTGAACAGGTTTTCAAAGGATATGGGAAGCATAGACGAAGTTTTGCCTCTCGCTTTATTGGACACTTTGCAGGTAAGCACAAATACGCTTGATCTTAATTTTGGAAATTATATCATTTTCTTTTAGATCGGTTTAATGGTGTTAGCAATAAGTGTAGTGGTTGCTTCGGTAAATCCGTGGGTTTTTATAGCTACCATTTCAATTGGTTGCATATTCTACTTGATGCGTATAATATTCTTGGCTAGCAGTCGAGATATTAAAAGAATGGAAGGAATAAGTAAGTTACTATAATTTATTTAAATTTTATGTTTAATTTAGTATTAATATTTTTCAGCACGTAGTCCAGTATTTTCTCACTTGGCGGCGTCACTACAGGGACTTACCACAATAAGAGCTTTTAAAGCTCAAAAAATTCTACAAAAAGAATTTGACGATCACCAAAATTTACATAGCTCAGCCTTTTTCTTATTCTTTTGCGCCAATAGAAGTTTTGGATTCTGGTTAGATATGCATTGTGTAGTATACACTGCATTGGTTACTATAAGCTTCTTGTTTATTGAAAATGGTAAGTCAAATAACTTTAACATCTAAATTTTTATTACATAAGCTAATTATTTATTTAGAAATATACGGAGGAAACGTTGGATTGGCTATAACACAAACCTTAAATTTAGCAGGCATGTTCCAGTGGGGCATGCGTCAGTGGAGTGAACTTGAAAATCAAATGACATCTGTAGAGAGAGTCGTTCAATGTACAGAATTTGATCGAGAGAATGGTGATGAACAATCAAAAGAGCTACCAAGGCTTTGGCCAGAAACAGGACAAATCAAGTTTGATTCTGTTTTCATGCAATATTCACCAGATGAACCTTACATACTCAGCAATCTCAGTTTTACTATTAATAGTTCAGAAAAAATTGGCATAGTTGGCAGAACTGGTGCTGGTAAATCTTCACTCATCTATGCTTTATTCCGTCTGGTTGATATTAATGGTAACATTATCATTGACCAAATAAACACTAAGGATATACCTTTAAAAGACCTTCGTGCCAAAATTTCAATTATTCCCCAAGAACCAGTTCTATTTTCTGGATCATTACGTAAAAACCTGGATCCTTTCGACGAATACAACGATGATATTTTGTGGAATGCCCTAGAAGAAGTTGAACTAAAGAATGCAGTGAATGATTTGCCTTCGGGATTAGACAGTAAAATGTCTGAAGGTGGTTCGAATTTCAGCGTTGGCCAAAGACAGTTGCTTTGTTTAGCTAGAGCTATCATACGTAGCAACAAAATTTTAGTATTAGATGAAGCCACAGCTAATGTGGATCCTCAAACAGATGCCTTAATTCAATCGACAATAAGAAAAAAATTTGCCGAGTGCACTGTACTTACGATAGCGCACAGGCTACATACGATTATGGATTCAGATCGGGTGCTCGTTATGGATTCGGGAAGTGTAGTCGAGTTTGATAAGCCATATGTACTTCTACAGAATTCAGATGGAGTGTTTTTCGAACTTGTTAAACAAACTGGTAAAGGAATGTCGGAAAATTTGGCAAGCATTGCTGAAGAGGTGAGATATTGTATATTAAGCAATTTATTTAAAAGTTATTAATGAAACTCGTTCTTTTTTTTTCAGAGTTATAAGAAAACTGCACAATAATTGATATACACAGAGGAAACAAAATATTTTCTATAATGTTGATTTCCATTAATATTAAAAAATATACTCACTTATTTATTATATTACAATTATTACATATCTATGTGTGTTTTTCTTTCACCTAGGTACTTATTGACTACAAATTATATTATGGGAATGAAGCAAGCATAATGAAGCTACTATTCTTTTAATTTAGATAAAAATTTCCAAAGTTTCCCGAAAATTCTTTTATACTTGATTCATCCTTCGTATTGTTTATTTTTAGTTGGTTTTGGATTTTCAGAAATTTGATCAGTCCGAATGTATAAAGTTACATAATTGTGATCAGGACGATGAGAAGTCTTGATACTAGTAGAAAAAATCCAGGACGTACTCAGGTTTATGATTAAACTAAGACCCAAAACAAAATTAAACCAGAAATGTAATTTAAGACAGCTGTTAATTTTTTTTACAATTTGAGGGTCAAATTGCTTTAATTACTTGAGCGGCATTTTTTAATTATTAAAAAACCAGAAATAAACCTGAATAATACAGGGTATTTCATCAGTGATAATGAGCCTTATGGAATTGAAAATGTAACCCACAATACATTTGCAAAGTTAACGTGATAATTTTAGATATCCTGTTGTTTTAAAATAAAATTATGTATCCATGATAGCTTTGCTTCCAATAGTTTTATTTGTCACAACTGACATTTTCACAATTTAATTTTGCCAAAAGCGAATGACATTTATGCTAAAATTTACGAAACTGCACCGCTAACTAAGTTTTATGTTTTTTAAACCAAAAAACAACTATCCACGTTAACTTTGCAAATGTATTGTGGGTTGCATTTTCAATTCCATAAGGCTCATTATCACTGGTGAAATACCCTGCATAATTCAAAAACATTTGACATTGAAATTGTAAGCTTTTTTGTAATTCTTTAAATTTCATTGTAATCACTATGTTCCGGTGTTGTATAATATTGTGAAATATTATGCGCATAGTCACATAATATAATAAATTGGAATAATGGCATTTTAGTAATATGTATTTATTGTACGCGTTAACCATAACGAAACTTGTCAAAATTATATTGATATTATGAGTTATTTATAACATTATTATAGTACCTACAGCGAAAATTAAACGTGGTTTGTCTAATAAAATATGGTCGAATTTTTCTTCCTTTTTGATGTACAGGGTGTTCCGTTTCGACACTTTCAGGGGGTATTGGAGCTATTATCAAAGACAGAGCGTTGCGGTTTCCAATTTAAATTCCTACTTTTTTACGAAACGAAAGATGCCGGGATTAAATTAGTCATGGCTCACTTAGTTTTTAATATACAGAGTGATACTGAAAATCTTTGCTTCTTAGGCACCCCTCGTATTTCCATTAAGGGTCTACTTATCAAAAAGGTGAAAATTAATCTTGATAGAGTTTTTATGTAGAGTTTAGGGACGTAGGCAGTTTTTGTCTAAAAAAAAAAACTTTGGCCACCAACCCTCCTTTATCCGAGCTTGGGACGGGCAATGACTCCAATGGGTTATTCCATCCACTCATCGAATGCCATAGGTGGAGTTTCAATCTGATCAGGACGTAAAATTCGACTGTGTAGTATAGTTATTTGGTTGACGAGTACCTACTCGAATTTACAAATATTTTTCATAAATATTAATGTTGAATAGTTTCATTCAATAACTATGTTCGTATGCAAATGAGAACAAATATCCCCATGTTAA
Organism: Pediacus dermestoides; assembly: GCA_963942485.1. Classification (NCBI taxonomy): domain Eukaryota; kingdom Metazoa; phylum Arthropoda; class Insecta; order Coleoptera; family Cucujidae; genus Pediacus; species Pediacus dermestoides. The sequence goes on from OZ012625.1 coordinate 18,655,011, forward strand.
CAGACAACCATTTGTATGACACGAGGTCAGTGTTCTGTTCAACTTTAGGATTAGGTACATTCCTTTAAAACGAAATAATGACATCATAAACCGAATTAATCTTGTTGAAAAAATTCAAAACCTGTTTACATAATTAAAACATAATAACTATTGTGTAATTCCTTTCAATTGTGCTCACATTTACAGTACGTTAACTGGTTTAACAACTTGTTCGTGACATCATATCAAACAGCTGATTCGTTAGCATAGTAAGGTCAACTGCTGGCAACATTGGCATTGACCAAGAGATTCCCAGCGATTTTCAGCAGGAGTGTGGGAAAAAGCCTTGGATTAGTTTTTCTATGGACACTGGACAGGAGCATGAAGCATGAAACATGGCAAAAAACGTCCAGTGACAATTCGATGCGGTATAGTATATTAGAGTAGTCTTCTCTTGTCCCCTTCACGAGATTTGAGAATTGTGATTCGCTTTAAATTTGGTTTGCAAATTTTTTTTATAATTTTTGTAAAAGTACTTGTAAAAGAAATTTTGTTACAATAATAATTGTTCCATTAGTTTAATCGATGCAATAAGTAAGTAAGTATTCCTGTAATTTAAAAAAAATACTGCTTTGAAAAAATTGATTTCCTGATAGGTAACTTTTAGTATCATTAACTCACTTTTTTGCTTGAATGTGGGCAAAACTTTCTAAATTAAAAATTTTAATGTGAAATTGATCTAATATTATCTAGATTTCCGAAAATGTAACAAAATATGTTACATTTTCAAAAATAACAGGAGATGTAAAAAAGATTAATCTTAAAGATTGTCGAAAACCAATTTTAAATTAGGTAAAAAATTATTAAAACGAGTTAAAGTTTATGCAATTACAAATTTTATTATACGAAATTAAATTCATTAGTTTTTGATTATCTTTTTCTATTTATTTTGGATTTGGTACTTTGAATATAAAAAAATAAAAAATAAAAAAATTAAAACTGGGTCACTTAAATAACAGTCAAATTGTTAGAATAAATGCTTCCTAACAAAAATTATTAGCTAGTATAAAAAGATTTATTGGGCGAAAGCCCAAAAAAAAAGAAAGGCAAAGTGTAATTTGTAAGTTGGGAGTTACATAAAAATATTAAAAAGCAAAATTTATATAATAAGTGGGTATAATAAATCCAAGATTTTTTTAACTATATTTATTTTTTCCTAATATGTGTTGTTCTTGTAGGATATTATAACAGAAATACACAACAAATTTAATGATTTGTAATATTTTTTTCCAAAATCGGTACGCGATGAGGATTGAAATATTAAAAAAGTGAGTCGTATTCGTCAATTTTATGTGTTTTAAATATAAATGGGTTAATATTATATTATTGTATATATAAAATCTACGTAATTGTTTATTGCAGACACATCTTTAAAACATGGAAAACGCAAAATTTAAGAAATTATTTAAGCACCCTGTCGAGACAGCAAGCTTTTTGTCAAAAATATGCTTCTGGTGAGTGGAATTTTTTTCTTACATCTTTATCTTTTAAAACAGACAAAGACAAAATGGGTTTTATACCTTTTGAAAAACCTTTTTAGTTGGATTTTACCACTATTTGCAAAAGGGATTAAGAAAGACTTAACCGAAGACGACTTATATGCTCCGCTGGTTGAGCACGAATCTAGCAAACTTGGAGATAAATTAGAAAAGGCATGGAAGTCAGAACAATGCAAAAAGAATCCTTCATTGTGGAAAGCTTTGGCCAAAGTATTCGGAAAAACTTTAGCGTTGTACGGACTGTTTTGCCTGATTATTGAATTTATTTTTCGGTGATTATCTAGAGTCTCTATATGTTAACATCATAATAAATACGTTTATATTTTTAGAATGGGTCAACCCTTACTGATAGCAAGACTACTGTCCTACTACACACCAAATCAAACAACTGTGTCAAAAAAAGATGCTTATATTTATGCAAGCCTCATAGTTGTATTCCAATTCTGTAACGTGATAACCATTCATACTTGCATGCTCGGTCTTGCACACTTGGGAATGAAGATTCGAGTTGCTACATGTTCACTAGTTTATCGTAAAGCACTAAGACTCAGCAAATCCTCGCTTGGTGAAACCACAATAGGCCAGATGGTAAATTTATTGTCAAATGATGTTAACAGATTCGATATTTCTGTTATACATATCAACCATATTTGGATCGCACCTTTGGAAACTGTGATTCTGATGTATCTAATGTATGATACTGTGGGACCCACTGCAATGACTGGAGTAGCTTTTATGTTTATGATCATTCCAATACAAAGTAGGTGTCAAAAAAGAGGGACAATCTTCAATTTAGAGTTTCTCATTTCATGTAAGTATGTAGTTTAATTATTATTTTTTTTTTGCAGTGTATATGGGAAAGAGAACTTCTAATTTAAGATTAAAAACTGCTCTGAAGACAGATGAGCGAGTACGCCTGATGAATGAAATCATATCAGGAATACAAGTAATTAAGATGTACACCTGGGAAAAGCCTTTTGCTAAATTGGTAGAACTCACCAGAATGTAAGTATAAGTTGATGTACTTCTTATTTAATACAGGTTTAATATTTTTACTTGTATTTTAGAAATGAAATAAAACAAATCAGTAATACATCAATTTTACGTGCCATCACCGTGTCATTTCCGATATTTTTTAACCGCACCGCCATTTACGTGTGCATCTTATCTTACATCTTAATGGGCAATCATCCGAGTCATCAGTACGTCTTCGTTGTAACCTCATTTTATTCCGTCTTAAAACAATCTGCCACCGTGTTCTTTCCTCATGGAATAACATGCCTAGCTGAGGCTGCTGTTTCAGTTAAGAGGATTCAAAAGTTTTTGATGCTAGAAGAAATTGGTAAAGAATTAGTAGAAAACGATTACAATTCACAAATAAATGGACCTTCTTCAATCACACTACAAAAATATTCCTCATGCATAGACCTTCAAAATGCAGCCGTTAAATGGATGGCATCATCTGTGGATAATACTCTTAACAATATTTGTTTTAACGTAAACGAGGGGCAGTTAGTTGCTGTAGTAGGACTAGTAGGAAGTGGAAAAAGCACTTTGCTTCATACAATCCTTAAAGAAATTCCACTAGTAAAAGGCAGAATTTATGTAGAAGGCACAGTTTCTTATGCTTCTCAAGAACCTTGGATATTTAGTGCAAGCGTTAGACAAAATATACTTTTCGGACAAGAATTTGATGCAAAGAAATATCAAGAAGTGATTCGCGTTTGCGCCTTAGAAACAGATTTGTCTATGTTCCAATATGGTGATCGAACACTAGTTGGAGAAAGAGGAGTTATGATGAGTGGTGGACAAAAAGCTAGAATTAATCTTGCTAGAGCAATCTACAAAGAAGCAGATATTTATCTATTGGATGATCCTTTATCTGCTGTTGATACGCATGTGGGAAAGCAACTTTTTGACCATTGCATTTCTGGTTATTTGAAAGATAAAACTACCGTTTTGGTTACCCACCAATTGCAATATCTAAGAAATGTAGACAGAATTTATTTCATGGAAGAAGGTACAATTTCTACTTCCGGTACTTATGAACATCTACTGAATATGGGAAATGATTTTTTAAATTTAATTAAGGAACACACTACTCAAGATAGAGATGTTGAAGGAGATTTTTCTGAAAAAATACGAATGAATGATAACGGCGTGGAAAAAGATGATCTAAAAAAAACAGAACTTAATATAGAACAAAAAGATATTGGTAAAATATCTATTCACGTCTATTCGAAATATTTAAGATCTGGTGGTTGCTGGTTGAGATCTTTTGGTATATTCTTTATATTTTTCCTGGTTCAGTTGCTTGCTAGTGGAACTGATTATTTTTTAACATTCTGGTAAGTAATTTCTTTTTCTATAGATTTGGAAATGCAAAAATTTCTTGATTGATATTATAATGATTTGTTAACCAAACAAATTTGATTTCTTTGCTTGTGGCACTATGTGGTACTATTCCAAATAGTTTAAATATTTCAGTTCTATTACCTCTCAGGACGTTTCCGATTAAAATTTAACTACTTAATAATAAATATTTTTTTTATTTAAGGGTGAATTTAGAACAAGAGCGCCAAGAGGACGTTTTGAACGCATCTATACAACTTAAAAACTTCTTTAACACAACATCATTAGATCGTCCAATAAACCATATCAATATCCTAAATAATGAACCGTCATTTATGGGTCTGTACTTCTCAGAAAATAATTGTCTCTACATTTACAGCGGCCTCATATTATCACTCCTTCTATTAACACTCTTTCGATCAATCTCCTTTTTTAAGTTTTGTATGACAGCTTCCAGAAACCTGCACAACACCATGTTTAACAAAATTATTTATGCCAAAATGAGCTTCTTTAATACAAATCCTTCTGGTAGAATCTTAAATAGATTTTCAAAAGATATGGGGAGCATTGATGAATTCTTGCCTATTACATTTGTTGATGCAGTACAGGTGAGTCTTAAGCATTAAGCCTTAAGCATTAAAATTGAGCATAATTTTATATTTCCCTTAGATTTGTTTAACGGCTTTGGCAATAAGTGTAGTGGTTGCTTCGATGAATCCATGGATTCTGATACCAACTGCAATAATAGCTTGTATATTCTATATGATCCGTGTAGTATATTTGGCCACAAGTCGGGATATCAAACGATTGGAGGGAACAAGTAGGTTATTAATTCGGTAATTGTATATAAATTTTATTTAGGTTTAATTTTTTAGCACGTAGTCCAGTATTTTCCCATCTATCAGCTTCTCTAAGAGGTCTTACAACAATAAGGGCTTTCAACGCTCAAAGAATTTTGCAAACGGAATTTGATAATCATCAAAACCTACATAGTTCAGCCTTTTACATATTTTTGAGTGCCACTAGATCTTTCGGATTTTGGTTAGATATGCATTGTGTTATTTACACCGCATTAGTCACTGTAAGCTTTTTGTTTATAGAAAATGGTAGGTTTACATAATGTGGTAGCAGTGATTGTAGTTTTACAATGCCTTTTTTCAGAGATACATGGAGGAAATGTTGGCCTGGCCATAACACAAACTCTAAATTTATCAGGAATGTTTCAGTGGGGCATGCGCCAGTGGAGTGAATTGGAAAATCAGATGACCTCTGTAGAAAGAGTGGTAAAATATATAGAAATTGATCGAGAAAACTCTGAAAAATTTAAAGAGCCACCAAAGCATTGGCCTGAAAAGGGAAAAATTAAGTTTGATTCTGTGTCGATGCGATATTTTCCAGAAGAACCTCTCGTACTTAAAAATCTTAATTTTACTATTAACACCACCGAAAAAATTGGCATAGTTGGTAGAACTGGTGCTGGTAAATCGTCACTTATCTATGCTTTATTCCGCCTGACTGATTTTAATGGATGCATTACCATTGACCAACTTAACACAAAAGAAATTTCATTAAAAAGTCTTCGCTCCAAAATTTCAATAATCCCTCAAGAACCAGTTCTCTTTTCCGGATCATTACGTAAAAACCTGGATCCTTTCGACGAATATAACGATGGAATTTTGTGGAATGCTCTAGAAGAAGTTGAACTCAAGAACGTAGTTAATGATTTTTCTTCAGGACTGGACAGCAAAATGTCTGAAGGTGGTACCAATTTCAGCGTTGGTCAAAGACAGTTGCTTTGTTTAGCTAGAGCTATAATTCGTAGGAATAAAATCTTAGTGTTAGATGAGGCCACTGCTAATGTTGATCCTCAAACAGATGCCTTAATTCAATCGACTATAAGAAGAAAATTTGCCGAGTGCACTGTACTTACCATAGCTCACAGGCTACATACTATTATGGACTCGGATCGGGTGCTTGTTATGAATTCGGGAAGTGTAGTCGAGTTTGATAAGCCACATGTACTTCTACAGAATCCAGATGGAGTGTTTTCTGGACTTGTCAAACAAACTGGTAAAGGGATGGCCGAAAATTTAGTGAGCATTGCAGAAGAAGTGAGAAATTTTATTTAAATTTTTACAAACTATTATTGTAACTTTGTTATTTATTTCAGAACTATAAGAAAACTAATTGATACGTCAGCAGCATTAAAATGCACTTTTTATATGTATAATGTTTAAATCTTGATTATATTTTATATCTATTATAAAAATACATTTTTACACCTTTTTTATTTCCAGTACAATTACCCATCGAATGACCTAATAATAATATAAAAAGGCTTCATGATTTTGTTCACATTACGTATTTCTAATTTCAAAAGTGTTGTAACTTTGAATATTTATGTATCTTCAAATGATAATCCGTACATGATAAAATAAAGTTTGTTATCATTACAAATCAAACAAATGAAAATAACGTATGTAGATAACAAATTACATTACCACGATTTTTTATATAAACTAAACCTCTATAAGATTGACCTATATAAATTGATTGAACTTGAACTTGCATTTTCATTTCCCAATGAAATGAAATTAAAGAAAGGTTAAAACTATAGTTGTGTTCTTTTTGAATATCAAATAGCATACTGCGATTCTGTCAATTTTAAATTAATAATTTATACTCACTAGCAAACTGGTAATTGGGAGAACTACATTGTGAAAATAATAAAGCTGTGGCAGCAGTCAGAATTTGGAGTTTGTCAAATCCACACTATTGCTTGTGTAGTGAAGTTTATTTTTACATTACGTTAATTGATTGGAAAAAGATCTCGCATAATGTAAGTAGTAAATATTTGAATTTGAATTTGAATTTATTTTTATTATATAAATTAATAATAGTGATAAATAATAAATATGTAGGTATGTATATTTTCGCGCCATAATATTAGGCATTATTGTGTAATACTTATATAATTTTACGTTTCCTAAAACTTCAAAGTAATAAATGGAATAACCAATAACGTACCTATTTAAGTCAGTATTTTAACAATTTACTATATTTACTTGAGGTTTTCAATTATTTTAATTTAATGTAATAATAATTGGATTAAATAACTTTAATTTCAACATAAAATTAGTCCAGGCAAAGAAGCCACAAAAATCAAGATTTAAAAAATCATCAAATCAGCAAATTGAAATTTGGGGATTTTGAAAGTGTATCCTGTGTATCAATGCACCCCTAATAGTCCCATAAAATCCCTCGCCGGTTTCTTCCCCAATCTGGGATTTTAGACTCCTGTATGGTTTTTCGCCTATCAGATTATCACTAATTAATTTTAATTTGACCAAAAATTTTTTTCAAACAAAAATGAAATTCTCTAAAGAAATTTAATTTTCGCATTACAAAACAGCTTGATCCTATTGTCATCAAGTTAAAATATTCCTTGTCTGGCCTAAATTTATTTACTCGTATTACTAATTTTTTGTCTATAAACAAACTCTTCAATATGCAATACTTTATACGAAAAACAGTATCAAGAATTGCGGTAACACTTTTATGATAGTGTAATATTGATTTTTTTATTTTTTTTACACATGTGGCAAGAATGATTTATCAGTAAAGTTTAGGAACAGAAATGCCAATGACCGATTTCTATAACTTTTTATTAATTTAACAGCTTATACATGTAATTATAACAGTTTGACTTAATTAAATTTTATTTATAAGAAATGAGTGTAAGTACCTAAGTTTGTAAAATTAACTGAATCAGTTTATGATTTGTTTATCAAGAATTATTACTCAATGTAGTTTAACGTGTTACATTAAACCCATTTCAACTAAAAATACACTTAGAATGTGAGTTATTTAATCAGAAAGAGATCAAGAACGCCACAGTCTATAAGTTCAAAAAACGGCTAAATTTCATTTTATTTAGAATTGGTTTTTAGAAGTTTTCGTGAAGAAACATGGTTAAAATTTTAAAGGGTTAGGTTTTCAGTCGATGGCTATTCTTAACTGCTACTTCAATACCACAGATACTTTTGTTGTATTTCTTGAACCGTCAGATGTTTAATTTTGAAAATTTTAAAATATTAATTTATTCTGAATTTTAATCCACGTGTCAATTTCACTACATGGATAGTTTTCGCTATGAAAGTATACAAATTAACGGATAGTATACTTGTGTTGCCTATTGCTGGTTGCCCTGCGTTTTATTATTTACTTTTTTCTATAGCAAATGTTAAAGTGTGCTTTTAACAACTCAAAGTAGTAGATAAAGTAGCACTTTATCCGGAAGGGTAGATAAAGTACCTACTTTAATTTTCCTGGAATGAATGAATTAAAACGTATTAATGTTGATTTTGACAATATAGTGACAACTTATACTATTCACTGTCATTTTAAATTGGTTTTATAATAAAATTTAATTTGTCATTAGTTTTTCTTTATACCTAATTGGTTTTTCTTTAACATCTACTATAGAAAAAAAAATACAGGCTGTTTCATTAAGGGTGGCCACCGGCCATATCTCGGGAACTACTGGGCATAGAAATCCAGGGAAAAAAATTTCATGACTAAAGTGGCCGTGAGAAAATCCTGGAAATTATTTTTAAGCTCCACATTTCGCCGCAAAGGGGCGCAACTGAAAAGTAAATATTAAAATTCTGAATTTTTCCGAAAATTCCCACATTAAGGTATACCTTTGGTAACATCATTAGAAAGCTTGGACAATTCTGCATCATTTTGGTTTAAGGCTCATTGGCGTACCGACCTTAGTCAGAGTGGGGGAAGCTATTGTAAGTGTAATCATTTAAATCGCTGTAACTTCTAAACTACTTTTTCGATTTTAGTAAACTTAAGTTTGTTTGGAAGAGAAATGTAGGTACTTTTAATTATCGCATCAAATGGTACACGATAGTTCCTAATAAAATTGCTAGAGGGCGCAATTTGAAATAATAACAGTTTTTTTTAATTTTATTCCGAAAACTTAAATTAGACGGTATAATTATGAGACCATAATCGGAAAGTAGATTAAATTTGCAAGAAAAAACGTGAAAACCGCAGCTCGATATCTTCGTTCGTTTCAGAGTTATTGCCAAAAGAATAATTTTTAACACTTTAATTGAAGATACGATTGTTTTCATAGTTCCGTGGTCAAGCAATCCATGACAAAAAATATTTTAAAACTTTATGCTTGTGTAGGTTTGTCACTCATTATGCCAAGGGCCCAAAAACTACTTTAGAATTAATAAAATAATCAAGGAAAACTTCGAATTTAGGCACAATAATTATTTTAATATGGTTTTTTAAAAATAAATCTAGATAGCCGTGAAACAAGATCGGCAGGTTTCCAAGGAGATAAATAAATTAAAATAGTTGTCAACTGATTCAATTTTGATAGGTGTTGTGTTGACAAAAGTTTCTTTTTGATGACTATGATTCTTTTTGAATTTCTTTTTATCTATTCCAAAAATTGTGCTACATCCCTCAAAAATTCTCAATTCCTCTCCCTGGTTTTATGAACTGATGAAGCCAGTTTTATTAGCTGTGGCATCGTTAATTTACACAATACTTATGCACTAGATATTGGTCACAAACAAATCCTCATTGAATACGCGAAGTGGATCACCAAAACTGGTGGTGCAGAGTTTCAGCATACAGAATTATCGGACCGTTTATTTTTAATGGATATCTAAATGGTGAATCTTACGTAAGCATATCGTAATCTTTGGCACTGGTATAAGCATTTTTGAGAGATGTAGCACAAATTTTGATATAGGTAACAAGAAATTTAAAAAGAATCGAGGAGAAACTTTTGTCAACACAACATCTATCAGAATTAAATCAGTTGACAACTATTCCAATTTATTAATTTCCTTGGAAACCTGCCGATCTTGTTTCACGGCTACCTAGATTTATTTTTAATAAACCATATTAAAATAATTATTGTGCCTTGTGCCTAAAAAGTTTTCCATGATTATTTTATTAAATCTAAAGTAGTTTTTGGGCCCTTGGCATAATGAGTGACAAACCTACACATAATAAAGTTTTAAAATATTTTTTGTCATGGATTGCTTGACCACGGAACTATGAAAACAATCGTATCTTCAATTAAAGTGTTAAAAATTATTCTTTTGGCAATAACTCTGAAACGAACGAACACGTTTTTTCTTGCAAATTTAATCTACTTTCCGATTATGGTATCATAAATATACCATCTAATTTAAAATTTTGGGATAAAAGCAAAAAAACTGTTATTATTTCAAATTGCGCCCTCTAGCAATTTTATTAGGAACTATCGTGTACCATTTGATGCGATAATTAAAAGTACCTACATTTCTCTTCCAAACAAGCTTAAGTTTACTAAAATCGAATAAGTCGTTTAGAAGTTACAGCGATTCAAATGATTACACTTTGAATACCTTCCCCCACTCTTATTAAGGTCGGTACGCCAATGAGCCTTAAACCAAAATGATGCAGAATTGTCCAAGCTTTCTAATGATGTTACCAAAGGCATACTTTAATGTGGAAATTTTCGGAGAAATCTAGAATTTTTATATATACTTTTCAGTTGCGCCCCCTTGTGGCAAAATGCGGAACTTAAAAATAATTTCCAGGATTTTCTCATGGCCACTTTAGTAATGAAATTTTTTTCCCTGAATTTCTATGCCCAGTAGTTTCCGAGATATGGCCGGTGGCCACCCTTAATGAAACAGCCTGTATACACGACGATAACATTTCATTATCTTCTCGAGGTTACTATATTAAAATCGCTTTCGATGACAAAGTACAGTTGGCGACACGGAATAGTTTCCAAGCATTTTTTTCCATTGTAAATTAAATCATGTTCATAGGCTCGATAACTGCTTAGTGGCATTATTAGCAGTCATACTTGTGTCACAATATTTTATGTAAAGTATTTAAAGTAAAACTCCTAGAAATTTTCTTACTGTTGCTCAAAAAGGCGCAATTGTGGCACAGCTAGAAGATAGTTGGTCAAGTACACAAGTAAATGTAATCTAATGAGATCTTCGTCTGTCTCCACCACTGTCGTTAAAATAAATTTTGATTTAAAAAGTCTGATTTATCATGCTAAAAAAATTAAAAAATCGCTACTTTGATCAATTTGTCTGGAAACTATTCCGTGTCGCCAACTGTACAACGTTATCTTCTTGTATACTAAATAACTATTATTGTTTGATCTGATGATGGCTTACATCCGAAACATGTCATATTAGTTTGATATTATACAGATTTTGTGGCTTTTCTTTCCTTATGAAAACTTTAAAACATTGTCCATTGCTATAGAGTCATCCGGAAATTTTTGAAATACTTTTTTTTATTCTTAATTGCAAAGATTAGGCTAAAAAAATAATAAAAGCATTGCAAAAAGTGTTTTTTTATTGCTCAATTCTAATTTATTTAATATCGAAAATCGTAGAAATTAGTTCGCATTTAAAACACGACGTGATCGGTTGGAACGTTTGTGACGTCATTAGCCATGTGCTGTTCAGCTGACAAATGTCGTTTGTGTAGAATTTTTAGCATTGACTGACATTTCGACACTGCCTTATGACATCATCGTAACATGGCGCGCTTTTCGAGGTGTTTGAAAAGTTCTTTTTTTTTCAATTTGAAATTTTGGGGTCGGGATAAACTTTTGGAGAATAATAGTAGTTTATGCAACAAGGTTGGAATTGAGAGATTCTGACGAGTGTGAAAATTGCGCCAGAGCGAAGCGAGGGCGCAAGAACACAAGGCAGAATCAATTCCTACCGTGTAGCATACTTTATTTTTTCTCATACCTTTAAGAAAATGGCCATTTCTTTTGCGTGAAACGCGCGAACAAAGTAAAACAACAAAACACTGACATTTTGCTTCACACTGTGCGGTGAGCAAATCACCTTGACAACGCATAAACAAACACAAATAACTCCTGCATATCAGTAAAGGAATGGCTATCCAATGGGGCAATGTTACCTCCACTCCTTATTTTCCACGACTACCCTAAAAAGACGACTTTGTACCTCCATTTCATTCAAATAAAGTAGCCATTTTAGTGTAGGTATGGGAAAACAAATTTCTACAATGTTTTTTTACCTCTAGATTACATTAAGCAGGTTTTCAAGCGTTTTCATTTTTGACCGGATGACTCTATTTAAAAAAATTGCGAGTTTTTATATTTCTTTAAAAACCATACATCGAAAGATTGTAATGATTAATATGAATTTATATTTTTAACTATCATTATTCATCATGTACCTAATTAATAAAAACGTAAAATTCAGTTTAACTTAAACTACACTGAGACTGTGAGTTATTAAGACAACATAACAGGAAGTGTCTTTTTTTAGATAAAATAGATTTTAAGTTTTTATAATCAACACCGACAACAGGGATTGTTTCTAATTTTAATTTGTTTTAGATACCTGCATCAGTATTAATTGAAATATGGAAGCCATTCAAGTAAAGAAAACCTCTGATAAAATTCATCCACAACTTAGAGCGAATTTTTTATCAGTCCTTTTTTTCTGGTAAGTTTTCCGTAATGTGCAGGGAGTCAGAACTACCACACTAAATAGTCCATCCGGTAGTCAGGGCGAAAATAGTATATTATACACTAAGGGATTGAGATGCATCATTTAATCCCTGAAGGTGAATTAAATCTCATGAGCGAGCAAAGCGAGCGAGGGAAATAATTCACCCGAAGGATTAAATGATACCTCAATATTATATATACGCTATTTTTTGCACTTCCGGAGCATTTGCATGTGAAATCGTTCTAAATTTATGCTTGTCAAAGTGACAAACCTGTCAGCAACCACAATAAGATATTGTCCAAAAATGACAAAAAATACTCGTGTAACCTAGCAATGTAAATTTAATCCCTTGGGATTAAATAGGTCACTTCAGTCCCTGTAAAGAGGGATTCAATTAACATATAATTAATTCCCGTGCAAAAAGATAATAAAAGGGTAAACCGGAAAGTTTTAAAAGTTGATCATCTTTGTAAATTTTAATGTCTCTAAAAAAAATATTTTTAATTCATATTCAATCCGACCCTGAAAATATTTTTTGTATACAGGGGAGGTACCCAGTATTCCGTCGATACTAGGAACGTTACATCGATTTAAAGTTTAGTAGATAGTAAATCATAATTTGTGATACCTAGTTTACCAAAAATAATATTGTGCGTACAGAGAGTGGCGCTACATTTTTTGATATAGTCTTTTTCGGCAATTGATATTGTGTAAACATTAACCAAATTAATATTAATACGATCAAAATAATAATATAATATTTTAATTTGCGTCCCGAAAATTGTTTTCAAGAAAATTAACTTAATACTTTGTTTCTATATTTTAAATTATTTTTCTAATGACACAAATATAAATGTAACTATATTTTTCTCAGTTGGTTTATTCCCATCTTTATGAAAGGATTCAAAAAGGAATTAACGGAAGATGATTTCTTTGAACCCTTGGATGAACACGAATCTAGCAAACTAGGAGATAAATTAGAAAATGCTTGGAGGTCTGAAGAAGCTAAAAAACATCCATCAGTCTTAAAAGCCTTAGTAAAAGTATTCGGAAAATCTTTAGCAATCCAGGGATTTGTATTCTTAATACTTGAACTAGTTTTAAAGTTAGTAAATTGAACACTTTTGATTCATATTTTTTCAATATATTTCTTTTAGGCTTTCTCAGCCACTGCTTATATCCAAACTACTAGGTTTTTACACTCCAAATCAAACATCAGTATCAAAAGAAGATGCTTACCTGTATGCGGGATTACTAATTGTATCTCAAATTTTAATTATGATTGTATCTCATTATCATTACTTTAAACTTTTACACATGGGAATGCAGATACGAGTGGCATCATGTTCCTTAATCTATCGAAAAGCTTTAAGACTTAGTCGATCAGCCCTAGCTGAGACTACGATTGGGCAGATGGTGAATTTACTTTCGAATGATGTAAACAGATTCGAGCTTTGTGTTGTACACCTTCACACTATTTGGATGGGTCCGTTAGAAACTGTGATAGTTATGTACCTAATGTATGACTTTATTGGAAGCACTGCAATGGTTGGAATTATTTTATTGGTCAGCTTTGTTCCTTTACAAGGTAAATTGAAGCACCATGAATGGTTAATCCCTTCAATTATTTAGCAAATCTAGTTTTATATAGTTTGAAAAAAATAATGGACGAATTAGAATTTTCTTATAGTAAAGTCTTGATCTCAAAATTTTTATAATTTACTGTTAGTAGTATCGAATAAGATGAGTAAATATACGTATGTATACAATTTTAGTGTATATGGCAAAAAAGAGTTCAACCTTGAGATTTAAAACTGCAGTAAGAACAGATGAAAGAGTGAGATGGATGAACGAAATTATCTCAGGTATACAAGTTATAAAGATGTACACATGGGAAAAACCTTTTGCGAAACTAGTGGAACTTACAAGATTGCAAGTATGAAAAGTGTATTCAAAATTTTATTTTAAAATTTTTATTTTAGGAATGAAATGAAAGAAATACGCAAATCGTCATTTCTACGCTCCTTCACTGTGTCCTTCGTCATGTTTGTGAACCGTATTGCTATCTATCTCTGCATTTTAACTTACATTCTTTTGGGAAACTACCCGAGTCCTCAATACGTCTTCGTAGTAACTGCATTTTATACTATTTTAAGACAGACTCTTACTCTCCTTCTTCCCTGGGGATTAACTAATGTAGGAGAAACCATTATTTCTGTAAGAAGGATTAAACATTTTTTATTGTACGATGAAATCGATAAGAATATACAAGAAAACGGGTTCAAAGAAGATTTCCAAAACTCAATTAAAATCAGTTCCTTATCTGGAAAACATATCGGGGTAGACATTAAAAACGCAACTGTTAAGTGGTTGTCATCATCACCTGAAAACACATTACATGATATCTCCTTTAACGTAGGATTAAGCCAATTGGTTGCCATTATTGGTCCTGTGGGATGTGGCAAAAGCACTCTCCTTCAAACCGTTTTAAAAGAGCTTCCATTAAGCACGGGTACAATAAATGTTTGTGGTAAAATTTCGTATGCATCTCAGGAATCCTGGATATTTAGCGGAAGTGTAAGGCAAAATATTTTATTTGGACTAGAATTCGATTCCAAGAAATATCAAGAAGTGATTCGTGTTTGCGCTTTAGAAAGAGATTTGTCTTTATTCAAGTATGGTGATCGAACTCTTGTTGGAGAAAGGGGTGTAACGCTTAGTGGGGGGCAAAAAGCCAGAATTAATCTTGCTAGAGCAATCTACAAAGAAGCCGATATTTATCTGCTGGATGATCCATTATCTGCTGTTGACACCCATGTGGGAAAGCAACTTTTCGACGACTGTATTTCTGGTTATTTGAAAGATAAATGCACAGTATTGGTCACGCATCAGCTACAGTATCTAAGAAATGTGAATAAAATTTATCTTATGGAAGATGGAACAATTACAGCTTCCGGTACTTACCAAGAGCTTCGATCTACCGGTAATGATTTTATGAAATTATTAGAGAAGCATACAGAAGAGGAAAATAGTCATACTGAAGAAACTACTACTGATGTTGCGGTGTACAATGCAAATCAGAAACAAAATATGGACGAACCGGAGCAGAACGTTGAACAAAAAGCTGTTGGGAAAATATCGACCAGAACTTACACAAAATATTTTGAATCTGGAGGTAGTTGGTTTAAAACTATTGGAATAGTGTCCATGTTTTTGCTAGCTCAGATTGTGGCTAGTGGATGTGATTATTTCTTAACATTTTGGTGAGTTTTTTTCTGCTCATGATATTTACTCAATGTAAGCTATAAATTATTTAATACAGATTAGTCTCTCGAAATGATTTTGCAAATATTACGATAACGTCTTAAAACAGTCTGCATAAATTTGCCTGTGAATGTTTGTTGGTCCAAAAAAACCTTAAAAAACCAGGTTATGACGAGTTTTATTTTTTAAGCATGTTAACATTTTGTTATATGAAGACGTATATTGCGCTCAATGGTTTCAGATCTGTTACATTTTAAATTGAAAAAATTATATTGTATATGTAGGTACAAACAAAAATTTTACAAATTGTTTATTTCAAATTTCAGGGTGAATTTGGAGCAAAAACGTCAAGAAACCCAAATAGAATTGCCTAGATTATCCTCAAATGTAACGATAGTACAAATGATGAACAAAACTGCTGATACCACAAATGATGAACTCTTATTCCTCGACTTTTACTTTTCAGAAAACAATTGTATTTACATATATACTGCTTTTATAGTCTTGATAGTTCTTCTAACCATCTTTAGATCTATCTGGTTTTATGAATTTTGCATGACCGCTTCCACCACTTTACACAACACAATGTTTAACAAAATAATCTATGCAAAAATGAGATTCTTTAACACCAATCCGACTGGAAGGATTTTAAACCGCTTTTCTAAGGATATGGGAAGCATTGACGAATCGTTACCTATGGTCTTGCTTGATACTATACAGGTAAATATAGTGTTAAAATAAGTACGGAGCAAAAGTAATAAGTACTTTTTTAGATTGGGGTCACAGGATTGGCAATAAGCTTAGTGGTTGCTTCAGTTAATCCGTGGATTCTTGTACCGACCTTTATAATAACCGGCATATTTTACATGTTACGAATAGTATTCTTGGCTACAAGTCGAGCTATTAAACGATTGGAAGGAACAAGTAAATTTTCACTTTATTATAATGTAATGTTTATGCTCTTTGGCTTTATTTAATAGCTCGCAGTCCAGTATTTTCTCATTTGGCAGCATCTCTTCAAGGACTGACCACCATAAGAGCTTATAATGCTGAGAAAATTCTAATGAAGGAATTCGACAATCATCAAAACCTGAACAGCTCAGCCTATTATATGTTCTTATGTGCCAACAGAACATTTGGGTTCTGGCTGGATGTGCATTGTGTTATTTACAGTACACTAGTAACCATTAGTTTCCTATTTATTGAAACTGGTAGCTACAACTTAACTATTATCTAAAGATTAACAATTAGGTTATTACCATATTTTTTAGAAACATATGGAGGAAATGTTGGATTGGCTATAACACAAGCTTTAGAACTAATGGGGATGTTCCAGTGGGGCATGCGTCAATGGAGTGAAATGGAAAATCAAATGACTTCAGTGGAACGAGTTGTAGAGTACGCGAGGGTTGTTAGAGAAACCGATGAAAAATCGAAGCAACCACCAAAATTTTGGCCTGAAAATGGAACAATCATGTTTAATTCTGTTTGTTTGCGTTATTCATCTGAAGAACCTAACGTACTTAAAAATCTTAGCTTTACTATAAACGATAAAGAAAAAATTGGTATAGTTGGTAGGACTGGCGCTGGAAAGTCTTCACTGATCTACGCGTTGTTTCGTTTGACCGACATAGACGGACAAATTATTATTGATCAAATCAATATAAAAGATATTTCCCTGCAAGATCTTCGATCAAAAATTTCAATAATACCTCAGGAACCTGTCTTATTTTCTGGATCCCTGCGCAAAAATCTGGATCCTTTCGACGAGTACAACGATGAAATCCTATGGAATGCTCTAGAAGAAGTAGATTTAAAAAATGCAGTAAACGATTTACCTTCAGGCTTAGACAGCAAAATGTCCGAAGGTGGTTCGAATTTCAGCGTGGGTCAAAGACAGCTACTTTGTTTGGCTAGAGCGATAATTCGCAAAAACAAAATCCTAGTTTTAGACGAAGCAACTGCTAATGTAGATCCTCAAACAGATGGTTTAATTCAAGCGACTATCAGGGAAAAGTTTAGAGAGTGTACCGTGCTTACGATAGCTCACCGACTACATACGATTATGGACTCAGATCGGGTGATTGTTATGGATTCGGGTAGTGTAGTGGAGTTTGATAAACCGCACATACTTTTACAGAATCAAAATGGAGTGTTTTACGGACTTGTTAAACAAACTGGGAAAGGAATGGCGGAAAATTTAGCGAGTATTGCTAAGAAGGTAAAAAGTATTGATAATTTCGTTGAAACGGTTTTATTTTTATTTTTTTCAGAATTTTCAAAGTCCACTGTGATATCTGATACAAAAAAAGAAGAAAGTGAACTAGAAATACCATTTTTTATAATTACAAATTAAATATTAAGAACATAATGTATTTAAATTTATTTCCATTTTAATTTCCCCTATTCAGCTTTATGATATTTTGAGGCTTTTAACATTACATATAATGATAAGTACCAAATTTTAATTTCATCAGACTTGTACTTTTTATAGCACATGGTCAAAAATTTGGTCTAACAAAATTTTCCTTCATTTGAATTTAAATTTACCATTATTATTTTGTCTCATCGGATAATATGCAATGTTTATTGGGTACATGTAACATGGCCCTTGTAACAAATTTTATACTGAAAGCGATCACCCTAGAATTTGAAATAACCCTCTCAAGAGGAATCTTGGTTGCATAACTTTTGGTTGCTGCTCACCAACAAAATCCAAAATTGAAAGTAGGTATCTGAATGGGAGTGGAAATAGGATATTTTTGTGAGAAGGAAAAGGCCTTCTGGTATTCTCAAGAGGGTAGGGAAAAGACATTAAACATTATTAAATAACAAAGAAAGGGGAGTTTAATCGAGAGATTTGAAGCCGAGGTCGAAGCATTAAAAATGTTTCCAAAATGTTATGAAAACTGCGTGACTACAAGTACGAGTAGGAAAGCATGTTTATTTTATACAAGGTGTTCGCGCGAAGTGGCTCACTATTGCTAACTTCGTTATTATTGGAGCTACAAAGTCGGTTAAATTACCAAACTAGTAGCATTTTTTCCGCTGATTACAATGGTGAAAACAGAAAAACAATTAACTATCTGGTTTTCAAGATATTCAATCAAATAACATTTTTTTAAATGGAACACCCTATACAGGGTGTGTCACGACGAGTTGACAGTAGACATAACTCTATTACTAAACACAATTTGATTCTAAAAATTGGTACACACTCATTATACAATGTGATCTATTTAATGAAAATATTGCCACCTTTCTGGTACTTCCGGTTATACCGGAAGTAGACACAAACTTTGTTATTTTAAATGCAACATCCTGTATATTTTTGAATTTTTAGATACTACACTTCATTTTAGACATAAAAGTATTCAGGTTGTATGATCATCCTAACATTAACGGTATTATAATTATTTACACTTTTTCATTTTTTTTTATAAAAACATAGATGTAATTAAAAATTCAAATCTTGACATTGACACGTTTTTTCCAAAAAATTTTCTTGTGTTTGAGGTAGGAATATACAAGAAATAAGTTGATGTAGTTTTTGAAAACTTGCTTTATACAGGGTGTGGGTGGTTGTCCGTTCATTTTTAAAAACTTTAATCAATGATAACTTAATTTTTTTAAGTGGAACACCTTATATATTTCTAGATTTTCGGAATCTACACTTAATTCGAGACATAAAAGTATTAAGGTTGTAAGGTCTTAAAATTAACGGTATTATAATCAATTACGTTTTTTAAAAATTAACGGTCAATCACAAGCACCCTGTATAAAATAAGTTTTTAAAATCATATTACCATGTTTTTTGTACATTTCTGCGTCCACTAAAATTTGGTTTGTTTTTTGAAAGAACGTGTCATTAGTAAAATATGAAAATGTTTGACTAAGTTTTTGTATGAAAAAATTGGAAGAAACATAATTACTTAATTAAAATAAATAAATAAAAATAAAAAATATTAAATTAAATATAATAAAAACAAATTTTAGTGGACGTAGAAGTGTACAAGAAACATGGGTAAACTTGGCGAATGTAGCTACCAGAGATTTTGGATAAATTTTGAATCTCTGGTAGCTACATTCGCCAAATTTTCCGAAACATGGTAATATGGTATTGAAAAATTTATTTTATATCTACAGGGTGCTTATGGTTGAATGTTAATTTTTAACAACCTTGAAAATTGGAAAAAACGTAATTAATTATATAACCGTTAATTTTAAGACTTTACAGCTTATTGCTTGTATATTCCTACTTCAAACGTAAGAAAAAAACTTTGGAAAAAATGTGTCATTGTCAAGATTAGAATTTTTATTTACATCTATGTTTTGGTAAAACAAAATGAAAAACTGTAAATAATTATAATACCGTTAATGTTAAGACCATACAACCTTAATACTTTTATGTCTAAAATAAAGTGTAGTATCTAAAAATTCAAAAATATACAGGGTGTTCCATTTAAAATAACAAAGATTGTGTCTACTTCCGGTATAACCGGAAGTACCAAAAAGGTGGCAATATTTTCGTTAAATAGAGCACATTGTACAATGGGCGTGTATCAATTTTTAGAACCAAATTGTGTTAAGTAATAGAGTTATGTCGACTGTCAACTCGTCGTGACACACCCTGTATATTTTTGCAAAAATCGATGGTAAATTAAATTCTCTACTAAAAATGTCCTCATAGCCATAAAACGGAATAGTAATTTATTAAAACCAAATAATCATAATTTTGAATTTAAGCAAGTTGAAAAATACTTGAAAGAATTACGGAAATATTGAAAATTTACAAAATTATAATTTTCATGGCTTCTTGATATTAAAACTTTGAAAACTTTTTTTCAAAATAACTGTCAAACTGACACTCTTTGTTAGTGTGCAACAAGTTTTCGTAATTTAACCAGTAAATCCAAGCACTTATTAATCTTATTATATTACTACAGTTACTACTGATAAAAAATGATAAAAATACAAACACGCATTTTTTTAAAATGATAATTAATGTGACATCACAAATATGTGTGTAACATAAATGCACTTTATTAAAACAATAACTACAAAAATATTGCCTCCCAACCACCGCACTGAACTCTAAGCTACTTTATATAATGCAAAATCTAGACTACTCATAACAATTAACAAATTATATCTGAACTTGACCGGCGAAGTCGAACACCCATCGAAATATTGCTGACAGGGCAGAATCTTGGCGCTCCGTGAATATAAACAAAGCCAGAGCGGTCCGTCTAAGAATATTGCTTAACACGGCCAATTCTGACACTGGGGCGTCCTCGCACCTAATCAAACAGATAATACAAAAATAAACCCGATGAATGCATTTTTTTTTTGAACAGTTTCATTTTCAGTACTTTTTGGTTGAGACTCTCAACCAAGGCAGCGCACCTTGTCGACATGAATTAAACTGAGACTCTCAGTTCCAACACTACAGTGTTAACAGTACAAAATTCTGTGGGACTCCCACAAACGTTCGTTTTGGATTGAGACTCTCAATCCGGGCAGCGCACCCTCAACCAACAGTGAGCAACAGTCACTGTTTTCTCTTTTCACATGATTTGACATAATTGAAAACTTTTTCAATAAATCACATGGAGACTCTCCATGTTGATACTAACATACCAAAAACAAAAATAAAACAAACAAAACTCACCAGTAGTTGTGAGTCTTCAGTTACCAAGACTAGGCCAACGCCTGAGTTGGTCTCGTGCTGCCACCGTGGTTCGCTTACCACCACGACTTAGGCAATAGCGATCATGTTCCAAAACTTTTTGGACAACAAACGGCCCTTTATATTTTGTCAACCTAGCGATTAGAACATTCTTATGTTGCTCGTCCATGCCTGACCCAAAATTTGTATTAATTTGAACTGATGTAACAGTAAATGCAACACAACACAACACGTAATGAAATCAAATTTTCAGAAAATTACCTCAAATTAATTCTTTATGATAAAGGCACACAAGCGCAACTCAATCAGAACGCAAATTCTTCTGAAGTGATCATTTATTTGTTTTAAAAGAAACAACGAAAGTACAAACGTTTTAACTTACTGTTGGATTATCTAAGATAAACAAGATACAGTGTGCAAAAAAAAAACTAGCGAATCTGCAAAATACGGTCTGGATGTTTATAAAAACATCACGCACCATCACATTGGCCTTCGATCTATTTTCTCTAGGCAAGAAGAAAAATAATAAGATCATACCTGATTCCAAAGCATTAATTTCTCAAACTTAAATAATGCGAAAAATCAAGCCAAATAAATACCAACTTGAATACCCGTAGTAGATGCACAACACCAAAACTTGAACTTTTTGTTTATCGTTTTTCTATCAATTTAGGGCTTTAGGGCACAATCCCACTTCTGATGTAACATAAATGCACTTTATTAAAACAATAACTACAAAAATATTGCCTCCCAACCACCGCACTGAACTCTAAGCTACTTTATATAATGCAAAATCTAGACTACTCATAACAATTAACAAATTATATCTGAACTTGACCGGCGAAGTCGAACACCCATCGAAATATTGCTGACAGGGCAGAACCTTGGCGCTCCGTGAATATAAACAAAGCCAGAGCGGTCCGTCTAAGAATATTGCTTAACATGTGTAATTAAAAATTAGATTTAAACAAATACCTAAGCTGTTTGAATAGTTAGTTTTTTCTTTCAGATAGTTCTGAAACAATTACATCTTATGTGAGGTTTACCTACTGGGTATAATAATATTTATTTCTTGATTAGGTATTTCTACAAAATTTACTTAGTCTAGACAATACAGTTTAAATCATATTTGTTCAAAGACAACTAATATAAAATATATCTACTTGTATTTTTAAATTTCTTATTTAATGATATAGAGTTATTTAAAAAATATAAAATTTAAAAATTAGATGTGCAAATTCGGATTAATAGTAGGTGCAGGTAGGTAGATACTAATAGAATAACTAAAAGTTAACGAACTTTTGGTATTATGTAAGTACTCAAGAGTTTTTTAAGCAATGGTTGATTTTCATGTTATTGTGTATAAAAGTATCTATCTCGCAGCTTTGTAGTGAAATTGGCCGTTTCATGAAAAGCCTGGACATTACATGAAATGCTGCAATTCAACTTGCGTTCTAATGAAAAAAGCCCTAATATTTTGCTAACATGTATTTCAGTTATAAAAATGGAAAACTCGCGGGTGTTTTTCAGAATCAAAATAGCAACTACCTACATAAAAGAAAAAACGCTTCATGCAATGTCCAGACTTTTCATGAAACGGCCAATTTCACTAGAAGGCTGCGACCTATACATATATTTACATTTAGTTTTTTTGCAATTTTGTTACTATGTACCTATTCGTATTACTATTGTCGCATAAAACGTAGATAAAATTTATCATAAACTCTCTCTGTAAGGAGCATTTATGCTTATAACAGGGACTTTTTTCCTTACTTGGAATTAATCTGCATAAGCAGTGTAATGTACCACTACCTCTATGCCCTTATTTCTGTTGTTTTTACTTGTTACATTCATTTTAAGTATTTTAACACATGCCAATATCTTAATGTGTGGCCTATGGCGTCAGTTTGACGACCCCCCATTGCTAGAGGTCCACTTTTGATACACGAATTTTAAACTTCTAATATGTAACTTGTAAGTAATATGTATATGTTTGGTCAAGACCAGTCGACAGATTTATCACCTACGGTTGGGACGAAAACCATGCACCCCGCCTTTTCAGGGGATGACTTTCAGGTCATCGAAACTTATCCTATTTTAAAAACAGTATATTTCCATCTTTCATACTCATTAGTTCAATTTTCATTTAACACATAATATTAACTTAACATACGTATTAAAAAGTACATTTTTGGACCAGTACAAAACTGATAAACCTGGTCTTGACTAAAACCCTTAACGGTTATTATTTGTAGTGTTTTTTAATGTTTGTTATATCAATAAATAAATTGAAAGTCTCTGTTGGTTTCTTTCGACAAGTTCAATAATATCACCCAAAAGGAACTACGAGGAATAAACATTAAAACCATCCTAATTTCAATCAAATAAATTCTACACAATCACAAAGTAAAATCAATTAAACAAGAAAACACTACAGCAGATTTGCTGTATTCGATGCTTGATTTACATTTCCCATCGTTTCCGTGGATGATGGATGTTCTATTGGTTTTTCGACTTATTACTTTTTTCCATTTGAACTTTTCCTCTTGAATTTTTCGATCCAACATTTTGGTTGTTATTTCCATTTCGTGATTTCTTATTTTTCCTTTGTTTATATTTTTGTTCATTTCCGCCTGGGAGGGCAACGTATTGTTCATTGTTAGCGATTGTATAATGCCGGAAATATGTACTGATTATTAATAGTATTGAAGGTCATATAACCACTTTATATTGTTTGCATTTGTGTGCATTTATTCATCCCACTAGGTCTAGGTACCACTAGACGGTTACATCCAGCCTCTAGTTTTAAATTTTGACGAAATTTTAGTATAACAATGGAAAAACCATATCTATATGTAAATTTTTTGTATTAATTAAATAATAATAATAGTTCGGTAAATTTGGCGAATGTAGCTACCAGAGATTTTGAAATTTGATATAACTTAAAGTGAACTAAGTAAATCTTGCAGAAAATTTAATTTACCACTTTTAAAATGATCAAATAAAAAAAAAATTGATACGATTCGGTAGATTTTCGACAAACATAACGCCAGGTAGGTATAATTTGACTTTTTGATAAATTTTCCAAAAAATTGTAATACTAAAATTTAAGTAAAATTAGTATGTAGTAAGCTTCCAAAAATAGTTAGACATGTTCTTATTTTTCAAAAAATTATATCAAACAAGCTGATTTATTTTTACATTTGGTGGTGTTTTTAGAATTTGAACGAAAATTAGTCACGATTTTTTACGCTTTTTGTGCATTTTGCCCCTAAACTAATAATCATTAGTACGATTTCGGTAATTCACTTTAAGTTTTCAGTCATGGACAAACTACTGGTACAAAAAGTAAAATAGTATATTAAAAATTAATTTTCCTCTTATATGTATAGGTAGATAACAATAAACTAAACTAAAACTGAAATTTCCCATTTTTATCACAAATACACAAAAATATCTGTTAGACCTTCCTTTCATGACTTTACACGGACGTGTAGGTTGTAGGTATTTAGATAAAAGTAAATATCAAATACAAGATTAACTGGAATCATTTACTGATAAAACAGTGAGTGAGACTGGTGAGAGCAAAGTCATCATAATATTCATAATAATAAATATTGCAGTTGCGTACATAAGTTAATAGTTGCGTTCAATAAAAATAATCAGTTCGCGAGGCGCTGCTTCGAGTCCTCTTCAACTTCACTGGGTGGTCCCAGTGGAGCACTATAAACAATACAATTCGAGTTTTGAGAAATATAATTTAACACTTAATAAAATGGCGACCGCTTTGTGAGCATGCTCAATTTATTGCTTATGCTTAAAGTTAGCGTTAGCGCACGCATTATCCAGAAAAACCCGAAGAAGCGTGGAACGTCTACGAAGCGCGTTCTGGTGAACGCGACCAATGTTACATTTTTAAGTCGAGGAGTGTGAGTTAAGTGTGTTTAAACGTTGGACCACAGCAACTGGCTTAAATATCTCAGATGTAATTGTACCCACTTGAGTGCAGGTATTCTTTCCAATATACATAGCTGTGTATAATTTATTGTATATCGTTTCATTGCTCTATAAATGAATTGTGGTTGTTGTGAAGTAGCTGGAATGTCGAAAAATGTGCAATCGATGTCATTGTTCTTGTTTATGTTGTTCACCCAGTGAGTCAGATGCTCAGATGGCTCTGACCAAATAACGCAAGCCGAATTGGGTATAGTTTTTTTATTTTCTTGTAGGATTATGTTTATAGTGTAAAGCTGCGCAACGCTCGAGTGTAATCTATTTTTAAATTTCCCATGAAATTATCAAGTGTAGAATTTGACAGTTAATTATATTTTATATGTATCTTAATTTGATGTAGGTACCAATCAATAAGTATAAAATTTTATTAGTAAAATAAGATATATTTATATATAGGTGTAAGTCCACGATAAGACGATTAAACATATAGAATTTTATTGCACCATCAGTTACATTCAGTTTGATTAAACGACAAAATCTGGATTCGTCTAAACAAAATTTAATTCGAGATTCCAGTCATTGTTTCTTGCGCATGTGCCGTACGTTGTCTAGTTACGACTAACTTTGAGTTGGCACATAATGTGAAATTAAAATTAAAATTCGAATAAGAATTCTTTTTACCAATATTCTTCACTAGAATCATTCCATTTGCATTTCTAATCTGATGACCTAACTTTAAATTGACAGAATATAATAGATACAGAATCATTATACCTACCTACCATAAAATTAGTAATGAAAAATAGTTTTGGATAAAATATAGAATATAGTAATCTTTTTTTTTAACTATTTTTGTCAAGATGTCTGCTGGTCTCTATCCTCGATAACTCAAAATGGACTTATCGAAATTAATCCAAATTTCATATTTCAATTCATACAAATTCTGTCGAAACCGTTTTTTGATAAAATTATTACCGCAGAATTTTTCCTGGTTGAGACAGTAAAATAAAACGAATACTTTTACAGCTTTCCCTCTACACCCTGTATCTTAGAAATAATGCGTTTCAGTAGGTACCCATGTTTATGGGATTTTTTTTATATTTGATGTTAAATACATACACAGGGTGTTCCAAAAATACTGCGAAAAATTTCAGGGGGTGATTCCTGAGATTATTCTAAGAATAAAAGTTCATATGAACATGGGTCCGAAAATCCTTACCCGAGTTTTATAGCCCCTTAAATTTGGGACCCTGGAGAAGATTTTTATTTATTATCTCCGAAACTGTTCAAGGTAAAATGATAAAATTCACCAAATCCACTAATGTTTTTATGCTCAATAAGATACAGTGTAAATCATTTTGAAATTTACTGGGGGGCGGGAGGTAAAAATGACCCCCACTTTTTTGTGTTTATTTTTTTATTAATTTCGATGTGAAATTGTGATACGTTGAAGCTTTCTCCGAAAAAAAGGTAATCTTGTTCAACTTCGATAAGATGCACCGTTTTCAAGATATTTGGGTTTGATAGTTTTGAGACTGCCCCAAAATCAAACTCACGACAAAAAAAGACCTTTGCAAAACCTAGATACCTTCAGTACAGTACGCGCAAGTTAAAAGATATTGTTCCTAAGCAAGGAATTATTAGTTAAGGTAATAAATATGGATAATATTTATTACACCAATGAAGAAATGGCAGATAGAAACTTTAAGGGACTATAACTAAGGGGGTAAGTATTTTAGGACCTATGTTGATGAACTTTTTTTCTTAGAATGATCTCAGGAATCACGCCCTCAAATTTTTCGCAGTATGTTCTAGAAGCCTAAAACTTTCACATGCCTTTTAAAAACACCCTGATTTTTCAGATAAAAAACGTCATTAATATGGAGGAAAAAAATTACAAAAGAATCCATCCACAACACAACGCAAATATCTTATCAAAATTATTCTTTTGGTAAGTTAAATTCATACAGTTAACAGAAACATTTTAATCATTAAAATCTTTTTTTAGTTGGCTTTTTCCCACTTTTGCAAAAGGTTTTCAAAAACCCTTAACAGAAGATAATTTGTATGATCCATTGGATGATCACGAATCTAGTAAGTTGGGTGATAAATTAGAAACTGCTTGGAAAGTGGAAGCATGCAAAACAAATCCCTCACTTTGGAGAGCCTTGACCAAAGTTTTTGGTGCAACTTTGGCGTTCTATGGCTTAATATATTTACTAATCGAATTTTCGTTTAGGTTAGAAATGAAAATTTTCTTTTAATTTTCCACACATCACTTTCTATATTTTTAGATTGGTTCAACCTTTGCTCATTTCAAGATTAATGTCATATTACACACCGAATCAAACACATATCTCTAAAGAAGATGCTTATATTTATGCTGGCTCAATTGTAGTTGCTCAGTTTTGTAATGTCTTGGCAACTCATTATTATATGCTAGCTCTGTTGCACTTGGGTATGAAGATTAGAGTAGCATCATGCTCATTAATTTACCGAAAAGCATTGAAATTGAGCCACTCATCTCTTGCGGAAACGACTGTAGGTCAGATGGTTAATTTGCTTTCCAACGATGTTAGCAGATTCGATATTTCGGTTATACACATCCACAACATGTGGCTAGCTCCATTGGAAACAATTATAGTCATGTACTTAATGTGTAGTTATGTTGGTACTACAGCACTTACAGGAGTTGTATTCCTGGTTATGTTTATTCCATTACAAAGTTAGTATTTCGTGACGAAAAATTTTGAAGAGAGAACTTAAATCTCATATTTGTAGTTTTTATGGGCAAAAGAACGTCTACGTTACGATCTAAGACAGCTGTAAGGACTGATGAGCGGGTACGACAGATGAATGAAATTGTATCAGGTATACAAGTGATTAAGATGTACACTTGGGAAAAACCTTTTGCTAAACTTGTTGAACTTTCCAGAAGGTGAAGTATGAGACAAAATTCTCTATGGATGTTTCTTTTGAATGTTTTCTTTTTAGAAATGAAATGAAGCAAATACGCAGTACTTCAAACGTACGTGCACTAACAGTCTCATTCACTAATTTTGTGAACTGCACTGCCGTATATTTATGCGTGTTAACTTATATCTTATCTGGCAATCGACTCAACCATCAATATGTCTTCGTAGTCATCGCATTCTATGCTATCCTGAAACAAACTCTAACTATCTTATTACCACGAGGAATTACATTTTTGGCTGAAACTATTGTATCAGTTAGTAGGATAAGAACATTTCTTATGCGTGAAGAAATTAACAATTCAAACTTAAATGAATGTAAATTAGAATCAAACAGTTCACCAGAGAAGAAAAGCATCG
Organism: Pediacus dermestoides; assembly: GCA_963942485.1. Classification (NCBI taxonomy): domain Eukaryota; kingdom Metazoa; phylum Arthropoda; class Insecta; order Coleoptera; family Cucujidae; genus Pediacus; species Pediacus dermestoides. Next base: position 18,683,683 of record OZ012625.1, read on the forward strand.
GTATAGATGTACAGAATGCAACAGTTAAATGGCTAGCATCCTCTCCAGATAACACCTTAAATAATATTTATGTCAATATAGGGTCAAAGCAGCTTGTGGCTGTGATTGGACCAGTAGGTAGTGGCAAAAGTACATTTCTTCATACCATCCTTGAAGAACTTCCAATACTTAATGGCACGATTGATACAACTGGTAGCATATCTTATGCATCTCAGGAGCCTTGGCTATTTGGTGGAAATATTAGAGAAAATATCGTATTTGGACAAGAGTTAGATTTATATAAATATGAAAAAGTCATTCGTGTTTGCGCACTGGAAAGAGATTTTCTCCAGTTTCAATATGCTGACCGAACACTTGTTGGAGAAAGAGGTGTTATGCTTAGTGGTGGACAAAAAGCCAGAATAAACCTTGCTAGAGCCATCTACAAAGATGCTGATATTTATCTATTGGATGATCCACTGTCGTCGGTAGATGCACTTGTAGGAAAACAAATTTTTGACGAATGTATATGCGGATATTTGAAAGGAAAGTGTGTAGTGTTGGTTACACACCAGCTGCAATATTTAAGGAAAGTTGATAGTATTTATTTAATGAAAAATGGTACTATTACTGCTTCTGGTTCTTATAATGAAATACAAAAAAATAAGGCAGATTTTTTGAGCTTGTTGGAAGAGCGTACTGAGGATAATGAAGGAAACAACAGATCAAAAAATATTAAAAATGTAAACATTGTACAAAATGCAAAAGAACCAGCTAAAAATCAAGAGCAGAAGAGTGTTGGTAAAATATCAGGACGAATTTACTCTAGATATTTAAAATCTGGAGGAAGTTGGTTTAAAATAGTTGGAATCATTTTTGTGTTTTTGTTATCACAAATTTGTGCCAGTGGAACTGACTATTTTCTAACTTTTTGGTACGTATTTTTTGGAATCTTAAAACGCGGATAAATTATAATAATTTTCAAAAAAGATATAGTTGCAATTTTTGTACATGAATCACTCACTTTATTTTTCAACTTATAATATAGAAATTCGCTTCTCACTACAGGGATCTCAGAAACGGTAAGACATACAGCTTTGGTTAAATTGGGGCAAAGTTGCGTAATAATGTGGCCAATAATAAGCCGTTAAGAAATCGAAAAAATCTTTTGCAGTTCTCGAGATTTTTTGAAAAAACCAAAATTTTGCCTTTTCGTTTTTATTTTTTTCTGCTCTTATTTTTCAAGATATCGAAAAACTAAAAGCACTTTGTCGTGGACACTTTTTGTGTTTTATAAAATGACGTTAACATTTTCCTCATGCGACGTTTCGTTTTTGCGCTGACGTCATCAGGTCAGTTTTTTTAAATACGGTCCTGGATTTTTTTTGAAAATGGCGTTTACATTTTTTCCATACGACGTTTCGTTCTTGTGCAATCATCATCAGATCATTTTTTAAATACGGCCCTGAATTTTTGTTACATTTTCATCAGTATTTTGCCTCACTTCCTCATATCCACACATTTTGGCAAACTTTAATAATAATAATTTTCCTTTTATAATAAATCAAACTAACCTATTATTTATTGTTAGTAGTAATAATAAGAACAATGGAATTAATTTTTTTAAATAATTTTATAAAATGAACACTTATGAAATCGTCAATACTGATGATGGACTATACAATGAAAAAAATAATGATGAAATTGTAAAAAAAATCCAGTGCTGTAGATATTCAAAAAATGACCCGATGATTACACAAGAACGAAACGTCGTATGGAAAAAATGTAAACGCCATTTTATAGAACATAGAAAATGCTACAAAATCGATGAAAAAAAATACAGGGCCGTATTTAAAATAACTGAGTTGATGACGTCAGCGGACAAAAGAAACGTCGCATGAGAAACATTTTAACGTCATTTTATAAAACACAGAAAGTGTCCACGACAAAGTGCTTTTAATTTTGCGATATCTTGAAAAATAAGAGCAGAAAAAAATAAAAACGAAAAGGCAAAAATTTAGTTTTTTAAAAAAATCTCCAGAACCACAAAAGATATTTTCGATAAGTTCTTAACGGCTTATTATTGGCCACATTATTACGCAACTTTGCCCCAATTTAACCAAAGCTGTATGTCTTACCGTTTCTGAGATCCCTGTAGTGAGAAACGAATTTGAAACAGCCTGTATACCTACATATTGGCTAGTGCCAATAATTACCGATTGCTAAGACATTAGTTGGGCTAGTTGCCATTTGCTTATCTATATAAATTTATAAACCTTTCGTGTTCTACAATATCAGTTTTAATATAAATTTCTAATTTTAGGGTAAATTTGGAACAAAAACGTCAACTATCAGGAAATCTAAACAGCACTACTTCAGAAAAACCGGCAAACGATACTCACATTCCAAATTATCTGCTATCAATTTTTCAACCAGACCTTTCAGAAAATAATTATAATATGTGGATATATTTATACACAACTCTCGTGTTACTCGTAATCACACTGACTTTACTGAGGTCTTTTTCATTTTTCAAATTTTGTATGACAGCATCTACCAACCTGCATAACTCAATGCTTAAGACAGTATTACATGCGAAAATGATCTTCTTCAATAATAACGATTCTGGTAGAATATTAAACAGATTTTCTAAAGATATGGGAAGCATTGATGAAGTTCTGCCTATTACTATGATTGATACAATACAGGTGGGTTATAAATTGAATAAAATATAAATACCAACAATATATTCAAAAGAAAGAGAGGATGCGATGCGCGCGCATATTGTGTATACTCAACGTTATTGTTAGGATCATGTTTGAATAGGTCTATTATCGTATAAAGTGAAAATTGAAAAATGTCAGGATCTTCTCCTCTTTGTATTGGGTGACGGTGGGGGAGATTATAACTCCTAAACACATTTTTTGGCTATTACAACTAGTTTCCCTTCTTGCATGATACCACCTCTCATATAGAAAAATTCTGTAGGTACATGTTTGTATATATATTTCGTTACTATATTTTACAGATCGGTCTAATAGCATTCGCCATAAGTATTTTAGTTGCATCTGTTAACCCATGGGTATTAGTTCCTACTGTGATAATAGTTTCCATATTTTACATCATGCGATTAGTTTTCTTAACTAGTAGTCGTGAACTTAAACGTATGGAAGCAACAAGTAAGATAATAAAATATAAACTCGACGTTATCTTTTTCTTGAATTCTTTTTAGCTCGTAGTCCAGTATTTTCTTATTTGTCATCATCTCTGAGTGGTTTGGCAACCATAAGAGCTTTTAATGCTCAAAGCATCATGAAAACAGAATTTGACAATCGTCAAAATCTACACAGTTCAGCTTACTACTTGTTTTTGGCTGCCAATAGAACTTTTGGTTTTTGGTTGGATATGCACTGCGTGTTTTATACAGCTCTAGTTACTTTAAGCTTCTTGTTTATTGAACATGGTAACTTTAAAGAAATTTACTTGTAAAAATGTGTTCAATCAAATTTTTTCAGAAACCTATGGAGGAAATGTAGGGTTGGCTATAACCCAAGCTCTAGAATTAGTAGGCATGTTCCAATGGGGTATACGTCAATGGAGCGAACTGGAAAATCAGATGACTTCAGTAGAAAGGGTGGTAGAATATACAGAGCTTAACGTAGAAGGTGAAAAAGTATCTGACCAAATACCGCAAAAAAACTTTTCAAACCTTTGGCCTAAAACAGAAAGTATTCGGTTTGATTCAGTTTCATTGCGATATTCACCAGACAAACCGAACGTTCTCGAAAATATTAACTTTGTGATACAAGACAAAGAAAAAATTGGTATAGTTGGTAGAACTGGCGCTGGTAAATCATCACTTATTAATGCGCTGTTTCTCCTGTTTGATATTAATAACCAAGTATTCATTGATCAAATTAACACAAAGGAAATTCCACTAAGTCATTTGCGGTCCAAAATTTCAATAATCCCTCAAGAACCAGTATTATTTTCTGGACCTTTACGTAAAAATATCGACCCGTTCGACGAACACACAGAAGAAACCTTATGGAAATGCTTAGAAGAAGTTGAATTAAAAAGCACAGTCAACGACTTATCTTTAGGCTTAGACCACATAGTATCCGAGGGTGGTTCAAACTTCAGCGTGGGACAAAGACAGTTGCTTTGTTTGGCTAGGGCTCTAATCCGTAAAAATAAAATTTTAATCCTAGATGAAGCTACAGCAAATGTCGACCCGTGCACAGATTCGTTAATTCGTTTGACCATAAGAAAAAATTTTTCCGAGTGTACTGTACTTACTATAGCTCACAGGATTCAGACAATTATGGACTCGGATCGGGTGATTGTTATGGATGCTGGACGGGTGGTGGAGTTTGACACGCCAAAGGCACTCTTGGAGAAATCTGGGGGAATATTCTATGAACTTGCTAAGCAAACCGGTTCAGCATAAATGTAAAATTAGTTTGTGTCTATGTTTTGGATTAAATTATATTGTTGCCAATAACATGGACACTTAGAGTATATAATGTATCTACCTATTTGTGATATTTCTTACGTATTTTTAAGGAAAACCAGTATGCCATATATAGTTTTATTAAAAAAAATATAATTATAAATAAAAGTAGCAGAATAAAATGATAAAAAATACTATCCGTACTAAATTGATATGTTGTATAACAACACCTTATCCTGCATAAAAACTTATCAAAATGCACTTAAACTAGCTTTCTAATATAAATAAATCACACATCACATTCTCTTTAGATATGTATGTAAAGTTGCCTTAAATACACATTAAAACAATAACATTTACCAAACTCTGCATTTGTTTACAGGATTCATTTTTGAACCAACTGGACAATTAAAGTCTTTTGCAAAATAATCTGAATTACTGAAGGGTCCCAAAACTCTGAACTGACCAGGTGAATGATAACCAGTTAGAATTCTTAGCTTGAGTGTCTCAGGTCGGTATTTAGCACACCAAGTATTCGCAGCAGATATCCAGAACATTTGGTTCGGTGTATAGTTCAAACCTGGTAAGGTTTTTTCCTCACCATTCCTTCCAGTCCATCGTGTGTAGGCTAAATAGGCTTCTTTAATACCACCGTTATCAGCGATGTTTTCACCTTGCGTGTTGATACCATTCAACTAAAATTGTTAAGAAATTAATTTTTGGTTATTTAAAATCGAGTATTAGAACATAAAAAATGAGTGAGAGTTAGTAAAGCATGCAAAACAAATTAGAAAAAGCGCTATGTTGATATTATATTACATTATATTATTTGAATTCAAGACTATGAACAAAAAATGAGTAGAAAGAACATTTAATGTATTACTTATAACAAAAGTCCAAAGCTCCTCCTAATAATTAAATGTGTCAGACGTCAAAGATCTTTTAGTTCATGATTTGTAAAGCATATGAATAATAAACTAAAAAATCGCAAATTATTTACAAAATGTTAATTAGACAAAATTATACGAACGGAAATAAGTTTGGATATACATATCATCTTTCAAAAAAATTTAAATACATAAATTGTAATGCTGGATTTCCAAAATATATCGTGTGTTAAACTTGACTAACCATATTTTTTAAACCTAAAGTTGCAGTGGACGAATTATTTTGAAGAACAAGTCAATTTTGTCAGATATGAATTAAGAAAATTTCTTCAGTACTAACTAAGTTGGCTAATAGAACTAAGCCTGGAACACATGGGCAATAAAATCAAAAACTTTTATGTAACAAGTTCTGCTAATTAAAAGACTCGATGGACCATGAACAACTTCATGTCTATAGAAAGTTATACAAAAATATCATTAGATGAAGAGAAACTTATAAATCCATCAAAAACCTATGTCCGGTTGCACCAAGCTCTGCTAAAGTAACAGCGTGATTAATATTTAGCAGCGGCATGTTATTGGCTGAATGATTGTTATTTGCTGCGTTGCTTAGCAACAAATTTAAAAGACCCAATAAGCTGTCGCTGCTAAATTTTAAACAAGCATTTAGTTACTTGAGCATTTAGCAGAGCTTGGTGCAACCGGGCATTACTCTTGCATGATTAATATGGCAAAAGATACTTTAAAATGGTATTTTTGCTGACGATAAAGGAAGACCGAGAATAATGAAGCAAAAAATCATTCTTCAGGAAATATACCAGAAGGGGTTTGATCTCCTGCCACCTTCACGATGGAGTTAATTAGGAATTCAAAATGTATCCACTAACTTAGTACTGTGTAAAAAAGCATTACAAATTATAATATGTAAATTCTTAAGAACTGATGTTACGTATTTTATACACTGATTTTCGTTCATATGATTCAACTTTTTCGCATTATTTAACAATGATAACTAAGCGATCGAACTTTACTTGCCTGTTTATTTTTGCTCCAAAAAGCTATTTTTTCATAATATAAGTATCTAATATAAATGCATATTTTTCGACAGAAATTCTAAAAAGTTTTATTAAAAGTAAAACAAAAATATACAAGAGAGACAATTAAATAAAATTTTAACATAAAAATTTAACGATTTTAAATCATATTTTATATATTATATAAATGCCTAATTTCACTTAATTTTATTGCAAAATGGAATAAAATTTAGACTATTTAGACTATATACTACTTGTCTAATCGAGATACGAATTGGCTTGAGAGTATTAACAATAGTAGCTAAATTTACTTCTTAACACTAGATTGGTAACTAGATTTATCTGAGTTAAAAGATGACATCTTAGGATACATAAATAGGATAATTAAAAATACAACAAAAAATTAAGTACTCAGTCAAATTGAAAGAGCTTTTTTGCACTATATTAATATATATTGTTGTGGTATTTCAGCAATGTGCAAAATAAGAAATGCAACAGCAAAAACAATTTTGTAAATAGTATCTAGGTAATAAATATGTCTTAGTTATTCTGGAATAATTCTCTTTATATTAAGGCCCACGAAGCAGTTATTGAAAGTTTTAAAAAGAGAATATAGGTAGGTACCTAGATCATACATGTGGATACATCTTTGGTATTTTCAAATGATAATGACTGATAATGTTTTAAAATCAAATTTCATGGCTTCGTTAGTTTCATCACTAACATTAATTAAAATTCCAATATTCAATAATTACAAGAGAGAGAAACTGTTTTCTTCTACAAAAATTTCGAAAAAACTTTCAAAAAAAAAACAGTACTACCACACTAGACATTTATGAATAGGATTCATATTTGATCCAAGCGGACAATTAAAGTCCTCACTGAAATATTTCATATTACTCATCGGCCCCATAACCCTGAATTTTTCAGGGGCATGTTCATCGGCCACAATTTGCTGTTGCAATTCCTCGTTTCGTGTTTTCGAACACCACACACTAGCAGCTGACACCCAAAACAACTGTTGGCCTGTAAAATTCAGACCCGGCAGTTTTTGTTCTTCACCATTTCGTGCTACCCATTTTTTATATGCTAAATATGCCTCCTTTATACCACCGTTGTCAGCAATGTTTTCTCCTTGCGTGTTAATACCGTTTAGCTGAAATCCAGATTCAAAAGCTTGTGTTAGAGTTAGTAAACGCCATGCAGGAGGCAGTCAACTGTATTGGGTAGTGTAACATCCGAAATGCAAATTTTAAGAATACATACGCATATAATAATACGAGTATTAAAAAACTAAATTCTAGAATTACTTTTATGAATTTTATAAATAATAATATAAGTAAAATTGTTTTAAAAATATCAGAGAAATGTCAAATGAATTTTGAGTAAAGATTGCTAAAGGTATTTGTAGATGATGATTAGATGATTCATTTTAAATCCTTAAATTTCCAATAGAGAATTTGTAAAAATAAATATTACGAACATCGCATTTACACAATAAAAAATTTCCGCTGCAAATTTTCCTTGCCAATTATTTATATCGCCTATAAATAATGTAAACTATCATTAGATGAAAATTATTTTTATAAGTTTCTATAATTAAATCATCATATTACCTATCTACACAATTATTCTTTCTTACTACCTAGAATCTAGACATTAAATTTTATTATTTTTGATGTCAAAGTTATTCATGTGACAAAGATTTAATCATTTAAACATTGAACTAAATAGACATGTTTTTCTACCTCCGTTTGGTAGAAGACACATTATTACACGAGATATAATAAGGTGATGGAAATTTTGGCGTTTTGGATAGTATACCACCTGGATTAACAAAAATTTTTTCGACCGAAATCTTATGTTTGGGGATGCAGACTTGTTTAGATTTTTGGAAAAACTATAAAAATCAAAGGACTTGTTTTGAAATGTATCAAATCATCATAGTACTTCTTAAAGTAAAATTTGTCGATATTTCGAGTCTATTGACTAACGATTTAGTGGATATGTAAAAATGATCAAACCTCAGTCCTCATTTATAAACATTTTGAAATGTGGCCTTCATTTGTAATCTATTTTGAATTTTCTGATTAGGCACTTTGGCAAAGGAATAAAATGAGCACTGCAGACTTCACTCTTAGAGCACAGATTCTTGATAATTTTTGTAATTTCAGAACTACGATTGCAATTATTTTGTTAAAAAAATTTTAAACTAAGTTTTCTTTGTGCTAAAAGCTTATAGTTGTTTTTTCTTAGCATAAATACAGCGCAATATTGCTTATTTGTCGTTTTCCAGAGTGTAACCTACAACCTAATCCGAAAATAAAAAATGCATTACAAAGAAAAGTGACATTACTTCATTATCTTTGAGGTCGTTTTTGTTATGCAAATTGTTTTAATGAATTCTACGTTTCTTGTGAAGGGTTTGAAGAATCTTAAGACGTATTCATGAGATCATCAAAGAATTCAATAGGAAATCATAGGAGATTTTTTATTTCAATATAGTTACAAAATATGTGAATTAAGAAAAACCGTTATAAAAATAAACGGTTTAATTACTGCCTGGAATGAGGATTTAAATAATTAATTAAACTATCTCACGTATAAATCTCTGCATTAGTAGTAAGGTTATATCAATTCAAGTGTGACGAATGTCACAAAAAGAATCGAAAACAGACGACAAAAATTACGTACTGATTTACAATTAGAATTTTTTTTAGCAAATTTGAAGTAATTTAAATTTATTGTATCGTCTTTTCGAAATTAAAAAAATATATAGAGAAGACTCTTACCGACATATGGAAAGGAATTCAGATTTCCATAATCAATTTTATATAAAGGAATTAACCTCAAATGCGTTATAAGGATCTGAGGAGAACGACTGAAGGTATTTTTAATAAAATGTACTTTTGTCTAAACTGCCGGGTATAGATTACTTTAAAAAATTTTAATATTTAAATAAAAATAACCTTATAGATTTTACCGATCTGAAAAAAGTACCTAGGTATAAATAAAAAATTAGCTAAGATCTTTCTAAAGCTGTTATTCCTTAAAATTTTGGTTTAGTGATTATTTCTCGCCTTCTATAAATAAATTTAGAGGTTTAGACAACTATAAAACAATTAAATTTCTTCTAAATTTGTGGAGTAAGGCTAAAATTAATAGTAGTTTCATTTTTTGCCCCTCTACCCTCACAGATATTTGAAGAATCTTTTGTTGTTGAATAAAAATAAACACTATCGGTGGTTTTTTCTTTGATAGCTTTAAATTTAAATGATTACTTCTTTAGAATAGAACCAAAATCCCCAGTTCGGGAACAAATTACTTTGAAGTGAACACTCCGCATTTTAATTACACGTCAGTTGAGTTTTATTCAAATGAACTGTAATTAATAAAACCCACAATTGTCATTTAAACTAACTTTATACATTTAGGACCTAGGTTAGTACTTCCCATATATATTTACAGGTTTACTATAATATGTAACTGTTACACCACCCAATATCATTCAATGTTTAGGATTATTTTATGTACATCAGCATGGCGCCATGCATATTACCAAATAATTTCCCATTTGCTAAAATGATAAATGTTTATTCAGATAAACCAAATATTTCCTGCCACGGCATAAATCCCGATCAATCAGTTTAATCCCATATAAGCAACACCCATTAGAAAACCAACAAAAACTTACATTTAATTTTAATTCTGGAACCGAATAGTTGCCATACTGATCAATGATACATTGGGCCTTCTCCACAAATGCCTCCTTCGTTTCAGGCGCCCACCATTCCACCAAATTACCATCTTTATCAAATTGTCTGCCTTGATCGTCAAAACCATGCGTGATTTCGTGTCCAATTACAAACCCAATGGCACCATAATTCATGTAGCGTGGACGGTCTGCATCGAAGAACACTCCTTGGAGTATGCCAGCAGGGAATTCTGCAGACAAAACAAATGGGTAATTTAGTTAATATATAAAATTGTTTTTATTTGGGTTAAACAGTTTTAATTACTTACGTATACTGTTTTCCAATGAAGAATAGAATGCATTGACGATAGCTGGACGACCGTGAGTGATCCAATCGGTTTTATTGACGGGTTGTCTTAAGCGTTTGAAGGCGAATCTTGTACCGAATAGAGTCAAGTTCAGGATAGATCTCATGTAATTTCCAGAATCTAGTTCCAGCTGAAAATATCAGCGATAAGATTGAAATTCAAGGCAAAAAAGCATTAACTTACGTCGCCATAAAACTCTTCCAGTTTTTTGTTGTCCAACAGTTCGTCAGGATAAGCAATGTGTGTTGACATGGCATTAGCCTTTCCCAGGGCGTTTTTCCTAGTATTGTTGTCCATCCAATCGACATTTTCCAAAATATGCGTAAACTCCTCGCGAATGTCCGCTACCATGCGCATAGCATTTTGACGGGCAGCTTCATTAAAGTACTTCCTTACATATAGCGAACCAGCAGCTATATTCAAGCTAAACGAAAAGCAAATTGCAATGTTCTGATTTTTGAAGTGAAAAAAACTTACCTTCCAGCAGAAATATCGATACACTCCTTCCATCTCGATTCTCGTTCCGTACGTCCAGTAATAATAGTGGTGTACTCCAATTGGCGTTTTCTGAGGTCGTCGTTTAAATAAGATACGGAAGAGGCTGCAGCTCTCCACATCACATAATTAGCTTGTACTCTAAAGAAAACAGCTCGCATCATAAAATCATTAAAATATTAATTTATCTTTACCTTTTAGGAGTGTGACTGATAAGCTTTTCAAAATCTGTAATGTATGATGGGACACTAACAATGACAACTTCATCATGGGCGACTTTATTGTCTGGTGCTAAAAGAGTGTTCATGTACTCCATCCAAGGAATAGAAGGGAATTTCTTCTGTAATTCGTCGAGGGTCATTGGGTTGTAGAGCGCAGTGGCATTCCGACGTTTTTCGCTAGGCAAAGACATCTAAAAAAAAATAGTTTATAGTAGTTGAAAGGTCGTCTGGAATTTAAACATAAATTTTGCAATTTTGAGGTGAAGAATAAGAATACTGCAGAGTTGTTGGATAAATGTCCGTGTGTGAAACAAAATTAAAAATATCTGATTTAGATTAAATTCAGTCTATTGCGAAAGTAAGGTTCAATCAAATTTAATCTGGTTTCAAATATATAATTTTTTTAAATGAGCAGAAGTGGTCAAACAAGATGATATACTTAAATACGAGCCCTAACAACTAAATGTTCGGACAAAAGTAAATTTTTTGAAGTATGATAGGAGAACTGGAAATTTTACACAAATAATTAGTAAACACCTAACAATACAATAAGATTAAGCCTTAATAACAATATTATGCATGGAAGAAAAGTATTTATTTGATTTAACAATATTTTAACCTTAGTAATTAGCAAATTTTACAAAATGAATTTGCAAATAAATGTTGGGATAATTTTTAATTTGGGATCATTAATAAGAGGTTACGCCTCCTTTTGCTTCAATAGCTGCCTGTATTCTAGCAGGCAGTGTATTTATGAAATTTTGGTACAATTTTGGCATGAAACTGTCCCAAATTTCTTCTATTTTGGTCTTTAAGTCCCCAATGGTTCTTGGTGGATTATTGAGTAGAATACATTTAATTTTATGACAAAGAGTTTCAATGACATTTAAGTCCGGACTGGATTAGGGCCATGAAAGCATCTTTATGTCGTTTTCCCGGAGTTCTAAAACTGTGATATTTTAAAAACAGTTGTTAGAAAATTACGTTACATTTTTCAAATACAATTTTAAAGCTACGAAATATGCCTAAAATCACCAAATAAAGACTTGGGGATTTTTTGATAAATAAAACCAACATCCAGCTTTCTAATAAAGTAAATTTTACCAAAATCCAACCAGCGGTTCCAAACTGCTATTATTTTAATGTTTTTTGAAAAGTGAATTGTGGAACACGAAAAAAATGCAAAAACATTCATATTAACATTTCAGGATTTTTTCAATATAGTACGATTATTGAACTTTGATTTAAAGGTTTTGTGACACAAATCCAACCAGCGGTTTCAAAACTGTGATTTTTTAAAACTGTTACTAGAAAATTCTAACATTTTTAAAGGTGCAACTTTGAAGCTCCGATAAATGCCTAAAATCACCAAATAAAAACTAGTGTAACTTTTTTGTAAAGAAAAGCAACATCCAGCTTTGCAATAAAGTAAATTTCATCAAAATACGACTACTAGATCCAACGTTTTGAAAATAATAATTCTTTGTTTCTACAATGTTCCCATCCTGCTGGGTTTAAAGTGCCACAGTTTTGGAACCGCCTAGCGGATTTTTACGTAATTTACGTTTTTATATAACTAAATGTTGGCATTATAACAGAAAAAACCATCAATATTATGGAAGTTAATTTAGATATCTTATGCGCGTATGGAAAAAAGACAATAAAATTTACTTTTGTCCGAACATTTAGTTGTTAGGGCTCGTAGTATAATCGATAAGTTTTTTCAGAGTAGACATTATTTAACTTTGTGAAAATGAAGATAGGAATTGTTTCTGTTCACCCTCGTATACTGCATTTTCAAAAGGAGTGAAAATTTAAATGTTTCGTGTACAATTTCCATGAGTTTTCTTAAGTAAAGACAATCATTATAGTTTATAAAAATGAAAATTCGACAAAATCTGGTCAATTCAAAACTAAAAACAAAATCTCAAAATTGTCAGTAGCGCACCCATTGTCTTTTAAGATTTTTTACCATAATAATTATTATTACTTTTTTGTAATAATTAATCCAGAAAATATCGTTGAAAAATATAACGACTAATTCAAAGGAAATGTTTGGATACACCACGACAATAAAGAAATAATCTCTAAATTTTAGGTTTTATAGGTTTAACTAAAAAGCCAATTTAACTAAAAATACACTTAGACTGTGGCCGATTAAATCAGAAGAGCATAACGACGTAACAATCTAAGTGTAATAATTGAAAAAATCATTCTTCAGTAAGTATAAGTTTGAAATATCAATTATGGTTGCCTACACTAAGGACGCGTTTTTCAATCACGTAAAAATTGCAGCCAACTAACCTTAACCTCAGGTTAATTTATGTATTAAATGCGTTTTTCAATGTTATTTTTGCTGATGGTCTCATAAGAACCTCTATTTTTCTTTACGCGACAAGAAAATTTAATCTTAAATTCCGACGTTCAAGTTGAAGTCCCTGTGGTATTTTCAATTTGTTTACCTAGTTATATTACTAAGTATTATGTATAATTTGTTAAGTAAATAATAAAAAGTTTTAAATTCAATATGTTAATTTGTAGTTTTTAGCACAACACCTTCCTAAGCCCACACCCAATTTCTTCTATATCTGTCTATAGTTTTCGAGAGCGAGAGAGAAAGAGAGGGGCACGTGCATGTCTGCTGAAAGTAATTCTGCCGTAACCGTAGAAGTATTTTCAGAAAAAGGCTCCTCACACTATCTTTACTCGCACGTCTTTGTGATAAATAATTCTAGTTTAATCTAGAAATGTTGAAGCATTTAAATCGAAAGACGAAGAAAAATTTTCATAGAAAAACTAAACAGTTATTGGAGGAAAATGCAAAATTTTAGACAGATTTATTTATCAAAAATATTATTGGAGGACAAGTACCAACAATATGGAATAAGAATGTTGCTGAAATATCCAGCCACACACAAAAAGGAACTTTATTCATAAAATTTCAATGCAAGTAAAACTTGATTTTCCGAAGAGAGCTTTTACTTTATTCGGACATACATGAAATTCACTTCAGTTTTTTTAAGGTCTAATTTAATTTTCAGTGTCTCCAAGGAAATTTTCTTCAATAGTTCTTTTTCTTAAACAAGAAAACGAGTTCATTGCATTCTTAAAATGATTTGGTGGGGCGCTCATCATCACACTGTATGCATTAACGTCATCAATGCTTTTTATTCAAAGAATTTAAAACAAGAATTAGTTACTAGAAAATGTAAACAAATCAATTTATATTACTTTATTACTTTATAAAGTGCAGGTTACTATTAATCTGGCGGTTTACCTTGGTTAAACTGACCACAACGTTAATCAACAATTCAAAAACGCATCTTCTTTTATCTCCTAACCTGTGGTTAACCAACCATACCTTCTCAATTATTTGTACTTATAATACTAAGCGTGATGATACATGATAACAATCTAAGAAAAATCACGTGAAGCATGATTTTTTTGATGATGAATTGCATTTTAGAAAACAATTACGGTTTGTCGGCAAACACTCCAACTTCAAACATGTGATAAAACAATAATTGTAAATCAAACACTTACGTTAGCTAATGCCATCTCGAACTCAAGTGACTCCTTCAATTCTTTAGCTGCCAAATTCTTGTCTGCTCCAAAAATTACCGCAATATCCACCATGTAGTCATAGTAGGCCTTGACCAGTTTGTCTTCAAGACCTTTTATAAGAAACTCTCTTCTCAATCCCAATGATCCTTGATCCAACTGTAAAAGAAGATTGATTTGTATAAATGTTTTGCAAACGCTCAATGCTCAGTAACGCCTTACATCAATAATCCTCTCCGTTGAATTCTTCACATCAACTCCAATAGAGAAATCAAGGAAATAATCCACACTATATCCAACTTTTCTAAACTTAAACACTGACTGCTTCCAGTCGAAATCCCCATCGCGCCAATTTTGCCCCTCCAACACAGGCCATCCGCCCATTTCCTTCAAAATACTCTTAATAGTGTTCAAACCCTCCTTTTCAATTAACGTTTTGTTCATGCACGCCTTGTACAATTTCTTGATCAACGTGAAGGGTTTGGGTTCGTTTGGTTGTATGGGTTCTTCAATCATAGACCGTAGTTGCTCTTGGAGGGCATCACTAATGATGCTGAAGGAAGTTACAGATGATTTATCATCAGGGATATTGGTTTTCTTCAAAAAGTTACCGCAAGTAAATTGATAGAAGTCATCACAGGGATCAACGTTTGGGTCCATGTAGTCCAAAACACGGGAAGCTGTGTGGATACAGCCGGGGGTTAGGCAGACATCTTTTTCTGACGCAGATGCAGGGTATGCATTTATAACGAATGGATTACTGTTGGTAAGAGCTTCAGCGTTGAATGATGAATCTGGAGATGGAAAAAGATTGTACGGTTTAATTGTTTGATTAATTATTTAGAGTGATATTTAAGTGGTTTTAAAAGCTTTATTAATATGTACAGGTTTTATTATTGGATATTTAATTGAAAGACTTAATGTTGTAGCATGATGAAAATTATACCTACGTTACAACAATTGCTCCTGATTATAGTTGCATATCTAATTTACCTATTATACTCTTATCCCGAAGTATAATTATTGATAATAAAAACTTATACACGAAAAGCAATAGAAATTAAAACTAACAGTAGATTTAAAAATAACAATTTTACAAAGTATGTATTATGTAGAAGATTAGGTATATATCTTATTTTTGTAATTTTATAATTCAGTTATATAGACTGCAACAATTAGAATTAAGGTTGATGGAGTAGTACTTAAGCCTAGATTACAGTAAAAATTTGACATAAATTGCAGATATAATTGTATCAAAATATCATAAAGTGACAATAGTAATTTTAAACGTATCGTGAAATGTTCATCGTTTTTAAATAATATATTTTTTTAGATTATGAAATCGCAAGCTCTTTAATGCTTCTAAAATTATGTTCATTTAAAGCAGACCTTTTAAAAACTGCCAAAAAATATAAGAATTAAATTTTTTTTCTTGATTGTTCCTATATCTTTTGAAGCCCCTAGGTGACTAGTTTATTACTTTCGGAAAACCTTCAGTCGATGATAAATAATTTTAAATGTGGTTAAAAACCTTACATATATAGTAACTACGTAAGTTTCAATGCTTGCAGAGACTCAATGAACAAGCGAGATAGGCTAATTTACTACCACTTCTGCAGCAATTGCCTGTTTTCATTTAATGCAATATCTTCACTCAATCAATGCTTGTCTCCTTTACAACTGGCTACAGAATTTACTTTAGATTATGGCATTTATGAATTACTTTGATAATCTTGGTTATATGTCTCATCCCAACAGCTCCTCCGTACCGATCCCGTCGACTAATTATTGTAAGCTTAGTATAGCTGCTGCAACTAAACTGCTGGCCAATTGAAATGTACCATGCGAATTTTTAGGTTAAATTTAAAGTCAAATATTTTGAAAAAGAGAAAAGATATCAACATGGGGTTTTCGGGATTTAAGAGATAATTTAATTGGGAAAACAATATTGTGACTCGATTTTTTTACTTTGAAGTACATACTATCTACAGGGTATGAAAGAAAGTCGTCTTTTTTGTCAAATTTTATAACTACCGAGATTCCACAAATTTTTTTCAATATTTTTTTGTTTCGTAAGAACCAATCTCTGTAGTTGATTATGATACCTTATGAATGGCTTTCTTATAAAAAGTACATTTTTTGTACTTTCATTAATTTAATGGTAACCTGTGGCGTATCAAAAATCGGTACACGTTCGCTGATTAGTAAATTTTTTAATTTAATTTTTGAGGCTATTTTCTTAATGGAATAAAATGGAATTTAGTTAGTTTATGTTCACCATTGGTTTAAGTGACTTATACCATCGAAACGGGTTTTTCACTTTTTCAAAAATTTGCTCTTATCCGTGTATCCGGGTGGCCACGAAATCGTTTTACAACCCCCACTATTTTGTTACATTTAACTGTATTAATTTGAAATTTGGTATGGTTTGATTGTTGAAAGGACTAATCATTTTGACGTTTAAAACAATCTAATGACACTTCCGGTTTTACCGGAAGGGCCCCCTACTAACTTTCAAAAATATTTAAAACAACCCTGTATATTTTTTCCGTAAGAATTAGATTCTACTTAAAATTACCTTTTTATCGACATATCACATGATGACATTTACTTTCAAAAATGCAGCATAATTAATATTGCAAAACCCTGTTCAACAATATTTAATTTAATAAAAAATTCGGTATCTTATAAAATAAGAGGGCTATCAAAATTTTGAGAAATTGGTTTTTTCCCCATTAACCAAGGACTGAACAAAGGGACATCAAAAAAATATAAAGAAATTTGTGTGGAATCTCGGCAGTTATAAAGTTTGCAAAAAAAGGACGACTTTCTTTCATACCCTGTAGATAGTAACGTACTTCAAAGTAAAAAATCGGGTCACACAATTGTTTTCTCAATGAAATTATCTCTTGAATCCTGGAAACCGCATGTTGATATCTTTTCTCCTTTTCAAAATATTTGATTTTAAATTCAACCTAAAAATTCGCTTGGTACGTTTCAATTGGCCAGCAGTTTATATTGCGTATGCCAGGAGAGATTTGCGCAATATGGTACTAAGGGCAGAAAACACTTAACAATTGTTAGCTATTCTGTGCCGAGGGTGAACCTTTCTTATAGTACCCGGCATCTATAGAGTATAGCACCGAGAGCCAGAATATAGTTGCTGCCGCCAAACTTTTCACTCAGTCTGGTTAAATATTGATACTGAAAGTACATTTTTGCTTTTAAATGTGACCGGAAGGATTTAGATTGCGAGAGAAATAAACTAGAATATGAAAAGCGTGTTCAACAGCCGGGATTTGAAACTGAAGATGAAGATTCATGTTTGAAATGGTGCTATATGTTCACTCTTCTTAATGGTCTCCACGTAGATACTCAATAAATTGAGCATAAAAAGGCCAGAAATAGAAAATTGTGAAAAATGTTATGAATTCATGGAGTCTAATAAAGAAAAGAGTAGACGAATCCACAAAGATATAGAAGCACTACTCGAAATTAAAAGCCGAAAATTACAATATTTTGTTCATATTATTAGTCCAGTCAAACGAATCATTTTAAAATGCGTTAAATCGGAGTACAATGAGATTTTGAGGGTAGATAGTGGTTGCCAACGGAACACTCCACCTCGTTTTCATCTCTAAAATTCCTCAAGGGGCGGCCGCCATTTTGAATTTAAGATTGAGTTCAATTATCTCGGTAAATAGGCATCTCAGGTTAAAAACGCGTATTACCAATATTGTTAAGAAACTAATTCCCAACAACATTTTTTTTCATATTATTAATATCTACAAAGTTACAAATTTAAAATCACAAAATCCAAAAAGCCATTTTCACCCGCAATATGCCCTTTTTGGAAATTTATAAGTTTGTAAGTATTGTTAATATGAAATAAAGTTTCAAATAAAAGCTGTTGGTAATTAGTTCCTTAACAATATTGGTAATGTTGGCAACCACAAAATCTCACTGGACTCCGATTTAACGCTTTTTTATCGGCATTTTTGTTCTCGTTTGACTGGACTATACAGTGAATTTTTTTTATGAGTCTCCATAGGGATTTACATGGTAAAATCTTAACTCGTGTTAACGGTTTTTCTACTGCGAATTTCAAAATGATTTTTGGCACACTATTAGTTTGCATCTTTTTTTACATGTTCTAGTAGTTTTTAAAATGTAAAAAGTAAATTTTATTTATTTAAACGGGAAAATAATTACATAATTTTAGCTCGTTCTCACATTAAAATTTATTAAGTTAGGAGACTTTGTCCACTGACAAGCAAATAAATATTCCAAAACTGTCACTTTATTTGCATGTTTTTATTAAGTTTGAAAGACTTTCAAAACGTGAAAATGTCTTTGTACACCATCGAAGAAAAAGTAAAATTCACTACGGCGTATATTAAAGGTGTCTCAAGTAGAGAAATATGATAATTTTGCGGTGGAATATCCAAATCGACCCATACCTTTAAAATTCTACAATAATGGTCAGTGGACAAAGCCTCCTAACTTATTAAATTTTAATGTGAAAACGAGTTAAAATTGTGTAATTATTTTCCTTTTTAAATAAAAAAATTTCACTTTTTACATTTTAAAAACTACTAGAATATGTAAAAAAAGATGCAAACTAATAGTGTGCCAAAGATTATTTTGAAATTCGCAGTAGAAAAACCATTAACAGGAGTTAAAGATTTTACCATGTAAATCCCTATGGAGACTCATAAAAAAAATTCACTGTATGTGAGA
Source organism: Pediacus dermestoides (assembly GCA_963942485.1). Taxonomy (NCBI): domain Eukaryota; kingdom Metazoa; phylum Arthropoda; class Insecta; order Coleoptera; family Cucujidae; genus Pediacus; species Pediacus dermestoides. The sequence goes on from OZ012625.1 coordinate 18,703,115, forward strand.
AAGTATCCAATAGTAGGCATAATTATAAAAAGAAGGATTCAAGAAAACAATGGGTAGAAAGATGAAAAATATCATATTCGCAAATCTTAAACGAATTATTTAATTAGTATTCAAACTAATTATACTCCGAGTAGTTGAATCTAAAGATCGAATAACAATCAATAATGACATCCATAACCTTTGAAACAGAAATCGCACACGAATACGAGGAAATTTGTAATTTCGGAGAAATTATAAATTAAATCATGTATTCGATTTAAAGTTTAAAGAAATGTATATCTTTACCTACTTCTATATGTGATAAATAATATCGATACTGATTTATTATGATTAAAAACCACTTTTAAAAGATTTATAAAAAGTGCCCTCGTTTACACTCCCGAAATTTCAAATTATTGTTAATATTAAACTCATTTATGGTTTTTCACAAAACTTGCCGCATATTCTAAAGCATATTTCAAGTAAATGGATATGAAATAAAATAACCTTCTGTACTCGCTTATCTAAAATAAATTGCAACATTATACGAATATTATACCTAAAGTACTTGAAAATAAAATAATAATATGTACTTCTATGTGATTATTGCAAACAACAAATAAACCTATAATAATCGACGCTTCAAATATAATTAGAAAGTTGGTCAATGACTTTTGCAAGTGTATGTTTTTTTAAATTTAAATCTGCGGTAAATTATTCTCAAGTCATTTCCAACATATTTTGTAACAAATAATAAATTAATTGTGCCAGATATGACATTACAAAACGCGTATTGTCTCAACATCGTGATTTAAAAAAATTAACATTGTACTTACTAGTGCTAAGTTGTTGATTTCTATTATATAATACTGTGGCAAGAGCTATAACTAGTGAGATTCCAAGCAAAATCGCTATAATTGTTGTTAATGTCAGGCATCGTTCCATACTTGATCGCCTTTTCCACCATGTTGGGTTTCTGCAAAGAAAAAAAAACACTTTAAGAATTTGAACAACTATAAATACGGTCATATAAGCTAAGAATGGCATATTTGCAAAATACAAGTAATAAGTTTTCACATACTTTTGATACATCACTATTCTAACCATCTTCTAAGGTGCATTCACTTATGAATATTAAATTCTAATAAATGGTCTATATCCTTATTAACGTATTTATAGTGAACTGATATTTTATAGTTCGAGTCATAAAATGAGAAAGAGGATCAAAACAAACAATTTATACCGAACTGGATGACGTGTTATGATTGCATGGTGAGGTAAATATTTCTTATTTTGATTTAAACAAGTTATAGTGCGTTTCACTTTTCAAAAAATCCCGTGCACAAGTAATTTCGACTTATTCGATAAGTTTTGTATTTTCAATAATTATCCTCTAGTTCAAGGAATTATTGTAAATTTTCCAGATCCATGATGTTAATGAACAGAAAGTGAATACATTAACTGCAAATTATAATACATGCATAGATAGATCTGTGTAAAAAACTACCTAGATTAATTCCATGACTCATCACTGACTTCATTTTCTCTGGTATTAGTTAGACATCAAAATTAAACGACAACGCATTTTTTCACAAATAAATGACGTTACAATTTCGGTAATTGCGTGTGTTGTTTACTTTTCCAGGTAATACGCACCTACATAATTTCTAGTTCAAAACAACAAGGGTTTTTTTGGTGGCATGTTTTCTTCTTCGTTGATAGCAACATCCGCTTCTACTTGATCATATCTTGTTGTCAATAAAACTTTGTTGGTTTACGTAGAAGATATTTACCTTTTTTCTATAAGTTATTGTTATTGCAAATAATAATTCGCAAGAACTGTAAAAATTTTATGGACTAATAGCGGTTTTTTACAAAAATCGTCAGTTTTCTTTGAAATAAAACGGAAATTTGGAAAAAAATTGTAACTGAGGAAATTATTCACTTTTTTTTTCGTTTTATTCATCTTTTATCATTTTCGTGTTCTCGGAAACAAAAAATAATATCTGTTTGACATTTGTGTTTGCGCATTTGCGCAACAGTAATTAGGACAATAGCAATCAATCTGATTATATTATTTATTACCTACACGCAACTGCCTTTCTTATTGTGTAAGTGTAATACACTTTAATATTGATAAAATCGAGATTTTTTTCTTCATCTATCGAATAAGGAATAAATATACCTACAGTGTGTTTCAGGATTAACTGGACAAACTTAAAATCTGAATTCTGGACCTTAAAATAAGTAAAAAAAATTTTTTTAAGGTATGTCTGGACCCGGAAACGTTTCGATAAAGAGTTACGCCCCTCCAAAGATGGAAGCTAAAATTAGGTTTTTTAATTTTTTTTTCAAATTTAGATAAAGATAAAAAAGTGAACTTTGGTAGGGATTTTATGCTAATGGAAACGCTTCTAAAGAATATTTTTTATATCATCCCTTATCGATAAAAGGGGTGATATCAGCAACCCCTCTTTAACTTTTATATTGAAACTCTTTAACGGACCTAGGTTTTTTTTTTCAAATTTGGATAAAGATAAAAAAGTGAACTTTGATAGGGATTTTATACTTATGTAAACGCTTCTAAAAAATATTTTTTGAATCATCTCTTATCGATAAAAGCGGTGATATCAGCAACCCCTCTTTAATTTTTTTATTGAAACTCTTTAACGGACCCGAATTTTGTCATATAAAAACTCCATTGGAAAGCTAGATTCATTTAGAAAGTATTTTGTCTCTTTCATTTCTTTCCTAGAACTGACAGTTTATAAAAATAAAATAGAAATAGTTCCGATCCACATGGTTATTTTGGAAGTTACCTATTACATTATTTTATAAAATGGAAAATGCCCAGCAGGCTGCTGTCAAATAACTATACTTTGATAAATTTGTAGTAAAGTAATTAATTATTACCTAATTGTTAGTAACATCGGGTTATTTTCAGAAAATAAAAATTATTAAAATCATTTTTACTAAAAGGGTCCGTTTTACTAATAATTAGGTAATAATTAATTACTAGTAACTCGTTCCTAAAGGTTTAATAAAATACGGTTATTTGACAGCAGCCTGCTGGGCATTTTCCATTTTATTAAATAATGCAATCAAACTCAAAATAACCATGTCGATCGGGATTATTTTATTTTTTTATTTGAAAAGTATCAGTTTTATGAAAAAAATGAAATAGACAAAATACTTTCTATATATATACATACATTTATTCAACATAAATAATTTTTTATACGTTACAATACATTCAGATAATATAACATATAATTTTGTATTTTGGTCATGATGTCGAATAGGCCATCGACCTTGGTCTTTCAGCCCTGGAGAATTTACATTAAGGCATCAATTTAAGGGGGTAAGGGGGGTTTAGAGAAAGTGAGAAAAAAGGATTGTTTGATGGGATAACAAATTAGGGTGGATTATTTGAAATATTTTGGAGAAATTGAAGGAGAGTTAATGAGGGGAATTTGTATTTTGAGGAAATGTTGGGATTTCGCTTATTGCAGTATTGGTCGAGTATCGTCCTGTTGTAGTCTTTGTTGATAAATTTTTTCGCTAGTGTTACATGTCTATCTGTTACAGGAGTTATATTAGTCTGGTGATAGAGGTATAGGTTTGAGGGATTGTAGAGTGGGTTGTTTGGATGTCGGATTTTAGTAATGGATCGAAGGGAGGCTCGTTCGGTGACATTAAGTATTTTGAGGTTGTGTGGTTTGGCTTATTCTAGGCATATTCTAGGAGGGGACGACAGATGGATTTATAAATGTGGGATGCTGTTTGGGTGGATATTCCAAGGTTTCTGTAGGTAAGGGACCGAAAGTGGGAAGCTCGTGTTTTCGTTTTTGTTTGGGTGGTTTTAAGATGTTTGGTAAAGTTTAGTTTGGCATCAAAAACAATTCCAAGGTATTTGCAGGAAGTAGAAGGGTGAATGGTATCATTATGGAGAATTATGTGAGGGGAATTTTCATTTATTTTGTGAAAAGGAATGAGGAGATGAGTTTTTGCAGAAGTGCGCCATTTAAGGAACCAGGAGTTAAGAGCATCGGTTTGGTTTTGCAATTGTACAATTGCTAGTTTCAGATTCCTGGCATGGGAAACTATTGTGGTATCATCGGCGTATTGTAGAATATATTGGTGGGGATTGAAGTATTCAGGATCGGGATTATATAGGTCATAGCAAAATATATTATAAAGGAGAGGGGAGATAGGGGAGCCCTGAGGGACACCTTGTTCTGGAGAGAAGCTGGAGGAGCAAGAGGAATTAATTCTGACTATTAAGGATCTATTGGAGAGAAAATGTTTTATTATATGTATCAGGTATGGTGGAATGTTTAGAAGATTCATTTTATAAAGGATCCCCTGATGCCAGACGGAGTCGAAAGCCTTATTTATGTCCATAAACAGGGCACACGACTTACCGCCCTCAAGGTGGGTGGTTTGTAGGTTGGAAGTAAGTATCGTGAGCGGATGGATTGTGGATCTTTGGGGGCGAAACCCGAATTGGTATTTTGGAATGAGATGTACTACATATGATAGTATTTTCGTTTTAAGAATAGATTCATATATTTTGCCAAGGACCGGGAGTAAGGTAATAGGGCGATAACCTGTAGGGGATGAGAGATCTGAATTAGATTTGGCTATAGTGACGATGATGCCTTTTTTCCATTCAGATGGGAAGAACTGGGCTGAAAGGCAATAGTTATAAATTTTTATTATATAAATATGAATAGTTTTGTCTAGGGATTTCAGGATTTTTCTGTTAATTAAATCGTAACCGGGGGAAGAGTTTTTACCACGATTCAGGAGTTCGAAGTAGGTTTCTGCGTCAATAAATGCATTATCGGGTGTGTTGTATAAGACATTGTCAAATGTGTTAAACCAGTTGCTCACACATAATTCGTTGTCAAGGTCAAAGTCTACTGAATTTGAAAATTTAAAAGTCTCGGAGTAATATTTTGCAAACATGTCTGCTGTTTCTTCGTCATTCTCACAAGTTTTGTTAGTAGTTGGGTTAATAGGTTTAGTGTTTGTTTCCGTCATTTTGTATTTAGTCAGTTTGCGAATTTCATCCCAGTACTTTTTACCATTTGATTCGTTGATTTTATTGCATGCAGTGAGCCATTTATCTTGTTTGTATTCAAGAATTAGCCGTTGTATATCTTTGTTTAGCGAGTTGAATTCTTGTTTGACATGAGGTTCGTTTAGTTGTTTGAAATCTCTGTAGAGTTTTTTTTTCTTTTTTATCAGCTTTAGAATAAATGGTGGCAATTCGTAGTTGTAGTATGAAAGAAATTTTTTAGGTGAGTTATTTTTCACTGAATCTGTCATCGTCATAATAAAGTTTGAAATTGAAGTCGGTGAAATGTTAGGGTTTTGAGTGACAAAGTCTGTCAAATCTTTAGAGACCGCTTGAGCATTGCATCTATTCACGTTATAGAGGACGGTTTGAGGGATAGGAGTTACTGGTGTTTGTAGGTTTAAACTAAATTGGATAGCAAGGTGGTCGGAGCCAAGATCAGGGCTGAGGGAAACATTGGTGATATGTTGAACAAGGTTAGATGTGCAAAGTAATGCATCAGGAGTAGTGTTGGAATCTAGGAAGGTGGGGGGTGTGTGAATTTTTATAAAATTGGAGTTAGAAAGGAATTGAGTCAGATGTTTTGTTTTACAGGTGTTGAAATTAAAGTCTCCTTTCTCTTTACTTTCTAATAGATCTTTTTATTTATTAATGCGTTCCGCCATTTTTTGCGGACAGTTTCTATGGGAGAAAGAGAGCTAGAGTGATCGGATAAACGTGTCACACTTGAATAAATGTCCGCAAAAAAGTAGGGATTGCGCTTGCGCATAGAATAAATAAAAAGGTCTATTGAATCTAGCTTTCCAGAACAATTTTTTATGTGACAAAATTCGGGTCCGTTAAAGAGTTTCAATAAAAAATTAAATAGGGGTTGCTGATTTCACCCCTTTTATCGATAAGGGATGATTCAAAAAATACTCTTTAGCAGCGTTTCCATTAGTAGAAAATTCCTACCAAAGTTCACTTTTTTATCTTTGTCCAAATTTGAGAAAAAAATTAAAAACCTAATTTTAGCCTCCACCTTTAAAGGGGAATAACTCTTTAACGAAACGTTTCCGTATTTTGAGGTCCTGAATTCAGATTTAAAGTTTGTTCAGTTAATCCTGAAACACCCTGTATACAGGGTGATCAAAAAAAGGGTAAAAGTTTTTAAGGGTACCTATGTAGTATGGGCCGAAACAAGTCGAAAAGTCTTAATAAACATATAGATTTTTTTCACTTTTGCACGAACTTTTGCATTATTACACAAAAAAAATATTGAATTGCAGTTTCTGTAAGTTATTACATCCTGTGTATACAATAATATACAGGGTGTTCTCGAACTTGGGACTTTAGTTTTAACACATGATAGTACACAGAAAACTTATGCATATCACCAAAATTTTTCTTAGTAAAATTTATAAATAAGCGAGTAATTAGCATTTATAATTTTCATAATATGCGAATCCAACTCCGGCTTTCTTGAAGCAAACGCATTTTTTCGTATGTGCTACTGGTATTTAGCAGCAAAATTATTTCACGTCACTGATAATAAGTTTAACTCTTCACTTAAGGTCATATTTTATCAATTTTCCAACTAAAAATTGTACGCGCAATATTCATATCAAAACTTTAGAGAGCACAATTTCGAAATATTCTTCTTCTAAATTAGATACATCTGTGTGGGGCACTAAGTATGGATATTTTATAGGATTTTAAGAATAACAATTTGTTTAATATAAGATACGCCTAAAATTTGAAACAACTAAGGAAATTTTTTTTTACTTTTTTATCTATTATTATCAAAGTGAAAGTTTGGATTACCTAAAACATAAACTGCGTTGTATAATGAATAATGTATAAATACTTCAATGTGCTTCATTGCGGTTTTTAATAATTTTGACAGGTTTTACCACAAATCTAATTAAAATAACATATTAAAATAAAATAGATTAATATAAAGTTGTTGAATGTGATTTAGATGAACCCTGATGTTTTGCTGTGGTTTTAAAATACATGACGAACTCGGAAAGTACCTCTACCTTCAAATTAATAATTTATTGATACAATCAGTGCTAATTAATTTAAGTAATACTGAATTCCCATAGAAGAGGATAAGATATAGGAATTACCCATCAACTATGCTCTGCATGAAAAAATTGTATGAGAAGATGAGTGAAAAAACTTCATAAGTCACGTTAATGATTTGCATTTATATTATAGACAAATAATTGTTATTGTTTGAATAAATTTAACGGTACTCACAAAATATTATCTTATCTCTAAATTAGGTATATGCAAATTATAATAAATATTGATTTGTTAGACAAAGGAAATATTTAGAACAGCAAGTATAAATACGTATAAAAATGGGGTATTTTGGTAGTTTTCTTTATTGTTAATAATAAAAGCAGATAGATATTTGTAAGATAATATGAGTAGACTGTTAAATAAGTCATTTGTACATTATGATATACATAGTTAGAATTACAAATTAAATTAAACCACAAACTCAATATAAAAGTATGATTATTAAGTATGATAGTTTTAACCATTTTGAAAAAGTAGAAAAAACGAGAGAAAAAATAAAAAACTTACTTTTTGATATATGTTTTACAATTATCAACCGTCACCGGGTTATACGATAAAACACTTTCATATTCCAAACCTTCATAAAATGGCATTTTGTCATCAAACATTTTACCACATCGATTCACTACAGTCTGCTCTTGATCATTTTTGTTAATATAACCCGATGCTGTGAGTTTTACGATAAATTTGTTTTTTATCTTTTATCAAAAGTAGTAAACAGTCATCAAACACCGAAGTTTAGGTGAATATTAAAAATCACATTTTCTGTTGTTTAAAATCTTCCAATAATCATTTTTCTGGAAATCAAACATGTTATCTTGATAATTATACGCATTAGATACAATAGTGATATTTATTATCCAAGGTAACGGATAGAGTCATTAATTAAATTAGTGATACATACATGCAATTTTCGCATATAAAATAATAGTTGAATGTTATTAAAAGGTGTTTGACCTTTGAATGTTCGCATTTTCCGTACACACTTATTGCTTGTAGGTACCTAGTCACAGTTACATGCTCTATCGCATTCGGCTGTAGAATTTTACCCCCAATAAAATTAGTTCAAATTTCCCTATGATATTTCTTTAAATTGATGACGTCTCATAAAATAGCGTGAGTCATATAAAGAAAAAAACTGCTAAATATTTGGTAAACTTTATATCCCCGGAGAAGATAGTCCTCGTAGCCAATTAATGGCATTGTTTTCATTAGAGCGTATAATAAAATTTTATTTACATACCTCACTATGGAAAAACCATAAAAGTAAACGTCCAGACACATTGTTGTAACTTTTTTTGATACCTATTAAGCATTAAGTGCTGTTGTCTTATTTTTTGTGGTTACATACATGAATGCAAAAATTGCCTGTACCTACGTAAATACATAGATCTTCTATTCTATCATTAACTATATAATGGAAAATATTATTAAACTATTTTTAAATTACTAGCTTTGAATTTCCTGTTTTATAAAAGTACGGCTTAGATGTAAAAAAAATGTATATCCTGCTGGTTAAATTCCCACATGAATTATAACTATTAATTAAACAAATCGAATAATTTGTTTTAGAGTAAACATAAGATAAATACAGGGTGTCCCATTTTCGACACTTTTAAGGGGTATTGGCGTTATTATCAAAGATAGAGTGTTGCGGTTTTCACCTTTATGTCCTACTTTTTTACAAAACGAAAAATTCCGGGGTCAAATTTGTTATGGCTCTCTTAGTTTTTAATCTACAGAGTGATTCTCAAAATTTTTGTTTTTTAGACACCCCTCGTATTTCCGTTATGCGTCTACTTATCAAAAAGGTGAAAACTGATCTTGATAGAGTTTTTTACGTAGAATTCAGTGGAGTAGGCAGTTTTTGTATAAAAGGTTTAGTTTTTGAGATATTGCCCAAACTTATGTTTTTTTTTTAAATGGGACACTCTATATATTATTTTTTATATTGATTAAGCAAAATTTGGGATTTCCAAAAATATATAATACTTAATATTTATTTTGAAAAACAAGCTCAAAATTGGATATTTTTAATAATTTACTTTATTCATAACAGTAGACCATGGCTAGTTTATTAAAAACAAATGGAAAATTTGACAGATTTGTCAGATTTCCATTATTGATGAAATATTTTTATTACGTAGGTGTTTTTATTCTACTTTTTAATTTTTATTACAATGGCCGTTTATATGAGAAGTATTATATTGTTGGTATGTTTTATACAATGCATTAAAATATTCTTTTGAAGTGTTTAGCTTTAGAATAATTACGCATTGAGAAAATTTTGCATTTGTTTCTAAAAAATTAGCCATGGCCTACTGTTATAAATGAAGAAAATTATTAAAAATGTCGAATTTTGAGCTTGTTTTTCAAAATAAATATTAAGTATTATATATTTTTGGAAAGCCCAAATTTTGCTTAATCAATATAAAAGATAATATATAGGGTGTCCTATTTAAAAAAAACATAAGTTGAGGCAATATCTCTAAAACTAAACCTTTTATACAAAAACTGCCTACTCCACTGAGTTCTAAGTAAAAAACTCTATCAAGATCAGTTTTCACCTTTTTTGATAAGTAGACGCATAACGGAAATACGAGGGGTGTCTAAAAAACAACCCCGGAATCTTTCGTTTCGTAAAAAAGTAGGAAAGGAATGTGAAAACCGCAACACTCTATCTTTGATAATAACGCCAAACTAAAAGTGTCGAAAATGGAACACCCTGTACATTTAAATAAAATTATTTCTAAATAACTTCACAAAAGTATATGATATAATTACCTCCTAATACACATCATATTTTATTTGACTTTACAATATTTGTGGCAATATAAGCCACACATAAAACGTAACAAACACTAATTTAAAATTCAAACAAAACGAAAATGAATACCAATTTGAATATTTATGTTACCACTTAACGTTGCCTGTTGATAAAAGCACAAAAATTTGTTAAAATGTAAGCAACAAATACCTGCATGCTCGTATATAAAATTCAAACAGATATGATAAATTTCTACTCGTATAATATTTCAATGTATATGTTATATGTATAAAATATATTGTTATTCTTATCTGGGAGTTCCCACAGGGAAAATTGCTTGTTCATTTACAGTACCTTATTTATGGTCTATTTAAGTTTTAAAAAGTAAACTAGTTATTTCAATCGTAATCTATAAAAAATACATAGGAAATCATTAAAAATTGGAAAAGGTAAAGAAGCCGAGCATTGTACGTCATAATTCCTTAGATGAGATCATAGGAGTAAAGTCTTTCAATATTTATCTAATATTTATAAATTATCATAATCTCTCATAGCAAGAAATCCCCCTCCATGTAAAAATGGATATTTCTGTAGTGGCACAATTTTTTGGGCCTTTCCAGTCTACGGATATATTTCAGAATTTTGGATTAAGTTTTATTTGCTTATATCACAGAATAACATAAGGAAATATATTATGTGCCTATATTTCGACTCGAAAATTTGATAAATTTAGACAAAATCCATTTTGAATATTTCGATCTGTTTTTTATTTACTTACAAACATTTTGAATTTTCTCAGAAACGAAATATTTTCCTGTGTGTCTGTGACAAATTAAACGTATTTTTGACCTGAATGTTAAAGACCACAAAAGATTAATTTCGAGATTTATATCTACTTTCTCACAGATAAACTAATGTACTTAATAAACAATAACCCTCACCTTGATAGGCACAAATATTTAAATAAATAAGATTCAAATGAAATAATTAGCAATACATATAACTTAAATAAAATAATCATTTACATTTCGCAATTTCGAATTAAGTCGAATAACATGTTGTATATCTGAATATGTAGTACCAAAAAAATATATAATAATTTGGTACTTGATCTTTGATTTTTTTATTTGTTTATTTTCGCATTTTATCTGAATTTCATATCAACTGATTACAGTAAGTAAATGAGAGTATTACGTTAGTTTATATGTTGTATATTTTGGTGTACCTACCTATACTTGTAAAATATATATTTAATGTTGTTATTGACTGAAGCAAAGTTTATTAAACTCATTTCCATGTTAAGGTGAGGTCTAATGTCTAATCAATTGCTCTCGAAATCCCGCACAATAATGTTGCTTTTACTTTTTCAATTATTGTTATCTGGTACACTAACCTAGTAATAGTACCATGCAACATGCAGTACAACGTGCATAATTATTTCTTTTTTATATAATGAACGTATAAATAATAACTTGTTAAAATATCCTAAAATAACATGCATTTGCTGTTTACGCAATTTGTAATTACCCTGGCCGGCCGTTATAGTTAGAATGTACGATTTATTATCTGATAATTGCCCATTAAAAATTAGTAATCAATGAACCGTGATGATACAACATAACATATATTAGATAATTTGTGGTAAAAATAACTGTCTTACACTTATTTTTGTGTTTGTGGGTTTAAAACATCTGCGTTCTAGTTGTTTTTATCATATCACATAAGTATATTGATTTATTGAAATATTGTCAAAAACATTATGCAAGCTGTTTGGCGAAAATAAGGAATCGCCACAATAATCTTGCGATCATTACAATAACAACGCATATTTAGATTTTTTTATCAATATGGATGAATTTGAGAGAACGAATAAAGGAAATCAGTATTCCCTGTTGGTTTTTCTTCCTTACATCATTTTCTAATCCTTTTATAATAATTTCCATAAACATGCAACGTTACTTTGGGGGGCCCCATTTCTCTAAAATTCAATAATACTTCCCTTTCCAGTCACGTAGGTAAATCAGCTTTCCAAATGTTTCTATATCTTTATAAAAATATGTATTTAGGTTTCATCAGGCATTCAGATAAGCAAACCATATTATTACTAAGGCTATTCGCAATACCTAGTCCAATGTATGCGGAAATTATTAAGAAACTTATTCGAAACCAATGATAATTTTCCAAACTGCTAATTTAATTAGAACATATTATTTTACAATATTCCTAATAAATATATTTTAGCACTATTTAAAAATTCGTTAATATTATCAATGACATAGATAAATATGTAAAAAACCGGGAAATAGTGATTAGATAGTCTGAAATCATAGTTATGACAAACTGTTCATTAAAATATTCAAATTATAAGTAATTTGAATATCATATTAAAAAAAGTTATAGCTCTTGCGTTGCATTGTGTATTCTTCACGAATGACATAAAACATAAGCAAAGGCAAACATAAAAAATGCCCATATAATTTAGTTAATATCAAAAGTTGAAATTACATTTTTATTTAAGCGACTTGGATATTTTAACTGAAACTTTTTGAATTAAATATGTAAATGGTGCTGACGTTGTTATAAACTTTTTGTTTTAATTTAAAATTTTCTACTACACTACACAAAACTTTTACTAACGATCATAAACAGTAGCATATTATGTATGAGAATCACATTACGGTGTAGTAAACAAACTTACCGGGTGGTAAATATTTCACTGTATGTCTACAAGAAAGTTTTCGATGAGTGTAATTAATAAGTAATATAATAATGCTGCAGCTAAAACTTTGAAAAAAATATACATATTGTTTATTAAACTGTTAGATATGGTAATATTTCCACATTCATGCCGCTCTACTCCAATAAAATTTTATACCTATCGTTTGTTAAAAACAGTGCTGTATACATTTTTTGACCTCTGACAGTCTCGAGGTAATTAATTTATCTGAAAGTGAAATGTTAGGTGAGTTGAACATATTCTTTGAATTTTTTATTTTCCTGTATCCGTCAATATTAGTAATTTCTCTGCAGGGATGAGAACTTGCTATAATTTGATTCATGCTGTACGAGCCCTAACAACTAAATGTTCGTACAAAAGTAAATTTGATTGTCTTTTTTCCATACGCCCAAAAGTTATCTAAATTAACTTCCATAATATTGATGGTTTCTGTTATAATGGCAACATTTAGTTATATAAAAACGTAAATTTCGTAAAAATCCGCTCGCCGGTTCCAAAACTGTGGCACTTTAACCCAGCAGGATGGGAAAATTGTAGAAACAAAGAATTATAATTTTCAAAACGTTGGATCTAGTAGTCGGATTTTGATGAAATTTACTTTATTACATAGCTGGATGTTGGTTTTCTTTACAAAAAAGTTACACAAGTTTTTATTTGGTGATTTTAGGCATTTATCGGAGCTTCAAAGTTGCACCTTTAAAGATGATAACATTTTCTAGTAACTGTTTTAAAGAATCACACTTTTGAAACCGCTAGTAGGATTTGTGTCAAAAAACATTTAAATCAAAGCTAGATAATCGTACTATATTGAAAAAATCCTGAAATGTTAATATGATTTTTTTTTGCATATTTTTCGAGTTCCACAGTTCACTTTTTAAAAAACGTTTTTTGAGGGTGCTACCTACATTAAAATAATCACCGTTTTGGAACCACTGGTTGGATTTTGGTAAAATTTACTTTATTGCAAAGCTAGATGTCGGTTTTATGTAAAAAAAAGTCTTTATTTGGTGATTTTAGGCATATTTCGTAGCTTTAAAATTGCACTTGAAAAATGTGACGTAATTTTCTAACGACTGTTTTTAAAAAATTACAGTCTTGGAACTAGGGGAAAACGACATAAAGGTGCTTTCATGGCCCTCATCTAGTCCGGACTTAAATGTCACTGAAACTCTTTAGCATAAAATTAAACGTATTCTACGCAATAATCCACCAAGAACCATCGGGGACTTAAAAACCAAAATACAAGAAATTTGGGACAGTTTCACGCCAGAATTGTACCAGAATTTGATAAATACAATGCCTGCTAGAATACAGGCAACTATCAAAGCGAAAGGAGACGTAACCTCTTATTAATGGTCCTAAATTAAAAATTATCCCAACATTTAGTTGCAAATTCATTTTGTAAAGTTTGCTAATTATTAAGGTTAAAATATTGTTAAATCCAATAAATAATTTTCTTCCATGCATAATATTGTTATTAAGGCTTTATCTTATCATATTATTAGGTGTTTACTAATTATTTGCGTAAAATTTCCAGTTCTCCTTTCATACTTCAAAAATTTACTTTTGCCCGAACATTTAGTTGTTAGGGCTCGTATATATTCTTAAATTTATTAAATAAATCGGGAAGAGTAGTTTTATGAATCGAGTTTTTGATAACCGATTATAAAGTTTATAAGTTTTAAATTACCTCACACTACGAATTCAACAAGTTCTTCCTTTTAGAGACTTCATTTTTTTGATGTTTAAAAGTACGACTAAGGTCGTTCAATAAAATGTAAATATACCTACTAAACCTACCCTAGAGAAATAAACATTAGATAAAGTCAGAAGTAAAAATTCTAACATAAGTTTTATCTTCATGCAGACCCCCACGTAAGATTTTCGCACTACCCACTACGGAATATTCTGTTAAGCACTAGGTGAATCTTCAATGCGTGGGAGACTAAAAGCTTCAAGAGCAACTGTAAGTTTTAACCCACTTTTAGTTAGAATATCATTTTTGTCGCGTTTCCTTAGCTCTGAAGATGGTGTTTAGGACAAATTTTCACAGTTCCCATTAATTTATTATGGTATTTGCGCTTAAAATGTTTGATATTTATGTATGCTTAATGTCTTTTGTGGGAACAGCAAGAGATGGATTTTATTCTTATGAGACCTTAGATTTTTCTGGTTGTCAATCACTAACGTTTACAAACAGTTAAACTAGACGTCATCGCGAAAATAATCATAATGGATTCAGGGGCTCTCAAAACGTGTAAATCCATCACAATCTCGAAAAAAGTCACGATTGTTATAATAATACTAATTCTAGAAGAGTTTTTCATAAAAAAAAAACCAAATGCAAAAATATCATCAAAATCGAATATCTTTGTGCAAAAATCTTACTTACTTATACTAATAATATGAATTTTATTTTATTTTATTCAAATTAATTCTGAGTTAATCTTAAACTTCATGTATGTACGGTACAATATTGTTCTTCTAAATTGCAGGTTGTTGATTTAATCTGACACTATTTTTGCTTTTAGTTTAAAAATGTATTTCGTATTTCAAATGATACTAAACAGTTGTTAAGAAAATTATGTTCTTGGAATAATTTATACATGATTGTGTTATACAACAATAAAATATACTCAGCTTAAGGCAGACGAAAGTATATTTCGTAAAACTGTCAAATAATTATCTCTGATTTTACTAAATAAGCATTAACATAATTCATATGTAACAGATTTTCTTAATTATGTATTCTTATGTAACGATGGTCGATGGCCATATTTCAATTCTGACGAGTTTACGTTTAATACTGTTATTTTGAATATCATCAACGAAATCTTTTAATCTCTCTTTAAGTTACCTAGTTAAGACTTGACAGACAAGACAAGTTTCTTAGTACAATAATTTCAATGACTGTAGTCCCGTTAAGTTGATTTCCATTCCTGATAACTCTGACTTCATGCTGAATTAATGATGAAATATAATCAAATTTGACTAACCTATTTAATTCAGAAGTAGGTAAGTCATACTATAGAAAAACCAATGCAAATATTACTCAGAATGTTGTTAGTTTTATTTATCATCAAATATAATTTATTGGCAGTGTATTTTATGAGGTACTGATAAAGTGATAATGTTTTGTGTTGCACGTAGGTATATTTTTTGGTTGTTACCATACTGACTGGTGGTGTGTTAAAAATCAATTTTAGACACTTTTCTGTAACCTTGTTAGAAACATCCGCCGGAAAAATCTTAAACTGTGACATGCATTTTTATTGAAAAATTTGTTACAGTCATGTACCGTTAGAGTGCTTCAGAAAAAATATGTTGTATATGAAAACACAATTCAAACATGATGGCATTGAAGAAACCATTAATATTAAATGAATTTTTTATGCAATAATTAGCGCTAATTCACAGAAAACGGTTATAACTGCTTGAGTAGTGTAAATTTTTCATGATTTTATGGAACCATATTGATGGAACATTGTCCCCATGTCACTGTTATAAATTTAATTGATATTCAATCTCGATGTATCCAATACAGGAACATAAAACGATGTGTTACCGTTAGTTTCATAAATATGGCTTTACTGCAGTAATTTCGATTGAATGAATAACCTCATGGAATATTACCTCCATGAATGATTTGTGCAAATACCTACTAACTAATTATTTTTAATAATTTGCATAAATATGAAAGACTGATAATAGTGATAATTTTTTATATTTATTTACAAAAACACAAACACGTTGTTTGCAGTTTAAATTTATAACTCTACAACAATTTATTTGTCCATATACCTCTCTGCAGGTTTTGTTTTATATAGAGTTGGTGTATAAAAAATGTTTATAAATTGATATTACATAAAAACATCATAAAAATACTCTTTGTAATTTGTTTTCGAATTTATTATAGTGTGAAGCAAGGTTAATATCATTTGCAAGACTCATCACTCACCGGATGATTTGTTTATAATTCAACAAAAAATATGTATTGTGTTGATAACAATAAGATTTCTGATGGTGATTTTTTGCAATAATGACCCAAACACTAAATAAAATGTTTGAGATGATTGCTATTTCGGAAATTAATATAGAGACCGACAATTGGAATAAACGCCATAAATTTGAAAATGTATTCTTCATATTAAGTGCATTAACATGTTTTTAGATTGACTATAGGACTTTCGTACTAAAACAAACAATAAAATTAACCGCATTATGTTTTGAACACGAAGCCATTTTACAGTGAAATTGTTTAACTTATCGCTTACTGCCAAAACATTACCTAGATGTTGTAAATTATGTAAGACGATAACTGGCTCTTGGGGAAATTACTAACGGGCTACTGCAAGAATTTCTCTTAAAGTACCTTCGAGGATATAAAAGAAGGGATATAATTTTTGGAAAGGACATGAACATGATTAGCTACTTTTACTTGATGGAGTTTGAATTATTAACCTCTCGACAATCTAATTTCTTTAAAAACCGCAATGGAAATAACATTTAGTAAAGCGGTTATAAAAAGTTTTTGACGTGAATATTAAAACTTTTAAATGATGAAGGTCTGCTGTTTAAACGATTTTCGCAAATTACTGAAGTAAATTCCGGAGTTTTGTTTGGTGCATTGAATATGCATTTATATAATTTATGTATAGATAATTATCAAGAAATAATGTACCTACTTTATATTTAGTCCGCATATAACTCTTTCATAAATATTCACAGAAATGTACTACGTAAATTCTTGGAGACAAAGTAAGTCGAAAAGTAAGTAGATAAGTTTAAGCTAAACAAGATCAATTTCGATACTTGATGTAGGTAGCTCTTAAGCGCGAAATACTCAGTGGTAGGTACGTAACGATCTTTCGCAGAAAGTTTTCCGCTACGTCATCAATTATTACTTATTAGTAACTTTATCTTCATCTGACAGCATCAGAAAAATTCATATATTTTTGAGTACTTAGTATGAATTAATAATATATTCAATTGAAATCACAAATGTTTAAAATAAATCACTATGTAATAAGTATATACAGTACTTATACTATACAGAGTATTCATAAATGATTGATAGGCGTTTGAATTTCAATTTGAATTTTTTTTTTTCATTAAAATTTGATGTGTAGGTTTGAAAATTGTATGTGTAGGTGTAGTGAATATTCTGCAGGGCCGGACTAGAATCGTCTGTAAGACCCATGTGGAAGGTATTAATTTAGTTATTACCGAAGTTATTCTCTCCGATGAATTGCATTCTCAAAAATATGAAGAAAACTTATAAAAATGTAGAAAAGAAAAAAATGAGATCATTTTGTCCTAATTCTCTGATTTCCCATGAATACATAGTTACTCCTAAGTAAGTTTCAAAGTATGTAAATAAAATAACGTACAATTTGGAAAAATTCAAATTCAATATTTTACATAATAAACCGAAGAAAACGTAGAAAAATATTAAAATAGGTTCAGTTATTTGAGATTTCCGGGTTTATTTAAAAAAATATATGAAATCTATCAGACTTACACATTTAAACTACCTATAAATATATAAGAACTGCTAAATTAATTTTTTCTGCATTACTTATTTCATAACAAAATGTATGTATGCAACCATTTAAAAAATTTAACTGCTCTAGATGTACGCAAAGTACTAAAGTTGAAAAATTAGTTGCAAAATCTTAAATGTAAATGAAATGTGATGATCATATTTAACTATTTTATTATTGCTATTTATATAATTTTTATGAAGCTGAACTAATGCAAGCTATTTAGTGTGAACAGCGCACACAAAGCATTAAGATAAAAATATAAAATAATTAAAAAAATATTACCTAATAATGCCAAGAAAACCAATAATACGTAGGTGTAAGTTCACACTGAGAATTTTGTGTTATTACACAATAATCTTAAAAACGACCTCTGTTTATTTTTGACATTGAATCATTGAAATATAAAAAAAATCATATGCAAAAGTTACGCCAGATATTATAATAAATCAAAGGATTAGTTATTTAACGGAAATAGAACTTCCTGTATAATAGAAAAGAGGTGATATTTGGCAAGTTTTAATTACAGCTTTTTATGTTTATCTTCAATCACACAAAAAAAGTTAACATGGCATACTAATTCATGCTAATGTCTATGATTTTTTGTCAATAACACAGTTTACTGTACAATACGAGTATGTGACTACATATCAGTGGCGTAGCTACAAATTTTAATAAAGGATGAGCAGGAGTTTAGATTTTTCTTCATCTTGCAAAAAACGAACTATCCGTTAGTAGATATTTATATAAAATAAGTTTAAGACTTATTCTATGAAAACCACAATGACTGACGTCAATTCATCGATTGCAACCAATACTCAGAAGAATATTTCTTAAACACTTAATAGTAATAGTGGAAATGAACGTACGTTAATATAGAGTAGGGAATTTCATTTTAGGATTAAATGGAATAAGACAGGATTGAAATTTAACCAAATCGCTTTTTTTTATAGCTTCATTCGAGCATAAAAATCCTCAATTGCAATGTCAAAAATCATGATTTTTTAAAGGAAAAATCTTTCCATACGTTTTCCTTCTATAAAATAATTTGTGTTTAAGCCTATACCTATACAAATTCTCTCGGAAACTTTAATTTGTAGCCAGGCGCGTTCTAAAGGCTGACTACCAATGAGGAACAGTTTCGTTTAAAATCAACTTTTAAAAATTTTTTTATATAATGGTATTTTTTGTTTAATTATTAGAAAAAGTTTCGAAATTCCAGATTTAATTCTGCATGGTCTTTTCATAAAAGTTAAATATTTTTAATTACAAAAATTTTAATATTTGCACCGAAAACTAATAGCATCTTTTACTATAAAATCCTTGTCACTCTTTTTGGATATACACATTGAGGAGACAAATTCTTCCACAATTAATTAAAGTTTCGAAATTGAAAGAAACCACGATTAGAATACTTCCTTATTCTTACCACATGTTAGGTACACGAAAATAAACTTGGGGAAATTGAATTTCTTTGATTTGTCAATTCGACAGCAAATTTGTGCAGGAATTTTAAATAAATGGTATAAAGAGGGAGTTCACTTAATATTCATTTAATCCTGATTCAAATCTATTAATCTGTTCTTTCATAAGCTGTTGCCAATTGAAATTTCCATGCTAAATGGTTTAGTTTAATCAAGTTTTCAGTTATTTTTCCCGAAATTTTTCTTTTAGCATTTTATAATTATTTTGTTTATTTATTTTATCAGAATTTCCTCTAAAACCAACTAGACTGAAATAATTTTATTAGACTTATTTATATAAAAACTAGCCCTTAATAAAGCAAATATCTAATTATAAATACAATTATACTGACACGACTGTCGCCAACTTCCGGTCGTTGCGGCTATCTAACTTTTCTCCTCTTTTCTTGATGCGAAGTAGTTGCCACTTTGAAACTGATGTGTATGTCTTTAGAAATCACTTCCATACTAATTGTACTTAATTACAGTTATTTATGTAATTACAGTAACAAAACAATTCGCTAAAACGTTGCATTTAAATACACTAAATGTATGCATGGAAAACTTTCAATGTTATAACGCAAATTCATCTTTAAAATTAAACTTTTATTAAATTTAACATTATGCATCCATGCTGTTTTTATCCATTAATTCGATTAATCCCTATTTTTATGATATTTTGGACACTTTATAAAAACAATTCTATTTGCGATTCGTATTTTGCACCGAAAAAAACCTTATTAATATTAATTTTTCTCCACAATGTGTTAAGTGCATATTATTATTTATTATTCATTAGTTGTTTTTAAATTTGGTGTTTGACCTCAAAGTCTCGAGAAATGATGAACTTGTACAAATACCTGGTCCATTAAAGCATTGAAACAAATTTACGGGTTTGTATAAATTAACTGCATATGATTTTTGGTTCACTTTTTAATGTACCTACTTTTAAATAATAATAAAACTTCTGGGTATGGCAAGGAAATTTGTCATTTATTCGCATGCAAAATACTGTGTTTTAAATAGCATTTTTTATGTTCAATGATAACTTTTAATGGACTTAAAAGTACCTATGTAAATGGTGCCTTTCATAATTTCGCACTAAAATACTGTCAATGTGTTGTTTAAATGAGTCAGGATCTTCTTTTAACACACTTTCCTTATTTAAATTTTGTTCTAAATCTAATTTTATATATTTCTGTTATTTGTCTTCATATACAAATTTTATTTTTATATATTTATTAAATTTGTTTTGCTGCTACTTTTGATCAAATTTATGTAAACTACCGTCTATGTCTATTTTTTTGTGACGCAGACAGTAGTGTTTGCTATTAAACATTGTTTAAATTTGTTTACATAACATATAGTAAACAATACTTACAAAATTTTCTATATACCTGATTTACACTAGATATTTGTTTATGACAAAACAACAAATTTGCTAATTTTCTTGTATATGTAAGTCTCACTCGCATTAATTCACATTATTTTGTCGATGGGCGTATATATTTACCAAATATTTTGCGCGCGTATGGTAATAATTACACAACGTGCTTTATTATTTTGGTTTTCACTTTTAACATTTTTTTAAAGGGTAAAAGGTGATGTCACAACAAACCGGTATATTCGCATATACGAACATGGTTAAATAAATTCGGAGTCACACGTATAATATTGACATTAATAATTGTGGGTTTCAATTTAAAACTTTCCAATTTTCTCAAAATAAAAATAATAATATCTCTTCTCTTCCTCATAAATACAAAATAGTTATATTAGTTTATATAACACAATTTTACAACTAAAATATTGAAAAATTTATCTAAATAACATCCCTTAAACACTTTTGTGCGGCCAAAACTTTACCAGTTTTTTTCTAAACAAACATACCAGGAAAATATTTCTATAAACTTACTTGATAACAGTTTGTTTAACACCGGAAGTCATGTTGTAAAAATTAAAATGTAGATAAAACAACTAAAAATTGTCCACACTAATAAACACTGAAAATTAAGTCAGTGGTGTCACTTGCACTCTACGGTTTAAAGAGTCATTCTTGTGTTTGAATGTTTAGAAATGCGTAAACGATTTGAACTGGAGAAGCGCGCTGACTCCAAATGTAACAGCTTTATAATAACGGCGTTCAACCCCACTACTCTTTGCCACCACTTTTTCGTAAAAGATTAATCAATTGCTACTATTTTTTGCTTATAATTATTGTTATTACTAATGATTATCGTTATTATTTGAATATAAAACAATTTTGCTAGAAGAAATGAGTACTTAATTTATTTTTAACATACCTACTTTAATAACAATGTAAAATTAACCCACATTACATTAAACATGGTGCTTGTTTGTGGTAATGATACTTATTTCAACTAAAATTCCCTTCCTCGTGTTTTTAATTAAGCATATTACCGATTACTCTGTAACGTTGGAAAATATATCGTTTATTGCTTGCATTATAATAAGAGAAGTTGTTTTGGTCATTGACACTAAGTAATTTCAAATTTTGATCATTATTTTGTAATAATATTTACCGGCTAGGTAAATAGCTCTATATTAGATGAACAGATTGTATCTTATCATAGCAATATACTATTCGAGTTATTAAATAGAAATTATATGACTGAATAAATATATTTGCTATATGTATCATACAATAAATATGAGGATTATTTTAATAAAATATAATATCATATATTTTTAGATAGAAGTTCCTGCATATTATGATCTAGAGTGTGATAAAAATTTGGAAGTCTTGTGCAATGAAAAATTTCGATTTGGTTATTATTATAAAAAAAATGTATGATATTGGAAGAGATTCATTTATTGTGAATGTTGTATTTTCTACTAATGTAGCGGAACCATGATCATACGAGGTGGTCACCTTTACTAGTATCTAGAATATATTATATTCCGTCCTTAAATATTGGTTCGGTTTTTAGATATTATTTATTATTTTTAGGATGACTGGGTCCCCAAGAACGCCATTCAATCCTGGCATTCCAGTCCCCGTTATTTTTATCGACTCCTTATTTCCACTCTTCGATTCCAGTCCTTTTCCAAAAGGCCAGGATTTTGTGACTGGATAAGTACCTACTTTAAAACTTCTGGGTCCAGTGTCGCTGTTCCCCAGTAGCTCCATCTTAAACGTGTTAATGCTTCGCACTTTGCAAGGACTTGCGGCGCCGCATAGCTTTCTTCCTGGGTCCACCTCGTATCCCATCTTTGAGCGATGGTATCTCAGACCAACCGTGACCAGTAACTAGAGCAGTGTATTGTCTGATATCCCTTCCCCTCCAGCTTGAGGATTTCGGTTTGGAGATATATGTTTACCAAATATTCTCCAAATATATTTCAGGATCTAATGTACTTTATTGGCAATGATGGGAAACATTTCAGCCTTTCCAAATATCAAATGTGTGACTGTTAAATTTTTTCTAATTTAAACCATACTGTTTATGAGAATACTTCTTGATGAAATGAAAAAATCAAATTCTTACCTTGCCATAAAAAAGCAACGTATTTCAAAATATATTTGTAAAAAATTCAGCATAAATATTTCAAAATCGAACGCAGATCTAGGCGAGTTAAATCTGTTGTGGGTCACCCTGTACAAGATGATTGTGCGGAAGCTGATGCTTGATGTTGAAAATATTGAAACATAAGAAGCGACAGAAATTATTTTTATATAAATTACAGACGACACCCTAGAATACTTCGATAGTGATGACGATAACGTTGAAAAACCACTTAAGCGGTGTAGATCAAATAACTATCATTTCCGATTTTTTTTTCTAAATATATTCTTGTCACTTTTTAAAATAAATTGATAATTTTTGGGAAAAATCATGTCTTTGTAAAACATTTCCTTTATAAATTTATTTCTTATCCATTTGTTCAGTGAAGTTTTTGGTCTTAATTCGAGCTACCGAAATATGTAAAATTAAATCTTACCGTTTACAAACTGTAATTGAAAATTACCCTTATTACCCTTTCCTTTGAAATCTTCTTAAATTGGAATGTGAGTTATATAGGCATCATTAGAAAGCTATTTTTTCTCTTTATAATGGTGTACAAATTTCACGGGGTACCAAAAGAATATTTTTGAAAATACAATATTTTTATCTCAATCTGAGTAATCGATCGACTTAATCCAATTTATATATTTTAATAATGCATATTTATTCTACTAGAAATTTCAAACTAGGGGGCAGCTGAATATGATGGGGTGAAACTTTAAGTTCAATAAATATTGATTTTAGTCAGACAAATATATGGAAGTGTCTTTTGATTAAATCCAATTTACTTAAAATTGATAGTTATTTTGAGTTTGAATAGTTTTGAAATTAAATATACATATTGCAAAGCAAATTTATAACTGTCGCGTGATAGGTAATTCAATAGCGAATTTTTCTTAATTTTTTACTTCGAAATAAATATGTATTAAAATATCATGCAGCAGTTCTGGGACACCCTCACCCCGTATATTTTTTTGGCATAAAATTTTCATTATTACTTTCTTCCATACGCAAATAAATAGAAATTTCTACAAAAATTGAAGGAATCAAGTATTCTCAAGAATTATTTTTATTTAATGTTTTTATTCAAGCGATGTTATACAAGGTGGTGAAGTTTTCGAAAATTTGGCAAATGTAGCCCAGAGCGATTTTGGAAAAAAAATTGAAATTACCTCATTAATTAAGATCTCCTGATTACGAAAATGCTAAGCTAAGCGTCGGTCTCCAATATTTCTAAAAGTTATCGCCGTTTGAAAACTTGAAACATCCAATGTTTGGATTTTAAAGTTTATGTAGCTATTCTATTGGGATAGAAATTATATGACGAACGTATGCATTAAGATGAAAAAATAAAGTGTGTACACCGTTAAATCATTTATGTAAATGATATAACTAAATCTGTATTTAAATGTTGTTATTACAAAAAAATACTTATTAAATAATAAGAAAACAATATGTATTATGTATGTACAATAAACCTGTTATTCTGGCTTAAAATATGTTTTCTAATTACAGATAATAGCAAATTATTAATAAAAATAGAAATTATTATGTAATTTCTTTGTGGATGCATAAAAAATAATTACTTATGTATTTAAAATGTTACAATTTGGACAAATTTTCTATCATTATTACCTAATTCTTAAAAATAAATCTGTTGAAAGATTTTAAATAGTTGTAATTGACATAACATATGATTTTAAAAATATTTCGAAAAAGATTTAAAAAAATCAATTCATAAGGATGTATCGTATGTCAAATTGTAAGAAATTTATATAAATAGTTACTACTTATGGGTTTCCCACTTTTTAGTTGAACTTCAACGGTCATTTGAACATTACGCGTGGGTTAGTTTAAGTCTTATTCTATGGTATTATATTGTTCATTGGCTTACTTTTGATAGGGTGACTAAGTTTTTTTAACATTTTTATTTTTGGGTAATTGAAATATTGTTAAAAATAACCAATATTATGCAAGGCACGGCCAAATTACAAAAAATGCATAAAATATCAACTTATACAGGGTGTATCAGTTTTAATCGAGCAATCTTTAATGGTACATTCTCCTAGTCGTCCTGATTCGGAAAAACGTATATTATATACCTCTATCTCGATTCCTAAGAATAATTGAGATGTGATCAAATTGCACGTCACTGGTGCCCCCCAAAATCAAAAATATCTTCATAAAATTGCCCTTAGGGAGGAGGGCAGGCATGCAAAATTTTGTTTGAATTCAAGCTTTTTTATGGAAGTTATTGCAAAAAAATAATTTTTTCTTGTAAACTTCAACACCCTGTATCTTTCTTAGGAATCGAGATAGAGGTATACAATATACATTTTTCCGAATCAAGACGACTAGGAGAATGTACCATTAAAGTTTGCTCGATTAAAACTAATACACCCTGTATACCTAGAATTGTGAATTTTTCACTGCTCACCATTGGAATTTCGAAAACTATAAGAGATAGAGAATTGGTTTAGTGCGCATTAGATTATTGATTATCTTTTTTTAAATTGAGAGAGTGGATAGTTCTAAAATGATCACGACGTGTTATAGTTAGATAACTAGCATATTAGTCGAAATTTCCAATTTTCTTCATTTTAAAGTAGCAAAATATGTCAAAGAATCAGTTTACTATTTGTATAGACAATCTTATGTTAATCCATTGTTTATGATTTTTTGCAAAAATGTATTACACCTAAACCCGCAGGTTAACGTAAGAAGTTTAGCAATTTTCATACCTGCATTGCCAATTAGAGAGTGAGAATACTTTTATGTCTAATTTTAAGTGGAGAAATACCTACATTAGATAAATTAAAAAATAATAAATGTTTTTATGACGACTAAAAAAAAATCCAATTGTTAATGGATAATTTCTATGCAAAATCTAAGATGACATTTATGACTCTATGTTTAAACAGTGATCATCTTGTGGATTTTGTTTAAAATAAAATATACTCACTTAACACTCAAGTACCGGTAAAATCAAACTAATAAAGTTCTTACCTACATATCGCAACTTTTCTTTTTTATATATTTACATAAAAAAACTATGCCATTCCAATGATGTTATAAAAAAAGTAGGCTAGTCAAATTGCAAAGTGCAAATTAAGTCAAGAGTGTGGATGCTATCTCCTTGATGAAAATAAATAAAATTCATAAGCCTTTTACAATTATAATTCGTTTTTTATGTTAAAAAGAAGTTCTGTGGCAATGACCTTGAGACCGGTTCTTCCCGTTATACTCTTGGATCTCAGCATCCTACACGAGGCAGGTACCTATCCAAGAGTTGTTTCTAAAAATACATAAAAAAACTAAAAAAAAAATAGTAACAATAACCTGTCTCGTGCTTCTAAACCAAACAAACATAATTTAAATATTTGTTTTCATGGGTTGAAGCGTAACACGATCTCGATCGGTATTTCAGTCAGTAGGTGTTTACAGGACAATAATATTTTTATCATTTGGTCCAGACCACTCTAGTTCACTCACGTTTAGTTAATACCCGGTCGACATATTTTCCAATGGCGATTATTTACATAAACAGGGCTGTTTCAACTTGTTTTCTTTCTTTACAGACAAATTCCATGATGGTACTAAATGTAGACATGTAAAGAATATTTCGATAATTATAGATACTTGGGATTATTACTAAAACATATTTGATTATTATTTTTAGTTTTCGTATGTGCTACTTATTCTAAATTAATTATGTTCTACAATTAAAAGTACCTAAAACGACGCTATTTTTTCTAGTGAGTAAAGTAGAAAAATATTGAGGTTTAGGTATAATTATATAATTATTATACGAAGAAGCGATTATTATGTAAAAATAAACTAGGAAAAAGAATCACGGTTACTCTACTTCCTTTTTACTTAGTATAAAAAAGTAACGGATAAAATTTTTGAAATATCTGGGTGACAAAATGAATTCCTTCCAGGAAAACTATAACAAACTTGAATATAGATGAGACTTTCAGTAAGAATAGGATCAAAAGTATAGGAAGAAAGCTAAATTATATTTTTACTTTCTTT
The DNA here is from genome assembly GCA_963942485.1 of Pediacus dermestoides. Classification (NCBI taxonomy): domain Eukaryota; kingdom Metazoa; phylum Arthropoda; class Insecta; order Coleoptera; family Cucujidae; genus Pediacus; species Pediacus dermestoides. The sequence goes on from OZ012625.1 coordinate 18,730,319, forward strand.
CAGAACCTAAGAGGAATTTTTTGTTTTTTATATTCATCGCGCCTTAGACTGTGGAGGAGCAAGTAGGTCAAGGACAATAAATAAGAGAACGTAGGCTTCTTAAATTCAGCCCAAAAGTGATAGTAAAAACGGCATCTGCTGCCACATATAGAAGATGATTTGTCAGTTCTTTTAAAATGTGGAGGAATCCTCATAAACAGTAATTACTCAATTGCAAGTATTTAAGAAGCAGATGAGGATGTACAAAATGCATCCTCAATCTTCATATAAAAATATGTTTGAGTTTAGATCGGACCACATCGAAAATCTGAATATGTCTCTAGAAGAAGGAAATAATTACGTATTAGTGTTAAACAACATTCTTACGTAGTATAAAAAAGCAAAAAGTAACAAATTTGAAATGTCTGAGTGACAAAATGAATACCTTCCAGGAAAACTATAACAAACTTGAATATAGATGAGACTTTCAGTAAGAACAGGATCAAAAGAATAGGAAGAAAGCTAAATTATAATTTTACTTTCTTTCAGAACATAAAAGGAATTTTTTGTTTTTTATATTCATCGCGTCTTAGACTGTGGAGGAGCAAGTAGGTCAAGGCCTTATGAATAGAACGTAGGCTTCTTAAATTCAGTCCTTAAGTGATAGTAAAAACGGCATCTGCTGTTACATGTAGAAGATGATCTGTCCTTTTAAAATGTGGAGGAATCCTTATAAACACTAATTACTCAATTGCAAGTATTTAAGAAGCAGATGAGGATGGACAAAATGCATCTCCAAACTTCATATAAAAATATGTTTGAATTTAAAGCGGACCACATCGAAAATCTGAATATGTCTCTAGAAGAAGGGAATAATTTCATATTAGTGTTAAGCAACATGCTTACGTATCCACAAGTAGCTAGTTCACTTCGAGATAAATCTATCACTTCAAAAAGTCCAAAGTATAAAGTAAGTAGTTGGGTTATAGATGTAAAAGGATGCTTTTCAGAAGCATTTTCCGAATTTATTTGGGCAGAACTGGATGTGGCAATTTTGATCTTTTTTATCCTTCAGATTGAATTTCTTTTTGTATCCTCTTAAACAATCAAATGAACATTTCGTATTTCTTACTATTGGTACTCCTAGATTCACGAATAGGTTTTGTATAGGCATGGTGTCTCTTTAATAAAAAAAAATTTGGTTTATATTTTAAAATGTATAGTTGATCTCTAATTAAATAATCTGGGATAATTTTAACTGATTTTAGTGGAGAAACATCCATCGAATATCTCTGGGACGGACGTCAGAGTAAACGATTGATTACTTCCTACTATTATAAACTACTATAACTTAAAATATTACCTACGTACTAAATGATACAAAAAATTATAATAGCATAATATAATGTATATTATGTGGTTGACATTTTGGTTGAATTGCTTTGGTTTGCATCCTGAATCAACCAAAAAACTCATACATATATCAACACAAAGACTATTTTTACTTTCTTATACGTAGTATAAGGAAGTATTGTAATCGTGATTTTTTTCGACTTCGAGATTTTGATGGGTTTACACGTTTTGAGGGCCCCTGAATCCATTTTGACCATTTTCGCCATGATGTCTGTCTGTGTGTCTGTGTGTCTGGCTGTGTGTCTGTCTGTATCCACGATAACTCAAAAACGACTTAACGGATTTCATTCAAATTTCATATTTAAGAGTTTGAACAAAATTGTGGGTGCCACATTAAATCTTTTTCATCTAGCACCAACACAAGTGGTACTTACCTGAAGACATTTTTAGGTTTTTTAGGAATATCTTGAAAAATAAACAATTTACGACATTTTTTTATTCTTTAACATTGATTTAGAATTAAATTTTGAACAAATTTTGTTTGAAACTTTTTTTGAAATTCCGTCAAAATTTTTTATTTATATAGTGGCGCCATCTATCTCTGATTTACAAAGTACATGTTGTTTACATACAGAAATCTATACCGTTGAGGAAATCGATTGTAGCATTACTATTTGAAAAGATCGACGGCTACAACGGCTACGGTTTTATGTTTTGGATATCATGGCAAGTCGATGAAAATTTTTTCTAATATATACAATAAAGTCGTGAAATTGTATTATGCATGCAAATCTACATTAAAGATATCGACGCCAAATTTTTTGTGAATGCTCTTTCAATTTTTAGACGTGTCGACAAAGTAACAAAAGTGTTTTATTTTGCGCCGTTTTTTAATAATTATAAATTATTTACATATTTATATAGTGTTGCCATCTATCTCTGAGTGGCTGTTGTTTACATTACAGAAATCTATTTGTTTTTATACTAAAGATTCTATTTGCATTAAACACACGAAGAGCTCGAATAAAAATTTAAAAAGTGAAAACCAATTAATTCAATCCTGGTGAGAGTGGCTATATCACCAAACACCAAAAACTTGACATTGCTTTGCAATCCAAGTACGAAGAAGAAGAAGAGTTTGTTAGTCAAACAACTGTCAAAGGCAAAAGATCGAAATATTTTGATGAGAAGGATTATTGTGCACTGTACAGTTTGTTTGAGTGAAACGTTGACCAAATCTGAGAAGTATTTTATAAATCTTCAAAGTTTAGCTACAGCAAATTCAAAGATATCAAGCATTTTTCGCACTGTGGAATGTTGATAAGTATTCTGTTATTTATTTGTCCTAAAATCTGGTAGTAATGAGTGGGACAAGGACAGATTTATGCGTATTGCAATAAGTGCGACAGAGACTATTTGAAAATTGCTGGAAACCCTGAAAATTTTTACAAGAAATTTAACTTAATTTCTTTAGGAAAAGTAATTACTGTGATACTATCCGTATAAGAAAGTCATGTGTTGGGCACATCAGATATTTTCTTTTCCTTAATTTATTAAAGAAGTCCGTAAAACTAGTTTGATATCTTGGAAAAACCATATTGATGATCACGAAGAAGTTCCGCCAATAAATATTCCTCGCCTAAGGTGTTTTAATATTGAGAGTTATGAATGATTGGTGTACCTACCTACTAATGTAGTTATTTCACATTTTCTGTGTTTTGACACTAAAGATAAACATTAGATCGATCATTCAAATATGAATGTAATTCATTTACTAGTAATTAATTGGTAGAAATTAGTAAGATATTTTTAAATATCAGGTTCAAGGTCTTTTATTATTAGTCAATCAATGGAGTAAATGGACGTAAAAGAATAAAATATGCAAACAAGAATTGGAAAGATTTGATAAATCTAGGCGGAATTGAACCTAACTAAACTTTAATTATGATAGTAGTTTTCAATTTAAATGAAGATTTTTAGTGGGGATATCTGGTTATTCTTTGCCGCCAATGCACAGAAGGTCAGAGATGATATAACAGCTTTAAAGACTTATACATTCCCAACATTAGTTTTCTTAATATTTATGTCTTTTAAATAATCAAATTTATCAATGGTTCCGAAAAGCATCTAATTTTTTTATTAAAATCACTCTATTATCCCAGATCATTAGTTACCTAGCAATTGAATTTATTAGTGTATTTTGACATTATTTTTTGTCTGACGAAAATTAATCGTAAAATATGGGAAGAAAGTTCAAAAGGGATGTTAGAATTGCCAGATCTCTGGTAAAAGCTATAGGTTTCCTAGAGAGATTAGGTTATCCATCAACAGTCAAAAATATCAAATCATACATACTGTTCAAAAGTCATAGACCAACACAAGGAATACATGGCTCATTTATAAGATCATTATTAAAAACAGGCATAGATCTTGGATTATTTGAAAAAGCAAGTAATGGGACGTTCAAATTGGGCAAAACCTATCTTGAAGTGTTATCTGTGAAGGATCCATCGAGAATGGAACAAGAAAGTTAACCATGCAGTATTGTCATTGATATTTGAATACAAGGTACCTCTGTGTAACTGTACTATTATTAGAATAAATTTCGTGACATGTTCTGAAAATTTTTATTAATCTACTTAGACTTAACCGATAACCCTGTTAAATTTTTATGTAATGCTGTATAATTAATGTGCATAGAAAACCCTCACATTTGTGCGGGCTCATTAGACAACAAATGATGTAATTTGGCTTGAAATATAACATTACAGTTTTACAAGCGCACAACAAACTCATTCATGTAATAAGTAAGTGAAATTGCATTTTTTTAACGGAAACAACGAATTTTACGCGACATGCCCAGAAAACATAAAATAAGCCTTGAAATAAATTTGTCTTTCTTTTTTGCTATTATAAATGAAACAATTGTTAAGTCTCGGGAAACTGTTTTATTTCATAAATTAGTGGTGTTAAAGAGGCGAAATTACTCTATCATTATTAGGTGAGGGTCACACCAACACTTTATTATTTACTTATTTGTTGACTACGCTTCTGTTTTTTTTAAGAGACTCGTAAACTGTTTAATGATTTTCAGCTGATGAATTAAAAATAGGAGAAACAAACAATAACTATAATTAAGAGTTACGTCGTATGTGGCAAGGATCTTAATATAAATTTTATGTGCAGTCATTATTTTGACCAAAATTACCCATTTGATCTCTGCGTCAATTTTTTTAGTTTTTTTTCTAGATAAAGTCTTTAGAGATAAGGAATTATTGTTTTTAGTTAGTAATAGATTCAATACATATAGAAATAACTTTGCCATTAGTATGCTTTATTCTCAAAACCAAAATATGTACCTAAACAATAAGTAATAAATATTTTTAGTAGTATACTAAACACAATTTTTAGAATATATTCGATGTTTAATACCTATATAAATTTTATGTACGACCTTAATAACTGATTTTTACATCTAAAGTATTATATGCTTTATGGACACACGTCTCTCTTCATGCATTGTTAATTTATTTTTCGTAATGATAAGTTTTAATGGTAATTTGATTGATACAGTTAAATTTGAAAAATTGTCTTTTTTTATATTTTTGACCTTAACATTCATCTAAAAATATAAGCTGTTTTCGTTGTTACTCATCCAATTTAGAACTCTTCCTACTTAATTGTATAATTTCTTGGGTTGCATATCTATGAAAACATGTAGTATCTAATAATGTAGCAAAAATATTCTTGCTGTTAGAACATTTAAAACTTACTTTAGATTTCCGAAATATAAGAAACTGATTTCACTTTTATATTTTTATTTAATAAAACTGCACATTTTAATCGAATCTGGATCACATATTTTTTCGTTATAAAAATAATTGCACTTAAAAATCAATATTATTAGAATATTTTCGTTTCTTTTATAATAAAAATTGTATAAGGCAAGATTTAAAGAATACACAATCCAAAAATGAATGTAGAAGGTATTAAAATAATTAATTTTCTATGAAATGCCTAAAGTCGCCCAAGCCTCGTCTTAGTATAAAATGTGCTAGACAAAGTTTAGAAAAGCGTAGAAATGAGTTCCTGTCGTTTTGTATAGTTGTGCAGTTTTCAATTCGAATTGAAAATGCCAGAAAATTTTGGTTAGTTAAGAACAATTTTATTCTGAACCATAAAAACCAATTTTTTTTCTACTTTAAGCATATGCAATTAGGTATCTATCAGATTATTAAGAGTGGAAAGATTCTAAAAATCTGATAAGCATAAACGAGCCTGCCAAGAGGATCATATTGTAGATACATACAGTAAATATCTGATGTGTCCAACACATGACTTTCTTATACATTGCCATGATCTTTGGAAAATACTGAACGGTTAGCCAATAATCACATGCAGTCGACATTCAATGCTTTATTAATATAAAATCACATTTATTTATTTATTAGATATTATTGTTTTCGGTACCCTAGAAACCAGTAAAATACAAAAAAAAATAATGGTCCTTCTGGGACTCGAACCCGCGACCTTCCGTTTGGCAGCCAAGTCCCAACGTGACTAGGCTGTCGGATTCAACGCTCATTATGAGAAATATAAGTGTTTTAAGAATATCTCATTTTTTTGAAATTTTTTTGACGGAATTTCAAAAAAAATTCAAATAAAATTTGTTCAAAATTTTTCATACATTTATGACACCCACTTCGGAGGGTGTAGGACATACTAAAGTGTGGGCGGATCTCGCTAACAACCACGTCGTGTCCTCAATGAGGACCGACAGCGGGGGTCCTCTCCTTTGGAGAACAGTATTCGGTTGTCTTTCCGGACAGGGAAGATTGGTCGACACCCGAGCGGTGTCATCTGAGGCCCGGGAGTCTGGTCTGGTACACGGACGGATCGCGGGCCGAGGGTGGCTCTGGCGGGGGTGTACGGAGAACGACCTAGGGCGAAGCTCAGCTTTGTCCTGGCCGAATATACCACGATATTCTAAGCTGAGATCTTCGCGGTCAAGGCTTGCAGAGGAAAATCTGCGTAGAGGATATCTGAACCAACATATATACATATACAAAAACTCAAAAACCATCAACCATCTATAATAAACATTTCCATACCAGGTACAGTATTAGACAGGTAGGAGTATTAGACAGGTAGGAGTATTAGACTAAATTTAACTGCTAAAAACAGATCTTGTTGGATGCAATTCAGTGAGTCACAAATGGGAAACTGATGGGAATGCTAATTTACCTGCATGTGTTTGTGGAGAGTCCGAATAGACTGTTCGGAATTGCCTAACACGTAAATACGAAAGAACGAAGAACTGATGGAAGTCCCATCCTCTGAGATTGGATGGGTCATCATTAAACATAAAACTGCAAATTTGGATTGCGCGTTTAATATTTTTTTCTCACTTTCAATATACAGGGTGATCAGTAATTGCCGCACTCGGAGCAAACTGTGATAAACTTTACGTTTTAAGAATGACGAATTTTTTTACCGCAGCGCTGTAAGTCCTTTCTTTACAAAGATATGACCATTTTTGTGTAAATAAAAGTGGCAACTCTGCATTGAACATGTGAATAGGTTCGACGAGAAAAAAAGAAAAACGTTCAATATTTTATGATGCGAGAACTTGTCAAACTAATTTAGTACTGTCAATTTTATTAAAGAAACAGAAACAGCAATTGAAATTCATTATTAATATTTTCATGACAATAGAAGGTGTTTTAGTTTATCCTAAGGGGAGCTTGAGAGGTTGCCAAACTTCGAATTTCTCTCAAATTTAGATATTTTATTAAATTTTAATATTTTCAATTTCTTTGTATTAGAGGTTTTGTGAAAAAAATTGAACAAATCATATTGCATTTTATCTAGAGATTTTAGTAGCATGAATTATTCACTCATTTTTGTCTTGCTTATGAAAATAATTAGCTTGTAACTTGGATGAGGGAAACTCTATAACTCGGAAACTAATCATCAGATTTAATTTTTCTTTGCAGATTATCCTTACTTTTAATGTGCTCTATAACGCCCTGTATTTGGAGTGCGCCAATTACTGATCACCGTGCATAGGGTGTTCATTTAAATTTCAACTCTAGTTGGCGTTGAAGTGTCGTTTAAGAATGAAATTTCATTCATAAATGACACTTCAACGCCAACTAGAGGTGAAATTTAAATGAACACCCGATACTACTTTAATTTTAATATATTTTATTTTTATTATAATTATGTTTTAACTTATATCTGCTGTTTATCATACGTAAACATAAATTAATCATTACCTATGGAATGTTGGAAAGAGGCCATAACATATGTGTCAATATCAATTTGAAAACTTTTACACTTGCGAATTATGCCATACTTTCTTCCAGTCATTCTAACGAAGATTTATGATGACATTATAAAATGAATATGATATTCACATTTGAACACTCATTCATTTATTTAAAATATAAAAACATCCAAGGGAAACTAGACGTGCCTTTAGCTCGAAAATCATGCGACAATCACAAAATACATATTATCAAGTAGGTACATATACATTAATAATTTTTTTACTGTACCTACTAAGAAAGATTATGGGAGGGGAGAGATGTTAAGCTTTTACCCCCTTGTATCCACGACTGGCTTCCATCATGATAAAGCAACTTTAACTGTGTTGATTTGACTCTAATAAGTATAATTTACCTACCGGAAATTGTAGATGACTTTGCTACGTATAGTTTTGTTAAAATAATGTGATAAATTTGTTAAAATGTTCGAATTTTGGTCGAGAATTCCAAACTCAGTCTTAAAATCGACATTTTTAATAACATCACAGCATAACACATGATAACAAATATGAAGAGATAGTTTAAGATTTCACCTTCGTGACTGTATTGAAAGGATATACGAGTAAAATAAGTAAAATCGTTAACTTTAATTAACATATCTATTAAACAATAATTTTTTTCCAATAATTTTATGTTAATACAATACATACTTATGCCATACATTTTGTCTTAAGAAATTTAACAAGGTTTCACTTCATCTTTTAGAAATTACATTGGAAAAACTCTTTCCGATTTTGCATTATTTAACGGACACAATTTTTTCATTATTATATATGGCAAAGGACCAAAAGAAAATAATAAAGTAAGCAAACATTTAGAAAGTACAATTAATAACTTTATTTTAAAAAAGATTAAAAAGGTATCTAAAACCAAATAATTAAAAAACTAATTTATTATCATTATTCATATACAATCTTTTTATTTAGGAAACCGACACAAAATTTGTCTACATACGGATGTGTAATTAATTATGTCAGCGATATAGGTAGGTAGGTTCATAATATACAGGGTGTGTCACGACGAGTTGACAGTAGACATAACTCTATTACTAAACACAATTTGGTTCTAAAAATTGGTACACGCCCATTATACAATGTGCTCTATTTAATGAAAATATTGCCACCTTTCTGGTACTTCCGGTTATACCGGAAGTAGACACAAACTTGGTTATTTTAAATGGAACACCCTGTATATTTTTGAATTTTTAGATTCTACACTTCATTTTAGACATAAAAGTATTAAGGTTGTATGGTCCTAACATTAACGGTATTATAATTATTTACACTTTTTCATTTTTTTTTTACAAAAACATAGATGTGAATAAAAATTCAAATCTTGACAATGATACGTTTTTCCAAAAAATTTTTCTTGTGTTTGAAGAAGGAATATACAAGAAATAAGCTGATGTAGTTTTGGAAAACTTGCTTTATACAGGGTATTGGTGGTTGTCCGTTCATTTTTAAAAACTTTAATTAAAGATAACTTAATTTTTTTAAATGGAACACCCTATATATTTCTAGATTTTCGAATTCTACACTTAATTCGTGACATAAAAGTATTAAGGTTGTAAGGTCTTAAAATTAACGGTATTATAATTAATTACGTTTTTTAAAAATTAACGGTTAATCACAAGCACCCTGTATAAAATAAGTTTTTTAAAACCATATTACCATGTTTCTTGTACATTTCTGCATCCACTAAAATTTGGTTTGTTTTTCGATAGAAATTGTCATTAGTAAAATATGAAAATGTTTGACTCAAATTTTTGTATGAAAAAATTAAGAGAAACATAATTACTTAATTATAATAAATAAAATAAAAATAAAAAATATTAAATTAAGTATAATAAAGAACAAATTTTAGTCGACGTAGAAATGTACAAGAAACATGGTAATATGGTTTTGAAAAAGTTATTTTTTATCTACAGGGTGCTTAGGGTTGATCGTTAATTTTTAAAAACCTTGGAAATTGGAAAAAACGTAATTGATTATAATACCGTTAATTTTAAGACTTTACAACCTTAATAGTTTTATGTCTAGAATTAAGTGTAGAATTCGAAAATGTGGAAATATATAGGGTGTTCCATTAAAAAAAATAAAGTTATCATTGATCAAAGTTCTTAAAAATGAACCGACAACCACCAACACCCTGTATAAAGCAAGTTCTTCAAAACTATATCAGCTTATTGCTTGTATATTCCTACTTCAAACGTAAGAAAAAATCTTTGGAAAAAATGTGTTATTGTCAAGATTCGAATTTTTATTTACATCTATGTTTTTGTAAAAAAAAAATGAAAAAGTGTAAATAATTATAATATTGTTAATGTTAGGACCATACAACCTTAATACTTTTATGTCTAAAGTGAAGTGTAGAATCTAAAAATTCAAAAATATACAGGGTGTTCCATTTAAAATAACAAAGTTTGTGTCTACTTCCGGTATACCGGAAGTACCAGAAAGGTGGAAATATTTTTATTAAATAGAGCACATTGTATAATGGGCGTGTACCAATTTTTAGAATCAAATTGTGTTTAGTAATAGAGTTATGTCTACTGTCAACTCGTCGTGACACACCCTGTATTTAGAAAAACCAGTGTATAATTGGAAATATATTTTGCAAAAACTGTTGATCTGCATACATAATTATTTAGAAAGGATTATTTGTGGTAAAAAACATTAACCTTCTTTATCCATAAAATTAGCAATGTTATTGGAGTTTCCCCAAAATTTTGTCTTGGTTTTATTTTGCAGAAGAATCCCACATCGTCAATAATTTCCCCCAAATCGTCTACGAAACTATCTAATGTCGAATATAATTATTATTATGTATTTTTAGTGGATGTGACCTGAACCAAATTTGTAACCACAAATAAAAACATGTTTCAATTTGATACCTTTCTCTTTTATTGATTTTAATACTGTAGAGAGTCGTACATGCACATATACATGCATGCGAAAATGATTACTTTTACTTTTCAATCAGATATGGATGTATAATTAAAAGTATGTTTTACAAAAGATAATAACTTCAGTGATATTGCAGTTTTAATTTATAGGAACAAATCTATTCGCATATTGCGTGCTGTAAACATTTTGATATTTGTGATTTCGTAGTGCAACAAATAATATTGTAACTTAAGGCGATATATTTCATTAACCTCTAATGATCTTATATTATAGTAGTAAAAATAGGTTTTCCGATTCAAAAGACAAGGTTTATAAATATGAAAGTTTCGTAAGCGTGAATTTAATAATAATAATCAAAATTAACAGAGAAATCTGTTTTCCGTTATAAAAAATTTCCACGCGATTTGATTTCCTGTAAAAATGATGAGTAGGTTCTAGGCAGATTTTAAGAACAATGCCTCGTAATAAAACTGTCACAAAATTCCCCCATAAATTTTGCCCACATACTTTATATTCCAAGAAAATAAAACCATAATAACATACTTAAATACTAAGCAATCCAGACCTAGATCTTTAGATATGAAATTTTTTTAATAAATAAACAAGGGTGCTGGCACTTGCAGACAAAAATATTTAAAATTCTAGTAGCGATCTTCAAATTACCATTAAAATATGGAGTGGAGCAGAAGAGTGGGTGCGATATACCATGCATAACCTGAATTAATTGAGAATTATAAACAGTACCTTGACCTCGTCACCTTCTGTCACCTGTTATAAATGCATATTTCTCTACAGATTTTGTTGTTGCTATTCAGCATTTGCATTCCTTCTTGTAGGCGTTAGTTTTGAAGCTAAATTTAAACCTAACAACAAAGGAAGATTGATTGAGGTAAGTTTTAACAGGAAAAAAATATGTAGCACGCTTCAGAAAACTAATAAATTACCTATGACTTTAATTCCTGGTAAATTAATGATTTAATAACTGCATAACTATAAGCTAGTGTTTAGTATTTGATCTACACCAGTTGACTTGAACAATCCTCCATGGAACTCTCACCATTGATATTTAGGAGGTAGCTTTTGCATTTTAATTAAATTGAAAACATTGCGTGCAAACTAACAAAAAAAATCTTTAAAGGTCATGAAATAATGTCACGAATAATCTGTCTGTGATAATTTTATCAATGTACATTTGTTGGTTAAATTAGTAAAACATCACTTACCTATAAAGGTTAAAAAAAGCGTTTTTAGTGGACAAGGCGATGTCCTGGGAGATACTAATTTTAACATTGCGAATAACTGTGATTTAATCAACAAACAAAGTAATTCAATTTGTGTTTGGTGTTAAAATCGATAGGCAGTTCAGAAATAAAGAAGCCCGTCTATTTAAGTAGGTACCAATATTGCTCATTCAAGCAGAGCCAAATGCGAGGCAGAGGAAATTGAAAAATACGATTTTATTGAAAATCGCAAATTATTTTATTTTAAGGCATAAATTTCTTACGCATTGAAAGTTGGTAGGTACTGGAAGTTGTCCAGAAATAATGAAGCCAAGGATTTAATATGAAAAGAGTAATAATTTTCTTTCATCGTATTTGGAACGTTAATAATAATAATAAAGTTTAAATTAGGTTACATATTATTGAAATATTACGAAAAGGTAGGTATTAGAAGTTTGGATAACTTTTTTTGATAAGTATTTAATTTTAACTAACTTCAAAAAAGCATGCATAATTATTTTCGATTAAAATTGTATTTCCTCCTCTTGGTACAGGTACAAAAAACCAAATCAGATTAACTTTCACACCTGTTCCATCAACTACATACTGTCAGAATAATAAATAAAAAGATTAACATAGCTATTTATTCTGTGATTATTATCACGATAACATACAGATAGTATTTTTTCAAAATTATGGTTTCTGATGTTACTATTATGTCCGTATTATTCACAAACCACATTCTGGGTCTCCAAATCACCTAAAATACTTGTTCTAACATTGACCTTACAAGCTTACATGATTATCAAAGATGTTTATTGAAGCAATATGTAAATTAGGAACCAAAATCCAAATTTAATATATGTATAATAATATGTAAGATCCGAAATGATTTTTTGTAAATATAATTTTAATATGAATAAACTTTAGTTATTGAACAATTCTGAGTCAGATTCTTAGTCACTTTTGTTTTGATTTATGACATTGTGTTATTAAAATGGTATTGGAAAGAATGCATAATGGATAATTCAAAAGAATACAATACAAGTTTTGAAGGTCCAACTGAATTCAGGTTGAAGAAGAGAACTTGGAATTCCAAAAGTGTTGTAAAAAGAATAAAATTAAAAGGGTGATATGACATTGTTATCTAAAGATTACTAACTGAAGAGAAAACAAACGAGGAGGAACTGGTAATCAATAAATGTCTTGATTAAGATTCTGCTATTATTTGAATCATTAACAATTTTTGTTAACTAGTAATGATAATTATTTTCTTCGTACCCTCGCACAGCTTATTTACTCCCATTAATTCGATTTCTTTATTATTTTTTACACATACACAATATCCCTCTGTTAAATTATTAACCACTAATACTAGGATTTGTTTGTATAATTTGAAGCAGTAGATTTCCGCATTTAAACGTAGTTGCGATCGCAATTTCATTTCTAGTTCCATTTATTTAAAAACTAGGTACCTCATGTTTAGTAAAATTTGAAATGAAATTCAATAGATCTTATAAATTCGTATCAAATAAATTACGAGAAATAATATACGAAATAGTAATATGAAGCATTCAACCTACGGATAGCCTACTTTCAAATGAGATAAACTTAAGTCATTGGTGCTAAAGCCAAAAGTGTGTTAAAGCTAAAGTAAACTTCATTTGTGAAATAAAACTGCATAATAATGCATACTGAAATCCCACATGTTGTTTACTGTAGGCATTATGTACCTATAATGTATTTATTGAGCGCATACCAATTTGACTCAGATTTGCAGAATTAGAGGCAATATAAAAGAAAATATACAAGAGCATTCTTATGTAACTGAGAAATCAAGTTGAAGGGACTATTTGAGCATTTCTTCTAAATTTTTAATTTGATTACTGTAATTAATTGATACTGTATGGATGACTGTGTAATGTAACAAAAAAATTAGACTTTATTTCTTCCCGTCCACTTTTATTTACAAGTGTAGATATTTTAAATTACGAGTATAAAGCTGAATGATAACACTAGTTTACAAAATAAATTTTTTTTCATGTACCTACATTTGATGAAAGGTGGCTTTTCTTATGTATTTTCTCCCGCTGAATAAGAAAATTAAGGTTAAATTTTTTTGTATGGAACAGTTTTTGAGATATTGTAATTTTTTCATTTTTTCTACTTTAAAAGTCATATCTCGAACTAGAAATGTCCGATTTGGTCGTTCTTGGTACCAAATGAAAGGTATTAAGATGACAAACATATACATATAATAAATCTGGTTTATTTTCATCGATATCTTTTGAACGGCTTAACCAATTAAAGATGTATGTTTGTCATCTTAATACCTTTCATTTGGTACCAAGAATGACCAAATCGGACATTTCTAGCTCGAAATATGACTTTTAAACTCAAAAAAGGTCGAAAAATTGAAGAAATTACAATATCTCAAAAACTGTTCCATAAAAATTTTTTTAACCTTGATTTTCGAATTCAGTGGGACGAATTACATAGGAAAAGTCACTTCTCATCAAATGTACATTTTTAGTGTAAACTAGTGTAATTATTTCAAAAGTAAAATTTCAACAAAAAATGCTTTTATGACATTATTTTGATATTTTGTTAAGATTACCTATAGTCAAAAAACCTTTTAAAAAAGGTGTCCGAATAATGCCTCAAAATTTGGAATTTACCTTCAAACTTGTTTTATTTACATTTTATGATACATATTGTTAATAGGGTTATAAATGATCATATTGCGGTTGTTACCCTGAAGGTTTTGAGATAAAAGAACTGTTAGAGCTTAAAAAGTGTAGCGTTTGAAAATTAAAGAAAACTATCGTAAAATTTTATTATATATCGTATTACAAGTACCTATCTATTTCGAAAATTGTATATCAGGTAACGAAACTTTACATATTCTCATTTCTCGGACGGTAAAAGTTACAGTGGACTTGCGTAAAAACAGTGTCAAAGTCATCGAACACTCTCCATATTTAGGTACCTACCTGATTTATTACCATTTTAATTAAAGAAGATTAAAACACAGAAAAACTTCATGAGCTCAACAGTTGCCCTCAATCTACCACCGAGAACCGTAGAATTCTTGTGCTGGAAGAAACTGGATTAGATCCACAGCATCTGGATTAAATTTGGGATGGGTGATAATGATATGGAAGTCTCTCAAAAGGTTTGGAATGGCTATGGTAGAATTAAAGATAATATGATTGAACTTCTTGAGGGAATAACCATCCATCTACCTTATATGATTATGAGCATGTTCATCCTGTTGTACACTTAGGCAATTATTATTGATTAACACTATAAACAGGTACTTGTTAGGTTTTTTATTAGGTTGTCTATTTTATTACCTTATTATTTCATCTATAATCTAAGCTTAAGTTGTTTTTGAACCTTTAAAGTCAGAAAAGAGCTTACTAATGTTTTTAGTCCTAGAAATACCTTTAATGTTAAGAAATATACTATTAATATTTACCTAAATACAGCGAAATAAATAGCTTGTTACTATTTATTTTAATAAAAGAAATTAGAAACAAAAAAATTACGATTATTCAACTTCTTTATTCTATGGATTATTTAAAATACCTATAATAAATTCTTTGATTTACAAGTCAGCGTTAATTTTGTGAAAATAAAATCGAAAATTGTTAAATCCCAAATGAAAGATCCAGTATATTACTGACCTTCACTTAGAATTATAGAAACATTCTATCTTTTTGATAAAATATTCCCTATCCTATATCTTAATTAATTTGGCATAGTTGTAATACATACAATACATGATTTTGTTGGTAAGACAAGAAAATAATGAAGTTTATGAAATTCTAACCGAGAGTTATGTAATACAGATATTTATATAATTTTGGAATGCATAATGCAAAAATTTCTCATGAAATAAACTACTTCAGTTACGTAGCGGCACCTATACGTCCAACTCAGAACTAAAGATTTTACTGCAGTATAAAAATGAGCTGCTAAAATAGCATTTTTTCTTACTATTTATTTAGCAATCAAAATATATCATTTGAACTAGTAAAAAAAAAACACTGGTAAAAAATAATTTAATGTTCCATGATATGTCTGTTTAATGTTTATTAAAAATAGTTTCTTCTCTTTTATAGATTTGTATTTAAGGATCTGAAAATGAAAAGTTGGTAAAAATATCTTTAACCATTGAGTTTTTACCGAATTTCAATTTCAGGCAGTCTAACGCATCGTTTTAAGTAGTGCTTTGTATCAAACCTAAAATTTACCACCTTTCGGTTTAAAAATATTTTATATTGCTCTACTAAAAATTAAGAGATCATATCCTCATTTGTTATAATCATTAGGTGTGTGTATCTACTCACTGTACGAAAGTTCTTAATTTCATAAAAATTCTTCTTTATATTTTATAAGAGTATTTTTTGAAAACAGCATTTTAAGCCAACTTGAAATTTGTATTATTCATCTTTGTCCATTTTTAAAATTAATGAAACTGAATAATGAACAAAATAAGATTTACTTGGCCAAAAAATTATGTTTTCCTCCACCTAAAAGTGAATTTTTTTTATAATTTCCAGTATTATTATTTTTTACATTTTTAGTTTACAATACAGGGGTTAAATAAATAAACGAAACCCAATTTTTTAAATTATATAATTTATTATTTATATAGGTGTTACATTATATTTACTGAGTATGCAACAAATAAATAACTATATTTCCACAATACCTTTGGTCCCTATATGCATCTAATTCATATATTTTGTATAACATTTTATATGTAGATACTTCAAATTAGTTACAGAGTTTATAAATCCTTAGAACAATTTTAGTAAAAAATATTTATTCCAATAATTATATACACATAAACAGATACAAATTGATAAATAATATAGGTAGGTATAGGCATTTTCATAAAATTTAAGGAAAACAAATTTAGTTAGGATTACCATAAAATACGAGTGTGGCGCGCTAATTGATATTGAGCTTTAAATAATAAAATAATGACTATTACAGAACACTATGTACAAAATATTTTAGTTCCCACTAGTAATTACTAACAACTTTCTAGGCCTTTGCAGTCTTTAGACCTTTTTTCCCTCCGAAATTCCTTATAGCCGACAACAGTTGCTCTCGTGGATCCACCACTGGTTCAATGTGTCGTGGAACTCTTCTATTAACAATTTTTGGCATTTGTGGTGGGGGTGGTGGAGGTGCTATTGCCTCAATCACTTGCGGTGGTAAAGAATTATAGTTGTTTCGCTCATTATTGCTTGTCTCAATGTCGTTTTTGTCGCCATTACCAATTTTATTCGAATCGGTTCGCCGCAAATTCGACTGCGAAAAAGGCACATCTTTGTTAATCGAATAAATAAAATCCTTTGATGCTTTGGGCTTTGACGGTAATGTACTGTAACTGTTTGGTTTATTCCACAATACTTTGTTATTGTTGTTAGTTACTCCTTCGTTGTTTGGCTTAAAACCTCTAACTACCGGTGCAGCCTTATAACTATTTACTCGCCCAACTGTTTTTGCTTCGGAATTGTTCACAGTGTTCGTTAGGGTTTCTATGCTTTTGTACATATGTGGAAAATTATCCATGTCTGCTTCATGTAGTGAGTTACGGTGTAACGTGCTTGATCGGAAATTATTGGGTGTTTGGTAAATTTGTGTAATCGATGTGTTATTGCCTTGGAAATCCTTGTATGGCTTCTTTAATTCTACCGATCTCACTACTGGAACTCGTGAAATATCAAAACTGGAATCCAATGCGATTGAATGCGGTCGTTGTTTCGGTTGCGAGCTGTTAATGTCACTAAAAGGCTTCCGGTACCCCGTAGCTGTTGTGTGGTTGATGAACCGCTGATTATCCATGATTTTCGGAGTAGGATTGCTCACATTACCAATTTTTATTACTACATTTCCAGTATGTTGAGTAGAAATTGGTTCGGTTCCGTTTATTTTCACCGAAACATTTTTTGACTCCAGTGGCTGCTCAACATAATTTCCATTTACCTTCACATTGTTGGAATAACTTGGTACACTACTACTGATTTTTGTACTTGACGTATTGTTGTTCTTCACCTCCACCCTGTTGTTCCTAGTAGTAAAGTTATCTGTAGTTGTTACGATTAGTTTCGATGATAATTTGTAATCTGCATCTTCCTTCACGCTGACAGGTACTTTGGGGCGTTCCGACCATGTACTCATGTTAATCGAAGGGGGGCCGCTGTATTGGTACAATTTTGGAGTAACTGTTTGTTTGTAAGTATCGACAGGTTTCGCAATATGTTCTACTGGTTTTGGTTCAGGCTTGTGGATGTTTTCCATGGAAGAAGTAGGCGTGTTGAGTTTATTTTGAATTAGTTTCATAACCTGTGGAAAAAATCGAAGTTAGAATAAATTAGATTCGAGTCTTAGTAGTTCACCCAAAACCAACACGAAGAGGGTTAATTTTGTGTAAAAAAAAAACTCAAAGTACAAAAGAGGGAAAATGAGTGTTCCGCAATCGAGTGAATTAGATGTTGCAGAATAATTTTACTTACAATATTACGCGTTTATAAAAGAAATTCATAACATAAAAAAATTTAGTTCTTGAAAATCTTTTTAGGTTTCTTGTATTTAAAATCTGTTAAATTAGACAGCAGATTTTACGCATATTCCGTAATAATTATTAAATTTGACAAAATGATGCATTTATATTAAATAAAATTAAATAAATTATTAGCAAAATGTGTTACAACAATGAAGTATCATTTAAATGATTGAAATGCCGTACAAATAAGTAATAAAATATAATGGAAAAAATATGACGCTAATAATATTAAAATTTACTGATAAATAATTTTCTTTAATCCAAAAACTGCTTCTTCTATGATATACAAATCATACATTAATTAGTATTAAGTACCTAGATAGTTAGAGGAAATTAAGTTTTGGAATAGTTTTTTTTTAGTCATTTTTGATCAGTTTAATTGATAGTGTAGCTCTTTTTCTTGTTGTAGATGTAGAGGACACTAAAGTACTAACCTAACTTTGGAAACTGATTTTAATACATAACTTCTTCGACGTTAAGTTTTTAGGGAATATATACTAATAGAAATTCGGTTTTTACAAAAAAGTGTTTACAGAAAACTCTCTACTTTGAAAAAATTCAAAATACCAGGGAACTAGAGATTTTTGTTCATTATAACAGAATGTTATTTTAAGAATCTTAATGAAAAGTTTATGTTAAAGGAATTTGACACAAATTTAGAGGATTTATGGATAGAACTTTTTTGATATTGACTTAAATTTTAGTAGAGGTAGCACAAAGGAAATAGCTGCCTATACTAAAGGAGCAAATCATTAACGATTTCGAAGTAATTTTTGAGTTTTTCGTTTCAATTAGTAGCTCAATTTAAAACATTTATTATATTATAGTAAACAACTTACACTTACAAAATTAGTTCATTATAGGCGAGTTTCCATTATAATTAAGTCAATTATAAGCGTAAAAGTAATTTTATATATATTATAACTACTATTTTAGAAAAACAGATACCGTTTTTATGAAAAATAATTTTTATAAAAAAGATACATATTTAAATCGTTGTTTTAGAAAATTTCACTAGTTTACAAAATCGAAAAATTTTTATGCGCACCATATCTCACTCTGATTTTCCCATGTATTTTAGCCCACTAAACACGAAAATTACACTTAAAATTTTTTTATGGAACCGTTTTCGAGATATGAATTTTCGAATTTTTTTTTTCAATTTTCGACGTTTTTGAGTATATATCGAGATCTAATTGGCCGATTTGGCCAAACAAGCACTCAAATTAAAAGTAGCTGAGCCTTCTCCAACTTTCTTTTACATAGTTTGGAGAGCGGCCCAGTAGTTCAGAGACTAGCGATTTTAATAAGTTGAAAAAGTCGAGTTTTTTGGTAAAAATCGATGTCGAAAATTCACAAATCGTTCTGGGAAAAATAGAAATTGCAAAGATAAGTTAAGTTCAAATTTTTTTACGTGAAGCTGACACTTTTACGAAAAAAACAAGCTGCTATTGATGAAAATCCATGGACAAATGGCGAAGTTATGTATTTTTCAAAGGAAGACTGAGATTCAGCTTTTTGACGATTTTCACGGTTTTTCTTCGTTTTATTGAATCAGTTGAAATTCAACATATTGATAGTTATCTACCATTTTGTTATAATAGGTGAAATTCGGTAACATTCCAAAGTAATTCAGATAACTTTGTTGCAGCGCATCAGTAAATTTGCGTACATTTTTTTGGCCATAAATTCACCTCACACATTGCAGAAATATTTTGGGTTGTTTACACACTCGAACTCTCGACTTCTTTTAGAACTCATTTCACAAATTTTTTTATTAACTAAATAAAACGATGATAAAAATACCGGGTTATAATGACTCGATACAATAATATCTCCTTGTTTATATCCTATGTTCAACAAATTAGGTTATACAGGGGCGAGATGCCACAGTACCAACATGAGAAACAAAATAATTGACGATCATGGAGTTATGATGCAAAATTTCAAATTTTACATCATAACTTCCCAATTGTCAATTATTTTCTAACCCGGTATTTTTATCATCAAAGTTATCAGAATTACTTTGGAATGTTACCGAATCTCACTTATTATAACAAAATAGTAACTATCAATATGTTGAATTTCAGATTCACTAAAAGGAAGAAAAAGAAAAAAGTGAAAATCGTCAAAAAGTTGAATTTTGGTCTTCCATTGAAAAATATATAACTTCGCCATTTGTCCATGGATTTTCATCAATAGAAGCTTGTTTCTTTAGTAAAAGTGTTAGCTTTACGCAAAAATATTTGAACTAAACTTATCTTTGCGATTTCTATTTTTCCCAGGACGATATGTGAATTTTCGACTTCGATTTTTGCCAAAAAACGCGACTTTTTCAACTTATTAAAATCGCTAGCATCTGAAGTAGTGGGCCGATCACAAAACTATGTAATGAAAGTTGTAAAATGCTCAGTTACCTTTAATTTGAGTGCTTGTTTGGCCAAATCGGCCAATTAGATCTCGATATATACTCAAAATCGTCGAAAAAACTACAAAAATTGAAAAAAAAATTTCAAAAATTCACATCTCGAAAACGCTTCCATAAAAAAAATGTAAGTGTGATTTTCGTGTTCAGAGGGCCAAAATACATGGGAAAGTCAGAGTGAGATATGGTGGGCCAAATGGTTGTAAACTAGTGTTTCAAAGTATGCATATTATGCAAAATATTCATAAAAAAACACATTTTAAGATAACATTTAGACTGTGACGAAGTTATTCCTTTTTCATTACCTAATAAGTCAGTCTTATTTTAGATAACAATGAGTTTTAAGTTTTTATGAATAATAATAATTTACTACAATTCAAGATTTTAGTAATTTTTTGATAAAACTAAATTTAAATTTTTATTATATCTTTTAAAACTTTCCAATAACATTTGCAATTCTACTGTTTTATGTAAACAATTTTGAGCATAATCTGACTAGACGTTTTTGATTTACGAACAAAATAAGCTGAATCCTTAAGAATAAATTTTGTTTTAAGATGAGTTCCAACTCTTATTTTCTTTTCCGGCTTTTTGATCATAAAACCGATTCAATATATCAAAATTTTTATACATATTTATAATAAAACAAATGTGTTTCTATACATTTTCTTCAAAAACAACTTATTTACAAATTCAACCGTGAGAAATATACAGTGACTTACCCCTAAGCTTTGCAATCCAGAAACATCAAAAAGACTGCTGCTCTTCGTCAAACTATCCTCACTATCCTTCTGCAAATTACTTTCAATACCGTATTTATTCAACGTTAAATGTGACTTGGATCTGGAAACAGGCTTAGTGGGCGACCAGTGTTTATCAGTGGAAAAGGATTCAGATCGAGACACGCCGGAATTCGTAACGTAACTCTTCGGAATACTCGGCGGTTTATAAAAGCTATATCCCTGCGTTTGCTTTTTATCATCATCGGACTGGTTCCCTAAACTGTTTTTTCGGTATGCAATATTCTCCATTGATGTTCCAATGTAGGTTTTGCTCAAAGTTGTACTACTGTGATGTGTTTCAACGAAGGATTTAAAACCTCTAGACGAATCCGTGTTGCTTCTAATTGTGTCGTCTTCGAATACTTTAATTTTCTGCTTTGGATTGTCGTATGTAGTGATTTTGAAATTAGGCAAAGTACTTGTTTTGTTACTAACAGTACTATGCGACTTTCGTAGAGTAACAGGCTGTTCTTCTCTTTGCAAACTATTCCGCCTCACCTCGTTATAAGTAGCTTCGAATTTTGTTAGAGAACTAGTAAACGTTTCTGGTTTGTTATCTTTCGATTCTAGATCAGTCATTTTAAGACTAGTAGCCAGTTCTCGGTTGTAAACCAGTGATTTGCGCTTTTCTAGATGTTCTAAGGAAAGCTTATTAAATACAGCTTTGTCTTCTTCGCTTACAACGCTTGGTAAATCACTAACTGACTGGTGGTCTTCAATCGCTTTCAGTTTTTCAAACAGCTCTGGCGATGTTACAACTGAGTCTTTAAAATCGGTTATAGTTTGTGTATCAGTGAAAATCGCTGGGCTGGAATCTCTAAATGCCTTTGGTGGCGAAGGTAGTTGATATTGCCAGTCTAGCTCGTTCAAGTCTAAATCTTTTTGAGCTGTTTGAGCTTTGGCGGCGTCGATAGTGTCTTCAGACTTTATTTTTGGAGCTGACTCGTTTAAATCACTATTGACTATTGGTTCTTCTGTATGATTAACAACTTTTTCTACAATATTGGATTTAATAGGTGGTTCCACACAAACAGGCTCTTTATTTTCATTCAGGTTACTTTTAATATCCTGATGTGAGTTCTGTGTTATACCTGACGTAATCGATTCTGAAAAGCAAAAAAATGTTCTTGTAACTGATCCAACAAACGGTTTTCTTGTATTTTATAAATAATACAAACTAAAAAAGTGTTAGGAATAGTAATAATAATTATTATAATAAAGTATCACATGCCTGTATCAGAGGAATCACCAAGCACCCATTTGTTACAAACACCAGAACCCACAGATATCCCATCCAACTCTTCTACATTATTCCACTTCTTCATATTACTACTGACGAAACCAGGCAAACTATCCATACTTCTCAAACTACCACCGTGGGACTGTTTCCTTCTATCATAATCGTGAATCCCATACAACTGGTTAAACACCTCGCTTTTAACTTTACCAGTTTTCCTTGATTCAGATCCAGTAAACAAATTCTCATCCAAATCCTCAATTTCATCCACAAAATCAAAAGTATCTAGAGCGGATGCAACGGAATTTGGTGTGGACAAGGCTTCTCTATCGCTGCCTGAACTTGACTTCTTACTGCGGATACTAACACGGTCCGCATCAAAATTGGGATCTATTAAGGAACTGCCAATTTGAAAGCACTGTTTTTTGGACATTGTATCGTATTTCTTTGTTTCTTGCGCTATTTCTGGTTTACTAGGAACTTTAGGGATTAATGCGATGACCTCAGGTGGTTTCGAGGGCTCTGGTTCTTTACCTAGGAATTCTATTGAGTTGAATATGCTCATTTGAGTATTTTTTTGAAGATCGGATATGTTTAAGTTTTGAGGTTTGGGGGTTGTAACATCGTTTGTGGATTGATTGTGCCCGACAGTTTCCACTCTTTCAACTGATATAATTTCCTTAGCAACTTCAACAGTTGCTGTCTCTACTATTTGTTCAATTTCAGATTCTTTACTTTGTGTAAAACCAGGATCACAACTGGATTTCTCTAATAAATCACTATTTTCAGGTTTGGTAGATTCATCCACTCGTTCCAGTCTCTCGCTATCACTAAAGGTTTCAGAAATCCTACTGGTAACATCATCAGACTTCCTGCTATCGCTCAAAGATATCCTATCATCTTCTATCCTAGTTGGTTGTTCCAGCCATTCAATATTTTCAGTATCCCTTAAACCTTCTGATGTCTCGCTGCTATTAGTTTCCTGTGATAGTTTTCGATGAGTTTCTTCGGTGAAACGCTTATGAATACTGCGTGGTCTTGGAACAGGCGGTGCTAAAGCTCGATTACGACGAGGTGCAGGTTTAGGGTTAGTATTAAGAGTACATTCTATATTTTCTTGATTTTCATTAGGTGATTCTAGCATGCAAAATACAAAGCGCTTTAGTTATATTATAGATGATAAAAGCTACCATACTACCAAATTATAATCATAACCAACACCAGTGTGTGGGAAAAAAGGAACAAATGGTATTGTAATGTTTAACGAGATTAAAGTAGATTCTATAATCTAATTTATTTATATAGGTACCTAATTATAATTTATAAAGACCTCATTATAACAAATTATCTGGTTTAAGTTAGGTTAGATATATAAACTACGTTGATTGCTCATTAATTTTTTTGTCTTTGGAAAACATTGAAGAAAATTACAAAATAGCAAATTTAGATAATGCTAGTTTTTTAGAGTTTATATTAATTTGAAAGACTTTGAAAGAAAAGAAACACAAATGTCTCATTAAGCACAAAAATAACAAAATTACAAGTTAATCCTATAATATCATAATTATTTATTATTATTTTTTTGTATTATATTGTAGGTAGTATAAAAGTTAAATCGAAGGTTAACAGGGAATTCACCAACGAAAAGTTCAAATAAAATGAAGTACCTGCATTATTTTCGAAGAGGCGAAAGCCACAATTGTACTTATGTGTTTAAAAAATCATTGTGAATAATTATGTGGCAAAAATTTTTTTAGATTTCTTTTCTACCTTGAAATAATTTCTATTCACAAATTAACTGTAGAAAAAGAATAGATTATGTACAAAAACTTAATTTATGTAACCCTAATTTAACTTAACTTTTAATTTTAATATTCTTATAACAAAATGTAGGTAATAACTTTCCTGATAATTTGAAAAATTCGGATTTTTTAAGATTTTTTTAGAGAAAGGTGAGTATCAAATATACAGGGTTGTCCAGGTTAAACGTCATTAATTTTGGGAGGTGATAGAGCATCAAGAAAAAAGTATACTTTTATTAAAACTCTTTGCTCAAAAATGTTTTATAAGAAACATACAGGGTGTCAAAGTTTAACATAAAAACTCGTTTTCTTAACATAACTTCTAAACCATTCGATCGATTTCCACTAAATTTCGCACACAGAGTAATAATATAGTACATTTCTAGATAATGATGGTGTTCATTTATAAAAAAATTATTCTCCAGTAGCGTAGATAGTGGGGAACCGTTCCACTTTTCCCCTCCAATCCTCGACGCCACTGGATATATTGCGAAGAAAATTCAATTTTTGGATTCTCTGTATAATTTATAGAAAATAGTTACTTTTGAAAAATTTTAATTTAAGGTTTCGTTTTTAAGATATTTGAGTTTGACGGCTTGGAAACACAACCTCAAATGCTGCTCTGAATTAAAAAAAAAATCGAGTAAGTTCTCAAAATAGGTTTCGATACATTTTCGAGCTCTTTTAGCGACGGAATTAATCTTTGCCAAGACTTGATGGCGATTTTCCGGATTTTCCAGGCCTAACCGAAATTTTCTTTAATTCAGCACAGCATTTGATGTTGTGTTTCCAAACCTTCAAACTCAAATATCTTAAAAACGAAGCCTTAAATTACCTAGACATGTACATTACTCTCTGTGCGCAATTTAATGAAAATCGTCGAGTGGTTTAAGAAAATGCGTTTTTATTTTAAACTTTGACATCCTGTATCTTTGTTATAAAACATTTTTGAGCAGTTTTTTAATAAAAGTCTACTTATTTATTGATGCTCTATCACCTCCCAAAATTAATGACGTTTAACCTGGACCACCCTGTATAGATAAGCAGATGGCAACTGGCTCAATGAATGCGTGAGAGTAACGTTGGCTTTAACCAATATAAAAACAAAACACTACAATTTAACAGTTGTTACATAAATTTAGTCATAATTTAGTGGACCAAAATAATAATTCTTTGACTTTATTTTATCAAATTTACTATTTATTTTAAACATTAGATTAAGAAATCAAAAGGAAGTATAATTCTATCTAAAAAGTTCAATTTTTACTAGGTATCTATTTAAGTTAATAAACACATTAATTTTATCATTTCCATTGAAATTATACATTTAAAACATATTATGTATATCATATTTAGATTAAATAGAAAGAATTATGTATGAAGGGTGAGTCACTTTTTTATAGCAGAATTTTCAAAGTTGATAGAAGAAAATGAATTTTTCAATACATCTCAGAACGATTTAAGATCTGAATTTGGTGAATTAATAACTCTAGTAAACGGATCTAAGGTGAGGATATTATAATAAAAGAATTATGTTCAGTGACGTACTTCGGAGTAAACCAGATTCTTTTAGCATATATTTATCACGAAATTAATATTTTGTAAAAAATATTGGAACATCAGTCTAATACAGCATATTCTAGATTCTAGAACGATGAATAAGCCAAAATTGTCCTTAACAGTCATCCAAAAATGATTTCTTACTGAGATACCAGATGTTGAAATTACATATTTATTTATCTAGTTCTTAGAAAGGACATTTTTTGTGTATATTAACTATTCACAGGACAATTTAGGGTAATTTTATGATACTAGAATCGGCTGTATTAAACAGATTAACGCAAATTATATACAATTATAATTTTTACATACTTTGAGAACGATTTTCATCATTTTAGTTGTTGAAATTATAGGATATATCCTCTGAAAATCGCTATTTGTATAAATAGGGAGGAAAGCCATGTATTCTCTCCCGCGGATGAAGTTTCTCATCCAAGGGAGAGAAGAAAGCTTTACTCTAGTGTTATACCTACATATAATTTTTTCTACTAGTCACTTTTAAAATCATTTCTAGGATTTATTATTTTGGATGTCGTTCTAAATTTCTATTATCAAAATACCTACAGGAAATTGGGTGTCGTTTCCATTGTAGCGTTTTGTTTCTTATAAACAATTTGTTTATTCACACAATTTGAGTCACCGGTTTTCATCAAAGAAAATTAAAATTTCCTCCCTAGGGAGGACATTGCCTACTTTGAACCCTAATTTGAGGGAGCAAAAGCTTACTTTCTAAATAAGGAGTAGAAAGAAGTATTTTACCAACTTTGATAGTCCTGCTTCAAAAAAACTGACTAACTCTGCATATTTTTTAAAGATAAGAAAAAAACTGAATTTAATAGCTTAATAATTATGCTATTTTTATTCCCATATCTATTCAAAAGTTATCAAATAAACTCGGAGGCCTTATTTACCATAATTTTGTCCAATTTGGATATAAACTGTTTCCAATTTTCATTATTTCTCTCAATGGCTTTTGACTCGATTTTACTCCGAACAGGGCTAACATTATTCAGGTACTTTTGCACAATATTTGCTTTTCCTTTACTTGGTAACTTCCTAGAAGACGCTATCCTTCTTTTTGAACCAACTTTATTAAAATGGCTATTAGTGTTTTCAAGCACTGTAGCAGTTTGTTCAATAATTATTTCTGGTTTGGATAAATTTATTTCAAATTTCACGGGGGATTTTTCAGAAAAAGAGTTTTCTATGTAGTTATTGTCAGATTCTTGAACGTTTGGCACTTTTAAACTACCAACTTCTGAGGAAATCTGCATTTCTTCCGCGTTAACTTGACATTCATTTGAGGAAGGAATTTTGGATGATTCTAAACTATAAACTAGTGTATTTGAGTCGTCGGAATCGCTCGATGAAACTTCCTCAGAACACTCCAAACTGTTACTAGTACACGTGTTGTTTTGTTCACTTGAACTATAGCATAATTTACTTGAATTATCATCGGTTATTATCTGCCTACAATCGTCACGATTATCCAAATCGGTATCCTCACTACGCTTCGTTAAACTCAAATCTTCTAAATCGCCACTACTTAAATTCCTAACTTTACTAAACGACAACCTGTCCTCGTTTGCCTTACAATAAATCTGACCCAAAGTTTGCGTTTTAACAATTCTTTGTTTACTAACAACATTATTATTAAATGGTCTAAACTTATACAAGTATTCAAATATCTTTCCGTTAAACAAATCATTTGTTCCTTTTTTCGACTTATTCATGGTATATTTCTTGATACACTTGGAAGAACGTAGTGGTAAAGTAAAATGCCTACCTTGTATCTCTGGTTGTGGAGCAGGGGGTTGACTAGCAACTATGGGACTAGGTGCAGCTAAACTAGCTACAGAGTTGGAGGATTTTAAAGCTGGTGGGGGTGGTGGGGCAGCTTTCTTTTTACGACCTGCAATGCAATAAACAAAACATTAGTACTGAAAGAAAGTTGAAGTATATTAAGATTGTTTAAATTTGTGCATGTACATAATCGCATATGAATAAAACGTGTATCAATCTTTACCTTCATTATTATTATCAAATTATACCACTCCTAGAAGACTGCCCACGCTTAATAATGTTTATATCTCTTGTGTGAAGTTGTGTCACCAATTTAATTATTTTTATGATAAAACTACAAAAGTGAAAGTTAAAAATTTGCACAGTTTTTAAGTTTTCTGTTATTAACTAGTTTATTGCGACTTGATAAGTACGACTTATGTTAGAAAAAACAACGCTAAATTATTGATAATTTATAGCTTTATCACTTCACGAACAATCGGTTTGACAGTTTATAAGAAACTAATTTACTTTGTAAGATCTGGTCCACGTTTAGCAGCATTACATCCCACATTTCGACAACCTACATAAAATTCTTCAACATTTAATTAATAATTTATGCTGTAGTCACATGTTGTCGTCTTTTAAGGTAATTATTGTCATATAAATATACTTTTATATTGATTTTTATTGCAGGTGACATTCATGGTTTCTGCTTTGTAAGAGGGCGCTAAGAATTTTTATCCTTATCAAGACGGACAATGTATTTACCGATGTAAATGTATGCAATTTTATATTGAATTTATGATTATATGCTAAAGTTGGTGAAAAACTTTAGCAATATTAAAAAAACAATATAAATTATACAACTATATAAATATGTAGGTATTGTTTTCACAAATTTAATGTAGGTATCGAAATATGTAGAAAAATTGGTGAATTATTCCTCAAATTTCATTTAAAATCCACATAAATGCGAGCGAGTGGGAACACAAATTTAAATTATTGGGTGTTATTCAAAATATATTATTGGAACATGATTTATTTTTAATCAGATATATTAATTTCATTTAGATTTTACATATATTTGTTTTAAATTTAACACGTAGAATAAGCGATAATTAGTTTCAGCTAGTTAAATAATACGAAATGATTTATTGGTAAAATTATATAAATTATTCCTATTCTCAGTTTGTTATATTAATATTTGTTTAAACATAATGACGATAATTATGTTCTTCGCTAAAAGTATCAAACTATATCATTAGATTATTTGCGGTGTAGTGTTTTAAAAAGGTGGTATTCACCGTTAGTTATTTAAATTCGCTTTTTACTACTTCCATGGACTCCATTGCAAAATAGAATGGAGTTAAAAATTTATTTAAAAAATTGTATAAATTAACGCAATAATCTAAATCATATCTATTTATGCTTGTACTGTACGATCGGGTGTGAATTTTACTTCAATTTTCATATAATCGCACAAATATACAGGGTATCGGCAACCTCAGACTGTGATTGTCAAAATAAATTTTTGGAAACTAAAGGAAAAAACTTTAATTTAAAATATTGGTCAATATGAAGGAATATCTCAATTTTTCTCTATATTATAAGAATTTAATATACCTACTTACAAAAAACTGCCTTTCTAAAAGACGAATTCGGAAGTTCGAAGGCACATATACCGGGTGTGTCAAGACCAGTTGACCGTAGATGTAATTTTATATTTTTATTACTAAATATAATTTAGATCTAAAAATTGCTTTTTCGTGTTTCAGAGATAAAAGTAGTGAAGTTGTAAACCTAAAATTTAGGCAATTATATTTAGAATTTTTCGTAGATGTTTTTGTAAGTTTTTATTAATTTTTTTTGTAGAAACCTCTGCTTGATACAAGTCATAAGTACCTATGTTTATCGTTTTCTGAAGAGCAACTAAATTAAAAATTATATAAAGTAAAAGTTTTATTTTTAAAACGTAATTAGGAAACTAAATAAGTAAGCATAATACACAGTTCTAATTAAAAATTTAACGAACTTTTTCCTAGGTCTACTATAAAATAAAAGGTCTAATGACGCCACTGGCAAATAGGAGTAGGTACTATTTATAATTAATAAAGAATGAGATATTACAAATAGAACGTCAACTTTTAACAATAATCGTCTTACAACAATTTCCACTTTTCTATAAAATAAAAGGTCTAATGACGCCACTGGCAAGTAGGAGTAGGTACTATTTATAATTAATAAAGAATGAGAAATTACAAATAGAACGTAAACTTTTAACAATAATCGTCTTACAACAATTTCAACTTTTCTAAATAAACTGCGCATATTGTCGTTAAATTTAGGAATAAATGGAATAATATTTTTCTGGCTTTAGTAAAACGTTGTGATTTTTCTTTTTTTTTCATATATGAATTAGTGCAGATCAACGACGATATAATAATTATGTTTCATGTATGACAGTGGTTGTGGTTTTTCAATTTTGTTTATAATTCAGACTTTAATAATATTCGAATATTAGTCTCGAGCAACAGTTTTATCAATTTCTTAATTTAGAATCAAACTATACCTAATTTAGCTCTCTTTCAATTTTAACAATAATAACTAATTGTAAGTGCGACTACTCAAAATATATCTCACCTCTACTATTTTCACTAATTGTACGCCACAGTAGGCAACTTAACTATCGAGACACTAATGATTCCCTCGTGCATATACCTACTTTAACTATAAATGTACAAACACATTTGTAATAATTATGGTTAACATTTTCTTTTATCTATAAAAATAAAATATAATAATGTACCATAATTATTTTTCAATACGACATACAGTGGTTAAAAATATAGTTATTGAAAATACGTGATGAACATGAATTTCATTTTATATTAGGTAGTAAGTAGCTAAATGCAGGGGAGTGAAGAAAATTAACAACATCTAGGAAACTGTAGGTCAACTCATTATTTACACTCACGAGTGGGGGTTTTGAGACTCCAAAGTGCATTTCTTCACCATAGAGTGCGTTTTATTACCCTCATATAATCTTAATAAAAATATCATAAAAAAACATACTTTTATATTTAATATTATTATATTTTATATATTAAGGACTAATTTTGCACTTTAAATGACGAGGTCACAGTAAATTTTATATACGTTAAGTTAAGTGAAATTGTCACAATTAATTTTTGGAAAAATATCATAAAAAATATACTTTTATATGTAATATTATTATATTTTATATATTAAGGACAATTATTTTATACTTTTACACAATTCGTACAGTTATTAAATCTTTATCTTTCTATTTTAATAAATTATTTATAAAAAGTGAAATTATAAAAAAAATCAATTTACTAAAATTTTTGTAACTTTTTTTAATGAAATTTAAGAATGCAAAATGGTCTGCTGGGAATTTTTATGGATTTATTTAAGTACCAATTTCTATATTATTTTACATACCTACAAATGAAATTCTGATAAATAAAATAACCTAACCTTATGTTATGAAACTAAATTTTAATGAGAGTCAGTACTGCGCATCTTCAGTTTTACCAAAAAAATGTAGATACTGAATTAAACACGTAACTTAAAAAATATTGCCAAGCTTGTATTATTGTAAATTATGTACCTCATGTGAAGAAAAATATAGGTAGGTAATTATGTAAAACCAAAATAGGGCAAGCTGCAGGCAAGTTATTAGGGGTCAACCTATTTCAATAAATTACCTCTCTACCTTTGGAAATTAATAATTTACACATACCTACTAAAATTACAAAAAATAATTTCCGAAAGAACAATGGTTCTATTTATTGCAATTTAATTTTTTTTTAATTTTTATTTATAATTCATTAGCTATAATTTTTAAATTATTTTTTCGTTGACGCTCTAGGTAGGTATGTGAAAAAGCAAAAAACTGTTGTCATATTTGAAATTAAAAACAGGTAAAGCAGGGGAAAAGATACTGCATAAAAGCAATTTTAAATTGAAAAGATGCAATTTCTTCTTAAATGTTTCATATAGTAACTAATAGTCCCCACACTAAACTTTTATTTAAATATCTACGAGTCCTAACAACTAAATGTTCGGACAAAAGTAAATTTGATTGTCTTTTTTCCATACGCGCAAAAGTTATCTAAATTAACTTCCATAATATTGATGGTTTTTTCAGTTATAATGCCAACATTTGGTTATATAAAAACGTAAATTTCGTAAAAATCCGCTCGGCGGTTCCAAAATTGAATCACTTTAACCCAGCAGGATGGGAAAATTGTAGAAACAAAGAATTATTATTTTCAAACCGTTGGATCTAGTAGCCGGATTTTGATAAAATTTACTTTATTGCAAAGCTGGATGTTGGTTTTCTTTACAAAAAAGTTATACAAGTTTTTATTTGGTGATTTTAGGCATTTATCGGAGCTTCAAAGTTGCACCTTTAAAAATGATAAAATTTTCTAGTAACTGTTTTAAAAAATCACAGTTTTGAAACCGCTGGTTGGATTTGTGTCAAAAAACCTATAAACCAAAACTCAATAATCATACCGTATAGAAAAAAATCCTGAAATGTTAATATGAATTTTTTTGCATTTTTTTCGAGTTCCACAGTACACTTTTCATAAAACATGTTTTTTGAGGGTGCCACCTACATTTAAATAATCACAGTTTTGGAACCGCTGGTTGGATTTTGGTAAAATTTACTTTATTGCAAAGCTGGATGTTGGTTTTATGTACGAAAAAATCCCCAAGTCTTTATTTGGTGATTTTAGGCAATTTTCGTAGCTTTAAAATTGTACTTGAAAAATGTGACGTAATTTTCTAACGACTGTTTTTAAAAAATCACAGTTTTGAATCTCGGTGAAAACGACATAAAGGTGCTTTCATGGACCTCATCCGGTCCGGACTTGAATTGAAACTCTTTCGCATAAAATTAAACGTATTCTACGCAATAATCCACCAAGAACCATTGAGGACTTAAAGACCAAAATAGAAGAAATTTGGGACAGTTTCACGCCAGAATTGTACCAAAATTTGATAATTACAACGCCTGCTAGAATACAGGCCGCTGTTAAAGCAAAAGGAGACATAACCTCTTATTAATGGTCCTAAATTAAAAATTATCCCAACATTTAGTTGCAAATTCATTTTGTAAAATTTGCTAATTAATAAGCTTAAAATATTGTTAAATAAAATAAATAATTTTCTTTCATGCATAATATTGTTATTAAGGCTTTATCTTATTGTATTGTTAGGTGTTTACTAATTATTTTCGTAAAATTTCTAGTTATCCTTTCATACTTCAAAAATTTACTTTTGTCCGAACATTTAGTTGTTAGGGCTCGTATATTGCACTATTTTTCTAGGCCTCAGTCATAATTTAAAAACAATATTGCAAAATTAGGGTATATTTCACTGGTAAGATAAATAGCACTTCCTACATAAATAGAAATCAATTAACAAAAAACTACTTTAATTTTAAATAGTTACACACAATATTGCAAAATTTATTTTTATTAATAAGAATAATGTGCACAGGTTCAAGTTTGGCAATAAATTTTAAGTTATTTTGATATACTTTCTACCTCAAATTCTACGTATGATATATGATTTACTACATAAACTCTGGCAAGATATTTTATTTTGTGAATAATATGTGCAAGTCTCGACAATATTACAATAATTTTCTTAGAAGGAAACATTGTTTATTATATTCTCAAAACTAAAAACTACGTTTTTCGCAAATGTGAAATGATAATTCAACTATACCCACAAACAGGAATTTATAAATATTAAATATCCACATTAATTTATTATTATTGAAATTCATGTACCTATACAAACATAAATTCCTGTAAAACCACAGACAGTTCTGACCGCAAAGCATAGATGGCACGAAGCTTAACAAATCCAACATTCTCAAACTTACCGGTGAAAGCTAAACTAGACGTTGACTTAGACTGTGGAGCCATCTGCGTTAAATTCGTCGTACTCCTACTGAGTTTCCCCAATTTATTATCCACTTCCCCATTAATATAAGCGGATTTCGGCCTTCTAGGCAGCGAGGTATTACAGTTATCACTCAAAATAGACGCCTCATGGTACCCCGAACTGTCGCTGCTATTCCTCGAATGACAAATTGTCAAACCATTACTGTCCACGATTTTCCTCTGCAGCTCCTCGTTGGACTGTTCCGTAACTGAAATATTGCTTGGGGGTTTGTCATTGTCGCTGCAGGATTTCCGCGCCTCATGGTCAGGGGCAGACGACGTTTGTGGGGGTTTTGGTGCAGGTCGTCGTTTTCTTTGGGGTGGTTTCGGCCTATCCTGAGTAGGTTCCAATTTGGGCGGTGGTACAATTATTGCTGGTTGAACTGCTGGTGGGGTGACTGAGCGGGAATCGTCGCTGTGTGTTGGGGAAATTGACCGATTCTCGCTGGAGAGCGACCCCGAACCCATGCTCTAAAAATATAAGGAGAATTGTCTGTATTTTGCGGTTTTTGAATCTCACATGACTTTGATTTAAGTAGTATTTTTATTGTTTAATGCAGATAAGATTACCTACTTAATTTAATAAATGCCTAATTAATTAATATAATAATGAAATTCTTACCGATTTACCCCTTCGGAAAATAAGATTGAACACTCCTCCACCAGTTTTGTTATGCATTTGCTTTCGTTCCTCCTCCTTACGAAGCGCCATAATATCACTCGTGGAGAATGCCTGATTTAAACTGATTGTACCTTTTGCTACTACGTATATTTCCGTTATCTGATAATCACTTAAGGTTAATTTAGGATCCAGTACCTCGTCTAGATTTCCTATAAACAAAAAACAATAATGATTATTTACAACAAAAGCAATTGAAATCTTATACTTAAGTAACTATCTTTCTATAACTAGGCAGATAAAAAATACTCACAAGGCGCCTATAGTTTATTTAAGTAGTTCGTTGCGTGTTGGTCTTTTAGAACAAATCGCGTAAAAAAACTTAAATGTGACCGTAAAACAAAGTTAGAAGAAAATATAATAATATATTTAAAGTAGGTACGCTCGATCAAGCTAAAAATTTTAATCGTACTTGTACGTTCAAGATTTAATTAGTGCAGCATAGTAGAATAAGTAATGACGCGGTGTTTTCTACATAAAATTCCTATCATAATTTATACATTGTGTAATTTAACGCCATATAAAAATATGAGCTCGAGACAATGGTAAGATAAATCATAGGTATGTTTAAAGCAATTAAACATTTTTATCGCAGTTTTATTTACCATTTACTTTAGGAAGAATTCGTTTGTAATATTATTTTTGATTTTTCTTATTATGAAACCTATAAATTCATTAGGTATGTTAAAATGTTCCTTACAAAAAATTAGTCATTTATGTTGATGTAAACACAAATTACTCTTCAAGAATTTTTTTCTAATAATATATCAAAAAATATAATGGTGAAGATTCATTAACGTCGCTCAATGAAAATATTTATATTAAATTGCTATAAAATTATTTATTTAACATGTGCTACAGATGAATTTATATCAATTGTTTGTTGGAAACTAAACTCTTAAATTTTTTTCTGCCATATCAATGCTTTTAAGAAAACGAGGTTAAATTTCTTTGCAAAATAATGATAGCGTAGGTAATGTAGTTTCTGTTTTTATATCTTATCTTATTGACAAAATACTTTTGTATTGTTCAATAAAAATGTTCATCCAGTTTTTATTATTCACGCGACAAAATGTAAACTATGACATTTTTTATAATTTTAATAAGACTCAGGCTAGATTGAGATTTAGCAATCAACATTCTTTGATTTATATTTTTTAAAATGTGAATGACTTTAAAAATATTAAAATTCTCCAGATACCTAGATAAATATCTGGAAATTTTTAATTTATAGAAAAATATACATAACAGGTTGTTTCAAATTCGCTATTCACTACAGGGATCTCAGAAACGGTAAGAGATACAGCTTTGGTTAAAAAAAAAATAATAAAAACCAATAGTCAAAAATTTGGTTTTTTCAAAAAATCTCCAAAACTACAATAGATATTTTCGATTTCTTAACGACTGATTATTGGTCACCTTATAACGCAACTTTGCCCCAATTTAACCGAAGCTGTATATCTTACCGTTTCTGAGATCCCTGTAGTGAGAAGCGAATTTTAAACAGCCAGTACATTAATGATTTTCATCCTAA
This sequence comes from Pediacus dermestoides, assembly GCA_963942485.1. NCBI lineage: Eukaryota > Metazoa > Arthropoda > Insecta > Coleoptera > Cucujidae > Pediacus > Pediacus dermestoides. The sequence goes on from OZ012625.1 coordinate 18,766,480, forward strand.
TGAAAAAAATATGTCGATACATCAAATAAACGACAGAAGTGGAGTTGACGACAATTTATTTAACATTAGAAAGAATAAACTGGATTTTTTGCATAATCATTTATAAATATAGGAGGGGTAAATGCACGGGAAAAATTTCTCTAGCCTTCCTTGTCACATTTCTGAAATTTTAGCTACTGATTGTGCATGCGTCCAGTTCAATTTGTATCGTTACAACTTCTTGTTGTGATTAAATTCATTTACTATTTGTTAGTCCAAAATGATCCTCTGGATCAGCATCTGAATAAAGAGAAATCTAATCATCCTGTTTGTTAAATTGATCTGAATTCCAAAAAATAATATGTACCTACATTAGCCATATCCTTATTTTTGAACCTAGTGTTGTGTCCTTTTTTAAATAACTAATTCTATTAATAGATTTTTTGTCTAGGCCAATGAAATATAGGAAAATGAATATATTTACAAAGATTCAAACGGATTCAAGTTAACGCGTGACTTATCTGAGTATCTGCCTTTAAAAAGGTTTCATGCAGACAAATATCAGTCACATTTAATTTTGTTTTTCTAATAATTACAAGATCCTATAGAAATTCATGTTTTTAGATTCTACACATAAAACATAAATTTCGAGTGACATACTAAATTAAACATAAAAATGAACATTTTTTAAAGTTCATTTTCTAACAATCACCATTAAATTAAATGTAATCATTGTGGCTAAAAATATTTACCTGCTTAGGTATTTGGTTTTTATTTGAAACATTCATTCAAATTTTTCTTGATAATTCACAAAAGTGTACAATAATTTTGAAATGTAAAAAACTAAAGTAATATTTTATATCAATATTATTATTAGTATGTAATTTTATCTATACTAATTTTATTGAAGTGCTGATATTCATTTATATTTTTCTAGAAATCTTGAGATTGAACCTTTGTTTTGATAAGTGTGTAAAATTTCGAAATCATAATACCATATTGGTAGAGGTAGGAATTTGATAATTTATAGTAATTATTAAAGTAACTCCATCGATCTATATCAAGAATTTAACGGATAAGAATATGACGTCAATGGATAAATTTTACAATAAGAATGAGTAGGTACCTATCTATTGTCGTGATATACATAACGCATGTAAAGATAGTACAAATATTTTATGATTAATCGAATAATGCGTGATACAGGTATTTACGATTTCATTTTTATAAAAGGTGATATCCACATATTTGTCAATGTCAATGAGGATTTAGATGTGCATGTAAACATAGAAGGTAACCGAACGATCCTAGGGGCAGATATATGCCTTTAAAAAAATTGTGGGAAAAGTGGATAAAATATTAAATTAGCTTGGAACAAAAAGTCTTCGGTTAAGGAAGTTCCCTTAATCTTTGCACCATACGAGGCAATTGTTTGTGTATTAAAAGGGCAAATTACCTAGTCTTGCATTACCTATATTACAAAACAGTTTTTTATATGTATAGATGCTTTTGTATTTAAATTTTTTTTGATAAAATTTATATAATTTTTAAAATAGTTCTTTTTTGAATATATGATACAAGTTGAATATTTTTATATCTCTGATTCTTAGAATAAAGTAAAAATGGAAAATTAACAGTATAGATAGGTACCTACGTAGATAATATAGAGGTTTTAAGTAAAATAGGACATACCTACTCAAACTAAGCTAATTTCATGTCATAGATGAGGTACCTATACTTAATTAATCCGAACAACTTTTTCCAATATACCTATTCAATTTCTTGTTATGCCGAATAATAAAGGCGTAACTTCCTCCCATGCGTCGTAATGTCATAAATACGAACCAACCCGTATTAATTTAATATTTTTAATTATTAAATTCACTATAAATGTTCAAAAACAGCAAATAGTTTGGTCATCCACCTTTGTCCTCGTCGTCTGGAATTTCTCATTTATGCGAGATAATCAACATCAACATATTTTCGATAAAGCATTTCAGAAGCAGTTATAAACTTTTAAAATTTTAAATGAGTTAAAAATATAATTATGTTTTTTATTCTAGCAATTTAATAGTAATGCACCATCAAAGTTCAAGTTATATTGTAATTAAAAGTCTAGTCAAACACTCATTCTTTCTGAACTTATTAAAAGCAAAGTTTATTGTTTCTAAAATATGAATTTATATGGTTTTTACTCATAAAGCTCTTATTAATCTATCACAAGTAGCTTTTTAGTTCATATTATCAGGGTATTTTCGCCAAATATCGTTACAAAATGCAGTAATTTACGAAATTATTAAATAGGTAAAAAATTCCTAGCTTTATACAACTTAGAATTTGTAATTATTGAAAAACTGTCCGAAGTAATAAAACCTAACTATCCTTTTTAAAAAAAGTTATTTTAACTGATAAATCTTGTTTGTCATCAAAATACAAAACAAATCTATGCATACAATTCCAGAAATGCTTCTACAAAATAGAATGTGATGAGTTTTGATTTGTCGTTGTAATCTTCTACGATACCTACTGCCACTACCGACTTAAAAAAAGCTTAAGCTCAATTTTATAATTTCATTTTCTGCTGTAGAAAAAAAAAGATAAGTAATAACGTTTTAAATTCAGTACAGGCCTTTTTATCTGGAACTACAGTAAGTTATGGATACTTAGGTATAAAAAGCAACTGGAAAATTTCTACATATGAAATTATAATAGACATTGCCATCAGTTGAATGTGATGATGTGAAATATCTTTAGAAAATAATAAAATCACCATAAAAACTTTTAGTTTGTGTACGAATTGTTTATACCAATTAGTAAATGGATTATGTAACAGCTATTATCTTGTTTTAAGAGTAACTAGCTCAAATAACAGAAGTCTAAACGCAAGTTTATCTCATTAAAAGAACTGTAACATTTCATTCATAAACCCGGTTTCGTAAGCTTAGAAATAATGATTTTTGTGAATGTGATACTTACGTAGATTTTTTGTGTGGTCGAATAGCAGCGTGATGAAAACAAAAATAAAGCAAATTAGGTGTTTGAATTAGCTGTATCAAATTGTGTTCATTTACTTTTTTATTATTTATTTTCATTAGTTATTACTTGTTATAAAAACGCAGTGTAAGGAAAAAAAACATTAAATTAATGGTCACAAATTAATATAACGGACAGAGAGAAAGCATACACATGCGGACCAAACTAAAGCAACCAACAAAAATCCACCAAACCGTTATCCAAATAACTTGAACCGTTCCACACTCACCTGGATGTTTAAATTCATATTTAATCGGATCTAAATTCTTCTCCTCACAAACTTTTTTCATGATATCCTCCAACAGCACATTCCGACTAACCCGCGTCACATACAACTGATTCCTGGGCAGGTGAACCTTCAGTCTAAATGTACTTTCAAATGGCTGGTGGCCCGGTGCAACATTTTTTGGTGCTGGTAAGGTTCTCGTTTTCGGTATCACTTTGATATGCTGAGTGTCTAATGCACCGATTGGGGTGTTGGGTTTATATGGTAGGACTCGATCGCTGTGTTCTGCACTGGGGGCCATGCCCAGAGCCTGCAAAGTGTGGTTGGATAGCTGGAGGTGGTGGTTGGTTGTAATTTGGACTAGAAGATCCATCATTGGTGTACTAGAGCCAAAGATACATTTATATTAGTGATGTGAATGGTGATATCAATTTATAAGTTGTTTATTTACTTATAAGTAAGACACGCGATGGAAATTATTTACCTTTAGGAAACACTAAGATAAGCAAACATGTAAACAATATATCTTACTTATAGTCAAAGAATGGTAAAGGTATTTATCATTTTACATTGGGACGTACTTAAAAATGTCCGATAAAAATCTTAGTATACGATATTTTCTATGTGAACAGAAAACCCACTTTCCTGTGCAGTCATACAGATAATTACACGTTTTAAACTTTCCAGGCGATAGAAGAACAAAACCACATAAATTTGTATATTATTATTATTATTGGAGATCTCTTATGTGTAACATAGAAAACAAGATAATTGTTTGCCAGTCAAAATAATTTTGTATAACGCAAGATTTTTTACCAGAAATTATCAGTTCATCTTAAAATATGCAATTCCAAAATCAAGTGTTTATTCCGCTTATTCAAATTCCACTTTATTTGAACGTTCACATGCATTAAGAGATAAAAGATAACATGCATTTTCTGTGCTATTTTGTAGTAGGTTATCTGGTTGCATAATCTAAAGTGACTTACGCAGTTGATGCTAATTTTGAAAAGAGAGGAAAGAGTGAAAATAAATGAGAGAGTTCGAAAATATCAACTAATTCTGGTGTAAAGAGTTAAGTAGATATGACTCAATTACTATATAGTTATACTATGGGCAAAATGCATCGGTTCTTAGGTACAATAATCCAGAAAAAAAGTAACTTTTATGAAATACAAAAGCATACAAATTCATATTTTGGTTTAAATTAAGTTGAAATGCAAAAAAAAACAAAAATTTTTGGTTACATTCGAACCACTCTTTCCTCTTCATAAACTTAAACCTGAGAAAAAAATACGCTCTCTACGTATGCAAAATTCTTGACAAAATCTGTTTATATCTCAGTAGAGTTTAAATTATCATTTACTGTTTTTTATTGATTAAGTAACGTAACATCCACACAAGAATTTATTATTTAAATAATACTAGTGGCCGGTTGCACCAACCTCAATTAACTTTCAAATATAATAACGTATCAAATATTTAGCAGCGGCATGTAATTGGCTATTGCTTAGCAACCAAGGCAAAACCACCAATCACATGCCGCTGCTAAATATTTGATACGTGATTAAAGTTAATTGAGGTTGGTGCAACCGGGCATAAGTGTCTCCCACAGGCTTCACCGCCACGGTTGTTATTTAATTTTAATAATAATTATTGAAAAAGCGGCGCAAAATAAAACACTCTCATTACTTCTACGAATCGTGTGGAAGCCGAAAAAACATTCACAAAAAATTTGGTGTCGATATCTACAACGGTGTAGATTTGTATAGAGGACAAATTTTCACTTTTATATACCTACATATAAGATTTAGGGACGGTTTTTCAAAAAACTTAATTTGCACTTTTTTTGTACCCAATGTATAGAGATCGTTTAGCTAAGTATTAGATATGGTACGAGTAAATGGTAGATACTTAAATATGGCAAGAATGAGTGGTCGAGCCAATACTCGATTATAAGTAGAACTATCATCTTCTGCATTCTAAGAATTACTATTTAGATATATAGATATTATACAGGGTGGTCCAAAGAGTTGTTAATGTTTGGTTGCACTGTAGAAAATTTGGTAAGAGGGGTAGAAAGGTGGGGTCGGTCTTAAACGATAGTTCGGCTCAGGAAAATTTACTAAATTTAGTCATCATGCAGCGCTACACGGGAGACGAGCGCTCGTTTTGTGTGCCCGAGTATTACCGAAGAGGCTCATTTCCAGCTTAATGACCATGTCAGTAATCAAAATTGTCGCTACTGGTGTAGAGAAAACCCTAAAAAAGAAACATCAAAGGCCTCTGGATAGACCGAAGGTCACACTTTGAGCTGCAAAGTCGGCATTCAGAATAATCGGCCCGTTTTTGTTCAATGACCACCAAGACTGCGCAGTAACGGTGAATTCTCAGCGTTATGTCGACATGAATCAAACTTTTTTCACTCCTGCTCTTCAAAATTTTGAAGGATACACTTAGGACACTTGGTTCCAACAGGACGGAGCCACCTGCCATACTTCCAATCTCTTTTTGCCCGTCGTTCAGGCGCCTTTTCCGGGAAAATTGATTTCTCGAAGAGGAGACATTCAATAGCTCCCCCGAAGCCCGGACCTGTGATTTTTTTATTAAAAGTCAAGTGTACCGCAACCGCCCCGCCACTCTGGAAGATCTAAAGAACAATATTCGGCAAAAAATCGAAGCCATAACTGCAGACACTTGCAGCCACGTTATGGCAAATTTTAGAGGTTGGCTTCAGGAGTGCCAGGACAGAAATGGGACGCATTTAGACAATGTAATCTTCAGAACATGAATTTCCAAGAATTTTTGTAAATTTTAAAAATAAATTTGTTAAAATTGATTTTTTTATTTCATTCCAAAAAGTTAACAACTTTTTGGACCACCTTGTATTAAACAGTTTAAGATTAAATAATTTGCCAATTACAGTAACATTTTTCTTAAGATCTGTGATATTTATCTATGTAATGAAAATGTAATATTTTGTAGAAATTTGGACAAAAAACGACGATATTCGGGAATGGATTTTTATTAAAAATGTATAATTTCGAAGAGTATTGAGTGAGAGGACCTCGTATAGGCTTTGTTTAATATACGAGTAAAATAAAATTGGAAATAATAAATTTAAAAAAATTTAATTGCTCGATAAGGCATGGTTTTTTTTTTAATAAAATGCTTTAAAGACAGTCACATTTAGTATTTTATATCCAAATGATTGCAATATATCACAAGCTTAACAATAAAACGAAAATCGCACAATTCGCGTTGAGATCAATATTATTCACAAAGGAATTAAGCCGAATCTACTCATCCACATGATGACGAACTTGATGAGATTCATTGGAAGGTTTAGACACTAAATTAGTTGAAATCGTTATCCTGCCTGTAGAGTGCATTTCGTACAGATCTAATTTTACTCACACAATCTTGCACCCCTAAATTGCGAAAAAGGGTCTTTCTCTCTGACAAATTGCGAACCTTTCTGCGATTCTTGAAGTAAAGCATATTATGCTGGCACAATGTACCTACTTGGTAAAGTATTTATCTTCATGACGTTTCAACCTCTTTATGAGAGAATGACAGTGAAAAAAATGTGTTAAATTTAGTAAGAAAAATTTGGTGGTGAATAAGGAAGAACGGGATATAATAATGCAAGAGATGATGAAATAAGTAAATAACGGCCCTGCAGAATTTCTTAAAATACAGAACTTGAATGATAATACTTAAGCTTGTTACACAATATCCAAACATGTATACAAATAACTTATTTTCAACCTAATCTAGAACGGAAAGCTCCATCAAAACTCAGAATAAAATTAATTCTAAAAATACTATCTACCTGTATTTTTAGGGATTTCCTCATCCTTATAAATAAGTTTTCAAAATTGGTTTAAAAAACTACAGGTTATTTAAGTTTACCTATCTTCTAGCACATAACTAACGATACAGAGAAATGTTTCTGTGACATTCACTAATTCCATCCCTTTGAAGTTCATTGCCTGAAGCAAATAATGCGGCACTGGCACTCCCTTTCCAAATAAATTGCGAACAGGTGAAATTGAGTTAATTATTGAATATATCACCATAAGCTTTTCCAATTTGATGACATTTATAAAATAATCAAGGTGTACCATTAATTGCATCTAATAAAATTACGACACAACCACACAATCTTATATAGTTATAAATTTAAGGTTAATGCACTGTTTTATTAATAATTAAACAACTGTCAATAGCATATATATATATATATATATATATATATATATATATATATATATACATACGTACTAATAAAAATAAGCATCAATTTGAATACGACATTTAATTGCATATTAACTAAAGTAATTTTATATCGCCATCTTAGTTTCTTCCTATTTTGTTAGTCAATCACAGATGTGAGAATAGAATTGATAATTAAAGTCGCAGACCATATAAGATTTATTAATTATTATTAAACAACCAAGCAGAAAAAAGTGATTTAAACAAATAGCAATTTAATATTAATTAATGTCATCGTTGTAATAGCAAAATTTTATAGTATTATATACGATTCTTTAAAAAATAGCCATTGAGTAGCTTTTAAAAATCTAAATGATGGATTTTGTAGGGTACAGAATAAACGTCACCATATAGCATATCATCATATCAACCAATAAAAGGCAGCTTTCCAATAGAAAATAGAAAATTTATATTATCATCAATAAAATACATGACATGTCAAAGTGAATATAGAATTGTAAGTGAAATATAACAGACACGAAAATCAGTTACAAACAAACAAACGAAGAAGACTAGTTAAGTATCATAAGGTAAGTCAAAATTAGTATACAAAGTTCTTGCAGCCCAAGAACTCTTCCACGGTATAGAAGACGCCATTTAGCAGCAGCTTCTTGCAGGAACTTTTGAATTGTCGAAATAGTAAATTTTTTATTTCTTCTGGTAACACATTGTAAATTTTCGCCCCCCAATAATCGATAAATTGTTGGGTGGACTTCCTTTGGTGAAGAGGGACTTGGAGATAATTTTTATTTCGTGTATTGAAGCTGTGGCAGTCGCTGTTTTTCTTGAACTTTTCCATGTTTTGGTATACGTATTGAAGGCAATTGAATATGTACGTCCCCGACAGGGTAAGTATAGTTTCTTCTTTGAAAACCTTTCTACATGTTGCTCCATATTTTAAATTGCACATAATTCTCATGGCTTGCTTTTGCTTCGCGAAAAGTTTGGTTGCTTCGCTTGATGCACCCCAAATAAGGATTCCATATGACATCACACTATGAAAATTCGCAAAGTATACTGTTCGAGTAACACTTTTGGAAGTTATAGGTTTCAGTCGCTTTATGGAATAGATGGCTTTCGATAGTTTTTTCGAAGTTTCCTCAATGTGTAGAGACCAAGACAATCCGCTATCAATTTGGATTCCTAGGAATTTTGCAGCTTTTTCTCTTGTGTGATTAAAAGTGAGACATTCGGTTTTGCTTGCGTCGCATTTGAGTTTGTTGGCGTTAAACCAGCTAACTGCCTCAGTTCATTTTCCATTCACCAATAGTGTGGTGTCATCACAATAAAGGCACTTAAATAAGGCACTCTCCGCTTCAAAGTCGTTAATATAGACGATGAAAAGTAAGGGGCCCAAAATTGAGCCTTGCGATACTCCATAGTTGACTTGCAGCTTTTGGGATAGTTGATTTTTCCAGTTAACCTCTTGTACTCTACAATCCAAGTATGATTTCAAGAGACAGTGGACTTGTCCTCTAAATCCGTAGTGGAACAACTTGTCTAGTAAATTATCATGGGGGACAGCGTCAAACGCTTTGCTTAGATCTAGGTTTATCATGTCCAATTTTTCTTTTTTGTCCAGTGTTACGCTGATGTACTCAAGTGTTTCCAAAAGTGCGCTAGTGGTGCTTCTGTTCATCCTGTAGCCGTGTTGGTAGTTGCTTAATAGGTTTTTTTTTTCTGAGAATCTAATCATTCGCTTTTTGATCATGAGCTCGAGGATTTTGGAGATTGCAGGTAGTACAGCTATTGACCGGTAGTTTTCACTTATGTTTTTATTTCCCTTCTTTTTATAGATAGGCGTCACTTTGGCTATTTTCAGTTCTTGAGGGAAAATGCCTTCTTTAAAGCATTTGTTAATTATTATGCTTAGTGGCATTTGATATTTCTTCTTCTAGTAGCTTTATAACTTCTGTTGTTAGGTCATAGGTGACCATAGTTTTTTAGGTTTAATTGACTTTATTATTTTCTCTACTTCCAAGGACGTGCACTCAAACAAGTAGCATGATGAGGTGGAACCATCCTTCGTTCGAAGGAGTTCTATAGCGCTTACTTGGGTAGCGTTTGTTTCCCTGGAAATGTTTTTACCGACAGTGGCAAAATACTGGTTTAAATCGTTTGCGATCAGTGTTGATTCTACTTCTTTATGATTGGGTTGATTCTCTGCTTTTATGAGATTCCATATGGCTCTCGGTTTGTTTTGGGCACTTCGAACAGTTTCGTCATTTTTCCTCTTTTTGGTGTTCCTAATTTCTTCAATGTACCTTTCCTTATACATTTTGGATGTCGTTGCTGCTAATTCATGTTTTTGAACTCGGTATATGGTATGCAGCGCATCAAGCTCATTTTTAATTTTTCAACTTACTCGTTTTCCAGTTTAGGTTCTGATCTAATTTTGCTGTTTTTTCTTTTACCGGTAGCCGGGTATTGACTTCGTGAAAGCAAGAGTACGATTCACTTGCTGTTTTTGGATTTAAGAAAACTGACCAATCCATTTCGCGTAGGTTTTCCCTCAACTGACAAATATTTGCATTATTTAGGTCTCTAATTTTGTATTTGTGTGTCTTATTCTCGGTTTTTTTGAAATACGCAGGTATTTTCAGTAATTGCGCTTGATGGTCCGACATGTGCAGCTCTCTGGTACGTATTTCTATCCCATTTGGATCCATATTTGTGAATATATTATCAATTAATGTATTTGTTGTTTTACTATACCTGGACGGCTCATACGCTAGTGCTGTTAGGCCAAAAATCAACACAACAAGTTGTTTAGCTTATCCAGTTCTTTTGATTGCGACAAAAAGTCTCCAGATATTATAAAATTTTTATGTTTGTCATATTTTCCCTCGATACAGGTAACTATTTGCGTGAGTGTTAAATGATTGTTAAATACAAATGATTGTTAAATACAAATGTATTAATTATTATAATAGGTACAAAGCGGTTTAAGAGTAACAAAAATTTTAATTTGTTACAATAAAATAGTGCTGAAGATTTTCCTTCTGGATTAACGAAGCACAACGTGTAGTATAAAGTTCACTTTATTATCAAAAAGAATTGGAGCAAAAGCATTTGGTGGGAATTTTAAAATATATCTAATAATTTATTGATTGGCTGTTTAATTTATTATTATAAATTTCCATCTGATATACTTTTAGTTTCAATTGTCTCTACTTAAAAAATGATTAGTTAGGTACAAGGTAGAATGATAAATTACATATTTTCAAAGTTTTTAATTTTTGCTTTACATTTCACCAAAACTACAGTAAAATACTTGCTAAACCTCATATATGAACAGAATAAACACTATAAATAAATATCACAGCAACTTCTATTCCAGGAAAATTGTATTATGAGAATTTTTTTGCACTTTGCTCATCACTCATTATGATAATTTCTATTGGCCCACTTTCGTATCCGCAGAGAAAAATGACGTAATGTAAATAATCGGTTTTTATGCTAAGTTTTATTACTTTACATGCGACGTCTGAAGATTACATGTTATATAACATTTTTTTGGTTGAGAACATTATAAAATAAAACTTTTCGGTGTCCATCATAATGCGGACGATGGTGCTCAAATTTATTTGCATGTTTGTAATTAGAGGAATAATATCGTTATATTATGTTAAATATTAGTAAATTTGCATATTTTTATTATATTTTTCATTTCATAACTACAAAATTAATTTTGCAAAAGATTCCCGATCTTTCATGTAAACATGTGTTTCTTTTTTTGCCTATAATGTTTCTGGTACTTATCGTTAGAGCAAATGGCAAACTAACGACTTTTATGCTACAATAAAAAACAGAAACAAAACTCACCTTCGCTCTACAGCCATTCTGACTGATCGGCCGGTTGGTAGATGGACTGTCAGGTCCATGGCCCCCGCCAGCATATCAGGCGGAGTGTCCTCAGTGATCTGCAACATAGTTACAGCCCCACTGCTAGATCTGCAACAAAATATAATAATTGTTAATAGAATTGTTGTTGTTGATTGATGTCATGATCAGTGACGAATGCTTATGAATAAAAATAAACAATCATTACATTTTCATGAGACATGACACCAATTTTGTAAAAGGCTAAAAATAAACGTGGCAGATGAGCACCAAATTAAATTGTATAATAAACTTTTGGATCGTCTGTACCATAGTTTGGAAATACGATAAATTTGCAATCTGTGGCACAATAAAGTTTTATTTTATATGCAAAATACAGTTAACATTAAATTTCAATCACGTTTTTAGTGGCTCTAAAAAATTTCCATTATTTCATATTTAGCTGAAAAAAAATTGTAGTATAGCATTTGTGGCACCTAACTGTGTTCAATGTTCCACAAAGAATTTCCATTTCAGTCGAGTTTTAATAAAAACTTATACCGGTTTTTAATGTACATCTTCCTTTCTCAAGTGCCCTTCACATGAACAAAACAGCAGCACTATTTTATCGTCAATTTTTTTTTGTATCGGGAATACTCGACATAAAAGGCATGGTGCAAACAATCGAAAGATTCTTGTGGTAACGAGATCTTTTGTAGATAATTGGAAGCTGCATTGAGCTTATTACAATTGGAAAGAAATCGAAATTTCAATTATTGCTGTTTGTGAAAGATTCTTTAGTAAAGTAATTATCCTTGTATGATGTATGATCTATACTTACTTGCACTTGCTGTAGGTAATAAAATTTTAATTTATATTATTAATATTATTGTGTTAATTTAGATATCATTCCATGTCTGGTATTTATATTTTATAAACTTTTATTGATTGGCATTTGTGGTATTTTAATTAAATTTCACTGTTGCGATATACGTATAGATTAATAACGGAATGGACAAAAAATGAAGAATGTTGCTCCGTTGTGTTGTTCGTATTTCTGGATTTTTTTAAATGCCAAGGGTAAAAACAAATTATGATAATAAGAAATTGCTAAGATATCCAAACTGAACCTTTACTTACATTATTAATCATATACATTTTTATTTTTAAACATATTGCTGAAATTATGTTTATTCACAGAAAATAATTTATTAACAAGTCTGTTTTGTACATAAAATTAAATAAATAGCAATATTTACCACCTGACGTAAGTGTTAAACAACAAACATGCATAAAAATATTATCGAGTTTTCACAGTTAAATAGTTAAAAACGCAATAAATTCCTCGTGTTTTTGATACATCCTGAATTGTAAAAAATCATTTTATGTTATGCGATAAATAATAATTATATCAAACATGTAAACAAGAAACGTATTCTGACGATTCAAACTTTGTGTTTAATGACTTTTTTTATAATAGTTCTAATGGGGACTTACGTACTTACTATTAAGTAATTTAATCTCAATTAGTTATAAATTAGATATTAAGTAAATTGCTCTACATTCTAGTAAGTACTGTTTCTTGTAAAATATAATGAAAAGGAAAAAAATAATAAATAATTACAGCTATTAAAACTTACATATTTTTAAATTGATTGTGTATTTTTTTAGTTTATAAAAATAAGAACCAGTATTGATGCAGATAAAGAGAGAACATAATTAATATACAGGGTGTTCGCACGAAGTGGCTCACTATTGCTAACTTCGTTATTATTGGAGCTATAAAGTCGGTTAAATTAGCAAACTAGTAGCATTTTTACCGCTGATTACAATGGTGAAAACAAAAAAACATTTGACCATCGGGTTTTCAAGATATTTAAAAAAATTACATTTCTTTAAATAGAACACCCTATATATTTTTGCAAAAATAGATGGTAAATTAAATTCTGTACAAAATATCTGATGTGTCCAACACATGACTTTCTTATACGGATAATACCTCAATTACTTTTCCTAAAGAAATTAAGTTAAACTACACCTAATATTTCCCTGATTCCCTGTGTTACAATGCCTTTATTTGATTGACGTTTACTGTCAAATTGACAAATAAAGTACTTATTTGCATCCGTCGCCAAAAATCAAAATGCCAAAACTTACTGAACGACTCATGATAAAAAATAACCTAATTTCTGTGAAATTAACTGACGAGGCTAATCACAGCAAAGTATTCCATCAAATTCAAGGTCACGTGTAAGGGCAATAGTTATTCCGGCATCATCTTATGGTACCGATTTATGCTATTATTTAAAGGAAAAAAAAACTATACAAAACAACCTAACCTGGTCCGTGACTTATAATCGCTCTGAATAAATAAAGCATTTAATTAAAAAAAAAAAAAGAAGGGAAATCTATGGAATCGAACCAGCACCGTGTAGATTACTAGGCAGATTCTCTACCCACTGCGCCACGGCGACTTGTGCTAGAAGTGGTATTTGTTCTGGATAAGAAGAGTACACTGAATACTTTGCTGCTATTAGCTACTCCTATTAACTGTACATATTACAATATGACACAAAAAACACAAATCAAGGACCGCGTAACAACCGGTGGTAGTTTCGCCACCACAATGCTGCCGTAGCCGTCGATCTTTTCAAATAATAATATTGCTACAATCGATTTCCTCAACGGTATAGATTTCTGTAATTTATATAAAGTACTTTTGCAACTGAGTGATAGATGGCGCTATTATATGAAAAATAATTAAAAAATTTTGACGGAATTTCAAAAAAAAGTTTAAACAAAATTTGTTCAAAATTTAATTCTAAATCAATGTCTAAGAATAAAAAAATGTCGTAAATTGTTTATTTTTCAAGATATTCCTAAAAAACCTAAAAATGTCATCAGGTAAGTACCACTTGTGTTGGCGCTAGACGAAAAAGATTTAATGTGGCACCCACAATTTTGTTCAAAGTCTTAAATATGAAATTTGAATAAAATCCGGTAAGTCGTTTTTGAGTTATCGTGGATACAGACAGACACACACACACACACACAGACAGACAGACAGACATCATGGCGAAAATGGTCAAAATGGATTCAGGGGCCCTCAAAACGTGTAAATCCATCAAAATCTCGAAGTCGAAAAAAATCACGATTACTATACTTCCTTATACTACGTATAAGAAAGTAAAAATGTCCTCATCTTTTTACTTTCTTATACGTAGTATTGTAATCGTGATTTTTTTCGACTTCGAGATTTTGATGGATTTACACGTTTTGAGGGCCCCTGAATCCATTTTGACCATTTTCGCCATGATGTCTGTCTGTGTGTCTGTCTGTCTGTCTGTATCCACCATAACTCAAAAACGACTTATCGGATTTGATTCAAATTTCATATTTAAGAGTTTGAACAAATTTGTGGGTGCCACATTCAATGTTTTTCATCTAGCACCAAAACAAGTGACAGTTACCTGAAGACATTTTTAGGTTTTTTAGGAATATCTTGAAAAATAAACAATTTATGAGATTTTTTTATTCTTTAACATTGATTTAGAATTGAATTTTGAACAAATTTTGTTTGAACTTTTTTTTGAAATCCCTTCAAAAAATTTCAAAAAAACTAGATATTCTTAAAACACTTTATATTTCTCATAGCACGCGTTGATAGTTGAATTCGATGGTCGAGGTAGACTAGACATAGAGACTTGACTACTGCCAAACGGAAGTTCCCGGGTTCGAATCCCAGAAGGACGGGGACCATTAGTTTTTTTTTATTTTACTGGTTTCTATGGTACCGAAAACAATAATAATGAATAAATAAATGTAATTTCATACCGGGAGATTTTTTAAGTGAGTAATAGGTCAAAAATCTAAAATAAAACACATTTTTGTCGTAAAATTCGGTTATAATGACAAGGACAGATTTATGCGTATTGCAATAAGTGCGACAGAGACTATTTGAAAATTGCTGGAAACCTTCAAAATATTTACAAGAAATTTAACTTAATTTCGTTAGGAAAAGTCTCGGGAAAAGTAATTATTGTGATACTATCCGTATAAGAAAGTCATGTGTTGGGCACATCAGATATTTTGATAATAATTTAAAATAAGCGAGTTATTTTGAAAAAAAGTTTGCAATTCTTTAAAATCAAGTAGCCATAAAACGGAATGTAATTTATTAAAACCAAACAATCATAATTTTGAATTTAAGCAAGCTGAAAAATACTTGAAAGAATTACGGAAATATTGAAAATTTACAAAATTATAATTTTCATGGCTACTTGATATTAAAACTTTGAAAACTTTTTTTCCAAATAACTCGCTTATTTTAAATTATAATAAAAAAAATAAGGACATTTTTTGTACAGAATTTAATTTGTCATCGATTTCTGCAAAAATATATAGGGTGTTCCATTTAAAAAAATGTTATTTTTGTGAATATCTCGAAAACCAGATGGTCAATTGTTTTTCTGTTTTCACCATTGTAATCAGCGGAAAAAATGCTACTAGTTTGCTAAATTAACCGACTTTGTAGCTCCAATAATAACGAAGTTAGCAATAGTGAGCCACTTCGCGCGAACACCCTGTATAGGTAAGTAAGTACAAAAATTTCAGAAAAAATAAGGGAGTTCTAATGATGCGGTTTCACAGATAAAACGCTAGGAAAATACAGACGATGAACTATACAGTCCATTTATTAGTAGAAAATTGGAACTAAAAATGTTTGGCGAAAAATGAAATAACATTAATTTGATTGGCAGTCAGTAAATTTAAATTACAGTAGATTTTTTGCAACAATAAATTATCTCATGTTGAACAAATCTATCACGTGTCTGTCATATCCCAAATTTTTACCAAATAGTGCAAACATGTAATAAAATTTATATAATAAATAAAAGACAAGGTGATTTATAATTTGTTATTAAATTAAGCATACCAGAACTACCTGGTGAAAAAAAGTTCACTTCCTTTTTTGATCAAAATGACAAAAATCACTAATTAAAAGCAAATTTTGTAGGAAAAAGCACGATACCTTGTATATTAAATTACTTCTTCAAGACAACATATTGTTTATGTATTTTCAACTGAACCAAACACGGATGTTTACAATAATTAATAGCATAAAGGTAAAGTATAAATGTTTCCTAAGTACATTATTATGTATGTTGTCACTGCTGGTAATCGTAATTCAATACACCATGTCATCATACATGACTACACCATGCATCTTAAAGTGAATCTGACCACGCCATCATCCTCTGCAATGTCACCGCAAGGTTATCACCTGTGTTAATTATCACGACCCACAAGGAAACAGGTTTTTATTTTTAGTAAGGTATTGGTAATTCACACTGGCTTTTTCCGAACGAAGAGGTTCACCTTACTAATACAATTTTTACCTGATGATCTTGATGATGAAGTGTGATGGCACACATTTAAAAAAATAACATCCTTATCATCACTATAGTATATACCTGCGGTACCTATTACTGAAATTCCTTGCATGACTAGCTATACCCTGGTAAATTAGATTTTGTTTTATTTTTTTACTTTCAGATTTCTTTTGGATTCAGCGAATAGTAGAAGAAAAACACAAAGTTTTCTTATTTGCCGGTGGGTGTCTAGTTAAGTTTTCTCTTTGGTAAAACGTGAGGAAGCGGAAATAAAAAAGTAAACTTAATCTCGAAGTTGGGGCACGTACAAATTATTTACAGGAAGTTGAATAATGGCTTATATCAAATTAAACATACATTCGTGCGTTTGCATAATTATTAATGAGCAGGCATTAGCACCGCGTACGCCATTATTTTCTATTTATTAACAGCTGTTTATTATAAGTAATTGATAATTAAAATATTTTTAAATGTTACGATAATTTTATGGTTGTATATGAAAAACTTACAAAAAAACTACTTACGACATAATGGCTAATTAGTTACACAGTGAATTAGGTACTTAAAAACTTTAGATCACTCTGGAATTAGCAACAATGCAATTGTAAAATTCACAACCTCTAGATTCACAAGGATAATAAGGACTCAATGGTAGTTTTAAGTAACTATATTCTGTTATCATTAAAATAAACATTTGCTTACTAGTATGTAGTTTAATTATATTTTAAAGCGGTAATTAAAATGTGCTGCTTCAAATATTTATTTTCGTTAAACATTTACTTACATACTTACGCATGATAATAGTAGGTTCGTGTAAAAATGATAACAAAATTTTAACACCCTTCAATGTACTTGGTAATTTTTTCTCAAATAAAGTTGTATAGAAGGATTGTGGCGTCAAAAAAAAGTTATATAATTTATATACTTTCTTTAAATTAAGTAGGTACCTAGATACCTAAAAAGCAGTAGCAAATATCGTAATAAGGAACTACTCAACTCTGCTGCTATATTTATTTCCGAAGTGCTTGTGTATGATAAAAAAAACTCTCTCTAACACATTTTTTTACAAATTATTGCTGTTTGCGTTTTTGTAGATAAAAGTTTCTTTTCCTTGCTAGTGTCTCTCAGTTTTTTGAGTTGGGGTTAATATTTTTGTGAACATTTAAAAAAAAAATATTTTTGCATATGTCTATGTTGGTTCTGGTTCTGTGTTGCATAAAATTGTCACAATGATTCTTGTTCCTTCGGTCGAGTTCCCCTTTAAAAATACTCCATACCTCAACTAATTGTTATATGTATGTAAATTAGAAAAGTAAAGCATCCTCAATATGTGAATAATAACTTGTTGTAATAATGATATGGAAATTTTCTTACAATTAGTCAGCTATGTTGTTCAAATAAGTCACGAGTTTATGAGCAATTTATCATATTTTCCTATCCTCTGATGTGTTCTTCAATAAACCTAACTCCTCGTCCATTTTTCCTCTGATGAACCAAAGTTTTATACGATAAGTAGGAAAGTTGTTCGCAAAAAATCACTTTACTTTATATCCTTTATCACCTTTATGATGTTACCTATAAATTGGAGAAAAGCTGAATTTTGTATTTCGATCTTCATTCGGGTTATAAAAGGTTGTTGATAACTTTGTGATTTGATTCCTGAGTTTCTCAGATTTTCGAAAAATTGGTACAATTGCGCAATCATTTTTTGTGTTTTATTATTAAAAATCGGGACGAAGTCTTTTAGTTTTTCTGGAAAGACATTTTCCAGTTACACTGTTTTTATAATTTTGGTCGTAAATGAGCATATGTTAGTGTTTCTTTGGTTTTATAACCGTGAATTATCTGGTTGACATCAATTATTCATTAAGGAAATAGATGGATAAATAAATATTCATCGTATGCCATTTACTGTAACCCCATAACACCCTGAGAATACAATAAAGATCGAGCTAATGTAATAACAGTGTAATAACATGTAATAACAGATGATCGACTACTTGAAAAATGGATATTAGCATTTAGCACCTAGAATCCGGAGTTTTAGTTCATTTTGAATATCGTTAACTGTTAATTGTTTGAACAATGTCTAAAAAGGGTAAATTAGAATTGTTTGGAAACAATTTAGGGTTTAGTGGTGATGGTATTAAGTTCTTCAAAAATACCTACCACATAATTTCAAAACAGTTTCTTTCGTCACAAAAGATGCTTAAAATTTCGAAAAATATGATTGTGAGTCTCTCAAACTGGCATTTTTAAAATAAATTTATAAAATTTGACCATATTTTGACCAGTTTTATTAACAGAAACATCAGATATAACTTTGGACGTTTTAAAATTATAAATGTGGGGTCGTCAGTTGTGGTGCTAACGCTCGTGCTAACATTACTCAAAAATTCAACAAAATCATCTAAAAAATATTCAATATACACCAATGAAAAGATCGAAAAGGGGAAATTTCTGAACTTCTTCAACTGGCACTTCTATAATTTTAGCGTATATATTTTTACCATTGAGATCAAGATAATATTCTGAATGAATTTGTGGGTAGATTTAAATTTTCACGAAATTATTTGAAATTGAATATGATAATGATAATCCTAACGTTACCTAACCCAACCTTATACTAATCTGTTTTACTCTTTCACTAACGTTTTTTTTTATTATTAAACACTGTTACTATTATTCTCAGTAGGTACGTACCTAAATTCCAAAAAAATATTAATTATTTCAACAGTCTATTGGTTCCCTCCTGCATTTTTCCAGTATTTTTATTATAAAATATTGCTTGTTTTGCGAAGGACTGCGACACTATTTAGTCTTAACTTAACAAAAGGGAAGTAGCACATAAAAAATATTAAAATATCATCAATCTCAATATTATAAACTGAACATAAACTTAATCTTGTTGAAAGTATTACACAACTACACTTTTATTTAATAATAATGTTTAAACAGTGTCCTTGATGCTAAACAATTTAATTTTATTACTGCTACTACAGTGTTTTTATTTAATAAATCAATTATATTATTACATAATCACGATTTATTTAAACTATTTTAATTGTGAAGTTATTGTCAATGCCAGAGAAAAAATGTGGGTTTGGATTGCAATCTATTAATTAATGTGATATACTGAAACCTGAGAAGTTTCTGGCTAAAAAAATTGAAAACTTAATTTAGTATAATCGTGCACAATACTTCCATATAATTTATTTATTCTAGACATTACTTACTGTTTATTTATTTCTAAAATACCGAAACCAATTTTGTTTTTTGGTTTCATTATAACATAACAAACAATATAAACAATAGTATTTATCTTTCTTAGAATGTAGTGTCTGTAAACAATCGATTTGGTTTTTTCTAATCACAGTAACTTTTTCCCACTAATATTCATATAATAACACACAATTACTCCTAATAATGAACAAACAATCTTGTAGAAATCTAGTTGTCTCCAATCAATAATAGTATAAATTTTACACCTAAACGATAGTCATTCTTTGGACTCCAAATTAAACTGAAAGTATTTTTTCGTGAAAAAGAAACCATAACTAATAGATAATGACAAAAATGTAAAGTGTGCATACTTCCTTTTGTTTTTGCGGTGGCATGAAATTAAACTTAATCAGTAATCTTAAAAAGTTTTTGCAGCTAATAATGAATTCACTAATCGTTTTGTACATAACACACCTGAAGCCTGACTGCCTGAATCTTATAACCACGATGATGATTATTACTTTTCCGTGTTTGAAAAAGAGGCAGTGCTGTGTGACGGGCGATGACTTACAGCTGTTTGTAGACATCCAAGTCTGAGTTAGTGAAAGAGCCGTCAGGCCATCACCATGAAATAATTCGGAAGAGTGAGGAGTTCATTGCTTCAGTTTGCCTTGTAATTTGTAAATAGCAGAGAATTAAGCCAACTGTTCAACTTTAAAGTGGATTATTATCGTCTATTAACTCTTCGGCATGTGTGAGATTAAACTGCAATTGCAGCAAGTTAGATGAGAGAGAATAAGAAAATAAAGAAGTCATTCAATGGAGAGCGGGTTGAATACCTTGAGCTTGACCAATGATTTTTAATATATTATTAGACATTTTATTTGTTTGTTTTATCCAGTAGAAGGTGAAGGATTTGATTGATTACTTAATGCGAATGAACATCAATTGTAAAAATAATAATAAATAACCATAAAAGGGTTCCACTATTGTTCGTTTTTTTATGTTTTGTTGCTTAAAAACCTGACCGTTACGATCGATGCATTTTATATACCTCCACCTCTATTGCAATATATTTTCGTTTTGCTTTGTTTTTCAGCCAGTTTTATGGCGTTATTACTGAGTTATTTCAATTTATCTATACAGCATAGGTATTTAACGACGACAAAAACTGGAAATCTGATTACGCAAAACATTTCTGCTTCTCATGCGCTAATTAAGAAAACCGCTACAAGAAGGTACACATGCAGATTGTGTTTATTTATGTAACAAAAACACTGCAGTCGCGGATAAACTGTTAGTTAAACAAATGTTTGTAATGATACTGGCAGTTGTCGATGCAGAAAGTCTTGATATTGTTGAAATTATGCTTTTTGTTTGGGTTTGTGAGAGAGCAGTTCTTTTGTCAAGGAGAATATTAGCAGCAGAGGACTATGTTCCAAATTCAGAAAATAACTACGAACGTATTTTGTTGTTTATTTTTGGTTATTATAAGTAAACAATTTTGTAACTACTTCTTAGCAATTTATTATTAAACAACTTATTAGTTCTCATGAATCCAGAAATTGTTATTTCTTTAAAAGATTACAGGTATTGGGTTTTTTAATTTTCATTTGTAATTTTTATGATCACCACACTCATCATTAGTAGATATTACTATTCATTATATGTACATTTCAAATTGAAGTAAATAGTATTCATAAATGACTATAAAAAAATTAAATGAAAAAATTTAATCTGAACTAAATCATAATCCAATATACTATTTGAAATATAAATCAAAATCTAACGTACAAGGTGGGCAAAATTCGATGTTTTTATAGGGTAACTTTTAAACCATAAGAGATATTGAAGATCTGACCGCGCATCGTCGAGCTCTTTTTTTGACCAACCCTTGATGGCGAAGTCTAAATTTAGCGATCGTCGTTTGTTTTCGAGTTATGGCCGAAAATTCGATTTCGATTTATGTCTATATTTCGGTTGTTTGTGAATTAAGAGAAATGGCGTTTGCACGTTCTTAAGACACTTTTTTGAGGAGAATGCAATAGCGTTAACAGATTTTGAAAATGTTTTTTTATTTTTAGGTTATGACATACATTTTTATTTTTTTATGTGGAAGTCATAGTGGGCTGTCACTTTATTGAAAAGAGCATTTTTTTCTCTTTTCAAATATATAATACGTAGGGTCTATTCCTTCAATTTCTTCTTAAAAAATCAAAAAATGTAAATTTTTGGAATTAATAATATGTATTTCGCATATTTATCGCAGTAGACGAATGTCATGATGAGAACCCTCGGCGCGCCATTGAGATCCAAAATCAGGGTTGGTTTGGTTTTAGTGTTTGGTGTGCCTTAATAAAAAATCAAGTTTTGACATATAAGATTTATGAGGGAAATCTAACTGGTGAACAGTACTACCAATATTTAAATGAGAAAATTGTTGATGAATATTTGGACAATTTATCGTTCAGCAATAGAAGTCAGTTCTTCTTACAACACGATGGTGCACCACCTCATAATACGAGATCAGCTAGAGAATTGCTTAACTCAAAATTCAGAGATAATTGGTTTGTTACCAATGGGCCAGTTAGATGACCACCAAGGTCCCCTGATTTGACACCTTTGGGGACATATTAAAGATAATTCATATAAAACTAAAAGTAGAAATACAGAAGAACTCAAAGTCAAGTTTACGCAATGCCTTAACTCCGTGTCAAATATTCACATTTTGAGTGCGCACAGAAGTGTCATGAAAAGTGTATTGCAGTTAATAGACGTAATTTTGAACTTTTTCTTTGAGTTGTTTTATATAGATATTAATTTTAGATAGTGTCGTGTTTATATCTATGGCGTTGGTTGTATTTTCATTTTTATTTAATTTTTTTAATTTAATTTCAAAAATTTAGATTTTTTTATTTTTCAAGAAGAAATTGAAGGAATAGTCCCTACATATTATATATATTTGAAAAGAGAAAAAAATTCTCTTTTCAATAAAGTGACAGCCCACTATGACTTCCATATAAAAAAATAAAAATGTATGTCATAACCTAAAAATAAAAAGACATTATCAAAATTTGTTAACGCCATTGCATTCGCATCAAAAAAGTGCCTTAAGAACGTGCAAACGCCATTTCTCTAAATTCACAAATAACCGAAATATAGACTCAAATCGAAATCTCAAAAAATCGAATTTTCGGCCATAACTCGAAAACAAACCACGATCGCTAAAATTTGATTTCACCGTCAAGGGTTTCTCAAAAAAAGAGCTCGACGATGCGTGGTCAGATTTTCAATATCTTTTTAAAAGTTACC
This sequence comes from Pediacus dermestoides, assembly GCA_963942485.1. Lineage (NCBI taxonomy): Eukaryota > Metazoa > Arthropoda > Insecta > Coleoptera > Cucujidae > Pediacus > Pediacus dermestoides. The sequence goes on from OZ012625.1 coordinate 18,789,745, forward strand.
CTATAAAAACATCGAATTTTGCCCACCCTGTACTTATATCTTTATTAGGCTAGTCTTGAATGTGGCACCCACAAATTTGTTCAAACTCTTAAATATGAAATTTGAATCAAATCCGAGAAGTCGTTTTTGAGTTATGGTGGATACAGACAGACACACAGACAGACACACACACAGACAGACAGACATCATGGCGAAAATGGTCAAAATGGATTCAGGGGCTCTCAAAACGTGTAAATCTATCAAAATCTCGAAGTCGAAAAAAATCACGATTACAATACTTCCTTATACTTCGTATAGTAAAGTAAAAATAATGGATACCAACCCCGAACATCACAGGAATTTTCGAAAGCTGCGATTGTGAAATTTTGGTTAGAACCTCATAATGAAATCTATTTGATGAAGAAAGTGGTAGCGATTTTTGCGGTGGCTGGAGCATGCCGATCTGATGAGCTTTATAATTTGAAGGTCTAGGACGTAGACCATAAGAATAATATCATAGTGGTTGAAATCCTTTCGACAATAAACAATGTGCCAAGAAAATTCGTAATTACAAATGGGGGGCAGATCGAAAAGATTGAACAACATCGATTAAGCTTTATACTCATCTTCGACCTAAAAATGCACAGGATCCACGCTCCTTTTATCGGTATGAACGTGGCAGATGCATAAAGTAAGTAGGTACACAATCTCCAAGATTCCTTATGAAATATCGAAATTTCTACAATTTGCAACCGTAATCCAATACACTGATCATTTGTTTCGACGAACATCATCTACATTATTGGTAACTGCACCAGGCGTGGACATACTGAACTTGAAGCGATATCGTGGCTGGAAATCGTCTTCTGTAGCCAAAGGGTACATATCAGAGTCTCGGAACAATAAAATGGAAGTAGCTGATAAAATCCTACACGAAAATTCCGTCCATATGATGCAGAAAACGAGAAAAATCCAAGAAACTGGTGTTATTGGCATCACTGTTGTGGAAACCGAAAAAGGAATGAAAATATCAACCCCAATTCCAATTATGGAGCAACAAAATAATGAAAACGCTCTCTTGAAGATTTTTGGAAGCTCGTATTCTTCAATGAGTGTGTTTTCTAAATTTCCAGATATCCTTAATATCTTTCGATTCATAAAAGGATAATTTTCAGATACAAGCCACATTATAGGTACCTACTTATACTAAAACTATGGCATATTAGCAAAGCTATTTACGTTATTATTTATGACATCAATTATTCTTTGTGAGTTTTGGTATTTTGAACATAATTTTTAAAATATTTGACATGGAAGGATTCTTTAGTTTTGAAAATATTATTAAAAATATAAAAAAAACCATATTAATCCTTGTAAATCTTGCTTTACGTTTAGGAAAAAAATATGAAGAAAAAATTTGGTAAAAAGAAATTTTATACTACTATTGCTTAAGACTGAAAAAGCCTATCTACCTACTTTAAACAAGTTAGTGGGTGTAAATGAATAAAATATTTAAAAAAACTGGCACTATAGTGGTGTGAACTGCTGTGCAAAAAATAGTTATTCCAGTTTAGACTAACTGCCATGTCCCCCTTTTTTTGTCTTATAAATGGGGCCTATAATAAAAAGAAGGAAAGAGGTTATCTAGGAAAATGTCAAGTGATTGAGTCAGTTCTTTGGGAGTATAAAATAACCGACCCTGTATAAGAATACTACGGAATAAAATAGTGACAAAATGACACCAAAAAAGAAATTTTTATATAATAAATATTGCTCCCATTATTAAATGTGAAGTAAATAACAATAACTAAAAACTGAGTGAAATGAAAAATATAAAGTTCAGCAATACATAAATTAATATTTCCACAATTGTAGATAGATATTTGAATTTCTGAACAATACTATCCAACACTTAAACAAACTACCCAAAGTGTAATAAAAATATGAATTTGCTTTTCTAGAATATTTTTGTAGCAAAATGTACACACTCATCAATAATACAACAATAATTATAATAGCTTTGTTTACAATTCAAGTACGTTTGAGAAGGTCGTTTCTAATAATCATGACCGAACTACTTATTACTATCATGCATTTAAATTGCTGAATTACATTACCATTATAACTAAATGAAATTTCATACATTACAAATTAATATATTATATATCGCGTACTTTTATACGAAGAAAGTTCGTTCTATATATATTTTTACTTATATGGTACTTGTATATTGCCAATTAATTTCTAACACCAGCAAACCAGTTCGCTAAATGATATTATAAGTTTACGATGACGTTAATAATAAGTGGAAAAATATCGCTAATATTACGCTAAAATGCACAGATAATTATCGGTAATATGTTAAAAACACTTTACATGTTAGCATGTTCGATTCGTGTCAAAAATTTCTTTGCCACATGAATAAATTATTAACATACATATGCAAATACTAAACTGATGTATTTAAGTTAGAAATTAATGGTAATTGTAAATTTTTGCTAGAGACAGCAAGGTTTTCTAGTCTGGAATCACTTATGTTAAGTGGTTGCAAAGTCAATGTTAAACACATAAAATATATTTAAATGGTATTATATAAAAATAGAAAGCCAAATTAATGCTATTTTTAACTAATAGGAAAAGTGTTGCGATTGCGAAACTCGAAATTAATTAATTGTAGGTATTTTATCAAAATTACATATAAAATACATCATTTCGCTGAAATAAATTCTATATCAGATAACAATTAATCCTTAATAAACTGTAGATAATTTTAGAGATAAAACAAACGTATTGCAATTATGTTGAACAAGTTGGGTCGTGGGCATACACCATGGCGATTACAAGCGGCCTTGTAGGTCAGGACTCCTCGCTAGAGTTGAGCCTGCAGGTGAAAACATTGTAAACACGTGGTGTGCTGTCCCGTTAGTAAAACATAAAGGCTGTTATCAGCTCGATCATTATACTCATAGAGAAATGATACACAAAGATGCAGATGCCGCTCAGCCTGAACACGAATACATTATAATGTATAATTTATAGTTTGTAGAAAAACACGGTTATATTAGCTGCACCATGTGCTGTTAGTGTCACATTCCGGAACAGTTTCAATATTTTACAAACGTTATTGTTTTATAGCGTAATGAGTACTTATAAGTAATTAATAATAAAGGTATTTCCGGAATTTTATGTTTTATTATTTAGAAACGCACTTTGTGAACTTTAAAAGATATGATGAGATTATAACTGAAAATAGCGGGATATAAATGAAATAAAAGATCATAAACATGATGCAAGAAATAGAATGGTTCTCATATTCTTTTCGTTATACAGTGGAATCCACGTATAATAATGGACCGATTGCAATGTAAGTTCGTTTTTATTGGACAAATTCTGTAAATTCCTAATAAAATACTTAACCACCATTACGTTTACCTATGTTAAAATTCCGTTTATTTGCTCGGTAAATCCCCTAAATATCAGAAATACAAATTAACATGATCACTACCACATAAGTGTATATCACTATTTCAATTCATAGTTCGATTTACTAAGGGCGGGTTGTATAAAAATTTAATCGCGAGATAATCCTCCAAAAAGGATAAACTGCCATAGAAACGATTGTTGATTACAATTGTCACTATAGATATTTTGGAGGATAAAAATTTAACACCGCGATTAAAGTTTTATACAACCGGCCCTTAGAAATCGAATGGAGATAAGCCGATATGTGTAGTAGGGGAGACCGAGGAGTGTTGGAACAGAGGAGAGTTGTAACAAATTCAATTTCTCGTAACCTACGACCATTAGCGAAATGTCAATGTCTCTCATTTATTTCTTTTTCGCAAAAGCAATAAAAAGCGCGGTCTCCCCTACTTATCTCCGTATTTTAAAATTTTCCTAGAATATTAGAAAATCCCCATTATTTTTTTCTGCAAAATTTTGGTTGTTTCACTAAAATAATTCAATTCTATCGAAGTTTATTTTTACAAAGATATGCAAAATTCAATGTTTGTTTTACATTCTTGCAGCAAGAATGCAAAACAAACATAAATATCAGTATTTTGAATATCTATAGGGAGGTCTAAACGTTTCATTCTCGTCGTTTTTTCTTATTTCATCAAAACTGTTCTAAAACCTCAGAATATGCTACAATTTTATCATGGTTTGGTTTTTACCACCAGTAATATGTGAAAAATTAAAAAAGAAACAAATATTTCTCATATTTTTACATATAATTTAGAACTTTTGCATTACCTAGTTTTTTAAAATTATTTCAACAGTGTTTAATATTTTACAGGCAATTAACAAAATTATTGATATACAGGGTTGGCCAAAACCCTGACATTCTTCTATAGATTGGTTAGTTTTATAAATAGAAAAATTCTGCAAAGACAAAAGTTGTCAGAAATTGACTGCTCCGTAACTTTATTACCATTTATACAGGGTGTTTAATTACGCCTGTAAAGCAGCTTACTCCATTATTTTAAATGGAACATGCTATATATTAATGCATTTTCAGATTCTACATTTAATTTTAGGTGTAAAACTGTTAAGGTTTCATATCTTTAAATTGAACGGTTTTCGAGATTTTAGGACTTTTTAAAAATTTTTACACAATTAGAGATTTCGAAAAAAACGTTTTTTTCAGCTGTACTCCGTAGTTTTTTAAAACGAATTTTTGAGTTGTAAAAAGAAAGGTGTAGGGAATATTTATATTACAAAAATCACATAATTATCTTATACAGGGTGATCGCAATTGTCAGTCAATTTTCAAAAACTTTAAACAATGAAAACTGTATTTTTTTAAATGGAACACCCTATATAATTCTATTCTATGTTGTAGAGAATTAAATTCTCTATAATTTTCATTAAGCATTCCATGTACCTAAAACGAATCCTTCTGCTGATATTTCAAATTTGTTACTAAAAAATTAGCCATGGCCTACTGTTACAAAAAAAAGAAAATTATAAAAATGTCGAATTTTGAGCTTGTTTTTCAAAATAAATATTAAGTATTATATATTTTTTGAAAGCCTAAATTTTGCTTAATCAATATAAAAGATAATATATAGGGTGTCCCATTTAAAAAAACATAAGTTTGGGCAATATCTCTAAAACTAAACCTTTTATACAAAAACTGCCTACGAAACTGAATTCTACGTAGAAAACTCTATCAAGATCAGTTTTCACCTTTTTGATAAGTAGACGCATAACGGGAATACTCGAAGGAAATTTTTGCAATTTTAAGAATTGTAAGACAATTCGAAGCCTTTAAGAAGTCGATGAATTTAAATGGCATTTTTGAGGAAAATTTATAGGAAATTAAATTTATTGGCCCAAATTTGGCCATGATCAACCACTCATTTTCCTATAATTTTTACTAATTTCATAAAAGTACAATTTTGGAAAATGCTCTAAAATCATATCACGGTTTTTTAACACAGAATTAGTAATGTATTGTATGATAAAAACTATCAAAAATTTACATTTTAGAGAGCTTTAGGTACTTTGCCCTCCGAATTTCCTCTAGTTTCAATACAATTGTCTTAGAATTTTATGAAACAGTCTAATTTTATCAGATTTTGATTTTGTTCAGACTGTAAAAGTTGAATAAGGGCGAAAGTTTTTGGAATTTAACGCGATTTTAAAGTTTTACCTATATCCACTTTCGCAAACATATTTTAAATTCATATTTGACTATTCTTTGATTAATTTGAATTTTACGGACTACTATAGAACCATCGCTAATCAGGGTCAAAAATTAGACAAGAAGAATATTCTCTAATTAAATATTTATTTAATGTTTTGACTAATTGACTAATCTCATAAATTTTCCTAGTTTTGTAAAAATTGTAGCACTTAATAATCTGTGAAAGTAAAAAACGTGCATTTACACAAAATGAAAAAGTAAAATTATCCTTAAGAGGCGATTAGTTGTTTTCTTACATCACTTTTCATTCACCGAGCATAAAAGCAAAAATAACTGGCTAACCTCAATTATTGCGTTCACAATTTATTCGTTCGCGTATAGAGTCAATTTTTCTGTTAATGAAATTGAATTTGAAATCGAAATCAGAAAATGTGATATTATATAAATGTACTGATCCAGGAAATTCGTGCGATAGTCCTTTATTAATTTCCTCTTTAACGTATTTATAATTTATAAATTTTTGTGTGTATTTCAATATTTCATTCAGCCTCTTATCATATATTCACTCGGTTATAATACTTATAATGAATCGTTCTTTTGGACCCTTGATGTTCATCATAATCGCATTCTATAATTATTGGCAAAAGTATTATTATATTTATTATATTTTATTATATTTTATTTAATTTTTACAATAATTCCCTTAGTAGTTCCAAAATAGGGTTCGCCAAATCTAAAAATATAGAAACGGTGAGGGAGTCACATGAGATTTGGCATGAGCGTACAGGGTCGTTAAGATCTATCTTTACTTTACTTTTTTTAAAACTTTTTTTTATTAATAAAAGAGGTTATATGTTGCTTCATCATAAAATAAAATGTTTTTGGTTTTATTTTAAAACTTTTACTAACAAAGTATTTTACTGCTACTTTCAAATGAGTTATAAAAAGCTAAGTGGTTAGGACACAATGAAATTAAACGTGGAAATAAGGGACAGGGCTCTAAAAACAACCTATATTAAAACTTGTTCTTCTTGGCAGATTAACTTTGTTCATAATTTACTATGATTTTCGTGTAAGTATAGGTACGACTAAAATAAAACAACTTGCAAAACTTTAAATTCTATATCCGTATATATGCCCCAAAACCGGATCTTCTACTTATATGAATATTTAGATACAAGACGTTTTTACTTTCTTATACGAAGTATAAAGAAGTATTGTAATCGTGATTTTTTTCGACTTCCAGATTTTGATGGATTTACACGTTTTGAGGGCCCCTGAATCCATTTTGACCATTTTCGCCATGATGTCTGTCTGTATCCACCATAACTCAAAAACGAGTTATCGGATTTGATTCAAATTTCATATTTAAGAGTTTGAACAAAATTGTGGGTGCCACATTCAATGTTTTTCATCTAGCACCAAAACAAATGACACTATGATGAAATGAGACTATTTGAAAATTGCTGGAAACCCTCAAAATTATTTTTACAAGAAATTTAACTTATTTTTATTTAGGAAAAGTAATTACTGTGATACTATCCGTATAAGAAAGTCATGTGTTGGACACATCAGATATTTATATAGAACTTCGAGTTAGATGAGTCTGCGAGAGATGGCGCTACTGGAGACATTTTACTTGGGAATACAGAGTTACCAACACGCTATCAGATTTGTATTATGAATTGTGTAGTCGCATTAAAATCGAAAAAATACTATTATTACGTCATTGAGCACTTTCTAAGTACTGTACACATAGTAATCGTGATTTTTTTCGACTTCGAGATTTTGATGGATTTACACGTTTTGAGGGCCCCTGAATCCATTTTGACCATTTTCGCCATGATGTCTTTCTGTCTGTGTGTGTCTGTGTGTCTGTCTGTATCCACCATAACTCAAAAACGAGTTATCGGATTTGATTAAGAGTTTGAACAAAATTGTGGGTGCCACATTCAATGTTTTTCATCTAACACCAAAACAAGTGACAGTTACCTGAAGACATTTTTAGGTTTTTTAAGAATATCTTGAAAAATAAACAATTTATGAGATTTTTTTATTCTTTAACATTGATTTAGAATTGAATTTTGAACAAATTTTGTTTGAACTTTTTTTTGAAATTCCGTCAAAAAAATTTCAAAAAAACGAGATATTTCTAAAACACTTTATATTTCTCATAGCGCGCTTTGATAGTTGAATCCGAGGGTCGAAAAGTAATTATTGTGATACTGTCCGTATAAGAAAGTCATGTGTTGGGCACATCAGATATTTTTTTTAATAATTACTAAGTACCTACCATGAAAAAGAAAAAATAAACAAATTTGCCATTTCAACATTATTAAAAATATTTACACTCTATTTTTTTTTTATTTAAACATTTCAATATTATGTATATTGGTACATTTTATTAATTTGTTTACCTATAGATAAAATATTAGTACTAAATTTTGTTTCATAGGTTATTTATGTTATGTTCATTTTAAATAAAAGGACCTGGATGTAGATAACAATAAATTTTATTATATGTATTTAATTCCTAAATTATTGTAGGTACTTTCAGAAATAATTTACAAGATAAAATATCAAATTATTTCTTAGTAACTGTCATTTTCTGCTTCCGTTTTCCGATTTTGCTTATTTACACACCTTAATTTACTGAAGCTATCTATATTTTCTGACTCTGTACTCTGTAGATATTGAGGTATGAATTATTTGAAAATATGCAATAAAGCATATTGTTTATAATTCTGACTGTTGAAAATGTGAACTTCAAAAATATTTCTCGAGCATGCAGAATCTTTACCTTTTTGAGACGAAGACTATCAAATTATAAATGAAATGACTCTCTTTTCCAACGATTTCCAAAATTAATTACTTTTGGAAAATTTGAAGATTACATAGGTACATTAAAAATACTTAACAAAAACTATTTGAAAGAACCTACACAATTTTTACAATTTTGAAAACTATAAAACCAATACATATTATTTACAAAAACCAAAAATGTATTAATTTAAATTGCAATAGACGGTACAGGAATTTATTCTATAGTTTATTAGTATTAAACAATGCAGCCCGAGGTGTTAATTATAAGATACCCGGAGAGAGCACCTACTTACAAATTTAGGTCATTCATGGTTTACATTTTACCTCCCCGAGGTTTTACCTATAGATAATTTGTCATTTAAATACTAATAAGAAGTTTAAAAATTAGTAAAATAATACGAAAAACTTTTGATAATTATTACTTGTATGAGTGGTTATAACCAAAAACCATTTCAGAAGAAAGTAAAAATTAAATAATAATCATGCAGCAAATTTCATTTTTCAACACTTTCGTTTGATTTTAAAAGATGTCTATTTATATAGCGAAAATCAGCAATACAGACACGACCTAATTGCATAGGATTTATTTTTAAGTATTTCACTGCAATGCACAAAAACATCAAATGTTAAGTTAAAATTTTAAAAAAGTTCCATCATCCACAAAGTGTTAAGATTATCATATAAAAGGTCACAACTTTTAATTATACAGAAATAAAAACAGTGTCTAGTAATTTCCTATGCAGAAAAACTAGTTACAACAAAGATCAAAGACTATTTTGAAAGTTAAATTCCATAAGTGGTTATTTTATTTTTATTTTATATTAATTCTTTTCGAGAAATAAAATAAATGCTATAATGAACATCTTGAAAGGTCATTTCCAACTAAGCTAAATAAATATAAATGCATTTACAACTTGAAAACAATTTCAAACTTTTTGTAAAGATTACATTTTATCTTTCTCTCTATTTAAGGAAAGATTTTAGCTAAATAGATAAAACTCAACAGGATGTGCAACTGGCACAAAATTAACCCTGTGTTATATTATGTGTGTGTCATCATCAGTGGAACGGAAATACTTGTATAGCAAATGCAGTTTCTGGATCAAGAGTTCAAACCGTACAGGCAAAACTTGTATTAAAGTATAGCAAGAATATTTTTATATGTATAAACTTATGAAATATTTATTGCAAATTATACGACATCAAGTTTGTATTTCTTGTTGTTTTCATTTTTGTGCAATTTAGCACAGAATTTAATACCGTTTCCAATTTGTTTATATATGGACAGCAATTCTCACACGCATTGCGTTAAAAGATAGTTCTTAATAGCTGGTTTTTCAGCTAGTTTAATTATTATAATTACTTCTAACCAATACAAATTTCTTATCGTATTATAACGAGGTGTATTACCTAGTCTAATCACACAGTTTTGCATATTTCTTACACTTTCTGATGTATAACCGCATGTGTGTGGTTTTTTAAGTTTACAAAGAAAGTGTTGTTTATGAAATCATTAAATAAACATTGGACTTTCATCAACATCTAATTATCGGAGTTTTTCTCTAACTGGCTAAAAATACCTATCATTAAAATGGTTTTGAAAATGTTTAAAGGTAAATTTACAAGTTATTTGTTCCACTTTATGCTCTATTTCCCGTACCATAATCTGTTTGGTTCGAAGCACGTTCGAAGCAACACTATAATTGATATATCTAAACCTCAAGCATTCGTGTTGGTTGCCTCATGGTTCTCCCATAAAAATGCAAAAACTGTTTATTCATATTTCAAACAACCAAAGGTAACTGTACTAACAGTTTTATCAACCAGCAGTATCTTACGGGAACAAAAAAGTACTCTTCGGTGAAAAATATTGCTCCAAATATAATGATTTAATATAGAAATCTTAAAAATAATTAAAAGAATATGGTTTTCAAGCGAGAATTAATAATAGTTTATTGCATAGAAATGAAAAGAAAGATCTAGTAGAGTATCCTGTTGTGCTCAATTTATCCTGCTTAAATGATAATAAAAATTTTCACATTTAGATATTTATTTATTTTCTTCTACTACTTTGGAAGAATGTTGAGGGACATGATGAGAAGAATCATCTTGACATCTAGATGACCTTCATTCTTGTCTTCCACGCATTCTCGTTTTCCGACAATGTGCACTAACTAATGTTTCAATTATTTTGAGTTCAAGAAAATTGTCAAAGTATACTTTGAATAATTTAATAAAAAATAGGAGTATATTATACTTGGGTGCCGACTAATGGGTTTCCGATGCTTCTAATATTTTCAGTAAATTCATCCATCTGGTATTTATACTATTTATAGTCTACTGAAGAAAATCCGTATCCCAAATTTGCAAAGATTGCACTTTATTAAGGTAGCCAGATTTCAAGTTCCCTAACTTTCCGCAGACTTCAAGGGATCCAATGCTCAGTTCAAGCTCACGTTTTTTTCACAATACTTCAAAATTTGATGCTAATTAATAGTATATTGTAATACAAGTGCGGAAAACGCATCATGACAATACGAGTGTGAAATTTGCAACGCGAGCGATAGCGAGTGCTGCAATCACACGAGTATTGTGGGCCATTTCCGCAAGCGTGTTACATACGATTTTTTCTACGAAAACGTGGAATTCGTAAAAAATAAAATTATTTGTAAATCTTTTTCTAATTAAAAAAAAACATCAAGTGAGTTTGTTGTCATAGAACTGAAAGCTCATAGCTGTTGACAGTTTATAAATTGTGTCCTGTCATCGAAATAATTTTGATTTTGAGATCAAATTACGTAAATATAAACATGGAGTTTCAAAACTAAAGCGAAAGCGATGAACTAATGTGCACTCCTCCGGTTGTTAGATATTAAATAAATGTTACAATTATAACTAAATGTAAGTACTTCTTTATGTTTTTGTTTGCGTGCGGAAAGTTTAAAAAATGTGTGCGGAAAAAAACTTCCGCACTAATTTTCGGTACTAGTTTTTCAAAAGCCTACTTTCAAGTTCGATTATCTTGTCAGAAAAAACGTCATTCCGCATTTTCGTAGAAAAACTAAATTACACGCGTTCCTGCAATTTTTCCCTGACTTTTTCTAAAAATCTATATATTTCTAAAAATAACGAGGGGACAATCACTGGGGAAATATTCTGTACAAGTTACAGGAACTTAAGAGGAACTCAGGGAACTCAATCCCAAAAGAGCACTTTTTTGTAAAAAATTTGGAAAATGTGAATAAAGTTTAAAAATTTGAGTTTACTTTCTTGTACTAAATCAGTGGTATATTCAAATATAGCATAAAATTTTTTATAATGTTGAAGTGAGTTTGTGGTAGGCAATAAAATTGCAGATTTTTATTCTGTCTGAATAATCTAGTAGAACAAATTTAGTCCTTTGTGACATAGCAAGGCGCAGAGGTATCTACCTACTTTCTGAAATGTTATGACAGTTTTAAGGACACAAAATCTAGAATTGCACAAATTTCATAAATGAGTCTATGAAAGGCACTAATTTTTCTACATATTTGCATTTTTTACTTCGTAACGAAGCAAACCACAAGGAAATCTGTCCATTTTTTTCAAGTTTTATGAGAATTTTAGGATATTTGAGGAGTCTGTTGTACAAGTTCTCAAAAAATAACGAAATTCCAGGACTTTTTCAAATTTTCTTTTAAAAATCACTAATGATTATGAATGGTAACTGCATAACATTGCCTAAGAATGACCTTTAAAACAGAATAATTTGATTGCCTCTCATTTGACTATTAATTATTGAAACCTACTCATCACCTATAAATATCTAAAGAATTATTTTTAATGCAAAACAACTTCATTGATATGGAAAATAAGCAATCGCGTCTCGTTTACTGATTATTTAGTTTTCTTATTAACAATCGAAGACACTTCTACTTCATATTCCTCTTGCAAAATTGCAATAGTGAAATTGCTGAAAGACACAATAGTTATATTGGTTTCGTACATTGTTCATTCTGCAAAAACCACAATTGCCAAATGGAGCATTACTGTATTTACATACAATATCAAAATCCTGTTGGAAAATGTTACTTTATATATTTATGTACAAATATTTTCCTATTGATTCAGATGTAGGTACCGATTAGGGTCAATTCAATAGCAAACCAAATAATGCAACACCCAATTTTTCTTTTTAACTTATTCAAATACAAACCAATAAAATAATTTTAGAAAAAATCCAACGTATTTTCTAAAGCATTTTCACTATTGAATAGACATGGATAATTAGCTATTGTTAGTAGGTTCTCTTGTACTTTCTTGTAATGTCTCGCACTCGTATATAAAAATATTTCCATTGTCGCCCGTGTACGCAGCTTTATCTACTTACAATAATCTTGTCGGAACAATTACGACTATTTAATTAATTAACACATTCAGGAAATTTCATTTGTAAGGTTGCTATGAGAAACTAGGAAAAGTTAATGGGACTTGTTTGTAATATACGATTACTAATGAAGTATGTAGAATATTTCTAGGTACATGTGTAATTTATCTTGAAATGAATAAAATAATTTTAGGTTCATGTTTCAATCTATAATGATTATTTAAAATTTTATGTTTGGATCAACTACTTACTTTCTTACTCTTTCATTTTTAGTTTTTGACTACCTTCATCATAAATATTAATAGCTAGACCTGATACATACTACTTATATTTTATTTTTTATCGACATGATCATTCATAATTTTTTTATTAATTTGAAGTGAAAACTATTTTGGCATATTATCTAAATTATACTTTTACCTACAATTTAAATTTGGTGTATATTATTTTTACCATAATTAAACTGAACGACAAAATCGGACACTTTAAGTTGATTTTGGAAATTAATATCACCTCCTAACTCCTTACATTTATCTACATCTCGTACAATACTTTGTCATTCTTAACTTTGAATTTTAGACAATACTTTAAACACATTTGACATGGAAAGAAATTACACACATAATAAAGCTTATTTGTTTGCATTTCAAAGCTTTTGTTTACATTATTTATGCAGAGAAAGCAAAAGCATACATTTTGCCAAAGAAACAATTTAACTAAGTAAGTTATTCTTTTGATTAGCCAATTATGTATAAATGCTTTTTAAATTTCATTTACGACTTGCAATAAGCAATAACACTAAGCACATAATAGAGAAGCGTCAGTGACCCCATCACATATTAACACTTATGTGTTTCTTAAATTGGCATGCAATATGCTTCTCTTTAGATTTTGTTCATAAATTTATTTATGAAAATGTATTATTCATATAGAATATCCTATCTAATAAGGCTTTGACAAAGGCTAGTTTTCCTGTCAGCATAGGTACTTAAATAGGTATTTAAAACTTAGAAGAGGTGCTTCATCCTCAAGAGGATGAGGAAGTAATAACAATTATAGAGATATTTCCTCTAGTACTCTAGTGGGAATAGTAGATACTAGAGAAATATGATAGAAAAACAGTAACTGATGGAAAATCAATATTTCATGTGTACAAAAACCCCATCCAATTTTAATAAATGTTTATATGACTTGCACAAGTACACTTTTTATGCTTTTCTTCAGTCAACTTAAATTTTTCCTATTTCTATGAAGACTGATTTATACTTCACATCTAAAAACACATTTCAATATCCTAACCACAATTTAACACAAAAACGTTCACAAACAACCATAGCTTACATATTAAATCTTACAAATAACACACTTTCTGCAATAGTCACGTTCATAAAAGCAATGCGAACAACCATTTCCTAAAGATATATACTTGTCAGTACCATAAACTTTTATTTAAACAATTTATTTTTATTGCTAAATGTTAAGGCTACACATCCTTCAGATTTTTTATGATACAATCAATATACTCGTGCAATCCCGAAGAAATTATGTAACTTAGTGCTCTAAGGCAAAAATTAATCGGGCATTTCTTGTAAGGTGAGTTCCTGGATAAATAATATTTCCTGAAACTTTCAATATGCACACATACATAATTTAGAGACCTGAGAAACATGCTCAACAGGGAGCACATTATTATTATTGTTCTTTACCTAACAAGTGAAACTGCTTAATTATAAATTTGTTACATATATTTGCAAATGAGAAATTCGTGTGGTTTTAATTTTTTTTCAAGTGCGTGAGCCTATGTAAAATACCTTCTAGTCGTACTCGGTAAAAGTGAATGAATAGCATGGGAATAAAATTTCGGATTACAGTTAGGTATTGGATTCGATTTAAATCGGATCAATATATTGAACTTTTTGTATAAGCAATTTTACATGGTTTCACTGTATAGCTTAAGCTGTACGGTTTCCAACAGAATTAATTTTGTATTGGGCTTGAACTGAACAATACATTTATTATTTATTACGTCGTTGGAAACACATTGTTAGCATGGCGGAAATTTCAGTTTAAAAATTAATTTTTGCATACTCAATTTAAAGAAAAATTACTAAATCAAGGTTCAGTGCTGTTATGAAACAAATTAAAAGCATATGTCATAATTTATACAGCCCATTGTTACCAATCGAAACAATTTATGATTTAAAAAATGTCTAATATTTGTCTTGTTCTCCCACATAAAAAAACTAAAAAAAGTTTTAGTATTAAAGTAATTATGCATTCAATTCAGCCCGTATTTCAATGGACAATAGCATTATTGATACAAAACCATTTGCATGATTTGTACATAGCGCATTCTTTCCAATTCATGGCACCTTAATCGGTTTGTG
Source organism: Pediacus dermestoides (assembly GCA_963942485.1). Classification (NCBI taxonomy): domain Eukaryota; kingdom Metazoa; phylum Arthropoda; class Insecta; order Coleoptera; family Cucujidae; genus Pediacus; species Pediacus dermestoides. Next base: position 18,804,950 of record OZ012625.1, read on the forward strand.
TATAAAAAAACCGCAAGCATATATTTATAAATAATCACATTCTCTATTAATTATTATTGTGAAAAGTAGATGAAGCCGTTTCGTGTATCGTGCACATAATAATACTACCGTGTGTGTTATAACACGAGGAGGATGTTGAAACACTCTGAGATAGGATATTACAAAATAGAAGCTGCAGGAAAGACGAACACTGCATCCTCTTGTTTATTTGTTACGTTTGGAAGATAAGAAAAAAATTAGGCAACGCATTAGTACGCTAAGTAAATTAATACAATAAAATATGCATCTGCAACGGAAAGCGCTGATTGGACTGAAGGCCAATCCGTATTGTTATATTAGGTTATTTGTAATCATAATAACATTATATACATATGTCCAATTTGTTCATCAACAAATATTATTTATAGCCTTGTAAAAATTTTGCAATAACTATAACTATAAAAGTTATTTAGAATTCATTACCAATCACTCGTCAAAAATGATTTATACAAACTCGAGATAATACAATAATTTTTTGACACACATATTATAATGCAACGAAATTAAATTAATGGAGCCGAAGAATTGCAAACGACCTCCACGTGTACTTGTGCGGTTTCCAAGTTGCTGATCCCCTCTAATTGCATTATACAATTCGATTTCTATAATGTGTGAGCAATCGGTGTTTTTAACTTAACAGAATAGAAAAACACCAACACTCAGCACGACATAAACGAATTAAAATGTTGGAGTTAGTCAGCCAATGCGGTCTAAATACTTTATAAACAAGGATGGAAAAAACTAAGAAATGGACTGCGGCAGAGTCTTGGGAGCACGAAATAGTGGTTACATGGAGACCGGAAGGAACAATGTAAATGACAGACTGTTGTTTCGTGAAATCACAAATAGAATAAGTAAAACTATTTCTTGGCTAGGAAGACTAAATGGAAAAGTAGAGAGTAAACGCAACAATAAGCTAGGTAGGAAGATGAGAAATTAATTACAGGACGATGAACTAATTTTCTTTTAGTTTAAATCCATAATTGCCCATTTCTCTGATTTAATTACGTTTCTACATTATTATGATAAAAATAGGGATAACATACCACTTTGAATATTTTTTTCATAAATTTAAACATGAAGGTGGATATAAGATATACCAATAAAAACAGCAAGCATATTAAGATTTTCTGTTGATTATTCATCGTTAATTAAATACATTTTTATGTGAAATATTAACAAAACAAGTAAATAACATATACCAGGAATTTTAATGCCCATGGATTTTTGACTACTTTATTTATTTATAACCTTCTATCAACGAAAAGTTCATGATTCTATCACGAAATATCAGGTTGAAGGTTGAAAGTAGTCTGCATTGTGTACTGAAGAAGTATCCTATTAATCCTCAATATCTTCTAAGTGGACCTTTAGTTAATCTAATATTAAAAAACTTATGTTTTATACATTTCTGTTCTTGTTCCTTGTATCGGCAGATATTTAGAAAAGATCTGAACCAGAAAAGCGTGTCGTTTGAGTGAAATGAGACAGATTAATTGCTGCAGAAGTGGTGGTCTATTCTATACTACGCTTTCTCCCTTTGACTATAACGTTATTTAACACCCTATATATAAAATAATCATTAATATATTTTATTTTCAAACGGCATATAACATGGTGTTATAAGACTGAGTAGGCAAGGTATAAGTTTCATTTCTATGACACCACTCTTGAGCGGCGTATAAGTAGCACCTATACTCCGGCGGAGTATAAGTTATATCATTATCTGCAAAAATGTATGACAGTTGCATGACAGTTGCAAAATTACTTATTAAATTGATTGTCATATTACGATTAGAATGATTCCATTTGAAAATAAAATATTGTATTTTATTCGGAGTATAAGCACTTTCATGTGACTCCGTATAGAGTTAATTCTCCTTGCTCCGCTCAGCGCTTACACCTCCATACTTCGTCACATAAAAGTTTCGCTTATACTCCTAATAAAATAAATATCTATTATTTTCAAACGGCATATAACATGGTGTTATAAGACTGAGTAGGCAAGGTATAAGTTTCATTTCTATGACACGACTCTTGAGCGGCGTATAAGTAGGACTTATACTCCGGCGGAGTATAAGTTATATCATTATCTGCAAAAATGTATGACAGTTGCATGACAGTTGCAAAATTACTTATTAAACTGATTGTCATATTACGATTAGAATGATTCCATTTGAAAATAAAATATTGTATTTTATTCGGAGTATAAGCACTTTCATGTGACTCCGTATGGAGTTAATTCTCCTCGCTCCGCTCGGCGCTTACACCTCCATACTTCGTCACATAAAAGTTTCGCTTATACTCCTAATAAAATAAATATCTATTTTCTTCAAACGTCATTTAAGTGTGACATTATCCTGCTGTACTGATTATGTTTAAGTGTCACTTTATTGCCGGCGACAGGTGAAGTTCTACTTTATCTGTCGCCGGCGCTTAAGTACTACTTAAGCGCCGTTGGTCATAAGTCAAATTAATTGTCAAAATTTATTTATTAAAATTTCAATTAATAATTTTACAATTTAATGAATTGTTTGCGTTTGATGAAAAAATAGCATATTTTATTCGGAGCTTAAGTCGCTTTATGTGCTTCGGCTGCTTTTGTCAGACTCACTTCGTTCGTCAGTCAAACACCAGCCTCTGCACATAAAGCATTACTTATGCTCCTCATAAAATAATATACTATTATTATTAGTAAAATAATTCAGTATCTACATGAGTTTATTATCCTGTTCTATTACATTTCATCTTACATTCCTAAACGTTGCATGCCAATTAATTTTCAGTAGGTAGGTACTTATTTTTAGAATACCTTGACGCAATACGTTGGTACTTGAATATCTTCAAGGTACTTGTACCAATCACTAAAACATTGTTTCTTATGAATTCATTTAAACATTTTTTTACAAGGGAGGACGCTGAATCATTCACTTACATTTACTGAAAACGATAACTTCTTATTGCTTACCTAGAAAAGACCATCCCCACCAAAAATTCTTATATTTGTTTATCATAATTTGACCTTTATGGAAATGGTACTGAAATTTATGTCGTACCTTTGATATTAAACAGATAGAGTGAAAGTGTCATCGGACTTGATTGTATGAATTAACTTCTAACTATTTCTGTGATAGTTAAATTTTCTTAGAAAACGCGGAAAGTAATTTTTACATTCCACATGTGGTTTCTACAATAGTATTCATTTATTACAGGCTATATGGAATCTCTGACTTAGGCTACACTACGAACTCTTATCCATTGGATTCGTGCTTGGTTTTCACGAAAACGGTTCTACACTATAATATAATATTTCAACTAAAATATAATTTAATTTTCATATCATGTATTGTCTTTTTACATTTTAAGAGAATAACATCTCAACTTACACTAAATAGCGATTATTGATTTCCAAAATCGCTTATTGAATTATCCGTTGACATACTTTACTAATTAATAAACTTAATAAACTCGAAGGCATAATATACATACTTTCTATAACACCCTCGAAGAACAGTTAGAAAATGTAATAAATTTAAATGCTTGTAATTAAAATCGTGGTCCGATTTCTATATTTTGAATTATTATATTAAATTATTTCAACAAGTTCGAAATAATGGTATACGTAAGTTTAAAGCAACAATGCTGGTAAATTAAAAACCAGATACAGCTTTGACCACATCGTTTTTCTGGCAGACTATTAAACTTTATAATACCACTGAGAAAACCACACAAAACCAACAGTACCTTATACGATACAAAATATAGTTTCTTTGTGTTCAAGTCCATGAAAATTAAAACTGTGGCATGTAAATTTTAAAAGTCCATCCTTGGTTTTCTTCAGGTATTATGTACTTAGTTTCAAACAGTATCCAAGTAAATGCAATAACCAGTGGCGGATCTACGCCCCCCCCTCCCTTAAAAGCTACAATACCTATTTTCCAATTTAGTGAGCATTTGGAGGAAGATATCGTTGGTAAACCAATTGTATTTAAAGTATTTCGTATACAAATTTAGAATTCGAATAATTGATCATAAAATATAAAAAAAAACATTTCATTAACTCTTCGCGAACTATTCACAAACTTAATATTTTATAAACTGCGAAGTATTTTGATATTTATCAAATTTTTATAAAGTTTTTCTTTACAGTATCAAAATCCAAAACACCTTCTTGATGAAATCCTGGATGCGCTACTGGCAATAACAATCATTTTAATGTCGAGCCTTAAACAGATTTTTTAGCTTTTCATTGATATCACGCCAATATTTTCACAGCAGAAGTATCCCTTTTGGTAATTCAATATCAAACAGAGAGTAAAAGATAACAGTTCAACAAGTGACGGCTATAGTTTTACCTCTTGATTAGTTTTTTCTTAAAAATCCTATACTTTTTACTTTCTTATACGTAGGTATAAGAAAGTCATGTGTTGGACACATCAGATATTTTAGTAGGCACAAATAATAATTATTCTGAAAAATTTTAAAATTATCCTGTATCAATCATGAATTGCCTCATTAAATTTGACTTCGCCCTGAGATCGTTTTTCTTAAATGATTTTGAGATTTAGAAATACCAATATTATCATAATTTTGAATTATAAAAGAAATAGGAGTATCTAGTACATTTTTTGCAATCTTACAAAATAAATTAGACTAGAACTAGATTTCAAACATTTAGAAAAACGTTCAGATAGGTAACTATACAAATATATTTTATAGATAAAATAATCGTAATTGATGGAACGAGTGTCAAAAACATATTTCAATACATAAATTAGGTACCACTCATCAATTTTGTTTGTATAAAATGAAAATTACAACTAGATATAAATATCAAAAAATTACATTATTTCTATGATAGCAAATGTAATAAATGTTTATTTATCAATCACTCTGTAACTGAAAATTTCACAAACGGCCTTGGAAAAATTTCCAAAAACTAAATTCTTGCAACTCACCAAAAGGCCCAAGGGAATTTAATCCAATAACAGCTACCAACTTTACATTCTGTGCACTGAATTCTTTTCTTTTAAACAACACTGATGTGGTTTGTTATACACTAAACTCGTAAGTACAAATAATAATTTGTAATATTTAGTGTTTATCAATAAAATCGTGCGTTGCGAAAACTGATAAAACTTAACTCGTAAACGTGTGTGTGTATGATCGTGGTTTATACAGTACGGCCACCTGTTACTCTGGGTCTACTCCACCATCGTCACGACTCACGAAACAAAAACACACTGAAAGTGGCGTTCTCGACCAGTCGGTGTCCTCTCTCTCTCGCTTGTCGATTACTCTGAGTGACGTTTACTTATTATCAGGTCGAAAAACCATTGCGAATAATGACCATCACCATTGGAAGTTCGAAGCCTGCCAATCGACAAGCGAGACAGCAGGATTCGCGTTGGTTCTCTTCTGCTGGTCACTATTTATAATTATTTTTTTGTGCGGCGATTTGGAATGGATGATTTACAAAATTTAATAAGGAATATTTTGGTCAGATTACCGCTTATTAATGATACCGTAGAGGAGAGGTGAATCATCGAGTGGACCAGTCGATTTTAGTAGCAATGGCTTTAATATTCCAAAAGGTCAATTACTTTTTCATAAATTTTCAACTTTTGGCTAAATGGTAATATGTATTTTGATGTCCGAAATCTACTTTCTAAAGAAAATCAACACAAAAAATGCAGAACCATTTACACTTACAGCAAATTTAAATTATGAATTTCTATTAAATATCTAAATATTAGTTGAAATAATTCAAATTGATAGAGGAGAAAAATTGACTCCAAGTTAACATAAAAAAATAATGAAAAATCAAAACAAAAAATGCAGAACCATTTACACTTACAGTAAATTTAAATTATGAATGTCTATTAAATATCTAAATATTGTTGAAATTATTCAAATTGATAGAGGAGAAAAATTGACTCCAAGTCACTAGCTACCGGTGTGTTACATTTTTTGAGTAATTTTACAATATTTTTATATTAAATTAGGTTAGTTTTACATCTGATCTTAAAATAGTTGTTCAAATAATAAACAAGACTGATAACGAAATTAAAAAGTTAGTCAATATGTATAAGTACGTTTTATTCTTAGAATTAAATTTGTCATTTATAAATTTAATGAATTTAATCCTTAAATAGCGATATTTAGCCCACTGTATGGCACTGGATTAAATTCATTGTTTGAGATAATCGAACTTATCTTTCAATGAAAATTTATAAATATTTCCCAAATTTATGGGTACCTATATAATGAATTGTTTGTAAATTAGTTATCTATAAAGTTTTATTATTATGTCCCTGCTTAGAAAAATATTTGTCAAAATCTTATCTTCTACAGATTAGCCCTAACACGCTAAAGGTCTACAATTTTAGGTATATTTTAGAAAAAATAAACTTTTTAGAAATAATATGTTGATGTTACTTTTCATATAATCGTCTGGTTTCTCTTTTACTACTTTTAAGTATGTAAATAGTTCTCAGTGCCCCCTTCAAAAATATAGAATATGCACCTGTTCGAAGTTAAATTGTACAAAGGTAAATAAGACTCCTCAATAATAAAAATATACTACTCAGTAAATAGTAAATATTTGTTTAGATAAGACAATTCTATAAATAAATTTAAAGCAACCTAAAGTGAAGATGTTTATAAACATTGAAATGTTTCTAAGTGTTTTACTGGATAAGAAATCATCGGAAGTGAAATTAATTTACCTATTAAAAAGTAGGTGAGTTTCCAAATGTGTTACCTATAGGGTGAATCATTTCATGGAATAAAATAAACTGCGGTTCAAAATTATCGCACCACTCTGAAATCTAGACATAATAGATATTTATCTACTACCAATTCATAATAGCCTTGATTTGACATTAATTTGAGTAAGGTAAGTCAGATTATTACGCAACATGTGTTTTAAAGAAATCATTACCACACTGAAATTTCAACAAGAAAATTCTTTCTTACAAGTATTTATAACACAATTTTTACAATTTAGTATCCTTATAGGAAAGTTTATATTTGTAAATGTCTAATTATAATATAATATATATTGTTTAATTCTTTAAAATTTGTGATTAACATTGAGTAATGACACTTCATACTCTTAAGTTTGATTTTTTGAAACCTGGAGAATTTTATAATAGCGTATCTACCTAGAAAAAACCCTAACTTCACATTAGATAACTGAAAAAATTTTTAGTTTTATTTTATAATAAATTAGTTTTATATTTTAAAAATAAATATAACACGGTCCACGTCCCAGATTTTTTGGTGTATAAATTGTATAATTATTTGAAAATTTATGATTCAAATTCATTGTTGTTATGGTTAGTTTTTACACAACTTAGGTTAGGTAGTCCAGTACGACAACTTGACAACAACTACTGAGCAATGTCGCTGGAGATAAATTCAAAATTCATTTTTAATTATTTGGACGGTAGAAGATAAAATCTTGTATATTACACGTGGGATATACACATATTAACATATTCGTCTGATTACAGAACTCGTCTACGACTCGTTCTGCAATTTCCAGACTCTTATGTTAATGATGTTCATATCCCACTTATAATATAAATAACTATTATTTTATTAGGAGTATAAGCGAAACTTTTATGTGACGAAGTATGGAGGTGTAAGCGCCGAGCGGAGCGAGGAGAATTAACTCCATACGGAGTCACATGAAAGTGCTTATACTCCGAATAAAATACAATATTTTATTTTCAAATGGAATCATTCTAATCGTAATATGACAATCAATTTAATAAGTAATTTTGCAACTGTCATGCAACTGTTATACATTTTTGCAGATAATGATATAACTTATACTCCGCCGGAGTATAAGTCCTACTTATACGCCGCTCAAGAGTGGTGTATTAGAAATGAAACTTATACCTTGCCTACTCAGTCTTATAACACCATGTTATATGCCGTTTGAAAATAAAGATCTTTTAATATAAATGTCAACCGTTATTTCTTCATAGCCACATTAAAAAAGGCAATGTTGAAAGATTTGCATCGTTTTGGATTCACTTTTGGAGTAATTTGAGAAAAAAATGAAAAAAAAAAACTATCAGGATGGAGAAAAACGTGTTTTCATTAACAACGAAATAAAGGAAAACAAAGAATTGCAATGATGTGAGATGATCCCTAGTAGATTGTGTGGCCACCTCTAGCTCAGATAACAGCCTAAATCTGCCGTGGCATACTTCTAATGAGATTTTCAATGATAAGTTGAGGAATATATTCCCACTCCTGATGAGCAACACATTACAGTTGCTGTAGGTTCTGTGGGGCTGGCAAATACCGTCTAACTGCTCTTTTAAGAGTATGTCATAGATGTTCGATGGGATTTAAATCCGGACTTCGCGCTGGCCAGTTCATAACTGTAATACGGACTTCATCCAGATACTGAAGACATGCCCTTGCCACGTGCGATCCCGCATTATCCTCCATGAATACGAAATCAGGACCAATAAACTGAGCATAGGGCATTACATGATCTTGAAGAATGTTCTGTACGTAGAATTCCGCATTCATTGCTCTTGCATGCACGAATATAGTATAACTCCGTACGGCCATCAAAAGAAATACCTGCCCAAAACATTTTAGAGCCACGACCAAAGGCTTCAGGTGACACGAAATTAAATGCAGTTTCCCTGTCTCCTTGTCTTCTATACATACACTGCCGCCCATCCGAAGATTTCAGGCTATTCCGGTTTCATCAGCATACGCCGCCTATGTTTTATATATTACTTATAACAGCAGAGTATTCCCCAAACTGCTGAGTGGTGCGATAATTTTGAACAGCAGTTTATAATCAGAGATATTTGAATTATTCCAAAATGACAAATTAATTTTTTTCATTTTCAAATGTTACAAAAATGCTACCAAGTGAATATCAATAATTGAAAACTATACAAGATAATCACTCAAAAAATAGTAGAAAAGTTAAAAAAATAGAAATGAAATAATCCTGAAAGATTTTTAAAAATTATAAAAAACCCAACAGCATAAAATAGTCCAGGAAAAATAGACTTTAACATGGAAAATAATTGTTACAGGCTGAATTTTTTTTTCCAACTCACCCTTTTTTTTCGTCTACTTTTCCTGGACTAAAAAATGTTTTTTTTTTATAAAGTATAAGCAGGGAATCACACTTTTTATTATGTTATTGAGGTTTTTGTAAGGTTATTTGTATCCATACAAGCCCATTCCAATTCCGTAATACTGCTAATTATTGTAAGTGTAATAGAACTTGAGAGTTTACTTTTTTCATAACGTTCATCATGATTCGTATTCTGTTATTTTCAGTAGAAAGTTCCGTCGAAACGCAAAATTTACAAAATAAATAGCTGGTTTACACTTGGATGAAGAATATACTCTCCATTCAACATTCATCGACAAACTCCTAGTTTACTTCTTTTTTATTTTCATTACAAACCATAGGTACTTACATTTAGTGGTTTGCTTTTCTCTCATACTTAAAATTGCTTTGTTTTGCACCAAAACCACAGCTCATTATCCCAAGCATATCATTAGAACTCTTTTTTGTCAATTCTTCATAGGAAGGTATATGTGAATTATGTTATCATAATAACTAGAACAATATTTAAATGATTTACTATCGAGACCTACATCCCATGCACATAATAAAAACCACAATTACAATAAATTCCATATAATAATAATTGTGTCTACATGTCTATAATGCAACTAATTAATTATCACTCGTTAGCACATACCAGTATATCGGTAAATCCGCTAGAGGAAAGTTTTTCTGGAACGAAATCTTTGGTATTTTTGTTCTTGTTGTGCGTCACCAATTAGAACTTAACCACAATTTCTACATACAGATTGGAAGGTTTTTCTCGATTTAAGTACATCCGTTATGTGTGGATGATGGGCGAGATTCTTTTATGATTAACAATCATCGATGACACAAATTGTGGAGAGGAGACGTTAAGTGTAAGGACAGTTAAGTAGTGTAGATATCAGGATATATTGGATGGTGGTGGGTTGACCTATTGCTAATGAATTAAATCTGTGTTATACTTAATTAATTTAATTATCCATTTCTATAAATGATTATTAAGCGCTATTTACTTCATTTGGTGGTGACATTTTTAGCATGGAAAACTAAGCAATACAGGTTATGTCCTTATTTATTCATAAAGAGGTGTTAACCCAGATTGCTACACCTAATAATGATAACTAAGACAGTAAATATTGTAATTACAAGTTGTTGAGAGCTTATTTCACATTTATAATAAAAAAGTGTTCGATACAAAATTTGTTTTCTTCCCTAAGAGGATCTACGTAAAATTAACTCTTCACAATAATGCAACGTTTCAATGAAGTCACATCAAACTTCAGGGAGTGATTTCTCTAGTCGAAATAAGCATTTTTACTTTCTTATACGAAGTAATAAGAAGGTATAGTAATCGTGATTTTTTTCGACTTCGAGATTTTGATGGATTTACACGTTTTGAGGGCCCCTGAATCCATTCTGATTATTTTCGCCATGATGTCTGTCTGTGTCTGTCTGTATCCACCATAACTCAAAAACGAGTTATCGGATTTGATTCAAATTTTATATTGAAGAGTTTGAACAAAATTGTGGGTGTCACATAAAATCTTTTTTATCTAGCACCAACACAAGTGACACTTACCTGAAGCCATTTTTTAGTTTTTTGGGAATATCTTGAAAAATAAACAATTTATGAGCTTTTTTATTCTTTAACATTGATTTAGAATTGAATTTTGAACAAATTTTATTTGAACTTTTTTTTTGAAATTCCGTCAAAAAATTTTCAAAAAAATAAAACATATTTTTATCGTAATAATCAGTTATAGTGAGTGGGACAAGGACAGATTTATGCGTATTGCAATAAGTGCGAGAGAGACTTCCGAAAATTATTTCAAATTTGTTGGAAACGCTCAAAATTGAAACACGATTTTTACAAGCAATTTAACTTAATTTCTTTAGGAAAAGTAATTGTGGTACTATCCGTAGGTATAAGAAAGTCATGTGTCCAACACATCAGATATTTTTCTTCTTGGAGTCATACTAGTTTTTCAGTCTCTCAAAGGCCTTTAAAACATTAATGTGTATAATATATAGAGTAACTAATGCCAACTAGCCCAACGATTGCGTGAGACGGAGAGCAACGCATGGTCGTACACCGCACTCTGATCTCTGTTTTTGTCTTAGCAGTCGGCTAGCTGGTATTTGGCTAGATGTATAGTAGTAAATCCGTATTTTGGATTATGATTAGGAAGTGATTAAAAGTATGTTTCTTATAATCTGGGCCATAGTAACTATTTAATATTATCGAAAAATATTTAAAATATAAAATATTTCGTTTTAACTTAATAGAAATGAGAATCAAATCCTTGAGAACACTTCGTTTATAATTTGCGATATTATAAAGTAAATAATGAAAGTAATAGTAATAACTTTAAAATATGCCACGAAGCTAGTCATTCAACTTTATTAACATGTCTATATCAAAGAGACAACTAGGCCTCAAGGTTAACTTGAAACTTTTCAATTTCATTAATAACTTTAATATATCCAATTTATTTGTAAAATTTACTACTGAAATCTTTCTAAAACTTGTATATAGTTAGAAAGAATCATCGGTCTTTTATAAATATGGATAAATGAATAATTCAAGTGAATTTAGTCTGATAGAACATTTGAAATGCAATAAAGATTGTTCGACTGCAAGTGTGACAAGAAACTTTCCTTTAACAACGATAATTACCGTATTAAGATGTCTTAATTAAATAAGGATATTGCTGCACGCCATTTTGTCTTAAAGAGAATACATTTGCTTATGGTTAGAGTTTATATTAAAACTGAGTGATGGTTAGGTGGTATTATACCAAATTATTGATCTTGTTTTCGACATAAAAGAAATCCCACAATGAGCAACACCTACAGTGTGACACATCAAAGTTTTTCATGATATTTCGTACCACTTTATAACAGGTGTTCTTTAAAACTAGAAAGTTATGAAGGGATGCATACTAAGATTGTTATTGCTACAACTTAGTTTGAGTCGTCAGTTTCTAAAATTGCAGTAAATATACTGTACATCTTCCCCACAAATATGGAGCGATCAAATAAATTTGTAATCGAGTCATCCATGGATTTGAATCCGTATGTCTTTAACTTGAACCATTTTGGCTTTCAACTGACATTTTATTGTAATGCAGTTCAAGTAACTACATACGATTTCGGGTTCATGGATGACTCGATTAAAAATTTATTTGATCGCTCTTTATTTATAAAATTAGCAGATATATTATTGTAAATGTAGGAAATGGTAATGAATAGAAGAGCCTTGACTTCCTTATTATCTAAGACCCCTGATGACTAGAGGTGTGAAACCATGAATAAAAATGAAAATTGGCAGTTTTCAGATTTCATAATTCTTGTAAGTCTCCCAATATTTTTTTCTTGGTTTTCCTAAATTTAATATTAAGGGCCATTTTCATTCAGATTGATCGTTTCACTTCTTTAAAGTCAAGGTATTATTTTGCGGAGAAATGTCTGAATATTTTTCTTCAGGTCAAGAAATGGAAAAAACAACAAAGAGTTTTCATAATTTGAGTTTATATCAATTTTTGCTTTGTTAAATTAATTCCTTAAACAATCTAAGACAATAATAGAGAAGATGGCAATAACACTCACGCCTAAAACAGTTAGCAAGAAACTTCTAAATCCAATACTTAGAATACAATAATTCTTCTAACCAACGCACTTTCACATCTACCCAAAAACCTCTTTGGTTACGGTATTTACGGATATAAAGAAGTTAGGCATTGTCTCGTATATATTTTAGAGCCAGAGTCGATTTGTTTGGAGCTCTTTATTCTATGAAATAGTATTTAGCGTAATTCTTGTCCTCTTGTTGTTATTATTATTGAAATCTAGGTAGGTATACTTGCATGCAAGGTAAGTTTTTATGATCTTTAAATATTATGCTGCAGAAGTATAATAATTTACTTCACAATTTGTTGAGATAATCTTCGATGTGTCTAGCTTCAGTTCCCTGTAGATAGATTAATATTATTTTTGTAGGCAAAGCATTAGAAAAAGTCACAGAAAATTGAAGTTCATTTTAATAGAGAGAATTGGAACTAAGATATTTAGCGGGGAATTTAAAATACACTAACTTAATTGGGTATTTAACGACTAAGATCGGAAAATGGCCAATTCATTTAATGAATTTTAAATTTTCTTCAAAATATTTTTAATCCCAATTCCCTCTACTCAAAAATTGGACTATAGCACTAAAAATATTTCATTTAACAATTGCTTTGTTCTCTTTGTTCTCAGGTAACCATAATGAAATTTACTGACCAAATATGAAAAACATTTCGGAAAATATATTCAAAGCGTTGACTTCTTTTGAAGTTCTTGGTCAAAACCACTTAACCAAAAATTAACATGTATTATCTGTACTTCTACAAAACTGATTAGTCAAAATTGAATACCACTTTCCCAAAGTTCGGTACCTACACCAATTATTATTATCGACCGTTTTATTATTGGGGCATGCTTGGAAGTCACGAAAATTTTAACACACAAATCACGCCAAAGAAAATTATTGGCTATTGCCGTTTATCTAAAACCATTACGCAAGCTACCTTTCCATTGAAAATCGATGAATGCGTAAATCATAGATGTAAAGGAAAATTATAGTGGTTGCACATATGGATGCCTATTACGTAATTTGTGTAGCGGCTTTTCAAATTGCCTCTCCCGCATAATATGTACGTGCAGTAACGAAACTTCGAAAAGTACAAGCGGATACATTTGGCCATTACTTTCTATTTAAATTCCAATAATTATTTTACGTATCTTCTTTATGCAGCAACGACCATCACACAGAATGTAGTATGATTGTGTGTATAGTTGATTTAACCAGTAAATAATGTTTTAATAAATTACGTTAACCATCAGTTAGAGCTTTATTTGTACTTTCTACAGGTGGATGTAATAGATATACGAGTATGCATGATAGGTGATGGCTATGCAATAAATCATTAGATATTATGCGAAATTGAAATGAAACATAAGCGAAGAAGATGCTTTTACTTGTAAAACGGCAATGTTTCAAACACTTCCACTTGTCATTTTTATGACAATCCACCTTTCTTTTTATCAGATAAATTTATCCAAACATAATCCACGTACCGATCAGTTAAAGCAACCAAACATACTTTAAAAATAATCAGGTTTTAACCTACTTTTAGCCAATTGAATTGATTTGAATTTAATCTGCCCGTTTATAGGAAAAACAATTCTTTGTTGGATTTATAAAAGGCCTTGTGAAAAATTCAAGGTATGTCGTGACAATAATGCCGCCAATTTCTATTTACAATCGTTCCAGATAAATCTCTGTAAGTAGAATTTAATTAAATGAGTGGATTGTACTTTAAACATTTTTATTGTAAATAGGAAAGTAGCATGGATCAAAATACAAAGCTGCCAGTTTTCCGTTTGTTAGATTTGTTGATAAATTATTGTTCGACATGAAAAAACGTTTAACTTGCTATGGGATGTAAAAGTTTGCCGCCGAAGAAATCGTATTTAGTGTCTAATTCTTTTTACTTTTAGATAGTTATCTGGGTAACTAAAGAAGAAGGTGAGTACATATGAGACATTTATATGTAGGTACTTTGTTAAATATTAATTAACTTTCAATATATCAAGACTAGACATGCTAGACACTTTCGAAAATATTTTGAAAGTACATCTAAGGTAACCAGACGCAATTCTGAAAATGAATAAGTAGTTTTTAAAGAGATTTTATTTTGTCGATAAAGAATACAAAATGCAAAAATGTTTTTTATATTAGATTATGTTACTTAGTTCTACAATAGCAAACATTAATCAGTCTTAACTTGTTATATAACACTATGAATGGAAATTAAGACACTCAATTACCCAATTCATTAGACTATTCTCATGTGTATATTACTAGTCTCTGTTGAATACACAACAATAAATTTAAAGTTTGTGCAAATTCTACCTTCTGGGAAAGACTATTTCAATTTTGTGTTCCAATACTGCAGACTGTTTTCACAACAAAAATATATTATACAATTGCAGAAAAAAGATTGTATTTAATTTGTGTTGGCATGTCCAATAAAAACGAGAGAACAGAATCCTTTTGAACACATAAATACATTATATTAACTCAACTGGGAATTTTAATAATTTACCTTATGTGAAATAGGTACCTCCACTGTAGTAAAGTACAATTTGTGGTAATAAATAAATTAAAAGGAAACGCTAAGTATTAGAGCACAAAGTTATAAAAAATTTAATATATATATTTATAATGTAATTAACTTTATAGGATACTCGTATGTTCATGATTGATTTTAAAGAAAGTAAAAATGGAAGACGAGTAATCCACTTTTATAAAACAAATTCATAATAAAGACAAAATGAAAAACTTGAATATTAATATTCTTCTTAGAAAAGAAACTGTAAATGTTTTGAATTATTCACATTTGAACAATTGGTTCTTGCTATGTGCAGCTGCGTCTGTTAATTACAAGCAACTAAAAATTGTTTTAGTAATTAAACAGCATAACTCACATCAGCAGAGTTTAAAAAAATCATGGGTAGGTATTACTAAAAACTGAAAATTAAAAAATAAGAAATAAAATATTGAATTTGTTACAAAACAGTGAATAAGAAAATTTGAAACATTTTTCATAAGAAAATGAGTTGTTTTCCGTTATGTTAGTAATATCACCCATATATAAATTGAGAGAAAAACGTAATAATAAGTTTCCATGGAGGTGTATACTTACATTAAATTGTACAAATTGATCTTACAATAGAGATGAGAATGTAGATGTGGGTTGCTTACCTGAAAAAGAAATGACATTTTATACATTTCTATAAATAAATACTCGTAGGTATAGTAATTATACGAAATATTTTATACAGTAATATTTGTGGGCAAGTGCATTAGTTTTAATGTTTTATTAAGTACATAAATTTTCTTTTCTTTCAGAAGTTTATTTTATTATATTAGAAATTTATGTTTTAAAATAATCCAGTTGATTTCCAAATGTAGCATTAAATTATAAAACGATTGTAAATGGAACATATCAAAGTGTTTGGTGGAAATTTTCAAAGTTGTCCTTGTACGAATAATTACGAATGCAAAATTAGATTATTAGGAATAGTCCTGCCTCCTGACAACCTAACATCCCCTTGAACTCGAATTTCGACAAAAGGAAGGTCTTCTTCAAACTCACTAAGCTAACCGTCATTTTGTAAATTGTCTAGTCTAATTGAAGAGTGACTTATTTCGCAAATTTCCGGTAACATAATGTGTAAAATTCAATTAGTTTTCAAAATTACAGTTAATTTAATATTCTTCTATTCAAAAAAGGGAAGTTATGGAATGGAAGTTCTTATTTTATTTATAAATAATGAAAAATGGAATAATCTATGAACCAGTAGGCACAGTTGAAATATCAAACTTATGCTTATAAAATTCATACAAAACAATCATAAACATACAATAATTTCTGAAGAAAAATCATGGTTAATGGTTAACTAGACATTTGTATCACGTGATTAGACTGGAGATAAAACAATAAACTAATCTAACTTAGTAAACGCCACATCCCATTTTATTTATTTTATAATTTTAAGAAATAGAAGTTGACTGAATATTTCGGTTATAATTTGTAAAAATGAACCCTACTTAGGTATCCATCTTCAAATAAAATTGTTTGGTAGATAATTTGGAAGTGAGACTTCCCATTTAAACATGGAATAAGTATAAGATACATAACAGCGACTTAATATTTTTTGAGACTAAAAAAATGACAACTAATGGATATTACTTGCAAATTGAAAATTTAAAGGTACCTTAAATTAATTTAATGATATCACTAATTATAACCACTTTCACTTATCCTGCTCGAGAGCAGGGTACAGGATTGTATATTTTAGTACCGGTTTCAACCAGTTATAACCAGGTTTTCTACAAATTGAAATTTTGCAAATTATTTTCAGCATTTACTCGCTACTATTTCAGTTTGGTTTAACCTTTCTAGATACCTATTATTAAAATGTGATTCGTCAATCACTGAAAAGCTAAATTAAAAAGGGAAAATTAGCACTTTATCTTATTTCAGGAAAAGTTTTCTAAACATTCTGATTTATGTATCATCTAAAGAACATGATACTAAATAGTGAGTTATCAATTTATGACTTATACACCAGTTGACTTAAGGGAGGGAACTATTATGTCGACAATTCGAAAACTATTTCTGAATACATATTTCTCTCTATTGTAAAAAATATAAGTAAATAGTGCTTCAATTTTTTTATTGACTAGGCATTGTAAATCACAGAAACGATGTATTTAGAATCTGTATTTCCTTCAGTTCGATCTTTGGAGTGTCTCAAAATTAATAGACAGTATTATTAGCAGTTAGTAGTAGTAGCAAGCAGTACCTAAATGATGTAGGTCCTCAAATGCAAAAAAGATGTTAGAAATTGTATAGTTTACTTAATTGGAAGTTTAAAGTAAAATAGGATTTTTCTGGAGCTAGTTATAATTTTCTGGCAAACTAAAACAGGATAAAAATTTAAATTATTTCTTATGATAAGAACCAAATGCCTATACTCTAATTTTTATGTTTCATATAATCCATTTATATTTGATTGAAGCCTTCATATCGTTTCTATGTATAATTTTATGGCTCTAATATATAAGATATGAAAGAGTTGATTTATTTTCCTGTCACAATGTTCTTATGTTTCGCTTTACAGGTGAGGTGTACTTTTGAGCTTTGCTCATTATTACGTATTTTTTATATTATTGGTATTCCTCTACAAGTAGTTTAATGTACAATTTTATGTTCATATAAAATTAAAAAATTATATGGAACATCTTCGAGAGTTTTTTAAAGTATAACAATGACTTATGTTATCAATATTGGTCTTTGAAGGGAAAATCATTGCCTTATTTCCATGATTTTCTCTTTTTATCATGCATTGTATTTGATTTATAGTATTTATAATAAATTATTATAGTGGTTAGATTATAGCAGTTTTATAGTATAACTTTATAGCAGCTCTTTGTATTTGCAGCTTTCTTGGTTTTGTATTTATTTTTAATATTCCACTGCACAGATTTCATTTTAATTATAATATGTACATATATATTTTTATAAACCGCTACAGTTTCAACAATGAAGATATAAAAATATAATATTGAACAAAAACTTTGTCTGTATCTATGTTTTACTTATTAAATAAATTATCATTCACAATTAAACTGTCAAAGTTTTGTTCTAAAATAATTATATTCCTGAAAAAATAACTGGTCTAGGTTCACATTTAATAAAGCATCAGCATACTAGAAAGGCTGTTGTGCATCTAGTAATAACTTTATTATTCTAACTTAGTGCAAAATTGCATTACGTGCAAGGGAAACCTAATATAATTCTGATGTCTTTAGTTAAAATGCAGTCAGATTCCTATTTTTTTAGTTAAGAAGTAACACCATTGGTATAAATTTATTGTTAAAAGTGAGACTATATATTTAAAATAAATAGAATTCGAATTCCTCAATGTATCATAAATAATTCATTATTATCTAGGGTGTGCCTTCCATTTACAGAATAACAAAATGACTCATTTCCAATTGTTTATAAACAAAACACCCATTTTTTATACTATTGTTTTCCAAAATATCCATAAATATTTGGAGTGTGTAAAAAAAATTCATAGCATAATAAATTGCGGTGTTGAATAGTTCTAATTAAACACCTCAAGTGATGTAATTGCAAGGTTTAACTTTGTTATTTTTTTATTTTTACATAACAAATTTATTGAAATTACATCGGATGATTGCTTGGTTGAACTATAAAAATGTTATTTAAGTACTGCGGAAAATAACCGGATTTTAATGGTAACGATGGTATAATAAATTTATGAATTCTTTATAACAATTTCTTTAGAATTTTCTTTTATAACATAAAATGCTACATTATAGCTTTATCATACTCATACTATAACATGAAAGCTTACATACCATATATTTAGACCACCCAAGTCTCAACATATGTTGGTGGAAATCTTTCATAATTTTCTACATTTATCTATGGTGCATTATATCCAATTGACACATAAATACCTAGTGTAATAGTGTCACTAATACTCATTTTGGATTTTTATAATGAATCTAATGAACTCACAAAAACAATTAATAACTTCTAAACGTATACTTACTGACACATGTCTCGATGTAACACAAAATTAATTAAAAGCGAAATTAAATAAATTAACGGAAACTTCTGTCAGATACTTTCATGTGTATGATTGTTGTTTATATTAATTTGTTTATTACATCGATACCATACAACTGTATAAAACCAGCTCTGAGCTGTGTGAAAATTTTCTTAATAACGGGTCTATCCTCCGTTTTTAATTTGTGAAAAATATATGTATAAATTAATTTTTCACATGGTTACGCTTCAATGCCAGTTGATGCAAAGATACATTGAATTAGCGGAAGAAATGCGGATTGGATTGTGTGTGTATGCACGATTTAAATTAAGTACTTGTGTTTTGAATATATATGTATATGTTCGTAGATAGATAATGTTGCAACATTTGTATTTGCACAATTTTAATAAAAAATTTAATGGATACTATAATAATATTCATAGTGGTAATATAATATTTATTTAGTAAACTGGTATATAAACATAGGTGCATAATTTGGATTAGTTTATACAATGTGTTTCATATTTGATACCTAATTGTATTGCTAGGATAAAATATTAATTGTTAAAAGTACAAATCTGAAGATATTGAAGCATATTATTCTTTGTAATATTTAAATAATAATTTTTTTTTTATGTGAAGGAAGAATTCTGACATTATTCAACTTTATTTTTTCTAATTTAAGAAATTGTACAAATAGAATGAAAATAGTATAGTCTGATAGTGAAACATCTGAGGAATAAGGGGGATAAAAAATTCATAGCCCAGCTAATCAAGTTTCTGCCTATTAAAGTATGATTTTGAAAGACCACTCATTTTGGATTTGCTAAATCAGGTCGGTTTTTCTTGATTTATTCAATCGTGACTTCTCCTCGCAGTATAGATATCATGAGCGATAATGCTTTGACCAGGTAGCGGAGGATCATCACGTACTTGTCCTTTTCTCCCACCAGATACAGTGCATACTAGGATTAGGGATGTTCACTCTACTCTAGATTCAAATTATGCCACCAGCGAAGAGTATAATATCGTGTTTTGTGTGATCAAGTTGGTGTGGCTAAATTTATGTGGAATCCCATCATCAAAATTTTCAAACATAACATGTTAAGGTATTTATTAGATGCCGAGGTACGGTTTGTATGACATATAAGTCTATTTATTCCTCTAGTGTGAGGCTGCTATCATATATCTGTTCCTCTGAGTGGTTTACAGAGTGACCTAAAATGCTTCATGAATCTTTCTTCATCAGGGAGCTTAAAAAACAATTCTTAATTTTCTTCCATCTCAATGGCAGATTTTATTGTTGCATGTTTTAAAAATACTATTTGCAAAGTTCCCCTTCCATGAGGCTATGCAACAAATACATTATCCATATACCACATACCGTTATCCACATTTTGACTTTGGGATACAGTTTCAGTTTTTTTATATCAGACCCATGCATGCTCATGTATTTTTCTAATTTCGTACAATTGGTGACTTACACAATAATTGTATTCTGGGCCAGTCTGCTACCTTGGAATTCATATTTTTTATTGAAAACGTATAGCTAGGAGCTTATACAACTCGCACCTCTTGCAAGTCTTCCTGTCCGCCTAGCGAAATTTTGACTTTATTTAATTGAAAAAAATCACTAACAGCTTATTTGAGTTTTTTCTCTATTTTTTGGGGCCTTAAAATTGCGTATTTATAAAAAATTATAATTTCCCAACAGACCCACAGTTTTAGAACCGCTGGTCGAATTTTGGTAAAATTACCTTTGTTGGAAAGCTGCATGACAGTTTTATTTGTAAGAAAATCACGATGGGTCTAGTTGAGTTTTTTCTGTATTTTTTGGCGCCTCAAAAGTGCATAAGCGGAAAAAATAGTAATTTTACAACAGATTTGTTTAAAAAACCTACAGTTTTAGAAGCGCTGGTACGATTTTTGTACAATTAAGTTTGTTACAAAGACGAATGACGATTTTATTTTGAAAAAAATCACCAAGGGTCTAATTGAGTTTTTTCCAATTTTTTGGACCAGCAAAATTGTGTATTTGAAAAAAATTGGAATTTCCCAACAGACTAGTTTAAAAAACCTACAATTTTAGAACCGCTGATCGGGTTTTAGTAAATTTAAGTTTGTTACTAACGTTTGTATAGTCAATTTTTCTATATCAAGTACTCGTACCTTCGGCAAACTTATCATTATTCCACGATTCTAACGCAAATTCTTCGAACGATTCCATAATAAAATTTGAAACTGGATCCGATTGCTGCTTCAATTTTTTGTTGGTAATAATCTCGTAAAAAATATGTAATGAAGGAGCAGAGCTTCGTTAATTTTGGAATATCTTCTTTTATTTCAAACGGAAAAGCCCTAATTTTTCAATCGATGATTATCCTTAAATATAGATACCATCATTAAGGCAATGGTAGCCAAAACCATTAACTAGCAGTTAATGATAATCATCGATTAAAAAATTAGCTAATTTTTTATTAGTTCTATCACTTATATCAGTCTATCATTCAACCATTGATGGTCTCAAATATTTTAAGCGGAATGAATAAGATACAGAATATTACTATCAGAACAAGGTAGGAAATTTCAATTTTATTTACATGTAATTATTTCACCTGTTCAGACTGAAGATTACAACATTATAAAAAGATAGGAGCATGTATTTCATTTTCTAGTTGGAAGATGAAGTTAACGCTTATTTCAAAATCCGAGTATGAAATTGGTTTGAATTTTTCAGGCATGTTTACCAGTATACAAAGTTTATACAGATAATGTAGTTCCAAAGTGTAAAGTACGATAAATTAGAATTTCAAAAATAAAATCGAAGAATACGTATGAATGTATCAACTTTCAAAACCTTTCAAAAATTACATACCCTAAAATGAACCAAAACTAAAAATTGTTTGATACAAATGTTTACCGTTTCAATTATCATTAGATATTCTGATCTTAACAGTGAAATCTAATTGTTATAATTTGCATGTAATTCCAAACACTCTAAAATCTGTTACTGAATGCCGTACACCTACTTGAAATGCATAAAACATATTATATCGGTAAGCTTTCCATCAGAATTAAATGCATACTTATTAAACGAGCTATCTGAAGAATGTCCTTATGCGCATTTATAAATTATTACGGAGGCTGATCTGAATGATGCTGTATCTACCAGCTGACGTATTAGCGCAGATCATGTTGAGCTACTGCGGCGGCAGGTAGGTGGGTGGGTGAATGAACGTTCATGGCCTTGTGCATCCTTCTAACTCAGGCAAAACCCACTATCATCAGTAATTCATGTTTATTATTATTTCACACTTAGCATATACATTTTTTTCTTTTTATTTTAATTTATTCTCTATTTATGTGTACCGTTTTGCGGTGATTAAATCATAATAGAAAATGGGAACATTCGCACGTAATGCCTCAGAGTAAGTGGTAGTTGTTGAGTTGGTAAACACATGCGATTTATATTAAAAGGTTGTTATTGAAATTATATAAGTAGTTGCAACCGGAAGATTACTTTTCAAAGTCTAACATAAAATATCGAGGATACATACGACGACTAACTGCAGGATTCATTCTGAAGAAGTGCGATTCATAGCAAGAAGTAAATTAATCTGCTAAACGCTAAACCTCGTTTTGATATTTATGATAATTTTAGTCAAAATATTTATGAAGAGAAAATTTTCATTAGGTTAAAATATCTAAAAGACAATAAGAATATGGAAAGGACTTTTTTCATATTTAACTTTCTAAAGCAGTATTCCAAAGATATAGTTTTTTTCATTTACTATGTAGTTAATACTTTCACTCGAAAATTTAAATTTTTCCCACTAGACAGGAATAAGTTAACAAGGGTCTACTCCTATCACGCTTAAATAAAACCTCTTTTATATTCATTCGTTCATATAGAAATGCAAATTAGAGAACAAGTTATTTCTACCTTAAAATGAACCCTCCTCATACTGAAAACTAAAGAGGCACTTGTTTGTTTGCGTTTTGGAGTAAATCACAAATGTGCAAATTGATTTTTTAATATAAACCCAAAGTAAAGTTAATATCGAGGCGTCATTAAGTAAGGTGAAATAAGATTTTGATTATTACTATTAAATAGAATTTTGAACAAGGGGCAGATATAGGCTGAAGAGTATACACACAAAAAGGTCAAAAGTGTACCAGGGTGGGTGTACTGTACCTATGTAGCGTCTATTAAATATAATCCTGGAAGATTTCAGCATTCATTAAAGTTTCCCGGATAATATAATATGTATACGTATACAAATACAACAATGTTGGTGCATATAAAGCTTGTTAACGGCTTATAAATTTGAAATTTTGAAATATGTACATAGAACTAACATTACGCTAATATGAATACACAAACACTGATGACGGACTTTATGTGGAATTATTTCACACGATTCATTATGCTCAATAACTATATCAATACTCTATACTCTATAGTGCAGTATATTCGGGTATATTTAAAAAAATACGCGGCCGCCATAAATCAACGACCGCGTAGCGGCAGCCGCGATCCTGGCGTCGATATCTACAACGGTGTATATTTGTATAAAGGACAAACATTCACCGGGTGTCCGTTTTCAAACTCGCACATAAGGATTTAACATTGTTTTTAATCTCTATATGAACCCGGTATCTAATAGATGTGCTTCTGTCATATACAGGCTGTTTCAAATTCGCTTCTCACTACAGGGATCTCAGAAACTGTAACAGATACAGCTTTGGTTAAATTGGGGCAAAGTTGCGTAATAATGTGGCCAATAATAAGCCGTTAAGAAATCAGAAATATCTTTTGTAGTTCTGGAGATTTTTGAAAAAAAACAAATTTTTGTATTTTCGTTTTTATTTTTTTCTGCTCTTATTTTTCAAGATATCGAAAAACCAAAATTACTTTGCCATGGACACTTGTTGTGCTTTATAAAATAACGTTAAAATTTTTCTCGTGCGACGTTTCGTTTTTCCGCTGACATCATCAACTCAATTTTTTTAAATACGGCCCTGTATTTTTTTTCATCGTTTTAAGTAGCATTTTTTATGTTCTATAAAATGGCGTTTAAATTTTTTCCATACGACATTTCGTTCTTGTGTAATCATCGGGTCATTTTTTGAGTACCTACGGCACTGGATTTTTTTACAATTTCATCAGTATTTTTTTCCATTGTACAGCCCATTATCAGTATGGACGATTTCATAAGTGTTTATTTTATAAAATTATTAAAAAAAATTAATTTCATTGCTCTTATTATTACTACTAACAATAAATCATAGGTTAGTTTGATTTATTATAAAAGAAAAATTATTATTATTAAAGTTTGCTAAAATGTGTGGATATGAGGAAGTGAGGAAAAATACTAATGAAAATGTAAAAAAAATCCAGGGCCGTATTTAAAAAATGATCTGATGATGATTGCACAAGAAGGAAACATCATATGGAAAAAATGTAAGCGCCATTTTCTAGAACATAAAAAATGTTACTTAAAACGATGAAAAAATATCCAGAACCGTATTTAAAAAAACTGACTTGATGACGTCAGCGCAAAAACGAAATGTCGTATGAGGAAAAATTTTACGTCATTTTATAAAGCATAAAAAGTGTCCACAACAAAGTGCTTTTAGTTTTTCGATTTTTTAAAAAATAAGAGCAGAAAAAAATAAAAACGAAAAGGCAAAAGTTTGGTTTTTTCAAAAAATCTCCAAAACTACAAAATATATTTTCGATTTCTTAACGGCTTATTATTGGCCACATTATTACGCACTTTGCCCCAATTTAACCAAAGCTGTATGTCTTACCGTTTCTGAGATCCTTGTAGTGAGAAGCGAATTTGAAACAGCCTGTATGTATAAATTGTAATAATTATTAGATATCTATTGAAAAAACGGCGCAAAATA
Organism: Pediacus dermestoides; assembly: GCA_963942485.1. Taxonomy (NCBI): domain Eukaryota; kingdom Metazoa; phylum Arthropoda; class Insecta; order Coleoptera; family Cucujidae; genus Pediacus; species Pediacus dermestoides. The sequence goes on from OZ012625.1 coordinate 18,830,202, forward strand.
AAAACTGTTGTGGCGGCGAAGCCCGAAGAATACGTAAAAAGTTCAAATGTGTCAATCCAATGGAAAAATATCTGATGTGCCCAACACATGACTTTCTTATACTTACGGATAGTATCACAATAATTACTTTTCCTAAAGAAATTAAGATAAATTTCTTGTAAAAATTTTGAAGGTTTCCAGCAATTTTCAAATAGTCTCTGTCGCACTTATTGCAATACGCATAAATCTGTCCTTGTCCCACTCCTTATACTACGTATAAGAAAGTAAAAATCTCCCGGTATGAAATTACATTTATTTATTCATTATTATTGTTTTCGGTACCATAGAAACCAGTAAAATTAAAAAAAACTAATGGTCCGTTCCTTCTGGGATTCGAACCCGGGACCTTCCGTTTGGCAGCCATATAATGAGACACATGGTCTACCTCGACCATCGAATTCAAATATCAACGCGCGCTATGAGAAATATAAAGTGTTTTAAGAATATCTAGTTTTTTTGAAATTTTTTTGACGGAATATCAAAAAAAAGTTCAAACAAAATTTGTTCAAAATTCAATTCTAAATCAATGTTAAAGAATAAAAAAATCTGATAAATTGTTTATTTTTCAAGATATTCCTAAAAAACCTAAAAATGTCTTCAGGTAACTGTCACTTGTTTTGGTGCTAGATGAAAAACATTGAATGTGGCACCCACAATTTTGTTCAAACTCTTAAATATGAAATTTGAATCAAATCCAATAAGTCGTTTTTGAGTTATGGTGGATACAGACAGACACACACACACAGACAGACATCATGGCGAAAATGGTCAAAATGGATTCAGGGGCCCTCAAAACGTGTAAATCCATCAAAATCTCGAAGTCGAAAAAAATCACGATTACTATACTTCCTTATACTACGTATAAGAAAGTAATAATAGAACTTCAATATAGGCAATATTTTTAAATGGTTTAAAAGTAGGTACAGTCAAAATCTTGACAATTTTCGAAGATCGAAAATAGAAAAAATCACATACTTAGGACCATTCATTGAAATCATATCAATTAGTTTATAAGTTTCACCATTTTGTCCCACATCGATCTCTTGTTGCATTAAAAGGGGTTTGATTATAAGGAGCAAATTTGAATATTCTGGGATACTGCATCAGTATTTAAAATCGATTAACTTTGTATATTTCTGGAAAAACTTCGGGTCGAGTTTTTCATTTTATTATTAATAATTATTATTGAGACTTTAAAAATATCATGCGACACTAGCGGTCGCCGCGCGAACATTAAAAATGGCCGCAATAGGGCCAAAGTGTCAAAATAATAAAGTGTTCCAGTAACTATTAATTAGTCTACAAAAAAAATTACTACATATTAAGTTAAAATGATAATGGAATTTCCCTCGGTTCTCTGAGTTCAAAACTGTCCCTCTACAAAACGTAGAAGTCTAGAAGTGACAATTTGAGTTTCCATAAAGTGCCAGCCCGTGGTAGTGCTAAAATTGAAAGAATACATTTATTTGGCACTGACGAACTCGTTGACAAACGTGTGGAGTGGTTCAAGAAGTTAAATGTAAAAGATGCGGATAAGGAAATGCTGGTTTGATCGTTGCAGTTTCATAGAGACGATTATCACTTCCCAGGTAATGTTCTTATCCGATAAAAATGGAATGACTTATTTTTATAGTAACATGTAAAACGTAGATATATTTTTTGCAAGAGTTTACTCTCAATTGCAGGTTCTGAAAAGAAATACACCACCAAAAGCTGCAAATACTCTGTTTGCACACACAAAGAAGTTTATTTTATTTTTTGAACGTTTACTGACACCGCACATAATAATAATCAGGCCAGGATCTATAACTTCTTGACCTTCCTTCGTTTTACGCGTGCTGGGCGTAGTAAGTTCCTCTAACGACAAAACCATAATTTCTTCATTTCCATCTCTTAAATGCTATTAGATTTCATAAAAATGATAATTTTCTTATCTTATGACGACATTTTGTCCCGGGCTCGCTGGCGAAAAAGCTGGCCAAAACTAAAAAAAAAAAGTCGTTGAAATGTTGTAGAAATCAGAACTCACGAAGAGAAGGATCTAATGCATAGTTTGACAAAAAGATAGAGAGCTGTGTTCTGTAACTGCTTCGCTGCAACAGTCCAAACGTGTCGCTGATATCGTTGCATTTCTTTGCTCCAAAAATTTGCGCGGTATTCATATTGCGATTACTTTTCACTCGAGCGTGCGTTTTTAATTTTGTGACATGGAGAGTATTCCTGGATGTATGTGGAATACTGCTATGCATATTAGTTTCATTTATAAACGTTTTAAATATATTTTAAGTCATGGTAAACAGTTCTCTAAAACAACTACAAACACATTTATCATTAATTATCGAAAAAGTTGTGATCCCAAGAGATCCTGTTCTGTTCTCAAATGCAGTGCACAGTTAATGGTGCAAATATTGAAAATTTCCAAAGAAATGCTGCACATTTTTGCACGTTTAGCTATAGTAATCTAAAGAACTTTTTTCATAAATGTCACAGGATGAGGCACTTACGAAGTAACCAGTACGAAAGAGAAAATATTTGGAATTCTTCAAGTTTTTTCGCGATTCCGACCACTGTGCGCCGTGGTAAATTTTCTTCCTTAATTTGATTCGAGATTTGATTAAAAGAAAAATTAGTCACAACCTCACACCAAAGTAGTCGATCTTGCCCCATGGGATTCCCTTTAATATGCCCAGCCCGCTCCTGCCCGTGCAGTGCCTATTTCAGAATTGTTTTAGAAAAATAAACTTTCGTTTTCATTAATTTCTAGAGACATTTTTCGTTATAATAATTATAGTTTTTACATTGCAAAATTTGTTGTTTTATAGCTGTTTTTTCTTCTCTCTACATATACATACGGATACATTAAAAAAACTAATAAAAATTGAAAATTAAGTATTCAAAACCAGTTCGTGAATGATTAATAAAATTATATATTTCTTAATAAACAGATAAATAGTAATACTGATTGCGTATTTTTAAAAAACTCAAATATCAACTGTTTGCCACATAAGTTTATGGAAAATACCTTATAAGGAATCTGAAATAGTTCAAGTGCAAATATTTTTATATTTATGTACTTAAATTAGAATATTTGTGATATTTTAACTTTGAAACAAAATATTAAGTTTTCAAATAGTACATCATTTACATCAAGCTTTGACACACATAGAATGGATTTCCAAAGAATTTTATTCCAACTGCTTTATAGGAACATAAACAATTTGCAGCCAATCATTTGACCTGAAGTAAATTTGGTGAATGTTAATTTATTACAGAAGTTAACCTTGATACACATAAGTTTAAAAACAACTGCACAAAATAATAAAAAACTACCTTATCCTTAACCGATTCAAGTATTATCAACACGTACAAATGTTTCAGAAATACAAAATGCTACTAAACATCAATCAAAACACCGAAAAGTTTGTAAACACCATGGCCACGGCACCGTGAATGATTTTTAACAATAAACAATATATCTTGTTAGTCAATTGAGAAAGTTCATTCACTTGTTAAATCTCCTTATATTGAAGAGAATAGATGTTGGTAATTTCCTTCTAAGATTAACAACTTAGAACGATTTAAATTATATTAATTTATTTATCCAACCACCGTTAGTCACGGTAGATTTCTCATTTTTCAGAAATTCCTCTGTATAAAATAAAGATATTATTAATACGAGCTGTGTTATTATGCAGGAAGTTATTTTGCATATACAACATTTATATTGATACTGATAAAGGTATGTACTTATTTATTTTTCTAATTCAATACGTAATATAAAGAAATAGTTCGGTTTAATTTACAACTGACAGATGTGTGTTGTTCCGATTATGCATAGATTATTATAAATTAAAATTAGATATAGGTGCATTTACATTTCCACGAGAAATAATTATTGCATTAATGTTCATGCCCTGGTAATTACAGGATTGTTTATGCATATGCCTACAAGATGCATTCATTTCAATAGTCCTTATCTTCATTTAGAGTTTTTCCTTCTTGCTCTTCGGCAGTAAATCAAATTAATAAAATCAATAGTTGAAGCCTTGACCTGCATAATACGATTTATTGTCTTATTTTGTAATGATAATTGTATTTAATTATTTCCTTAGAATGTGTAGAGTTATTCAAGTCTCCCTATCAGTTAATTATCCGCAATTATAGCTTTTTGTTTTGTATAAAAAGATACGAATGACGATATTTTATATCCCAATAAGGTATACGTATAGCTAGGTAGTTATAATTATGATAATTAGTTGCTCAAATTAGATACCTAACTGAAAAACTCCAGCCTACAGGTTGATTTTGATTACATTGCTGAATTTCCTGCTTGGCCATCTAAACCATATTCCTCCTCTTTTTTCATGAACGAAGTGCAAATACATTACATTACGTGCCTTTAGCTTTTGGTTCAGTGGTTTTTTCTTTGTGACAGGCTGAAAAATCGTTAAAGGAACTGTGGAAGAGCAAAGATGAATTGTCAAGATAGAAAGGATCAATCAGTCGAACTCAAACGATTGTAGGCGGGATTGATAAGTGATACGGTTTAAAGCAAAACTTTCGATATACGATATGTTGCTTTCACTAAAATAACTTCATTGTAAGGGGTATTAAATACAATGTGATGTAATTATTAAACATACTTTTAGAACGTGTAAAATTTAACACTTTCTAATTATTAGGTATTTTGATGTATTTGTATTTAACAAATTAAAATTAAATGGTTTTGCTCCTCACTAGCCCAATTATTTGGATTTGGTTAAGATATAAATTGTAATGAGATAAGGAAATATTTTTTACATCTCATATAAATGCTAATCTAATGTTGGATGTTGTTTACTTTACTAATAAAATATAAAGCTTGATTTTTCAACGTTTTTAATTGTATAAAAACAAAAACAAGACCTTAGGTATAAAATTTTTCATTTGCAAATAAAATTTTGTAATAAAAATATAATTGTCTTATGTGCCAACACATATTTTTCATAGACACTCTTAGTTGTAGCCTGTATCATTTTCCGTATTATTTCATTTATGAAATGTATTTCCGTATCGTAAAGAAAATATCCTAATTATAAAACATCAATATTTTCTTAAAACACACTTTATAAATTTATACATTACATACTTAACAATTTGCAAATATGAAAGTTGGTTTAATTCACAATGCACAGATAGATAGACATAATATTTTCTTGTTCTATAGAAGCTAAAAGGTAGTTTCGATTTTAAGGGAAACAGAAAGTATATCATATATATTGCGAGTGTAAATTTCTTAAGATAGACTTTCTTATAATTATCTGCCCAATTATTATTTGTGTCTTACAGAATAAGATGCTTCTCATACAAATGTTATTAGTGTAACTAAAGATTAGATAACTAATTATAATAACAATATGTTACTTTGTTTATACATTTTCCTTTCTATGCATATTGTTTGTGTATGATAAAATTGAAAACTGTACCATAAACTAATAACTGAATATATGATAGAAATATTGTTGTTTAGTTTTATTTGATTTTGATCATCGTCTCTTTTAAAATTAATTTTCTTCAACAGTTACTTTGAATTCTTAGGTACGTAACATTAAAATAATTTGATATCATTGGTGACAAATATCTTTTAAGAAATTATTAGTTCTTCACTTGGTTAAAGAATTTCCAAAAAAATTAGTATTAACCTATCAAAACCAAAGTAGGCATGAATGAAAAGGTAGAATTTCTTTACTGTTACCACTAAAAACCAAACCCATAATTGTTTTTTTAGAATATATGTAGAGACAAACTGTTTTTCTAGTGTATGGTGTTAGTCCTAGTGGCATAAGTCCTGGTAAGTACAGGACGACAGCATAAATATGCATTATGGAAGTATGGGAACCAGAGACGTGAAACTCTAAGTACAATCGGAGGAAGAATATACAACAATATTATTTAAAAACGTATAACTTCTATATGCATTAAATGCGAAGTATTAAGTTAACACGCATTTTTTCCAAGATGTACCGAATCACCTGTGTTCTACCTTCTACCTAATGGGGGAGGTGTGGTTTCGACTAGTGCGCATTCATCGTCATCCGTCATATTCATCCTGTTGTAGTGTACCTACTATATTGAAGTATGTACCTAGGAAATTATTAGCAGCTATTAGGGGGTCAAAAGTTCCAAGCCGAAAGTTCCAAACCAAAAGGTCTAAGTGAAAAGTTCCAATGGTGAAATGTTCCAATATTCTATAGTTCCATCGGTATAAAGTTCTAATGGGTCTTTTATTCCAAATAACAATTTTTCTAAATTTCCAAAAATTCCAAAAATAATTTTAATATGCTTAAAAAGTTAAATAGTGTCCGAGGGCTTTCAAATATCCGAGAATGTCGTTGCCGTCTTTAAATTCATCGAATCTTGACACGATGTTCAATATTCGGTCCTCAAAATGTTGCTGCCGACTTGTACTTGGATTCTTGATCTTTTGTCCAAGATGAAGTTGGCGTAGCATAACTTCGGTATCAGCCTGTTCTTTTTGTACTTCAGTGAGAAAATTGTAAAGAGATAGATGATATCGTCTAACAACAAACTGGAAACAGTTGTGCCATCCCTCCTAGCAATTATTTGTACGGGCTTCTCTCTGAAGTACTGCATCGTGCTGATTCCAGAGGTCCGGCGGTCTAGGGTTTGAAAGTTTGAAATAAATTTCTGGAACTTTTGCCAGTTTGGAAAAATAAACTTTTGGAAGTTTTGTCTGTTTGGAAATTAATAGTTTTGAAACTACACTAGTAAAAATTCGGTGTGAAAATCAACACGAAAAAGGGTCTATATGAGGCCACCGTTTATAGTGTAAAGTTTACCAAAAGCATATTAGGGGAAATTTTCTTTGTTCTTGTAACGATGATGCTCACACCACACATGAAGTAAAAACTACCACATAAGATGAAATCATACTGCAGAGTGTAAATATTCATCAAATATTTTGAGGAAACACAGATGTGGGTGGACATTTAATCGGACAGTGGTTGAATAAACAATATATCCGTTTCACCACAGTTACATTAGGGTTAAAAATATTGATTTCACTAAATTTGGTGTAAAATTTTCACCAAAACTGTTTTACCACTCAAGTTTGGTGAAGCAACGTCCTCCAATTTTTACTAGTGTATCCGCTTGGAACTTTTGGTTTGGAACTTTTGTCCATATACGGTTATAATTATGTGTACATATTTCATAATCGATCATTAGTTTGAAGAAAATCGTGTTTGTCCATAAGAAAACGAACTATACACTAGTAAAAATTGAGGACATTGCTTCACCAAACTTGAGTGATAAAACAGTTTTGGTGAAAATTTTACACCAAATTTAGTGAAATAAATATCTATTTTTAACCCTAATGTAACTGTGGTGAAACGAATATATTGGTTATTCAACCACTGTCCCATTAAATGTCCACCCACATCTGTGTTTCCTCAAAATATTTGGTGAATATTTACACTCTGCAGTATGATTTCATCTTATGTGGTAGTTTTTACTTCATGTGTGGTGTGAACATCATCGTTACAAGAACAAAGAAAATTTCACCTAATATGCTTTTAGTAAATTATACACTATAAACGGTGGCCTCATATAGACTCTTTTTCGTGTTGATTTTCACACCGAATTTTAACTAGTGTAAGCTTCGCGTCCATAAAATAAAATCCAAATCGGTCTTCTGGATGGGTACAAGCTCTTGGGAGCTTTCGAATTTTGAGATACGGTTTAATACAAACAGATTAATGTAATTAATATTATTTATTTCCCTATAACTCCTTTTGACAATTCTGGTTTAGTTTCGGTTTTAGAATCTGCAGTATTACGGTATTTTAAAAAGCAATAAATAAGACTTTTTTCGTATTTTTGTACCTTTTAAATTTAGATTATTTTCAATTTTCAATTTCCTCAAAATATATGTTAAATACACCTGAGCCAACAGCACACGCCACGTTACTTTTATGATAATATACATAATATCCTAGATTATAGTTTACCTACTTAAAAACTTATGACTTATTAACTCAAAGTTCTAAACTGGATGGGGAAGTTTATACTGTTTATAGGCTCCTATAGCCCAGAGAGTGTAAGTTACTTACACAGAGTATCTAACTAATGCCAACTAGCCCAACGACTGCGTGAGACGGAGAGCAACGCACCGTGCTCTGGTCTCTGTCCTTGTCTTAGTAGTTGGCTAGCTGGCATTCGTCTATATGTATGTTAGCCCAATGAAACATCCCTATTTAAATCTCCGCTTTGGTCGCTTCACTCTTATTGATTAATATTAAATGAATTCGAAAATCAAAAAAGTGTTCTATACGACTTATTTATTGTTCTGTTTTGGTTGTAGAATTCAGAAGTATAATATTGACCAGTTAATTTACTTTCATAACATGCATAAGTGTACCTACTAATATATTGAAAAAAAAAGAAACCCTAAAAGTAGAAATTTACGAAATAGTGGTTCGCTTTTTTTGTGTATCTAAAATTGAAAATATGTTTATACTAAGAGTAGGTACATTTTCCTATACACTAGTAAAAATTCGGTGTGAAAATCAACACGAAAAAGGATCTATATGAGGCCATTGTTTACTGTGTAAAGTTTACCAAAAGCATATTAGGTGAAATTTTCTTTGTTCTTGTAACGATGATGCTCACATCACACATGAAGTAAAAACTACCACATAAGATGAAATCATACTGCAGAGTGTAAATATTCAGCAAATATTTTGAGGAAACACAGATGTGGGTGGACATTTAATCGGACAGTGGTTGAATAAACAATATATCCGTTTCACCACAGTTACATTAGGGTTAAAAATATTTATTTCACTAAATTTGGTGTAAAATTTTCACCAAAACTGTTTTACTACTCAAGTTTGGTGAAGCAACGTCCTCAATTTTTACTAGTGTAAGTATAAGTTTGTTTTTATTTCTTTAAATTTTATAATTATGGAAATCATTTTATTATGATCAAGTATAGGTTTAAAACGGTATTATTATCATACCAATAATTAATAGAAACCAAAATGAAATTATGTGAAAGTACTCACCGATTAACATCCTCTCATATGTATATTCATAAAATTAATTTCAGAAAAATCACTCTAAATTATCCAAATTAGCAAAAGATCAAACAACCAAATTACACTAAAACTAAAACAAAATTAGTAAAATAACATTAAACTACAAATTCACCTGATTTCGTTATAATTCAACGTTAAGGTCTAATTGTTTCACTTAATTATTTAATCGCCAACCGACTTGTGTTTTGTGTTTACATCACATCTTTAAAGATACGGTTTAAAAGGAAAATTTAATTCAAAGCATCCAAAATGTTATTCTGTATAAATAATTCAAGACAAAATTATGCTAAAACTAGCGGATTCGTGAATTTACTGTACATAGTATGGTTTTTAACAAAAATATCTGGCTCCCATAAATATGCAACCAGTTTCTAGTGTATAATTTCTATTCTCTCAAGAACTCTTCATTTTATGTTTACATTTAACTGTATACTTGTTTCCCTGTGCATTAAACATCTTGAATAATTGTTACTAATGAAGTTTGCAAATGGATTTTGAATAAAATAAACATATTTACAGAGAATATCAAACTTTGTTGTGCAATATTGTTAGTAAAATTTAAAAAACTTAAAGCAATTAAAATTGATACTGGGGTAATAAAAGTGATTAGAAATTTGCTCATTATATGTACTCTAATTGGCAATTAGTACCAGTACTAAATAAATACTCTAATCCAGTTAATGTTACATAATAAGAGCTAATTTGCAGTAAGTAGAAATAATGATTTGGTGCATGTTATTGCATCAAGAACAACTTGATCTTTGACCTCAACCAAATAGAGGACTTTGAGTGTGAAATTAGAAATGAATGTCGACGGGGATCATTATACATTATACTCCTTGTGTGGTGTATTGTATGGACTATTAACTGCATATAGAAGCCGAATCATTTTATGTAACACTGTTGACAGAATTTGTGTTGAATGAGATTGTTTGTCTCGGGTTGTGTTCATTATACAAGCAATTTGCTTGTTGTGAGTTCATGCCTTGTTCTGTTCCCATACATATATATTTAATTGTTACTCAGTTAATCGTTAAATCAATAACAAAATGAGCAGTCAACGTGCACAAAAATATCCGTTCTTGGTATTTTATTATATTACCGTTTGTCTGAACTGGTATTTCCTATGAATAACGGTTGTAATTCTTAATAAACCACACATTGGAAACTTTTCATTTCTTGCTGAAATTACAAGAGACATTAAAAAATGTCTATACCTTATAAGGTCAAATAATTGATAACACAGTTTAAAGAAAATTTTTGACATATTTCAAACCATCTTTCAATGGTTCGTTCCTTATAAGATTTCAATTTAACTGAGTTGGGGGCAAATTATTAACAGTATTGCAACTCTGGGATACAGAATTTTTCAAAGAATAATAGAATAGACACTACTGTTATTTTATTTTTTTTTGTTAATTGTTTTTTTTTCATTAGTATAAAGTCTCGTTACAAATAATAATTTTGTCTGATTGATTCATAAATTTAGGTAACAAAATGAGAAAGCATTACAGGTAATTTATTAAATTTAGAAATTCTAGAACACGAAATATGAAATACTTATCATGACATCAAATCATGTGTAAAACTTTTTTTTACAAAATTAAAAAGGTAAAACCCTAAACGAATTACAAATGGTTCAAGAAAATCCATATCTATCATACAGTCTTGCTCAGAAATTTTGCCATACATTATACGAGCCCTAACAACTAAATGTTCGGACAAAAGTAAATCTGATTGTACTTTTTCCACACGCGCAAAAGTGATCTAAATTAACTTCCATAATATTGATGGTTTTTTTCTGTTATAATGTCAACATTTAGTTATATAAAAACGTAAATTCCGTAAAAATCCGCTCGGCGGTTACAAAACTGTGGCTCTTTAACCCAACAAGATGGGAAAATTGTAGAAACAAAGAATTATTATTTTCAAAACGTTGGATCTACTAGTCAGATTTTGATGAAATTTACTTTATTGCAAAGCTGGATGTTGGTTTTCTTTACAAAAAAGTTACACAAGTTTTTATTTGGTGATTTTAGGCATTTATCGGAGCTTTAAAGTTGCATCTTTAAAAAGGGTAGAATTTTATAGTAACATTTTTAAAGCCGCTGGTTAGATTTGTGTCAAAAAACCTTTAAATCAAAGCTCAATAATTGTACTATATTGAAAAAATTCTGAAATGTTAATATGATTTTTTTTGCATTTTTTTGAGTTCTACAGCTCACTTTTCAAAAAACGTGTTTTTTGAGGGTGCTACCTACATTAAAATAATCACAGTTTTGGAACCACTGGTTGGATTTTGGTAAACTTACTTTATTGTAAAGCTGGATGTTGGGTTTATGTACCTACTAAAAAATTCCCAAGTTTTTATTTGGTGATTTTAGGCATATTTCGTAGCATTAAAATTGCACTTGAAAAATGTGACGTAATTTTCTAACGACTGTTTTTAAAAAATCACAGTTTTGGAACTCGGGGAAAACGACATAAAGGTGCATTCATTTCCCTCATCCAGTCCGAACTTAAATGTCATTAAAACTCTTTGACATAAAATTAAACGTATTCTACGCAATAATCCACCAAGAACCATTAGGGATTTAAAGACCAATACAGAAGAAATTTGGGACAGTTTCACGCCAGAATTGTACCAAAACTTGATAAATACAATGCCTGCTAGAATACTGGCAGCTATTAAAGCAAAAGAAGACGTAACCTCTTATTAATGGTCCTCAATTAAAAATTATCCCAACATTTAGTTGCAAATTCATTTTGTAAAATTTGCTAATTATTAAGGTTAAAATATTGTTAAATCAAATAAATAATTTTGTTCCATGCATAATATTGTTATTAAGGCTTTATCTTGTTGTATTGTTAGGTGTTTACTAATTATTTGCGTAAAATTTCCAGTTCTCCTTTCATACTTCAAAAATTTACTTTCGTTCAAACCAAGAAGGTATAAAAATAGAGGAGAGAAAGATCCCGGATGGGTGTAGGCACAAATCCGTTGCCAGTTGCTATGACAGTGACAAACCAAAACAAACACTTGACCAATAACGCGCCTTATTGACTGCTGGCGCATGCGTAGAAACTATCAAGTACGCTTGAGTCCATTTGAACGTGCAACACTTTTTGATCCACGAATTCAACCCCCACCCCGGCGATCTTTCTGTCCTCTATTTCATACGTTCTTGCTTCAAACATTTAGTTGTTAGAGCTCGTATACCGAAAACTTTTCCATTATTCATTTCGTAGATAATTTCTTACTATGAAAATATGGCAAAATAAAACCTACATTTCGAACTTCTTACGTAAGAAGAACTGATTCTGGCTATATTCTAAATTCTAAAAGCATGATGCTAGTGAAAACATATAAAAATAGTTATTATTATATGGAAACTGATATGAATGTGATAAACCAAAAAATATAAAACGCTGAATACGAATACTAATTGCATACTTTTGTCCTAGTCAGAAAATAGCAGCTGGTAAAGCAAGTAATCACATCAGTTTCATACATAAAAATAATAATTTCATTAACGTTTTTTATTAAATAAAATAGAACTATAAAAATGGAAAGCTTATTTTTATAAATTATAAAAACTCTTACGTAATAAAATAAACTATCACAATATGATGTCAATTATGAGTACTGTATATCTTTTTACTACAACAACATGTAAAAATACAAACTTATGATAGATAAAAAGAGCAAAATATTTAATATAATTCTTTTTAAACGTTAATAACTAGAAAGCAATACCAATTTCCTCAGTTCTTCTGACTATTAGTATTATTTCAAATCGTCCTACTTAGAAAGCAGGTACATTTTATCAGTAAAATAAATGCACAATAAATAATATTGAATTTTGAAATGTAGCATCTTAAAAAAAAAAACATTAATCTGCTTCTGTTTTAAAGAATCTGGAATTTAAAAACCAATTTTGAAAATTTTAAAGTTTATCGAAGTTTAATAAACGGTATTACTATTAAGACAATAATGCCGATTATATAACTCATCATAAATTTAGCCAATAGCTATTACAAGTTTTACATAGTTACTATGTATTGATAAGCGAATATACCCCTTGACGACGTGGTATTGAGATCTGACATAGGGGCGGAGCTTATTTCAAATATTACAATATGGCCGTCGCTAGTACGCTGTCACTTCTAAAATACACGGAAAAAGATAGGAGTGAATTTTTTTAATGTCGATTTCCGCAGCCGAATTTGCTCTTGGCCCTTGCGCTGAGACAAATCCAAGCCAGCAAAATTTCAAAGAGGTATAGGTACCTATTAAACGCCTAATTCTAAACAAACATATTATCGTGTATGTAAATAAAATTCGTTCAGGCGTCATTTTATGCGCTAAAATAATGTGTAAGTAAATGCGTTTTTAAGTTTGTGATTGTTTTCAAGTTGCAGTCGAAAACTCAAAAAGTACCTATCCTCTTGAGGTCTATAACTTTTATCGCCTGTACAAAAATCTATTCTTAGAAAGCAGAAAAAAATAGTTAGGTATGATGATATAAACAATTCTAGTTTTATGCAGTTTCAAATTTGGAATTTATCAAATTGATTTTTTTTATGCTTCGTTCGATTATGATATGATTTTTAGAAGTAGTGGAGCGCTAGATGCTAGTGTTTGTTATAGATGCACAGATAATTTTTTCTACCTATACTTACATGTATAGCTTTAAATAAGAATATATAATATATTCAAATGTTTTACAGGGAGTAGGGAGCTGCTATTGCAACCCACAATCGCGCAATAAACATTGTATTTCTTTAGAAGCATTGGGAGTTGGATTCACTCAGCTCATATTTTTATACTTTTAATAAAAAGATTTTAAAAAATTAAACATTTGTAATTTGACATCTCCGACGTACTAACGACAGTTCCGCCTGGCGCCAAGAGATGTCGAGTCAGAAATGTCAGATCTCAATAACCGTTTTCGTATATTCGCTCCTCCAACAATGTGAATTTTGTCATAGTAACATTTTTTGATGTTTATTAATAAACGTCAGAAAAACAATTTGTTTGTCAATTCTTTATATAATCGTAACGGATACCACTCGAGCAAACGAAAATAATCGTTATACTAACCTCGTCACTCGACGTATATCCTTAAAACACCACTCGAGCTAACGCTCTCGTGGTGTTTCGCAGAATACGTCTAATGACTCGGAAGTATAATCGATTATTTTCTATGCTCTTGTGATATTACTACTGATTATACAACAAATGGCTCATATATTAAGCCTTAACTACTTCATTGACTTTTTCTTTGGCGAAATTTTAGAATATTATTTATCATTTATATTTATACCTTAAACATTTACAATTTTTACAACAAAATAAGTTGACAATCACAATTTTTGTATAGGTATTTCACAGAAATACTGATTTTTTTTTTCTCAGAAAAAAAGTCCATATACCTTTTGCATGTGCTATTCCCATTCGCAACTAAATGCAATTCCATTAACACCCACATACAGAATAAATTCGATCAATAGTTACTTCACATCCTTTGGACCTTTGTGTATTTTAATTGAAATATTTAGCCGGATGCACTTGTCAAAGAAACCACTAATTTTCCTCTAAAACAATGCTTAATGATCCATTGATCGCTTTCCAAACAAACGCTATGTATAAGACAAAAAAATATTTTCACACTTTCTTACTGCTTGAGCATACCTACTTAAAATTTCAGTTTCCTGTAAGGTACTTTCATTCTTCAGATGATTGTGACCTGTGAATCCCATCGAGATATATGAGTTTAAAGTAAATGCAATAAAGAAATTTAAAATTTAACACTATACTCACAGAAGCGTTAAATTAATGTTAAATGGTTAAATGCTAAAACATGATAAATGTGTGTTTTATGTTGAAATTAAACTTGAGGTACCTATTAGAAGCTTTATTGATTTTTTAAACAGTTTCATTAGTTGATCGTATGTGAAAAGTAATATCGTGTTGTTGGATTTAATAGCAGGTAATTATGCAAAGTCAAACAAAAATCTCTTCCGTACCGCCATACATCATGAAATATATGAACTTAGAACTATTATCCGAACAAATAGAAACTGCAACTGCAGTGGCCTTGTGAAAGTTATAATAAAAGAAACATGACTGTATAGAAGTCGAAAAGAAAAATATTTACATGGCCTAAAACCCGCCTCACAATATACTTGCGTGCGGCTTTTATGAATGATGTGTCTACAAAAAAAATATGGAGTACAATAGGTGTGTTAAATAATTATGCATATTATAATAGTAATCCACTTGGACTTGTGGAATATATTGTCGTATGCCAGCCTTGCCAAACCTGTTAAAATTTCTCTTTTGCAATCAATTTTACCAACCACGAAGCAGACATCCTCGATTTAACATTGTATAAGTATAGACACCTAAAGTATTAATTTGGAATAAACGCACATAATTAGGGAAACTGAAATGCAAATTAATTTTGCAACATATTTGGTTTTGCATTGTTTCCTTTGTTTTGTTGTTTTTTGAATAGCTTAATAGTTAGAGAGGTGTGTTTTGATGGGTTACGTAAACAGTCTGGTGGAAGTTGTATCAGTTTAGTTATTGTACAATAAGAGTTTGTACAGGAAGGAAAAAACATTTATCGTGTTACGAGAAAAAGAGCTAAAATTTATAAGTACATTTTAGGAATTAGTCTTAATAGTATATTATATACTAAGGGATTGAGGTGCATCATTTCGTCCCTGAAGGTGAATTAAATTTCATGAGCGAGCAAAGTGAGCGAGGGAAATAATTCACCCGAAGGATGAAATGATGCACCTCAATCCCGTAGTATACGAGCCCTAACAACTAAATGTTCGGACAAAAGTAAATTTTTGAAGTATGAAAGGAGAACTGGAAATTTTACGCAAATAATTAGTAAACACCTAACAATACAATAAGATAAAGCCTTAATTAGCAAACTTTACAAAATGAATTTGCAACTAAATGTTGGGATAATTTTTAATTTTGGACCATTAATAAGAGGTTACGTCTCATTTTGCTTTAATAGCTGCCTGTATTCTAGCAGGCATTGTATTTATCAAATTTTGGTACAATTCTAACGTGAAACTGTCCCATATTTCTTCTATTTTAGTCTTTAAGTCCCCAATGGTTCTTGGTGGATTATTGTGTAGAATACGTTTAATTTTATGCCAAAGAGTTTCAATGACATTTAAGTCCGGACTGGATGAGCGCCATGAAAGTACCTTTATGTCGTTTTCCCCAAGTTCCAAAACTATTTTTTTAAAAACAGTCGTTAGAAAATTATACGTCACATTTTTCAAGTGCAATTTTAAAGCTACGAAATATGCCTAAAATCATCAAATAAAGACTTGGGGATTTTTTTGTACATAAAACCAACATCCAGCTTTGCAATAAAGTAAATTTTACCAAAATCCAACCAGTGGTTCTAAAACTCTGATTATTTTAATGTAGGTAGCACCCTCAAAAAACACGTTTTTTGAAAAGTGAACTGCGGAACTCGAAAAAAATGCAAAAAAAATCATGTTAACATTTCAGGATTTTTTCAATATACAGCGTGATCAGGAATGACTGAATCTGTTGGTATTAAAACAGTTGCAAAATTGGGAATTTTTTTTGTGGTATGATTTGCAAACCTGATGGTCACAATTAAAAACACAAAACATTCAAGAGGATTAAAAATGTCAGTTTACAAAATCTAAGGTTATATTATGGTGAAGTATTGTTATGTTGGGATTGTCAAGATTGTCAAAAGTTGACAGTAAGATGTGCGCGCCAACGCCCTTACGGATGTTTGCGTAAATAGTACCAATTCCACTAGTTATTTTTTCAATACCAACTGATTCAGTCATTCTTGATCACGCTGTAGTACGATTATTGAGCTTTGATTTAAATGTTTTTTGACACAAATCCAACCAGCGGTTTCAAAACTGTGATTCTTTAAAACAGTTACTAGAAAATTTTATCATTTTTAAAGGTGCAACTTTGAAGCTCCGATAAATGCCTAAAATCACCAAATAAAAACTTGTGTAACATTTTGTAAAGAAAACCAACATCCAGCTTTGCAATAAAGTAAATTTCATCAAAATCCGACTACTAGATCCATCGTTTTGAAAATAATAATTCTTTGTTTCTACAATTTTCCCATTCTGCTGGGTTAAAGTGCCACAGTTTTGGAACCGCCGAGCGGATTTTTACGAAATTTACGTTTTTATATAACTAAATGTTGGCATTATCACAGAAAAAACCATGAATATTATGGAAGTTAATTTAGATAACTTTTGCGCGTATGGAAAAAAGACAATCAAATTTACTTTTGTCCGAACATTTAGTTGTTAGGGCTCGTATACGCAATTTTTGCACTTCCGAAGCATTTGCATGTAAAATAATTTAAAATTTATGTCACCCCATAAATTTATATGTAATTTATTAGAGTTTCGTGTATTACTGATTTGGAAAACGGATACGTATAGCCCTATAAATAATAATTAGTTAAATAAAAGTATTCAATAGCGAATTAGATAAGAATTTGGAATTGACTCCACCTTCAGGTGAACAGAAGAAGAAACTTTATTCGTTTGGCGATTAACGATCATCGTACACGAAGTTCCTGATGGTTTGTGACTGAAATTAAACTGAAATCACCTAGCAGTCACTTGAGCATCACTGTACATGATAAATAACCAAGAGACTAGGGCTCTTAGTCATTAAGTGATATTTAATTAAATTATTAAGTCTCTAGGTCTAGAGCTCGGAGTAAAGCTGGCAATATATGGCTTAGAAAATTTTTTATTTAAAAAAATTTAGTTAGAAAATTGTAGAAATAACAAAAACCTGCATAAACATGTGTAACACATTCAATTCAATTAATAATGAAGGGAAGACTATTTTTTAACAAAAATTGAGAGTTTAGTACGTTTGATAGAATCTTTCACATGAACGTGCTCGAGATAAAATCTGTTCAGGTAAAATGTTATTTGCGAGTATTTGAATATCTTGAGGGCCGGTTTTTGCATCTTCAGTTATCTTTACATAATATTCAACTTTCAAAACAACTTACAGTTGTATCAAGACATGATATGTAGAATTTAAACACTATTCATTATTGATACTACCTACCTATAATAATTATATAAACTAGATAAGTCCTAGAACTATTTGTCTATGGTAAAGTTACATTTACAAAATGTATATTAAAACACTTTTTATAAATAGAGGGATACTGCGTAGTTTTTTGTATTTTAATTATTTCTGCTTCATCAAAGAGCTTTAGATAGACCCTCCGGCATCCCCAGAGGCTGTTAAAATCAAATGTATTTCTGTATTTTTTAAATATTTATTCATGACTGAACATCGTTTGATTAGATATATTTTTGAAATATGCGCATTTTTTATAAAAGCAATATCCAAATGTGAAAAATCGACATTCGAAAGGTAAGTTTACTATGTACTTATCTACAGCCTTCAAATACGCCAATTTACTTTTAGATGATACATCAATAACTATTTCCAATCCAATTATTTAATTGCATATATAAAATATTCTGGAGAAAAAACAATATATATATATATATATATATATATGAAAAAGTCACGATTTTGCACTTATATAATATTTTTTGTTCAATATTATATATATATATATAAAATCTTAAAGTTTTATATAAATGTACTATCCGAAAATAATAATATATATGAGCATTTGAAATATTTTATATGTGCGCTTTCATTCGTGTGTACATTTTTACTTTCTTATACGTAGTATAAGGAAGTATTGTAATCGTGATTTTTTTCGACTTCGAGATTTTGATGGATTTACACGTTTTGAGGGCCCCTGAATCCATTTTGACCATTTTCGCCATGATGTCTGTCTGTGTGTCTGTCTGTGCGTCTGTGTGTCTGTGTGTCTGTCTGTATCCACGATAACTCAAAAACGAGTTAACGGATTTGATTCAAATTTCATATTTAAGAGTTTGTGGGTGCCACATTAAATATTTTTCATCTAGCACCAACACAAGTGGTACTTACCTGAAGACATTTTTAGGTTTTTTAGGAATATCTTGAAAAATAAACAATTTACGACGTTTTTTTATTCTTTAACATTGATTTAGAATTAAATTTTGAACAAATTTTGTTTGAAACTTTTTTTGAAATTCCGTCAAAATTTTTTATTTATATAGTGGCGCCATCTATCTCTGATTTACAAAGTACATGTTGTTTACATACAGAAATCTATACCGTTGAGGAAATCGATTGTAGCATTACTATTTGAAAAGATCGACGGCTACAACGGCTACGGTTTTATGTTTTGGATATCATGGCAACTCGATTAAAATTTTTTCTAATATATACAATAAAGTCGTGAAATTGTATTATGCATGCAAATCTACATTAAAGATATCGACGCCAAATTTTTTGTGAATGCTCGTTCAATTTTTAGACGTGTCGACAAAGTAACAGAAGTGTTTTATTTTGCGCCGTTTTTTAATAATTATAAATTATTTATATATTTATATAGTGTTGCCATCTATCTCTGAGTGGCTGTTGTTTACATTACAGAAATCTATTTGTTTTTATACTAAAGATTCTATAAACACACGAAGAGCTCGAATAAAGTTATAAAAATTTAAAAAGGGAAAACCAATTAATCCAATCCTGGTGAGAGTGGCTATATCGCCAAACACCAAAAACTTGACATTGCTTTGCAATCCAAGTACGAAGAAGAAGAAGAGATTGTTAGTCAAACAATTGTCAAAGGCAAAAGATCGAAATATTTTGATGAGAAGGATTATTGTGCACTGTACAGTTTGTTTGAGTGAAACGTTGACCAAAACTGAGAAGTATTTTATAAATCTTCAAAGTTTAGCTACAGCAAATTCAAAGATATCAAGCATTTTTCGCACTGTGGAATTTTGATAAGTATTCTGTTATTTATTTGTCCTAAAATCTGGTAGTAATGAGTGGGACAAGGACAGATTTATGCGTATTGCAATAAGTGCGACAGAGACTATTTGAAAATTGCTGGAAACCCTCAAAATTATTTTTACAAGAAATTTAACTTATTTTTATTTAGGAAAAGTAATTACTGTGATACTATCCGTATAAGAAAGTCATGTGTTGGGCACATCAGATATTTATATAGAACTTCGAGTTAGATGAGTCTGCGAGAGATGGCGCTACAGGAGACATTTTACTTGGGAATACAGAGTTACCAACACGCTATCAGATTTGTATTATGAATTGTGTAGTCGCATTAAAATCGAAAAAATACTATTATTACGTCATTGAGCACTTTCTAAGTACTGTACACATAGTAATCGTGATTTTTTTCGACTTCGAGATTTTGATGGATTTACACGTTTTGAGGGCCCCTGAATCCATTTTGACCATTTTCGCCATGATGTCTTTCTGTCTGTGTGTGTCTGTGTGTCTGTCTGTATCCACCATAACTCAAAAACGAGTTATCGGATTTGATTAAGAGTTTGAACAAAATTGTGGGTGCCACATTCAATGTTTTTCATCTAACACCAAAACAAGTGACAGTTACCTGATGACATTTTTAGGTTTTCTAAGAATATCTTGAAAAATAAACAATTTATGAGATTTTTTTATTCTTTAACATTGATTTAGAATTGAATTTTGAACAAATTTTGTTTGAACTTTTTTTTGAAATTCCGTCAAAAAAATTTCAAAAAAACGAGATATTTCTAAAACACTTTATATTTCTCATAGCGCGCTTTGATAGTTGAATCCGAGGGTCGAAAAGTAATTATTGTGATACTATCCGTATAAGAAAGTCATGTGTTGGGCACATCAGATATTTATTTATTTATTTTTGCCGTTCAGTAAGTATTTTACGTTTTGGAAATTTATTTCGTTTTGTGGCAACATTGATTGTAAACCTACAAAATAAAAAGTCCCTAAAGTTGGTGTTGGTGTAGTGATTCGAATTTGGGAATTTGTATGTACCTAAGCCTTTTTAACGGTAAGTTATTATTCAGAATATTGTGTTGTCAATTTATCGATTAATTAGTAATCAACAGATCACACAAATAATCCCGTATTTCCAAGTAAAATGTCTCCAGTAGCGCCATCTCTCGCAGACTCATCTAACTCGAAGTTCTATATAAAAATGTACACACGAATGAAAGCGCATATATAAAATATTTCAAATGCTCATATACAGGGTGTCCGGAAATTAGGAGCAAAAAACTCGGGGAGTGATTCTATTCGAAAAGTTAATGTGACAAGTACCTATAACATTTTTCCGAAAGTTCATTAATATTGGGGTTACAAGGCCACAAAAATTTTTTTTGAACTCAATTTTTTCCAATAACTTTTTTTCTAAATTTTGATGATTCCCGATTGAAGAGCATTGAAAAATCTTCAAAAAAGATCCTCTTGTTGAGTAACGATAAAACGAGTAGTTTTCGAGAAAAACGCGCTTCTGTTTAATCTTGAAAATGAGCTAAGTAGTTGGTATTCATTTAATGCAAGCAACTTTTTTTAAGGCGTTTTTCTCGAAAACGACTCGTTTTATCGTGATGCAGCAAGAGGATCTTTTATGAAGATTTTTCGATGCTCTTCAATTGGGCGTCATCAAATTTTAGAAAAAGGACCTAACAAATAAGTTCTGGGTCTTTATCCGAAGGTCAACGTCAGTTTCGACTCTTTGACACTGGGGAATTTACCTCAAATAAATATTAGTGATAAGTGTGCCAAATTTGAAACGAATCGGTACACTAGAAAAAAAGTTACTGGAAAAAATTTATTTAAAAAAACAGTCTTTAAGGCCATGTAACTCTAATATTAATGAGCTTTCGGAAAAATGTTATAGGAACTTGTCACATTAATTTTTCAAGTAGAATCACCCCCCGAGTTTTTTGCTCCTAATTTCCGGACACCCTGTATATTATTATTTTAGGATAGTACATTTATATAAAACTTTAAGATTTTATATACTTATATAATATTGAACAAAAAATATTATATAAGTGCAAAATCGTGACTTTTTCATATATGTATTGTTTTTTCTCCAGAATATTTTATATATGCAATTAAATAATAAAGACACAAACGGCGCCTCATATCATTTCTTCTCAATCTTTTTAAATTTAAGAATCATCAACACATTTTAATTATTATTTATTTTCTTCATTTAGTTTAATCCTTAAAGATCAATAAAATTTTTCATCCATAGGTAAGTATATCTATACCTACTATATACAGGGTGTTACAGGATAGACAATATTCAAGAGAAGATTGCTCGAAAACTAATCCGGATTGGGGATAAAAAAAATTATACAGGACAATGCAGAATTTATTCACATCTACAAATATTTCGTGTCTATCCTAGGACACCCTGTATGTATCGGTATGCTATATAATATTTACTACTTTTCCATATTATTATAAATTCTAACAGAAACACGTAGGTAGTAGTGGTGCACCAAAGTATAATATTAAAACAAACGGTATAAAATTGCATAAGCGGAAGCGGAGAACCTTGATTTGTGTACTCTTCTGTTTGTCAAAGAAAAGCCAGTTTTGCGGTTTAACTTGTAATTGGGAGGGCGAATGAACTTACGGACATTGAATTCTTATTTCTTATTCTAGTCAACATGCTTCAAAAGTGACGGTAACACTTCACTTTCAGAAATCACACTGCATAATAATGAAGTTAATCTGGACAAGTGAAGATTTATGATATACCTACCACCTACCTACCTACTGAATTTTGAAAAAATATTATTTCTTCATGAAATTAAAACTTATATTAATTATAAATATATTATATATTTAACTCTTTTCGCAGTATAAATTAACAATTAGAGATGCATTAAATTTAAAATTATTAATTTGAAACATTTACAAGTTATTCTTAAAAATAAAAGTCCAACCATGAAAGATTGCTTACCTAATTTTCATCTTTTACAGACAGAATCCTCCTTCTAATTTTTAGCATTTTAGCATTCTATAAACTGTGTGTCCTATTCTTTAGCTCGACAACAAAAAGTTCGTTAGATTTACCCGTCAATCACTGCCCATACACAAAAGCCTATTCAATTCATTCAAACCCATTCACAAACATCGGTTATCACTTTCAAATAAGATAATTTCAAATAATTCTACAAGTTTCAGTACCGCACAGAAAGATCCAAGTATTTAAAACTGATCAAAACTATCCAAATAAAAACGTAAATATATAATTCTGCATCAGAGAGAAGAACCGCCGGAAATACAAAGTTGCCTTTGTGTTTTCGTTTTAGTAGCAATTTAAACTACAGTCAGCCGTTCGAAGTCGAAGTCATGGATCGTTGCATCCTTTGCCTACTGTTCCAACTACCTGCATCAGGTAATACATCATGCAATGTTGGTTGCGGCTTGCAGGCGTTTCTTACTCCAATAAAAACACCTTCAGTCCTTCAGGTTTGTATCTCACGTAAAAGCTGTTTTCCAGTAGAATAATTATACTTAAGCTGATATGGAAAATAATTTATTATCGCCACATGCCACCGAAAGTGTGACTGTCGCATGGGACTGAAACCTGCTTATTTTATTGTTATTTATGTCCTTTGTCTTTTATCCTAACCAATATTTTTATGCACGAATCGATTTTTTATTGAAGAAAACACAATAGCAATAGCAATACTCTCGCCTTGTGAGGAATGCATTTTTATTGTGGGTTATTTTGAAATCTAGATTGTTAATTCGTGCTGGCGAATTACCTTGAACTGAATTAATTTGTTTTATAAATTGCTGCAAAAAATGGTTACCGTTTAGCGATCTAATTAGCGATTAAGTGGAATGGGCGGTGGACGTACTGTAATATATCAACACCTATTACGAATTATTTTGTAAAATTATGAAAACTGAAAAAGCATTGTGTTTTAGTTATGAAACATGTTTCTTGTGGTAAATTTCTGAGCAATAATCTCTAATGCGAAACCGTTACGATCTACTCATTTATTTACAGTTTATAAGAAGGTTGAGATTTTATTACCTTAATGGAAAAATGCATAAAAAAGTAAAAAGTCGTAATTTTCTTTTATTAATGCTAAGATCTGTCCATTTTATGTTTTGAGTAGTAACTGACAATTTTTGTGAGGATAGTGAAAATTTAGTAAAATTAAAATCTACAATTATTTTCATCATTTTTGCATAGGTACTACAATATGAGGGTAATTCAAATGAAATCTAATAAAACTTGTATTCCTTAAATCTTATTTCAGTAGGAATATAAAAAACAACAAAGAATTGCTATAAAAATACTTAATGCCTATTAAATCTTTGAAAATGTTATTTATTTTTCTACAATTCATATTTTAGTTTTAAACTACCTATTTATTAAACTATGTAGGTATTTAATTAAAATCGAAATCACGAAATCCCTATGTAACTGTCACAGTTCAAAGCTGATTTTTTGCTAATACCTATAAAAAAGGATATACTTGAAATAGATCTCGCAGTATAACTGTCTTGTTCATTATCTATAATTAAAATTGAAATAAAAATGTATGTAGTATCTAATTAGCAGTTAAATTATCAGCTTTAATCGATCAAAATTTGATTTAAAGGATATGCAATGTGATTTAAAACATTTCTTGTGCAGTTTTAATGGTAGATGGGCGTGATCTTGTGTATAAGGTGAGAGGAAATTAACGGAAAAGTTAAACTAAATTGTTTATTATAACAAATTTGATTTTATAGCTTCCTGTACTACTTTTTCAAGTAATTATATATTTCCACATTTTAACATACCTAAGTCATGACAGTAATCAAAATATATGCATGTAGTGTAGATAGATATATTATATTTGGAATACTTGGTTAAATTAATGGCTTTTTTTATTCAAATAATGACAACAGAAATGAACCTTAACTCACATAAAAATAAAACTCTCATTTTTCTACATAATTTACATTAAGAGTAAATTACACAAACCCAAAAGTGCAATAAAAATGGTATAATATAATGAAAAAAGATATTAATGTGTGAGTCTCTAATTTCAACAAACACTTTTCCTAAAATACCTGCTTTCATGATTTTAAAAATAATGATGAACATTTTTATACGTAGTGCATGATAGGACATTAAAAAGTCACTTCATAAAACTGCATATGCAAATTTGACAGTTATTTGAACCAAATTTCCAGTATACAAATAGGGGATAGTTTTAATTTACCGCGCCGGGTATCGTGTATCAGTATCCTGAACGTATATTATTATTGAAATTCCAATATGAATTTCAATTAGATACCTATTTGCTAAATAATCAACAGGCGTAAAAATAGAATAAATGTTTAATATACTTATATGTAGGTATATTTTCATGAAAATAATTTAGACTCAAAATGCAAAACAAATTTATTAAAAATAGTAAACAATTTATATAAATTTTGCAATTAACATATTTATTTTATTAGTTTAGAAAGATATACATATTAGTTATTTCACCACATTAAAAAGCTAGTGAAATTTTTCAACGATGTAAGGGGAATTAGGTATTATATCTACGAAATTTGACCTATTCAAAAAACCAAATTAAATTTGTCATTTGATTTTTTTTTCTAAAGAAGTTGTGCTTTTTTACATGTAAGGTCTATTTTATAAATGTACTCACGTGATGACAATCAGTGAAACTAGAGTCCATTTGTTAAGTAGAGAGAAGTAGATCTAAACATACTTTGCGGGAAATTTAAAATACTTTTTCTCATACCTGCACGAAAATTACCATTTTATTTGCGTGAAAAGCGGGTAGAAAGTCGCCTTTTAGGGTAGTCGCGGAAAATAAGAAGTGGGGGTAACATTTCTCACTTGGGGTAGCCATTCCCTCCCTGATATGCGGGAGTTATTTGTGTTTGTTTATGGTGGTCAGGGTGATTTTCTCACCGCAAAGTGTCAAGCAAAAATGTCAATGTTATACTGTTATAATGTCGTCGCGCGTTTCACGCAAAAGAAGTGGCCATTTTCGTGCAGGTATGAGAAAAAATAGAGTATGCTGCACGAGAGGAATTGATTCTGCCCCGTGTTCTTGCTCCAATTTTCACACTCGTCAGAATCTCTTAATTCCTACCTTGTGACATAAACTATCTACTATTTAAGTATACAAATCTCTGTTTAACAATTCAGATAAGTAGAGTCAATCAAAATACTAGGGATATATTTTAAAATTCCCGCAAAATATTTCAGTTCCAATTAATTGTCTTTATGCCAAAAATGGATTGTAGTTATATTAAATTATAATGTTATCTAACTTGCGTAATAATGTGGCCAATAATAAGCCGTTTAGCAATCGAAAATATCTTTTGTAGTTCTGGAAATTTTTTTAAAAAACCAAGTTTCGACTTTTCGTTTTTATTTTTTTCTGCTCTTATTTGTCAAGATATCGAAAAACTAAAATCATTTTGCCATGGATACTTTTTGTGCTTTATAAAATGACATTAAATTTTCCTCGTGCGACGTTTCGTTTTTCCGCTGACGTCATCAACTCAATTTTTTAAGTAGCATTTTTTATGTTCTATAAAATGGCGTTTAAATTTTTTCCATACGACGTTTCGTTCTTGTGTAATCATCGGGTCATTTTTTGAATACCTACGGCACTGGATTTTTTTTCATTTTCATCAGTATTGACGATTTCATAAGTGTTCAATTTATAAAATTATTTAAAAAAAATTAATTTCATTGTTCTTATTATTACTACTAATACTAACAATAAATAATATGTTAGTTTGATTTATTATAAAAGGAAAATTATTATTATTAAAGTTTGCCAAAATTTGTGGATATCAGGAAGAGAGGAAAAATACTGATGAAAATGTAAAAAAAATCCAGGGTCGTATTTAAAAAATGATCTGATGATAATTGCACAAGAACGAAACGTCTTATGGAAAAAATGTAAATGCCATTTTCTAGAACATAAAAAATGCTACTTAAAATGATGAAAAAATCCAGGACAGTATTTAAAAAAACTGAGTTGATGACGTTAGCACAAAAACGAAACGTCGCATCATGAGGAAAGTTTTACATTTAATAAAGCACAAAAAGTGTCCACGACAAAGTGCTTTTAGTATATCTTAAAAAATAAGAACAGAAAAAAATAAAAAGGAAAAGGCAAAAATTTGGTTTTTTCAAAAAATCTCCAGAATTACAAAAGATGTTTTCGATTTCTTAACGGCTTATTATTGGCCACCATATTACGCAACTTTGCCCCAATTTAACCAAAGCTTACCGTTTCTGAGATCCCTGTAGTGAGAAGCGAGTTTGAAACAGCCTGTATTGCCTTCATTTTTTGACACTTGAGTGCATTTATAAACAGAATGCTCCTTGTCTTAGTATAATAAAAATATCACTACTCATCATAACAATACAGAAAATCAGTTTTCATAGAATAAAAAAATTAAAATTTAAGTATCATTATGACTTTATTGTCTTCTTTATAGAAAAATGGTGTCCGCATTTCATCATTTAAAAAAATAAAACTGCTGACCAGAAATTTATTATAATGTTGTCATTGATGTTCGATTTTCTATTACTTTTATTGAAGCTTACTTTAACGTAAAGTCTCAAGGACATTCAAACCACAAATTCTAAATAAGGACTATTCAGTAATGTAAAGTAATTCACACTAAGTTGATATTTTAAATAATCATAATCTGCGCGTACTTATTTTTCTTTTTGTTTAAATATTTCAAAAATTTCGAATTAGGTTTATACATATCATATAAGTACATCTTTTATTCAATTTAACTCACATCGATATCCGACAATAACTTAGTTAATAACACACCCTATGTATAAACTTGAAAAATTAAAATTCTGCATGTTCTAAAACAATTCCAATAACTGTTACGTTAACTGGTCTACAGAACAACATACTATGACATTGTGCTACTGATGTATTATGCTGATCTCCCATTCTCCTCCATAACTCATACAATGTACAAAAATAGAAGACACCCCATTTTTATTGTTAAACTTTGCAAACAACAACGATTTATAGGGCAGTACATGCCACAAATAGCAAAGAAACCATTGTAATTTTATTTTATTTATTGTTAGTAAAAGCCTCACGAAAGCTTTCATTATATTCTTATGGGAAATTCTGATTTAACTGTAGTAATAAAAAAAGGTTGCTCGATAAAAAATATAAGCATTATATATTTCCTTTGTATGTATTTAAAATTCTCCGTTATATTAAGTCATTACCGTCATTATTATAAAAAACAGCGATAATAAAGAAGTCTCACAAAAGGAGCGTGTAAAACAATAATAATTTTATGTTTGCTATAAGGTATTATCCATTATTATACAAAAAAAAATTGTGGGTTATAAGCGCTGGTTCTGTTTTTTAAACTGTTAATGCGAATTTAATACAGAAATTTAATTATTTCTGTAGAACATTAGGAACAAAAACATTATACAGTACAAGCTTACATACATGTAGCAATTTTGTGAAATTTACCATAATAAAAACCATATGATAATGATTTCAAATTATCATATCAGCACGCTCAAGGGAATTTGTAAAATATATTCCATATTTAATATTGCAAAATGTATTTATTTAATCAATAATTCGTTCGTGTAAATAAGCACATTAAACAATGGCTTAGTTTTTATCTAAAGCTTAAACTGTTTTATATCGATATTGGAAATGTAGGTTGTTCCAGTAACTGTTTGTTAAATTATTGTTTTATATTGTGAACAATAATTGTAATAGTAAGGCCTAAGCAATTGCATATGGTCTCTCCTTGCTTTCAATTTACAATAGTAATGAGGTATCATACTATAGGCTTGAATTACGTTAAATTATACACGTAAATCCAAATGGTGGGTATATTCCTTTCCATTAATACGTTCCAATCAGAACGGAACTTAAACAAACGAAAATTAGGTTCTACTTAGTAATTAACAAATATATTCATCGGATATTTTTGATGTTTATTATAGCAGTGTAGTGGTGTGAAGTAATGAAAAAGGTTTATGGTGAGAGACTTTCCGTAAATTATTTCAATTAATATTGATGGCATTGCTCGAATGCGCAATTACTGAAGAAATTGAAATCGATCAAAATATCCTGGAATAGTGTAGGTACTGCATAATATATGTATTTTTTTTAATTATACCTAAATAGTTTATTGTGAAATATTTGTCTGATTTCCTTATAAATAAGTGTACCTACCTACAGGTTGATTTGATAAATATTTCCTTTCGATTCCGAAAAATAATTAGGGAAAGAATTACCTACAATTCTTGTAGGTACTTAAGTAATAATTCTAGAGAGCTACTAATAAAATATTTGTAAATATTAACGAGCGTAATAAAATTACTCCAGAAAAAAGCAATACAATCAAATTTATTTAAAATATAACAATCAACTATAAAAATCTATTGGCAATGTGCGTAAAGCGTGAAATTATAGTCATTATTATTTACAATCTAGACATAAATTTTATGAAATATAATATGTATAAACGGAATATCCTAGTCCTCTGCATGAGACACAAAGACCAATTTCCTTGTACATCCAACCAAATTATTCAAAATATCTAGGAACTTAAGCATTCCGCTAGCTACGTCAAGAGAGGGTTCAACCCAAAAAGGGTGCATAGTAGGGCGACACTGATGTGTCTTCAAAACTATTTGCTGATGCGACAGTTGAAATTGATATTCACTACCCAAAAAAGTATTGAAACGTGAGGTGAACATGATCTAACTATAAATTGCTCATGCTGAAAGTAGAGAAGATTTGTGAATTTTTTTATCATGTTCCTAGAACGAGTTTCATAATTATGGGTTTTCATTTTCAACACTAAATATAATTGCTTGTGAATTTGTGTAAATGATTTTATGTAGATTAATGTGTGTATAATGGTTTTTTAACTGATAAAATGTAGGAAGAAGAGTGTGAGAAATTAATTTAAAATTAATCCTGCACAAAATGTTAGGCATAGAATATAAAATAGAATTTAGTATAGATTGATAGATATATGAGAATATAGCGTATGACATTAAATACTTTATATTGAGTAGATGGCTATTTTATTGTTTTTTGTATTCTAGCATTTCAAGCAAATCAACATTAAACTTCGATAAATAAAATTTTAAACCTAACCATAAAATCCACATCAGTATTAATAAGATTTTATAAAAGTACAGATAATAATAAATACACTTTTTTTTCAGATGTAATAAATCTAAAACACGTTTAATGATATTAGTCAGAAAAACACATTTCGATATTTTTCAAAAATCTGCTTTTACATGAGGATTATAACTGCTATTATATAGACAAAGGAAACCGGACATAAGTCGATTATGGGTTTTTGTTTTGTTTTGTTGCTATTGTTCTTGTTCTAATTAAATTATTTCATAGTAAAATCCTCATGATGCCTCCCCTCTCTCTCTTTTATTGTGCTGTAGCATAACATACGTAGGTACTTCCTGATATGATAAGATGGGTTCAGATCAAGTATTAAAACCAAAAGTTTTTGTATTCATAGTAGTGCAGTTTGAAAAAGCAAATTAATAAGTAAAAATATCTGATGTGCCCAACACATGACTTTCTTATACTTACGGATAGTATCACAATAATTATTTTTCCTAAAGAAATTAAGTTAAATTTCTTGTAAAAGTTTTGAACGTTTCTAGCAATTTTCAAATAGTCTCTGTCGCACTTGTTGCAATACGCATAAATCTGTCCTTGTCCCACTCATTATAACCGAATTTTACGACAAAAATGTGTTTTATTTTAGATTTTTGACCTATTACTCACTTAAAAAAAATCTCCCGTTATGAAATTACATTTATTTATTCATTATTATTGTTTTCGGTACCATAGAAACCAGTAAAATAAAAAAAACTAATGGTCCGTTCCTTCTGGGGTTCGAACCCGGGACCCTCTGTTTGGCAGCCATATAATGAAACACATGGTCTACCTCGACCATCGGATTCAACTATCAACGCGCGCTATGAGAAATATAAAGTGTTTTAAGAATATCTAGTATTTTTTAAATTATTTTTTTGACGGAATTTCAAAAAAAAGTTCAAACGAAATTTGTTCAAAATTTAATTCTAAATCAATGTTAAAGAATAAAAAAATCTCATAAATTGTTTATTTTTCAAGATATTCCTAAAATTACAATACTTCCTTATACTACGTATAAGAAAGTAAAAATCATAATTTGGAATTTATGGAAATGGAACAAATATGCATATTCAAATTCCAGTATAAAAATGTTCTTGCTTATTTCAAAACAAACATCAAGTAGGTATCTAGGTAAAAAGTTATAAAAAACTCAAAAATTATGTATATTTTTTTTAAAAACGAATTACTTATTTTGGAAAAAGTTGTGGGTTGTTTGAGGTGAAACGTAGATCTTCCACATTTTAAAACATAGAAAAAGTTGTTGGAAGAAATTAATTAGTTTTAGAATTGTTACAGGATGGTGTGAAAACAGCAGGATATACCTACCTAATCATTGACTTGAGGCGAGTTAAGAAACAAGGATAAACAATTTATTATTTGGATATAAAGATGTGACATGGGTTAACGCTTGTCCATTAACGTCTTTGCAGCTAGATATTTCTAGATGTTACACTGATTCGATGAGCTGCTCATAGGCCGATTATCGCAAAGAATTGAATTCGGCCGAATTTGAAGAATAGTTCATTTTAGTAAAATAAGTGAAGGTTTGGTTATTTTTAGGGACAATGTGTCCTAATAGTAGAAAGAAGATAAATAGATTAATTACTATAGAATGATATATATATAACGAGTATAAATCAATAAATACCCGTTAAGTAAAACTCATAATGGAAAACATAAAGATTGTTTAATTTTTCAGAGAATAGTTAGATAGTTTGTTTGGATTCTTCTAGAAACTGTTTGTGTAATTATTGTCTTTTAAACGACTATCAAATATGAGATTAAACTTAATGGCAACTTATGTACTTTATACGTCAAACAATTAATAGTTACAATAATCATAAAACTCATCTCTTATTTTTGTGTTTTATGACAAGAAAGACAATGCTTTGTTTCTTTATACATACAAGAATTATTATCGTCCACTCATAGATATTCAAATTTAAATCTGACGATTCCGAAAATTTCATGTTATATACGGGTGTCCCAGTTTATATCGTCAGGATTTCACCAGTCGATAGTTTAGCGAAAATTAAAGGTGGTTTGTCTAATAAACTATGGCTGAATGTTGCTTCCTTTTTGATGTACAGGGCATTAAAGAAAATAAATTATTGTAAATAATTTGCTATATAATCAATAACAAAAAAAGTTAGTCTTCTGAAATTTTGCATAGATCTTGTTTTTTGTATTCTCTTACTAATAGTGGTTGCAATTATTTTATTTAGAACACAGAGGCGTGCATACGGGTTTCTTCAAAAAAATTTTATTGAATAAAACGTACACCACTGTTTTTTTTTTGCAGCACCAATATGCAGAGAGTATTTTTCATTCAATTTAGAAACTTTTTTGTATCTTACAATTTCTTGATAACTTAAATTTTTTTTTCTTATTTATTAAAGAGGTTCTTCCCTATTAGATTTTCGGAAAAAGCATCAGTACAAAGTTGTAGAGAAAAATATTTCATACAACTTTCCTTTTAATATTTTTTTGATATTGTAAATATTTAAAAAGATATTCAACAAATAAGTTGCAAATTTTAGGGAAATTTTTCTCTAGTTAGGTACTACTTACTACTCTTTCCCCAAAATTTTCATCTTATTTGTTGAATAACTTTTTAAATATCGACAATATCAAAAAAACTTTAAAAGATAAGTTGTAGGAAATATTTTTCTTTACAACTTTGTACTGACTCTTTTTTTCGAAAATTTAATAGGAAAAAAGTTATTCAATAAATAAAAAAATCCAATCCTTAATTGAGGGCTGGTGAAGGAAGGGCGGGGTCTACGAATACACAAACTCAGTTTTAAACTGAGTGTGACCCTCTACAAGATTCTGCAAAAATTGGCTGTAGGATAAAACAAGTCCATTTCAACTCCCTGTTAGGTACTGTACTGATATAAAAACATTCAGATTATTCAAAATATGCTTGGAATGTTAAAAATGTTAAAAACCAATCAGATATTTTCGTGTCCTATATCTTGTAGATATAATGTAGGTAGGTACATTTTATTGTATAATATTTATGATTAATATCGTACTAAAACCTAACGTTTCCTACTTATTTACAATTATGTTCACAATTAAAATTCAAAAATCCTTGGACAACTGTAAACAACCATCCAAATGATAATTTTAAACAATTAAAGAACGCACTCCATTATAACTATAATATAAAGAATAGAATAAAAATATTCCCAAATTAAAATAAATGTGGTATAAATTTAGGTTAATTATGTTTATTAAATTATCAAAAGGAAACATTTAATTAAGATTGTTGTATAAACCATGCTGAAACCAAAATTCTCTACGCTTATCCGGATTATTGTGGATCGAAGGCGTGGTAAGGCTCCCGCTTCATTTAGAAAAGGTAATAAGTAAAACGCAAGGTCGTATACCTTAGTAGCGTTATAGAGTATTTTATTATTATATGCATAAGATATACTGACAACAGGTATAATTTATGATTTTGTACGGCAAGTGTCTGTGCAACGTGCTTGGATTTTTCCCAACAACGATATCCTAAAGATACGATGATGATGATCACAAACATTTTCATTATTGCTAGTTAATTCATTAGCTATCTCCCCGGAGTTTTTCATTATTCAAATAATTGTTTGATTAAAAACAGAAAACGATAAAACGAATTTTAATATTTTACAACCTTGTTCCCGAGCGTATATTGTATAAATGTATAATTACTCCAAAAACATTTCATTGTGAATGTTAAATGACTTAGGTAATATAAAATGTTTTTGTGGTTTGTTTAGGAATCTACACAAACTCTATCGTTGAAGTTTTTTGCTGCATCATATACAGCTATTAGATATTAAGTTAGTCATAAAAAAGTAATAAGCATTATTAAACCCGTCATACTATATAAAATATGATAAAAAAGATGATGGTTAATTATTCTTAGATTTGATCCTATACCTTTTCATTATCTCTTTATATAATTTTTCTTGGAAGTCCTCAACTCTTGTATATGTACAAGCTGTTCTTGCAGCAACTTTTTGTGTACGACAAAAAAATGTTGCAAGCTGCGTTTGTACTGTGTGGCAAGCAAAAAGACCTGCCTAGATGTTAATTAATCAAAATCAGTTCTTACAGCGAACAACTGACACTGAAAAATCCTTATTACCAAGTCAATCATCGTGTGATGATTTTTTTCCTTACATAGTTGCCGGTATATTGTACAAGTGCACCGACTCAGGCCTTGGCAAAATCAAATACTTCTTCATTTACACACAAAATAAATTGAACAAAAAAATTGCTTTTAATCTATTTACTAAAAACCAGTTTAATACAGACCAGATGGAATGCTGCATTGTCGTCGTTTTAAATGAACTCACTTAGCTGGTCTTGTACAGCAAGAGCAACTCGTGCTCTTAAACTTCATGATATATACAGTGCGTCCCAAGAAAAGATGTAATCATTTGAAATACTTACGATTAGATAATTATTAAGAACCAAAATAAACTACTCAAAATAGAAATTTAGAGGCAGTTAATAACAGGAGTTAGTAATTACATGTTTTGTCATGAAGTATAGGGATGTTGCATTTTTTTTAAATCCCGTTTTTTCTCTGTTAGAAATGTAAAGCGACTATATTAATAATACTCTACAGCAAAAATATTTTTTTTTACTCAATATTTGTACATAAAAAAACGATTATAAATTGACCGTAATTCAAATATATTATTGCCGCCCGAAAACGCTTTGAGATCGGAGAGTCCTGTGTGACGTCACGAATCTAGTTGACATTGCCATGTCTAAATATTTTTTACGCGTTTGACATTTTTCGAAATAAGTCAAAATGCGGCGTGCTGCACTGTGGAACTAGATTCGTGACGTCAGCAGTCTTTTTGCCCGATTCGGGCGTTTCCGGGCAATGCGTGGAAATTTCAAATTTTCAATACTTTTTATTTATTTACTCGGAATGAACGAACCAAAAAATTTTTACAAAAATATTGATAGTGATAATTTGGTATCAGCTTTTCAAAAAAAATTATTTTGAAAATCATGCAAAGTCCCTATTCTCGAGAATTTACTAAAATCAAAAACACAGCTGGGCACAGAAACTACAGAAAATTCTCTTCAGTTTCATATTAAACTTTCTGTTTTCCTTTTAAGAAAAATATCCCATTGTTTAAACCGGCACAGCTATGTCTAACTATTTTTTTGCAGACTTTATACCGGATCAGCAGCAACCACAAATTAACAAAAAAAGTATTCCATGGATCTTGTTATGGTATATGCATACATGTTAGCTACTTGAGATGCTTACTGCGTTTGTCGTCTAAGCTAAGGTATATAATTGTTTATGTGAGAGAGTGTTTTTATTCATTGGCAATCACGACCACGATGCAAATGCAAATGCATCCTTTTAAATGGTTAATAAGTATAGGTTGACTGGACATATCAGTCTATTTAACTTAATGGAATGAACACTAGGTGAAGGGTGATTATTACCAATATCTGGTTTTAAATCGTTGTGCATTGAAAATCCATGCATAATCAATTGTAATTTGTATAAAAATGAATGTTGTAAAATCAACATGGTTTTATACTAAATTAAAATTGTAGGTTACTTATTGAACGGTATTATGAAGCGATTCTAGAAACTTTCAAACTATTTAAAATTTATATATTTGTAGAAATACGAGCTTAACAGTCGCATCGATTAAGGGAATCTTAAGACGTGTGCATCCAGCGATATGTGGAGTTGGTAGGTATTAGGTCTGACAGTGATAAACTTTTCTGGAATGAATTGATTTTTTTTAACTCGTATGTTTATTATAGAAACAAACAAGAGATCCTGGTTACAAAAATATTATATATATTATTTGGACCCCATAGAACCAAAATATTATGTTATTGACCACTTACGCCCTATTAAAATAAAGTTACAGTAAAAAGTCTCACGATTTCAACTATAAACCATCGATATAATGTAATCTTGGTAAATATTGAAGTTACAAGTTACACGTACTTTGCAGAAAAAGTGTTCGAAGAGATTCTACGAAGACTGACAAGGCAATAACTATCATCACCTTGTCTTATAGGATTTCATTATTTCTGCGCCAAGTATGCCCGTTTCAATAAGAATTAAAATACTGTTATACATATTTCCACACGGAAGTTTTTCAATTTCGCGCTATTGTAATCATCAGAGTTAAGGCCATTTGTTTTATGTCACAGGTTGATTCAAGATGATTACATCAATGACTATGGTAGAAATCATATCTTTGTGACAAACCCCCGTCTCTTGCTGTATTATTTTAGTAGCTTTTAAACTGTTACAATATGATCTACCTATCCTGTAATATACCAAAAGGATGAGGTTGGAATTGTAATATAAAGAACCACTATACTTTTAATCACTGAATAGTATACACTGTACCTAAAACCAAATATTACATATTTAAAAAAGACGAAAGTATTCATAAAAGGCGTTGAAAGATACAAGTACAGATCAATTTTTTCAGGACAGCTCTCAATGATGATAATGAGAATAATAAGTTAGACATGATGGCCTGGACCCTAGAGGAAAAAATCAGGATTATTTAACTGTACTTTTTTTATCAATCATCTACAATATTTAATCACATTATAAATAAGGGCTACTTAGATTTCTACAAACTTTCTTTTTATTAATTCGGTTTTGGTAATGGAGGCCTTTCGATTAAGTATTTTTTATAATAGTGCGTAGGTATTTCCAGTATTTCCATATTAAGTGATTGTCAAAAAATTATAAGTAACAAAACGAGACCTTTTGATTAAGGTAAGTACTTAAGATCATAGAATTTATACTACTTTTAAAGACTGAAATACAATATTTTGCCTAAAAACAGTAAGAAAGTCACACTTTGAAGGTTTTTTTTTTTCAAGAAAATTGATCATTTCAAGACTAGTACTGTAATGACTGTCATGTAAAATATTACAGTACTAGTCTTGCAAAGATCAATTTTCCCGAATCAAAATAATAGTCTTGAGAGTTAGACTTTTTTAACGGTTTCAGGTAAAACATTATACATAACACGTCATGAAAATTATTATTCCAGGACTCAGGAAGCTTAAAAGTACTCGGCTTTACGGCCTCGTACTCTCAATAATGCTTCTCTTCGTTCTGTAATAAATAATTTTCATGATTTGATAAGTAAATAACTATCAAATGTAACTTCAGTTATTGAAAAATTGTTATGTATTTATGTGAATTGAGTCATCCGTAAATTTTTTAAATACCCTTTTTTATTCTTAATTGCAAAGAATAGGCTAAAAAAAAATAATAAAAGTAGGTATTGAAAAAAGTGTTTTTTATTGCTCAATTTTAAATTATTTAATATCAAAAATCGTAAAAATTAGTTCGCATTTAAAACACGACGTGATCGGTTGGAGCGTTTGTGACGTCATTAACCATGTTCTGTTCAGCTGACAATGTCGTTTGTGTACAAATTTTAGCATTGACTGAAATTTCGACACTGGCTTATGACATCACGTAACATGGCGCGTTTTTCGGGGTGTTTGAAAAGTTCCTTTTTTCAATTTGAAATTTTGAGGTCGAGATAAACTTTTGGAGAAAAAAAAAATTTTACAATGTTTTTTTACCTCTAGATTACATTAAGCAGGTTTTCAAGCGTTTTTATTTTTGACCGGATGACTATTTTGTTTTACTCACATTTATCACAGTATAATAGGACTAGAAGTCTAATCGCTATTGAAATTATAAAAAAATGTAAATGCCTCCCAAGAATCTTCCCTATTCATCCTGCAGTTCTATGATGTTGGTTCATGCAAGGAAGTTTAATTAATTGCCATAATTATGTATTGATTAGATGAAAAAAAAATGCACTGCTGATAAAAAAATATCCAACTTTAAAATTTAAGCAATCTACACGATCCAATCTCACACTTATTGTTGCTTGAAAACTGATGTTGACTGAAGAGTCGACATTTATAAATCAAGAGGACTTCGACTGAGTAGATTGCGTTTCTTAGAGTATAATATAATGTAAATTTCTAGAAATTACCCAAAACAGTCGTACTTTGTATGAATGGAGAACCTAATTATGTATACAAAAGTGTTAATCTACATTATGCGTTAAGAATTTTCATGTAGGTAACTAACTATAATTATTATTGAGACTAAGTAAAGAAAGACGTAGGTGATAGATAGCGACAAACTGAAATCATAAATTTGTTTGTTTAGAAAGCAACTTTATATGCATCTGCCAAATTTCTTTAATATAGCTCTGGTTGAAGCAATTTTTTGAAGTAAACGTACTTTATGCTAGATTCATGCAAACCAATTTAACGTTTATCATTTACGATTTAAGAAAGTTGATGTCACTGTTTGATCAAGTCAAAAATATTCACCAATCAGTGGCTTCAAATTCCTTAAATCTGAAATGATAAATGTTAAATTGCTTTTCATGAATCCAGCATTAAAGGGGAAGTAATTTAGATTACACTGATATCAATTAAAATTTCAACTGTAGGCATTGTAGAGCATTATGTAAAAGTATAATGACGTCATCAAGTAGAATCAGCTTTCTTTAATTGATGTTTGTAATAAAATAGGCAAATATTCTCAAAATTGTGGATACGTCTTAATTGTAGACATTTTCTATCGAATTCTTCTTTCTCCCTTTAAATATTTTCGCAAGAAATATTTTAAAAAGTTAGGATCCATCAAAGAAAATTGATCTATAGGTCATAAAGTTGTATTCCAATTTAGGGTTCTTAATTAAACTCTATTATTATAATATGTACTTACATAGGAACAAATGAAAAAAATCTTAGCACTTTTTTCATTTTTGTTTAATTAAGTATAAAACCAAAGCACGTTAAAGAAATTAACAGGCAAAGATGTACCACATTTTTGTCAATTTTATCGACCAGTTTTGATTACTACTGAATAAACAAAGTGGTAACCACTAAGGAAATATTTTGTATTGTAAACTATTGTTTTTGTTCAGTTTTCTAAAAGATGATTAAATGTTCAAAATATAGTGTCCTTCTTTTTAAACATCATTTCCTAAACCAAAGTATATACCAAACTATCTGTTTTTCAAAGGTTTCCGACAGTTTTAAGAGACAAAGTCTAAAATATAACAAGTCTAAATTTTAGAATAAAGAATTTTTTGACCAAGTCTATGTAAATTACTCTACAGCTGGAACCAGTTGTTGATAAATCACAGCTTCGAGCACTGTTTAAAATTTACAAAATAACTTTTTCATTATTTAAAATTGAACATTATTCTAATTGATCAACTGTGTAATTGCATTAAGCCAACGAGGTAAGTAAATTTTGAATTAATATGGTCTGCTACTTCTGAATGTTATGACTCAACATTATGAGATGCTCGATTCTCCGAATAGGGACTTTGCATGATTTTCAAAATAATTTTTTTTGAAAAGCTGATACCAAATTATCACTATCAATATTTTGAAAAAAATTTTTGGTCCGTACTTTCCAAGTAAATAAATAAAAAGTATTGTAAAATTTGAAATTTCCACGCATTGCCCGGAAACGCCCGGAAACGCCCGAATCGGCCCAAAAGACTGCTGACGTCAGGAATCTAGTTCCACAGTGCAGCACGCCGCATTTTGACTTATTTCGAACAACGTCAAACTCGTAAAAAATATTTAGACATGGCACTGTCAACTAGATTCGTGACGTCACACAGGACTCTCCGATCTCAAAGCGTTTTCGGGCGACAATAATATATTTGAATTACAGTCAATTTATAATCGTTTTTTTATGTACAAATATTGAGTAAAAAAAAATTTTTGAGTATTATTAATAGTCGTTTTACATTTCTAACAGAAAAAAACGGGATTTAAAAAAAATGCAACGTCCCTATTGGAAGAAATTAATAACCTCCAAACACCAAATTTATTCTAGTTAAAATGACCTCTTTCGTGTAGAGGGTATTCCAAATATTTACTAACATATGGCATTTTGTACGTATATAAAGATTAATTAAAGCTATATTTTCTCTTTTGCAAATTGTCTTAAAAAACACAGAGTTATAATTTGTTACTATAAAAATATGGTACAAAATCATAATCTAGTCAAACATAGTCTTACACATCTACCATATGTCTTATCAAATTAGGTTACTAAAGGTGCATGACTGAGGGAGTCAATGAGACTTTCCCGGTATGTTTTAACTAAATTGATTACATTTCCAATGTACCAGAAGCCACGTCTATAACCACTATTAGCATGAAAAGCTTAACACTGAAAATGTAGTATTCTGTATTCTAAATAGTTCTAGTTAGGGAAAAACGTTAATTATCCCAGTTTACTATGGCGCCATTTAATTCTAACAGTTAATATGCAAATAAATATTTCTTGCTAATTATATTTCTAATTAAATGTCTTACCTATTGTTTTTCTCCGTAGCTGGCCGGTAATCAGTGTGAGCATTGGAAAAAGAATAGGTTCTCTTCTTCCTCTTCTTGATACACAACACATTCGTCGACAGCATGTTGTCACAAATCTCTTCCAAACACTAAAAATATTTACGCACACACGATGATTTTTATTTAACTGTATAATATGAACACCACTTTTGCCAATTTAAATATTGTTGTTATTCGCCGAGGCTAACAATATGCCATTTAAAGACATTCGTATTAAATAAGTTACAAGGCAAGGTGTTCCAGTGGTTGTAGAGTAGATTCATCTTTGACGACTTTTAATTTTAATTGAGTCTCAATTAAAACAAGTCATTCGTCGCCGTCTGTGCGTCTGATGGCTGCAACCTGCAACAGGGATATTTACACTTTAATCAATTTGTCGTTAGTTACGAACTAATTAATGTATAATAACATGGATGGTTAATAAGCTATTGTGGAGGATGACCTATTAGAAA
This sequence comes from Pediacus dermestoides, assembly GCA_963942485.1. Taxonomy (NCBI): domain Eukaryota; kingdom Metazoa; phylum Arthropoda; class Insecta; order Coleoptera; family Cucujidae; genus Pediacus; species Pediacus dermestoides. Next base: position 18,871,381 of record OZ012625.1, read on the forward strand.
CAATGCCATCTTGTTCTAGATTATAACCCGTAAATTATAGAAGTCAGAGGCCAAATTACGTTAAATAATAAAGTGAATACACCGTTAGCGCTGTGATGAGAGTGCACCAAGACGTAATTTTTGCATTCGTTTCTTTCTTAAGTATATAAATTTTCTTTATTGGCAACTGTAATTCTTTAATGCCTTTTGACAAATAATTTGAGCATGGAGAACAGACGTTTTGCAATAATTTTATTGGAAAAACCGTATACAAAAAACTAAGTTAGTTATTACTAAATACATAGTTGTTGTTTGATACTAAAATTAATTCAGAGTAAATATTGTAATTTGTTTGTTGTTGAATAACATATCTAGAAGATTGTTGTTTTATTATAGGTATATAGGCACATTACATACCTGAATTCAGCCAAGTGAAACGACCTTAGATGCAGTTATTGTTTTCATTAATATAAGTAGTTTATACTTCTTGTACTTCAGGTCTGGGTTCTCATGCATGGCATATTTTTTCTTGACTCACTTGTTAATAGATGGATAAAAAATAATAGGTATTCTTCCGTTTATTTTCTTCTATTACACTTTGGAATCTTGTGTCCTTTTACGTTTGATATTGACGTTCAAGGCCAACAAAGATACCTTGTTAAGGAATGGAATTTTGCAAGTGGTTAAATTAGAAAATGTTTACAGTGTGTGATGCTTAGAAAATGTTTAAAAGTTTAGATTCAGGTACAGCATATTATGCAGACTGCCAAAATGTATGTTGTATATCTGTGATTAATATTACTTAACCCGTTCGTCCTCACATATCCTTAAATTATAATTGGTATTTGAGTGATGACAAATCGTGTGCTTTTGATATATAATAAAATAATGCAGAATATAAATACTTATGTATATTACAAAAATGCAATTTTTTTGAGCATTAGGTACATATTTAATTTCCTTCAAATACTAACTGTAATTACAACCATAAAATCTAAAATTCGAAGAGATTTTATGCAAACGACGATTTTACAACTGATTGAAAGGTTTACGGATTATAATTTTAATTGCAGTTTATTATCGCTCCATCGTTCATAATACATTTTATTTAAATATGTAGTAAAACGTTTATAACCTGAGATAATGTCTGACATAAAATAATGAGACCTTTAGTGTCCACACTGAACAGTCATTAACGAAGTGTACAGAGATTTTTCATAAAACCATCTGTAATTATAATCATTTCTTGTCGCAGTAAATTTCTACATTGCTATTTTAATTTAGTGTTTCAATCCCATTAAGTGTTTTTAGCATAAAATATGTTTTCACTGTCTGTAATTTTGATTTACAAAAAATATGCATTATATTTTACCTAAATTTAAAAGATTTTCTGGCTCCATAAATAAAATTGAAAGAAATGGTGTTAAAGTGATTTATTTATCTACATGACATCAACACAATTAGTCCAAAAATAGAAAATAGTAATTATTGTAAGTTCATATAAATCTGGACTCAATGACGTTTTAATGGTCACAAGAACTTTATTATAACAAATTTTAATCTGCTGTGTATTTAATCCTACAAATTAGGATCAATATTATCCAGAAGTTTTAAAATTGAAGAACCTACTTGGAAAAATTTGGAAGAACTAATTCTTAATTTTTTCTAGATTCGTCCATCGTCAAATTCTATGTTAAATTTTTAATGCACTTCATAATGTAATTATCGAGGTAATTATGCTGTTATACTTATTTCACTGATACAATGGCCTTCTTTTAAAATGAACTTGTGCTTGTACTTGTTTGTCACCAACATATTAATTCAAGTCCTTGTGAGTTCAACTTCAATGATATTCAGAGAAATTTCATTTAGTTCATATATTCGTTGCGTTTCACAAAAATAGTTGTCCTATATTTTATATTTATAATGATGCTTATGATAATTTACCAACTACACAACATTAGGAATTCGCAAAAAGAAATTAGGTACTTAATATTTTGATTTTGTGATTTGCCATAAGTATTAAATATTTAAATTATGTCTAGAAATGATTATTATAACATAAGTAATGAAAAAGTTAACAGCAAGTTAACAGTTTTCTGGAGCCGCTACACGTAGACGTGTAATTAAACTTCATTATTTCATATTATAATTTTGAAATAACTGTCTTTATCTTGAAGTATCCATTTACAATTATTTACAGTATTTACACAGCATACAGTAAGTATTTTGATTTTGTTTTGCCCTATCATAACTTAATTTAAAATTAATATTGATTTAATTTATTTCTATCTACAGCATCATACACATACATACATTATTTAAATTATGTAATAATTTGTAATCTACAGGGGTCCGAATAGACTAACAAATTTTAGGAACATTTTCTGTTACCAACTTTACACTGACATATATCTTATCTACCTATTAATTATTATTGCAATATAACTGTTCAGTTCAGGCGGTGGATGATTACATTCATACTTTATTAAAATTAAAAAGTAATTTCTCTTATACTCGTATACATTTACAATGATTTATTCAAATTGATTTTCGAGTCTTATTTAATCTCGTATTGGGAACTGACACTTTTTAAAAAAATGTAAAATACTAAAACTAATAGATATTTATTTTATTAGGAGTATAACCGAAACTTTTATGTGACGAAGTATGGAGGTGTAAGCGCCGAGCGGAGCGAGGAGAATTAACTCCATACGGAGTCACATAAAAGTGCTTATACTCCGAATAAAATACAATATTTTATTTTCAAATGGAATCATTCTAATCGTAATATGACAATCAATTTAATAAATAATTTTGCAACTGTCATGCAACTGTCATACATTTTTGCAGATAATGATATAACTTATACTCCGCCGGAGTATAAGTCCTACTTATACGCCGCTCAAAAGTGGTGTCATAGAAATGAAACTTATACCTTGCCCACTCAGTCTTATAACACCATGTTATACGCCGTTTGAAAATAATAGATATTTATTTTATTAGGAGTATAAGCGAAACTTTTATGTGACGAAGTATGGAGGTGTAAGCGCCGAGCGGAGCGAGGAGAATTAACTCCATACGGAGTCACATGAAAGTGCTTATACTCCGAATAAAATACAATATTTTATTTTCAAATGGAATCATTCTAATCGTAATATAACAATCAATTTAATAAGTAATTTTGCAACTGTCATGCAACTGTCATACATTTTTGCAGATAATGATGATATAACTTATACTCCGCCGGAGTATAAGTCCTACTTATACGCCGCTCAAGAGTGGTGTCATAGAAATGAAACTTATACCTTGCCTACTCAGTCTTATAACACCATGTTACACGCCGTTTGAAAATAAATAAATATATGTAGATTTTTTAACATTTTATCTTTTCAAATAAAAAAATAATGTCAATAAGTTTATTGGTCTCCTTATAATTACCCATAGTTTGTACTCTTGTATGAAAACCCGCGGAATAATAGTGCCAGCTGTTTAAGTTTACTAAATAAACTATATCAGAGACGTTGTTTATATTATTATTATGTAATAGTAATTAAATAATAACAATTACTTTACCTACCCCTCAGAATTAGTTACTGTTTCATCTGGCACCGTAATACCTTAACTTGTTACTATAAATTCACATGTGAATTAATAGGTACATCATGCACATTGTTCCACGTTTACGAGGGTATGTGTTTGGTTTATTTTAGTGAGTAAACAATATATGGCAATGGCAAAATGCAAATACTCAAGATGTAATTGGTATGAACTTACGAGGTCTGTAAATAAAGTAATGACTTAATGAGACTGATTTTTTTCAATGTGTTTATTCAAATCGAATTACAATTCAATATTGTCTCCTTCAAAGTAAGTGCCTTGGGAAGCCACACAGCCCTAAAGACGGTTCTTCCACTCCTCATAGTAGAGCTGGAACTCTGATACTGAAATAACCTTCAGCTGGTCGGTTACAGCCGTTTGAATATTTTCCATTGTCCCAAAATGACATCCCTTGAGGTGAGTTTTCAATCTCGGGAAGTGAAAACAGTCACAAGAACTTAAGTCGGGCGAATAAGGAGGCTGAGGGACCACAGGAATGTTTTTACTAGCCAAAAAATTATTTATTGAAATTGCTGTGTGACAAGGCGCATTGTCGTGATGCAACACCCAGTGGTTTTTGATGTTTGGTCTCACACGCAGGATCCTTTTTCGAAGTCTTTCAGGAACGTTTTAAGTTTTGCAAAAGTTTCCTTTGCACTATGCCCAAGTCACAAGCAAAACTTGATAGCACATCGTTGCCCGAAATTTCATTTTCAGAACGCACTAGAAATAATTGTTTCAAGTCCTGCGTCCCCAATGTTGCCAGATTGAACGCTACGCTACCAGTCTCATTACTTAACCCTTTGTGTCCCAACATACTAAATTTTTCATTTATTTCAATTTTGGCTGCTGTTTTTGCTCTTAGGTATATGTGTATAGTATTGTCGGTGATTTTTTAAAGATTTTTTGCACCACCCCCAAAAATAGCGGAGGGTAGGGACGTACCCTTCTGTCCACTGAAAATGCATACACTTTTTTGTGTAACTTGACTTTAATATCACTGTCAGACAACAATCGTAATATCCGTTCAGTTCATATCCAAGATTTTCAAAGTGTTCACTCATCATTTGCAAACATGGAAACAGATATAAGGCAAATTTTCGCAGCTAAAAAATTCAAAAATCGTTCTCAAGACTTGTATGCTTTTTCAGTGAACAAAAGTGTACATAGCGAAAACAGTTGATTCTCTAGAGTGTACCTGGTAGTCACATGAGCACCAAACAGACTCGTATTCTCACATACAAAAATTAAGCAGTGGAAAAAATGTGGGACTTTAAAGTCCCGTTGGAACACAAAGGGTTAATTTACACATCTCATACGTTTGGGACTAACTTTTATGGAGTAAAAAAGGTTGCGGCACACGATAGTGGCTTTAGATTTTCATCTGCACGTCGTTAAATTTTTTCATACTAGATCTTCTTTTTAATTTTAAAAAATATGCAAAAAAATTACGATAAATATACGAGCTAGGTAACTTAAACGTCAAATCAAAAGTCCGCGAATGAAATGAAATGCATTTTATGTTTCCATATTTCACTTCATTGTAAAAAACATAAATTCAGCACAAAAATAAAGTAAATTATTTTCTAATTAGATGAAAATGTAGTCAATATTGAGTATGTAAAAATTGGGTGACATAGTTCGTCTTAGAATTGGTTTTCTAGGGGAAAATGAGAAATGACATAAACAAGGTTGGACTTATTATAATAATTAAAAATAAATTAAAATTAAAAAATGAAAAAAAATTCTGGAAAAAATATAACGTGTAGGGTGTAGGTTAAAAACAGAAAAGGTTATCATGTTCAGCAGTTCAGCGATCGTAATTAAGTACCTAGGTAGTTTTTAAATTATGTGTAAGGAGAAACTTTCAGCTATGAAGGGTCCTGAAGATAATCTTCAAAAACGGAACGCCACTGACCTAAGCTATTTTTCTTTTTTCTTAATCTACTATCATTAATGCAAGGAAAAACAAAATCTACTAATTTTAAAATCATTCATTTTTACTTATTAATTAAGTAGTTGTTCATTCATTGAACGTCGTTCAAAAGATTACATAACTGGCTATGAACAGGTACTTGTAATAATTGTAGAAAATAATATTTGTATCCATAGTAACTCATTGACAAACCTCAATAATTAATTGTCATTGTTAATATTTATACGATAACCGTCCTCTAAAAATTTTTAAAACATATTTAAGAGTTTAAATAAAATCTTTTTTATAGTAGGTATGAAATCCAAGTGGTACTTACCTCAAGGCGATTTTGATTTTTTAAACATAGACAGAAAATAATTGTCCGTATTTAAAGATTTTTTATATTAAATGAATCAATAATAAAATAATGTAAAAGACTCGGTAAAAGATAATTTTGTAATAGATAGTTAACATAAATTAAAAAATTGTTTAGTAGGTACATAATTAATAAGTCGCAAAATTTACTTTAATTAAATGAATAAGAAGTTAAATTTTTTTCCTTAAAAATTATACCTACAAAATTATCCAAAAAATTTCGAAACCTGGTTACGATTCCATTTTAGATATCTATGGGCTGTGGTTAAAAAAAACATTCTACTACAGACTCATGCGAGCGTGGTTTATATCACATACCATACCATTCAAATATCATTTTCTACATACGGCTTTCATAAAATGCTTACATTTTCACCTGTGTTTTTATATTAAATGCAAAGCGGTAAACTTCCGAATAGCATTTTTATCTTTCGGTTAAAACTGAATGCGGTTATGTTATAATAGTTTAGATAGGTACAGTTTGTGGGGAAACGCATCAAATTCTGTGCACAAATAAAAAGTTATGGGAAGCGATTAAAAATATTGTCTTCCGTGGATCATTCCAAATTAGTAAACACTTTTTGAGCGTTGGTAAATGGTGTAAGTATAACGAAACACCTCTTTATTATAGCAGTTCATACTATTTATCTCAAAATGCAACGATAACGTAATATTTTCAGCCCCAAAAAAAGCGCCATTCTTTTTATAGCCTGAATATCAAATTCAGTTAGTTGTTTTCAGTATTATACGTATAATATGAAGAAGAAATTAAATATTACGTTGAAGTGTCCAAAGATAAAACCAATTACAAGAAGTACTACTACATTGAATGAGCTCTTCCTAGATGTTATCGATGTATCTTCAACTAAATAATTGCCTCTTGTCACGATTTCTTACAAAGCACAAGATGTATTTTAGTAATTAGACTGTACTCCATCATTGTATTATGATCTAATATTTATAAAAGCGTCTTTCTTTTTCCACTACAATAATAAATACCACAAAAGCTTCCGCTATAGATTATCATATTATATATTTTATTGTGTGTATATAAAACCATTTTTCACAAGAATTATTAAACCTAACTAAGGAATTCCGCCATATATTACAATAAATGAACATATAAATATATTAAAATACCAGCTTTATAATTGAAAACTATTTAATTTCGAATGGTATTGAGACATTATACAGGAAGTATTATAAGTTTTATGATGTAACTAATGAGCTAAGTCTGGATTCAGTGCACGATCTGTGTCAAGACGACGAACATGTCCAACACCATATAGCAAAATATTTAGTCACCGCCGATCATTGGTGTGATACTATTTAGTTTGTAATTACATAATGCAACGGTAATTAAAGTCAAGGGGCAATTATTGTGGTACGTGAAAAGGTCGTTACATAGAAGCGAAAGAAACTCAATAAAATTATATGTTTAGCTGTCTGGCTGCATGTGGTTTTCAAAACAAAAAGAAAATTAAATGATGTTTTGAATATTATTTCATATAATACATCAAGCTATTATGTACACGGAACAATAACAATAAGTACCTATAAAATATTAAAATAGATATTAGGTAATTTAGAAGCTGGTTGGAATGCTACTTCTTTAGTGTCTTAAACTGCCTTTGGAAAATTGTTCGTATGTATTACTTAAAACACACATTCTTCCCTAAAAGGACCAGTTGCAAAAAAGTTTTGATTATCTAATATTAATCTAAATTTTAAACACTTTCCTTTTTTAATTAAAAGATACCTGCCTACCGACATGAAATACTTTTAAAATTTTTTCACAACACGTTAAGCCTATATTAGATCTTATTGCTTGCGGTGTGTCAGTGAAATTAATTATTTCTGGCATTTTTGATCCGTTGAACCCGTGGGGATAATTAAGATTGGCAGTTTGGTGGCATATTGTAGGTACCTAGATGTTTAATTTGAGCAACTAACACATAACGACAGAATATTCCATTTAAATTGTTTCTAAACATGTTTCAATAAGTGATTGATTCCGTACAATTTTTCTATTAAGGAAAGCAGTTCTAGATTGGGTGTGTTACATTTTAAATTTAAATATAAACGGTATTTATGTGAAAAATAAAAACTGAAAGCATATGTTAAATCGATATTCTTGAAAGAAACTTTTTTATTTTGATAAACAATACTTCCTTATACTACGTATAAGAAAGTAAAAATTGGTGGAACTTTATCATTATTATTATTAGATTTAATCTGAGGTTAAAATTATTTTTTAACGTAGAAAACCAAATCAAGAATAATTAAATAACTATAGTTAGAAAATGAGTGTTTCCGAGGTGGAGAAGGCAGCAAGATTTGCCTGTGTATCTTTATTACCTGAAAAGTCAAAGAAACGGTACGAATTATCATATAAATTATTCAAAGATTGGTGCTAAACTAAGAACACCGCTGGGGTCTCTGAAACCACACTATTGGCATATTTTTTGGAAAAATCTTCAAGACTGAATTCACCAGCAAGTTTGTGTATTATAAATTATAATATTACTATAAATATAAATCTTTGAAATATTAATTAATAATTTTCAGTTGACAGTCATTCATAAGCACCAAACTTCCCTAGGGACGTAAGTGAAGGTCCTTACGCCCCGGTGTCAATAACAACCAATATAATTTTGGCAAAATCAAATTATGTCCCTATCAACTTATCACATTAATTTTTCAAGTAGAATCACCCCCATAATTTCCGGGTACCCTGTAAAATGTGCCCATATTTCTTAAATCAATTCTCAACATTGTAAACGGATTTCCCATACTAAAGTGTGTGATTGCATTGAAAATTCTCTACTAATTGTGGGTGTCTTCTCGCACTTGATTTTTAAATAGTTAAGTAATATAAGAACTGTTTATTGCAATTCTAATTAGTTAAAATTAAAATACATAGTATGTTTTACAACAAGACATGAAAATACCGTTTTTTTTTGAGACGTGAGAATTGTACACGAGCTGTGTAGCAGCGAGTGAGGCAATCTCACGAACGAAAAAAAAACGTATTTCATGTCGGGTAGTATATACTATTTTTTCTACTATATTGTAATTTATGAATTGGATTAGAAACTACAAAATTTTTTTAAATTATTTAAGGTGACAGTTTTCAAGTGAAACGTCAAAATTATATTTTAGTTTTTATTTTAACTATTTTAAGCTTTGTACAGTTGGCGACACGAAATAGTTTCCAGGCATTTTTTTCCATTGTAAATTAAATCATGATCATTGGCTCGATAATTGCTTAGTGACATTATTAGCAGTCATACTTGTGTCACAATATTTTATGTAAAGTATTTAAGTAAAACGCCTAGAAATATTGTTACTGATGCTCAAAAAGGCGCAATTGTGGCAAATCTAGAAGATAGTTGGTCAAGTAGACAAGTAAATGTAATTTTTTGTCGATCGTTTATTAAAGATCTAGTTAATGTAATAAAAGGAGTGTATTAATAACTCAGTTTAATGCATACATGCACATTAAAAACATTGTTGAGATTTGCTAGGTAACCAACAATATATTATATTATTGAAACATGTATTTGGAACTGACACCTACCGAAATTAATTAATTATGTCAGTGGTATTTTGACTTATTGCATATTATGTCAGAATTTGGATTTTGCCGTGGAACAAAATTAGATTATTTTCATTCTAATAAAGAGCGATCGACACAAAAATATTGTAATCAACATGAGTGTTAATCGGCGATTAATAATCTCGACTCATTAACGCGCTCGCTGCGCTCACGCGTTAAAATCGTTTCGATTATTAATCGCTCTTATTAACACTCTTGTTTATTAAACTACTATTAATGAGATCTTCTCCTGTCTCCACCACTATCGTTAAAAAAAATTTTGATTTAAAAAGTCTGATTTATAATGCTAAAAAAATTAAAAAATCGCTACTTTGATCAATTTGTCTGGAAACTATTCCGTGTCGCCAACTGTAGGTACATAAAATATTCCATGGAAAGTGAATGAATTGATATGTGAATTTAGTGCATATAGTGTTTTCGTTCAAAAAATCACGAAGAAAATCATAAATTTGAAATTTTGATATTCTCTCTCTAGATAGAATATGACAATTTTCGCAGTAGAGAAAAATTTAGTAGTTTCAAGTAGAGTATGTCATGAAAAAATGGCTATTTTCATATATGTATTATAAGAGTAGAAATAGTATATTGTAATACAAGTGCGGAAAACGCATCATGACAATACGAGTGTGAAATTTGCAACGCGAGCGATAGCGAGTGCTGCAATCACACGAGTATTGTGGGCCATTTCCGCAAGCGTGTTACTTACGATTTTTTCTACGAAAACGTGGAATTCGTAAAAAATAAAATTATTTGTAAATCTTTTTCTTATTAAAAAAAACATCAAGTGAGTTTGTTGTCATAGAACTGAAAGCTCATAGCTGTTGACAGTTTATAAATTGTGTCCTTTCATCGAAATAATTTTGATTTTGAGATAAAATTACGTGAATATAAACATGGAGTTTCAAAACTAAAGCGAAAGCGATGAACTAATGTGCACTCCTCCGGTTGTTAGATATTAAATAAATGTTACAATTATAACTAAATGTAAGTACTTCTTTATGTTTTTGTTTACGTGCGGAAAGTTTAAAAAGAGTGTGCTGAAAAAAATTTCCGCACTAATTTTCCGTACTAGTTTTTCAAAAGCCTACTTTCAAGTTCGATTATCTTGTCAGAAAAAACGTCATTCCGCATTTTCGTAGAAAAAAAATATTTCCGTTGTTAAGTGTTACTTGAAGAACTCTTTTTAGTCATTCTCCCAAAACGCTCTTTATCCTTGGCGATGCTGTTCACATCTTTGCCTTCAAAACCCTGAATCCCTGCTCATGTGAGATCTTGATCTTGTCCATATCATGGACGCCTCTATGTATGCTGGTCCATCTATATTCATATTATCTAGCAATGTGACCTGCAAAATTTTAGTGTTGCTTTTCCTGCTCTTATGTCTGTTACTTTTAACATCTGCTGTCCATTTTTAGCTGTTACTAATTTGTCTATTATGTTTGAACTTTCTAAATTAATACTCGATTGCCTTAGATTTCAGATATAATTTTTTTGGTTTTGAATGCAAGTCATAATCTTCCTTTCCATCCTAATTTTCATCTAGAAATATAAGTATTTATAATTTCATGTCCCTTTAATTATGTTAGGTTAGGTAAAATGTTCTTTTAATATTTATTATCACTTTGAAGTTCTTTCCGTTAATCTTGAGGTTTACTTTACGAGATTCTCATGTAGAGATCGTTAACTATTCTCTGAAAATCTATTAGAGAGGTTGCTGTTAATACTATTTCATCAGTTACTTCTAGATGATTTTCAGATGGAAGTACGTAAAGTAAAAAGGTTTTTGAATAAGTCTTACACTAAAAAATTTATGTATAAAAATAACTTTTACACAATAATATACCTATTTGGAATCAATTAAAATATTCGAGTAGGTTAATTATTTCAGCTGATGATGAGTTATGACGTCCATATCGTAGGATACAATAGAAAAGGCCAATATATTTTTGTTTCATTTTGTTGCCTTCAATATCTAGGCACTGGTACTTCGAATAGTACTTAATATTTGTATAATGGACTAAAATGCATTTTTAATTTGCAATGTGAAGATAATCACTCTTGCACTTTAGTTTCATAGAATATACGTTATTTTTTGTAATTCCGAAAAATTTTCAAGCTAAATAGTCGAAAAGAAACAAAATTAATCAAACTTTCATGGAGAAAGATGTGTAGTGTATCAAAAAATCATCCAGTTCCACATTTTCTTTTCAAGTTGTCCTGATACTGTGTTGATTATTTTTGCTTTAGTCCCTTGATAGTTTTCATTACTTTTACCCCTATAGAATAAAAGTGACATTGTAGACTTTGATAAGAAACTGAAGCAGCATTTTATTTCTGATAAGAGTGTAAAAATATAAGTAATCGGTTTTATGGATATGTAACATTGTTACCTTCGGATTTGTGATATATTTGTACATTTTAAATTTCAGTTTAGTATTAGTTATATTTTCAAAATGTTTTATATGATGAAAATCTTTCTATGTTTTTTAGTAATATATCATTTGAAAGACGCTTTGTGTCGTTACAATTTGATATCGTGAACACTTATTAGGGTCACCTAGAGAAAATCTGGAAATTTCGATATTTGTCATGTATTTCAGAAACTAATCAAGAAGGACTGTGAGTGGCTGGGTTAATATAGATCTATCTGTGAAATCTGCTGCTCTTTACAAAATGTAGATATACGGAAACAAAGTCCTCACTTCCCACATTAATTTCTCACATATTTATTTAGCGTATTTTAGGTAATAATCACTTTAAATTATTAAATTCTGTATTCCCCTAAGCATACACAACCAAATGTATTTTCAGCAGTCATTACGTAAATCCTTATCCGAAGGGGTAAATCCATGGACTGACGGTCACATGGCGCGTTTTAATAATTAAAGCAGTTCCTTGTTTTCTTCATTGTCATTATTGAATGACCAAAGTACATTTTAATCAAATTTTCTTAATTAAATTATTGTAAAAGGATAACACAATGTGATATTTTTATTTGTAAAGATAATCGTGTAGCAATAAATAAAATCCGGTTCTCGAAACATAAAGAAATATTCCGTACTGTTGTTTAAGAAAAGAAATTGAGTGACATATTTTTAGCAGAATCATCGATTAATTGCCACAAAAATTATTAGAATTGATTCGTTTTGTCATAAAATTTAGGTATGTGGGGAAAAAGTTAACCGGTGCTAACAAGAAGTAAAAGCTAGTTACAGTTGTAAGGTAAGTACCTTTATCAATAATTTTTTTTAGTGTCGTGAGATAAAAGACAAAATTTTAAATTTTTTTGCTATACCTACCTAGATAGCGACTTTAGTGGTCTATAATAATATGCAAAAATTACAGTAAGTTCTATTAGAAAATTTAAAATTTAAATCATTTGAAATGGGTATCTAAAAGTATCTGAACAATACTGACACCTAAAATAAACCATTCGCTAAATCTGGCTAATTTTTAATAAAGTACCTTAAAATTTTAAGCAAAAAGTTGGTAGTTATTTCGATTACTTCCTCCTGTACTACCTTTTTATATAGATTTCAGAAATACAGGGTGTCCGGAAATTAGCAGCAAAAAACTCGGGGGGTGATTCTACTTGAAAAATTAATGTGACAAGTTCCTATAACATTTTTCCAAAAGCTCATTAATATTGGGGTTACAGGGTTTTAAAGATTGTTTTTTAAATCAATTTTTTCCAGTAACTTTTTTTCTAGTGTACCGACTCGTTTCAAATTTGGCACACTTATCACTAATATTTATTTGAGGTAAATTCCCCAGTGTCAAAGAGTCGAAACTGACGTTGACCTTTGGATAAAGACCCAGAACTTTTTTGTTAGGCACTTTTTCTAAACTTTGATGACGCCCGATTAAAGAGCATCGAAAAATCTTCAAAAAAGATCCTCTTGCTGCATCACGATAAAACAAGTCGTTTTCGAGAAAAGCGCCTTAAAATATTTGCTTGCATTAAATGAATACCAACTACTTAACTACAGCTCATTTTCAAGATTAAACAGAAGCGCGTTTTTCTCGAAAACTACTCGTTTTATCGTTATTCAACAAGAGGATCTTTTTTGAAGATTTTTCGATGCTCTTCAATCGGGCATCATCAAAATTTAGAAAAAAAGTTATTGGAAAAAATTGACTTCAAAAAAAAACTTTGGGGCCTTGTAACCCCAATATTAATGAACTTTCGGAAAAATGTTATAGGAGTTTGTCACATTAACTTTTCGAGTAGAATCACTCTCCGAGTTTTTTGCTCCTAATTTCCGGACACCCTGTATAATTTTCAAATTCTAGAAATGACAAAAAAACCAAATAGGATCGTACTGAAAGAAGATGTTGAGTGAGGACATTTTAAGGTCCTATCAAACACTACTAGTATCATCTGCAATTCTGCATCACGAATAGGTATCTATCAACTATTTACAGAATTACCCACTCCTAAGATTTGGCGGATAACCCCTGGGATACCTACCATATATGCCTAAAAGACTAAAATCGAAAGTAGATATAATTCTAGGTTATCCAGCAACACTTAACTTTATCTTTACCGACATAACAGAACTATTGAGTAAATATAGATCGTTGGACATTCAGATCTCCTCATTTTCAAACGGTAATTTATTATGCAATAAGAACATTATGAAAGTTAATCATTCTCTGTTTAGTTTGGGAAACATTTTTAAGATATGATGATATCAAATTGGTTCAACTAAATGCACTTATTTGTTTAATTGATTACCCAACGACAATCAATCATACACAAATTGAATGAATAGAATAAAGTACATGCAGCACGTGATCATTATATTCAAACTACGTGTAATGTAAATTTTAAACGACACAAATTATAAAAAAGTTTCAGGAATGTAACAACTTTTAGCTGCTTAATTAATTTAAATGAATGTCAACTATACCAGTCTTGGACCTGACTTTGGAATGCAAATTAATTTACAGGTTTTAAATATAAGATAAGTATAAACAAACAATTTTCAAAATTTCCACTAAATATTTCAGTAAGTATACAGTTTCTTTCTTCTATAAATTGCAATGAAACCAACTAATTAAACTTGTGCACACAATTATGTTTAACAACTCTTTTCAAATGGTCATCCTCCACATGTCGTATTTTTCCTTTCTAGAATCCCCTTAGAATTACCACAATTAACCGCACGTACCCTAAAACATTGCACTGCCGTCCCCAAGGAAGGCCCTAAATCAAGCCGCCACACACACACATGCACAGCCACACCGCACAATAATATTACATAAATATATTCAACATGGTTTAGAAACGGTAAATACCAACAAAACGAAAACAACCTCTGGAACACAGATATAGTGTGTGTTGAGTACCAGGGGGACGACCGCACCGGCAAACGAAAGGCCAAACAGCTGAGCTAAACTAAGAGGTACTCGGGTGGTACTCGGCGGTCACCAGCCAAACTCTCTCATACCGCGAAGGAGACTGACTGCCTGGAGCTAGCACTGAGCTGGTGCCGGTATCCGTTGTATTTGTGTGTATGTGTGAGTTAATTCTTTTCAACTTGAGACTTGGAGATTTCTTTCAAACGGAATAGCTAATACTGAAGTTAGAGGCCCTTCATATTGTTGGTGGTTATTCAAGCTCAAACATTTTTTATTTGCTCTAAGCAGTCTAAGCTGTACCAACTATAGAATAATTCACTTTACTTTTTATTTTGTTTGCAACGGTCTATGATTTGTCAATAGGTTTTGCTCCAATCAAGTTTTTTTGTTACAAATGTTGCGTTACAATCAGTGGAATATTTAGATAAGGTATAATAATTATTGTTTATTGTTATTTGGTTAGTCATAAAAATAAAGGCGTTTAAAGCTGAGTTCAATAGTAAATAAAATAATACATAAGTTACTTATACATATTATTATTTTACCTTAAAAATATTCGAATTAAATTAAAATTTTAAAATTTAATTGAATTTTTAATTTGTAGGTTTGTAACAAAAAACAGCAATTCATACAAAATGATACGCAATTTTACTGCAGTTATTGTTTGCAAGAATCGTAAAAAACAATTTGTCAATATTTGAGCCATAACAATAAATTAAGCTAGGTATTCTTATTTTTACATTTAAATATCTAAAACGGTGAGAATAACAAAGTTAGTGAACAACATCTAACTGTACTTATGAATAAAGTTTATAAAATGTAGTACCTAATGTAAATATAATATCTCTCCAGAGACTCATCCCAGATAACTCCAAACAATTAAATGCAAACTATAAACAAATAACCAACAATTATGTAAAGTAAACTATAATTTCAAGCAATGTCCTCGTATGTAGTAATTAATTTAAACAGTAAACAATATTTTCGATTAAATTTCAATTATTTAGTTAGTTTTAAAATAATTATGAAGGTTTATGTTTGCATCAATTAAAAAAAAGAGTTATAAAATGAAATAGAATCTGTAATTAACATTTTGCAACTATATACAGAGTTACTATTTTAACTTACTGCATTGCAAATAATACATCTAAATCTTATGTATTTCCACACATAAAAATTTAGACCGTTTCTTTCACTAATTTTCATTGAAATATATCTTGATACTAATATACATTCCCTCTTTTATAGATCAAAGATTGCACTAAAATTAATACAGTAAATATTAGATGTAGATTTCGTGCATCATTGGACTATTATCAATCTTTTAACCTTGACAAATCGATTAAAAGGCTATCTAATTAACAGAGATACGGATCTAGATGTTACGAAATAAACCGCTGCACGAAATCTGTATTTAAAGCACATTATTAAATTTTAAAATATCTGGTAAAAGTGTAGGAGCTCTTGAAATGATGAGGAAAATCAGATTTTAGTAATGGAAATAGATATTATAGAGATAATCACATATCAATTTCGTTTATAAGCCTGATTCAGATTTCGGGTCAGACTCAATCTAGCTTATGTTATATTTTAATAAACATTTCTTGAATCATAAAACTTAATGAACATTTTATAGGTGGTAGTAATACAACAATATGTTTTATATCCAGGTTCATAAAAGCGAATTAACTCTGGGTTAACCTCGGAATAAGTTAACTGGCTTTTATAAAAATGGGCATTAATTGAAAACTTGGCTGGATTAGTGAAAATCTCGACATCTATTTTTAAGGATATACCCAGAAAAAAAAATTACTTTTAGACCTCTTACTAACAAATATTTATAAGCTGTCCCAATATCGATATAACATTAAAAAAATTAAATAAGTAAACTTGTATGATTATACAGGGGGTCCGGAAATTAGGAGTAAAAAATCCGGGGGGTGATTCTACTTGAAAAATTAATGTGACAAGTTCCTATAACATTTTTCCGAAAGCTCATTAATCTTGGGGTTACAGGACCTTAAAGTTTGTTTTTTTTAATCAATTTTTACCAGTAATTTTTTTTCTAGTGTACCCATTCGTTTCAAATTTGGCACACTTATCACCTCGCTTATCACTAATGTTTATTTGTATTCTTGCACCAAAATTGAGGTAAATCCCACAGTGTCAAAGAGTCGAAACTGACGTTGACCTTTGGATAAAGACCCAGAACTTTTTTGTTAGGCACTTTTTTTAAATTTTGATGACGCCCGATTGAAGAGCATCGAAAAACCTTCAAAAAAGATCCTCTTGCTGCATCACGATAAAACGAGTCGTTTTTGAGAAAAACGCCTTAAATGAATACCAACTAACTACACCTCATTTTCAAGATTAACAAAGCAAACATTAAACAGAAGCGCGTTTTTCTCGAAAACTACTCGTTTAATCGATATTCAATAAGAGGATCTTTTTTGAAGATTTTTCGATGCTCTTCAATCGGACATCATCGAAATTTAGAAAAAAGTTATTGGAAAAAATTGTTTTAAAAAAAACGTTGGTGCCTTGTAAATGTTATAGGAACTTTTCACATTAACTTTTCGAGTAGTATCACTTCCCGAGTTTTTTGCTCCTAATTTCCGGACACCCTGTACATGCACACATGTAGGTACAGAAAGAAAATGACTCCTATTTCTGAGCTTCAGTCAAGTTATTTATTAATAAACTTGACACTAGACAGTTAATGGATAGAAGTTGAGACATACTGAAGTTTGATTAAATAATGAGACAAAATTTCAGAGATGCGACGTGTAAAAAGAATCCATCCTCAAGCCTGTGATTTTTCTTTTCGTTCCTGATATATTCTGACAAAATCTGAAAAAGTCTCTATAGAATTTTATTTTCTATAATGATTATTATTAAGGTACCTAAATTCAGCGTCATCAATACGTTTTGACTTAAGAAGATTTACTGTTGATAAAATGATTCTTTTCATTGAAGACATTGGCTATTTAGAAAATGGTGTAAAATCTGAAGCCAATCTTATAATTTACCTTGCTGATGATGATGAAGTACGTAACTTTTTTCAAATATTTTTCGACGCTCTTGTGTGATGGAAAAATAGTAAATACGTTCACTAATTCATAAAATTTTGATGAGCAGGATGCACATACAATGTTTACCAAGATCCATTCTAACACCGGGAAGAGCTTCAAGATATTCTAAATAGATATCCTACTAAAACTAAACGTTCTAATCTCGAGGTTTTATTCAATAAATGTTTAATTGGATTCATCACTTTATAGGAGTACAATTTATAGGAGAAAAATTAGGGTTATGCTTTTTGTTTACTTATATTAATACATACAGTTCCGGATTACCCATTAGGCAGAGTAGACAATTTGCCTATGGGCCCCGAGCCATTTTGGGGCCCAGACCTCAGAAAAACATTTTTAATTACTTTTTACTTTCTTATACGAAGTAATAAGAAAGTATAGTAGGTAATCGTGATTTTTTTCGACTTCGAGATTTTGATGGATTTACACGTTTTGAGGGACCCTGAATCCATTCTGACCATTTTTGCCATGATGTCTGTCTGTGTGTCTGTCTCTCTGTATCCACCATAACTCAAAAACGAGTTATGGGATTTGATTCAAATTTCATATTTAAGAATTTGAACAAAATTGTGGGTGCCTCATTAAATATTTTTCATCTACTAAAGTGATCACGGTTTTAAAAGTTGGTTGATAAAATTTAAAAAAAACTTATTAGAAAAAATTTAGCGAAGGGGGCCATGAGTTTCATTAACTATGGCATTGCAAGTAGACTGATATAAGTGATAGATCCACGGAGTTTCAAATTTTTTAACGTATTTCATAATAACGGGGTATTATTTGGTCCAAAACCCTACAACCCCCTTTCACAAAATCCTGGATCCACCATTAACTGTTACACATAGATAATATAAAAAATAATTAAATTTCAAATCTGCCAGGTTTAATCTCATATTTTCTTATAAATTTTGTATTCAATATTTTAGATTGTTTTACAAAATTCTTTCAGAATCTCTATATGGTAAACCGTAATGCTCAATTCCAATTGATTATTTCTATAATACTATTTATTATTCTCTGTTAGTGTTAGTTTTAATAAGTAGGTACCTACATAACAAAAACTCTTTTTGTATTATATTTTATTTGAGTGCTAGTTAACCTAGATGAAATAAATAATCGGAATTTTTTTTGATGATGAATCAAAAAAATCGATTGAGCCATTCTGATTTTTAAAAAATACGTAGGTATAGCCGCATATAACATGAATAAGGTAAATAATAATCCAATTAATACAAGCTCTATCTAGATAGTATTTTTCCCCAAATATATTGTCAAAAGTTTGTTTTGGCATTCATAAAAAAATTATAGTTATTTAAGGATTAAAAGCGGTAAAGATATGTTACCGGTGGAAGGCAATAGTTTGGTGGCCGAGGGTACCGAG
Source organism: Pediacus dermestoides (assembly GCA_963942485.1). Lineage (NCBI taxonomy): Eukaryota > Metazoa > Arthropoda > Insecta > Coleoptera > Cucujidae > Pediacus > Pediacus dermestoides. The sequence goes on from OZ012625.1 coordinate 18,890,703, forward strand.
GCTTCCAATGTTGCCTGACACCGGTAATCCTTAACGCTTGTGATGCTTACTACGTTTTTTACACGATCCAAGCAATAACCAAATTAAAATGATTCTAAATTTGCTCATGTCAAAGTGACAACTATACCTAAACTTATCTAAAATAAAGTGACAAAAGGTCATATTTGATTACTTACCGCCTTCTGATCGGTAAGTGATGTCTTACCGTTCAGTGATTTGTAAACAAAACCTACTATTTTAATTAAATCAGTAAATACGTGAAATTGACCGATCGTGCAAAAAACATATTACATTTACATTTACATCAATGAAAAGACAAGTTGTCTAATTAAATTGTTGTTATAATATAACTAAACTTCACAAACTTACATATCTAATAATAATACTATTATCTATCATTCATGAATATAAATTGATAAAGTTATAATGTAAATGTATGTAGTATAGCATAATAATAATAATTGTCAACTTGAAGTATGTTTCAAAAAAAGCACATTATCGTATTTTTGTACTCCTGATTCACCATCATCTGGCGTATCTACATCAAATATTCATAACTCCATAAACTTGAAGCCATTATATCTCCAGAAAATTTACTTATACGCATCTTAACCATTAACAAAATGCATAAAAAATTAAACCTAACTTATGTTGCCAGTGTTACTAAACTGTATAGTCAATTACACATTCCACAGACGTTAACGTTAAATATAACGGCAAGTTATGCAGATGAAAAGAGATTACTAAATATGATATTTATGATTTTCCAACAGACACATGCGTAGTAAATAACTTAAAAGTTAATATTGGTGTCGATAAAACGCATCAGTTTAACTATTTAACTTTATTCTTAATACATACCTGTTAGGAAAGACTTAAATTAAAATATTAAAATAATATCGTGATAATAGAGCATCAGTCCCTATTTAAAAATGTGCACGATTCATTATAAGTTTATAATAAGAAAAAGATAATTACATTAACCTTACCAAATGTGCTGACATCCGAAATTGCACCCCATGTCCACATTCGTCCGATTTCGCAAACCCCTCCACCCTTCTTTACTACGGACGTCTTTTATGAACGACCCCTAAAGTTATGTCTAGATTAAAAACAGAAAAAAATAGCGAAAATAGTATAAGGCTCTCGGAAAATAGAGGGACACTCTGTATATAATTTATATCAAAGTTTTAGACGTTTATTTCCAGTTTTAATAATCAGGAATTATTCCGTATTCCATCACGTACAAGAACAATGTAAAAATAAACATTAAACTTCCACGAAATGTAGTAAATCCTTAATCCATCTGCTCTGACGTAGGTTTTGTAGGTACACCAAAACATAAAACGGTATGTGTACTAGACTGTAGTAGACTTAATGGATAAACCAGATCTACGTATGTTGGCATCATCAGGCAAATAAAATCGTTATTTTGATTAGTTCACACTAGAGTGGTAGTGAAATTTAATTTCTCCCATCGTTTATACAATTAAGTGAAGTAGTAGCATCATTTAATTCGATATTGAATGATAGAAAGCTATTAATTACAAATTATTGTGGTATTACACATTTGTAACACAAGTAATAGGTTGGAACGGGGAGATTGCTGGCAGTTATTTAAATAAATTAAGAAAGCATTTATAACATACCTACGTAGAGTACCTACTATAAATAAATTACTCTTTTTGTGCCATTTAACATTGCAAAAGAAAACAACGCTGATATTTATACATATTTATTAATTAAATTATCTGAAATCCACAACTATTATACTAATCTGTAGAGAAATATTGATAATAATGACAATTAATATTGTATGCTTGCATGTTACAATAGGCCATTATTCAACTGGAAAGAAAACATTAATCATAACTTTTTAATAAAAATTACGAGCACGAAAGACTCGATTGTGTACAATATTGTATTTATGAGTTCACAAATAGTTGCAACAATTTTCGATTTTAAACAGTCGGATTATATAGCGATGTGGAACCTGGAACGAAATAAAGATTGATTAAGTTTATTATTAAGAAATTTGGCAGGCTAACGAAGCGCCCACCATGTTGACTTGTATAAATGTTGCAATACATTCCATTAATTATAATAAAATCATATAATAGCACATAACAATTTGATATTGTTGTTTAATACAGGCTGCATTTACTGACTATCAATGGTCTATTCTCATGTGAAAACAAGCAGTGTTTTTGAAGATAAATAAACATTGGTTGGGTTGATTGGAAATTGAAACTACTCATCAGGACGGTATGATGCACGCCTGTTAATTTTGGATTATTCTGTGGGTAAATATTGTTATATAAACTGCGGTGAAATAAAGATAAATAGGTTCTGCATATTTGCAGTATAAAATAATTTAGGAACAAAAAGGAATAAGAGAACTTTGATGAATAAAAACATTTTATAACATGGCTCTTGGCTTTTATCAAACTTTTTTTGATAACTTGATGATCTTCAGGCATTATAAATAGGGTAAGAACATTCATCCCGGTCCAATTTTCAATGTTCTTTAGGCAGTGGAGCTTTTCCTCTATAATCCTTCTATCCTCTATAATTCCTTAATCAATTTTAGCATAATTTGAGCGTCTGATGGTGTGACCTAAATAATCAGTACACTATACAATATACTAGAGACTAAATTCTAGATACTTTACTTATGACTAGTCTTTATAATAATATTAAAATCTGATGAGGTTTTGAGGAAACCAGAATTTTGTATCAAAAATTACTTTTTCTTGTAAAATGAATATTAAAAAAATTGTTCCTATTTGTTGCCATATCGATGGCCAATTATGTTTTATAGCTTTTATATTAAATTTTTATTTTGTTTCTGTATTTGTTCTTGAAAATACTTTTTAATCGGAAATTACAATAAAGCCGACATAATATGAAACGTTAGTAAGTCACTTTGCAAATATTTGAATTGGAACTATTGTCAACAGAAACTTTATACATCGTTATAAATGTAAAATACGAGTAAGTACTAAAGAAAATTTATTTTAGCGACATCATTCAGAATAAATATATTTTCACATGCAAAATACTGATAATATACTCATGCTTTTCTAATTCTAAGAAATATATCAATCTCATTTTCGAAAGGTTTTGATTTGCTTTAAATTATTATGAAAATTGTGAATGCACAGAATAAATAATTTCATAAATGTACCTTAAATACCATGCATGTTTCCTAAATGATATGATATGGTTTAGTAAGTTATTGTTAAGAAAGCATTGCCTAATACTATTTTAAAATTAAAATAATAATAAATAGGTCCCATATGCGTCATTAACTGCTCGAGGCATATAGCAATATTCAGTAAAACTTGAATGATATAAAGGATCTACATAACATACCACAGCATTTGTATTTGTACACGAATATTTGCTTAAAATTAATCATAGGTCTCTAATGCACAGTTCCATAAATGGCCGAGTTAACTTAATTTATGAAACTGGGAATTGGGCATAATTTCGTGTTATAATCCTTCCACCCAATCCAAAATTTTTATCTTTATGAAATTAAAAAAATATACAAAGTGTTTTTGAAATAGGTGGTCAAAATTTAGGAGCATGTAGAGCAAGTCAGATGATGAAGAAAACCTTTATAAAATTATTTTCTAAAGTGCTTTCTAAGGGAGCTACAGCTCCCCCTAATTGTAGGCCCTTAAGAATGCTTTTTATTAAATATCTCCGAAACCGTTTAATAAAATTTTGTACAGCCACTAGCTCTTTTATGCTTAACAATATGTAATTAGTATCATTTGAAAATTTTATTCAAGGGTGAGTCAAGTGGGGGGGCGGAGGGTAAATATGATCCCAACTTTTTTGTATGTTGTGTTTTTTTATTTTTGACATGAAATTATTAAATGTAATAGTTTTTTACAAAAAAATGATCCACTTGTTTAATTTCGATGCCATGCACCGTTTTTGAGTAAAATCGATTGAAAATTTTTAACATTCTCTGAACGTGAAGCGTTTTATTTTTAATTTTCGAAATGAATGTAAAAAATTTAGGAACATGTAGAGCAAGTCAAATGATGAAGAAAACGTTCATAAAATTATTTTCTAAAGTGCTTTCTAAGGGAGTTACAGCCCCTTAATGGTGGGTCCCTAAGAATGGTTTTTATTAAATATCTCCGAAACCGTTTAAAACACTTTAGAGAAAAACTTTATTAAGGTTTTCTTCATCTTTTAACTTGCTCTACATGCTCCTGATTTTGTATATTCATTTTGAAAATTAAAAAAAAAACGCTTCACGTTCAGAGTATGTTAAAAATTTTCAAATCGATTTTACTCAAAAACGGCGCATGGCATCGAAATTAAACAAGCGGACCATTTTTTTATAAAAAACTATTAAATTTAATAATTTTATGTCAAAAACAAAAAAACAGTATTATACAAAAAAGTTGGGAGCATATTTACCCCCGACCCCCCCAACTTGACACACCCTTGAACAAAATTTTCAGATGATACTAATTTCACATTGTTAAGCATAAAAGAGCTAGTGGCTGTACAAAATTTTATTATTACCTATATCTTAAACGGTTTCGGAGATATTTAATAAATATCCACCATTCTTAGGGGCCTACAATTACGGGGCTGTAACTACCTTAGAAAGCACTTTAGAAAATAATTTTATAAAAGTTTTCTTTATCATTTGACTTGCTCTACATGCTCCTGAATTTTGACCACCTATTTCAAAAACACCTTGTATACAGGGTGATTCAAAATTCGATGTAGATATTTTAAGGACGTATTGTTCGGATCAAAATAAGACTTTTTTTTAAATAAACATGTGTCCTAAAATGCACCCCCTCCGAGACGATTATTTAAAATTGTGACTACAATAACGTATCAAATCTTCTGAAAGTTGACATGGCCCCGTTTTTTTAGTCACTCTATTTATTTTGTGCTTCAAAAATTATGTAAACCCAGTTTTGGGGGAGTTGGAGGGGGTCCACACTTTTATGTAGCTCGGAGGGGGTGCATTTGAGGACACATGTTTATTTAAAAAAAAAGTTTTATTTTGATCCCAATGATACGTCCTTAAAATATCTACATCGCATTTTGAATCACCCTGTATTTATAACGTAATGGTATCTAAGTACTTATAATAAATAATATTTCTCTTCTATTTTTCGGATTAGGTACCGTAAAAGTTTTTTCTGCGATTTATTATGATCATTTAAAAATCTGAGAGAATATGGATATAAAGTATGTAACCTGGACACATTAAAACGCATGGCAGCAGTTCTACATATGCGTGGTGTGAATGAGGTGTAAACTGAATAAAATATCTAAGAGCCATTCAGGTACATATGCAAATACCAAGAGATTTATAATTTACAATCTTGCTCGGTGTTTCACAATTTGCACAATATAATACAGCTATTCATAATTTATGGCACTTCATAGAAACGTACACTTTTATTACTAGCCAAAGTTAAGTATTTTCATTTTAGGCTAATATAAAAATTACTCATGTACCTATCAAATAATAAGTACATGCTACTTATTTCATTTTATGACGAACTCTCTTGTTAGCGCGGTTGTAAGTTAAAAATATATTATAAAAGAAACAAGAGGGGTATCTGTTCAGCAGATTTATGAAATTTTTATGAAAAACGACTTTTAAAAAACCTCTCCTCGTTAACTTTAATGTTTCTGTATGGGGTAAAAAATTTCCGCAAAAAAACAGTCGACTGAAATTTTGAGGTCAGGTTTCCCGCAACTCCTAAAATTGAAACTATTTAAATGTGGTTAAACTATAAATTATGCGAATTGTTATTCGGTATAAGACTGGTCAGTTTGTAGTCGGTACTCCAATCCCATCAAGCATTTATAGGATTATATCGAAGGGGATTACAAGCTTGAGTAGATCACAACCTGCATAAATATATGAGCAGCAAGATAAAATCGATGGCATAATAAACTTCCGTATGAAAGTTACATAATATGTAATTTACTTGCCCTACACCTTCTTTTTGACAAATTAGAATAGTAGTGGTAGTTATAAATATGATTTCGCAATTTTGCTTTTTTCTAAATTATTTTGAAATGTACAGAATCAATTCAAGTGATTTATACTACAATAAGTCCTTAATTTAAATATTCAACTAATAGGTACTTATATTTTATTACATTATTTTAATAATTCCCGGCACGACGTCGTCAATCACATTTATTATTTTCTTTTATATGGTATTTGATTATAATCAATTTTCAAAAGAGGATGTATTGTATTTAGGTACAGTCCACCAAGTGTAATAAAAAGCCGGATGGCATTTAATACGCTCTGGTCGAAACCCGCGTGATTCGTGTCAAACATCGTTACATTCTAAAGAAAAATGAGTAAAAAATTAAAATTTAGATACACACCACTACCAGTTATATGTCTTTAAATAATGTTGTTGTATATTCTTCCAACGATTGTACTAGAGCAGTAAAACAGTTTCACGTCTCTATCTTCTATGCGTATTGAATCCTGCGTGTTCGACTTGTTGTCCTGTACACTGTGTCCCAATTTGCTTGTAATTGCAGGATATCTCTGTATAAGTTGTAAAGATAGAAAGAACTTTGCGGTTTCACGAACCTGTGTCACTTTTTCGTTAAACTTTTAATGCCGCAAACAGACTAAGCTAACTTGTTTTGTTTCTGATGAGATACAGGGTGAAAACAAAAATTTTCACTTTCCGGGGTACTGCATATCTCATACACCATGTAAGCTAGAAAAAAAGTAAAAACTGTTCTAGATAGATATTTTTGCGTAGAATCCAGTGGCGTACTCGAAAAAAAATGTTTTGTATCGTTTAAGATATATGACCCAAACTAGGTGTTTTTTAAATGGAACACCCTGTATTTTTTAGTGTCACATTGTCACATTAAAATGATGTAAACAGTAGGCACTTTAAAATTTAATAAATGCCCTAAAAAAGTAAAAAACCCAATTATAAGTCAAAAAAATTTAGTGGGCCTTGAAAATCGGCGATAAAGAAATGTTTACAAGCAACATAAAACACTATATTAAATTTAAAAAAATAAAAAAGTAAAATATTTTATTAAGTTTCATTGTTTATTTATAATGACCGTTAAAAAATTTTATTTATAAAAATTTATAACATTTTTTGACTTATAATTGGGTTTTTTCTTTTTTAGGGCATTTATTAAGTTTTAAAGTGCCTACTATTTACATGATTTTAATGAAAAAAAGTAGACAAATTTAATGAGACTAAAAAATACAGGGTGTTCCATTAAAAAAAGACCTAGTTTGAGTCATATCTCTTAAACGATGCAAAACCATTTTTTTCGAGTATGCCATTGGATTCTACTTAAAAATGTCTATCTAGTTTTTACTTTTTCTAGCATACATGGTGTGTGGATATGACAGCACCCCGGAAAGTGAAAAATTTCGTTTTCACCCTGTATCTCAGAAACAAAACAAGTTAGCTTTGTTCTGTTTGCGGCATTAAAAGTTTAACAAAAAAGTGGCAAAGGTTCGGGAAAACCGCAAAGTTCTATCTTTACAAATTACAGAGATACCTTGCAATTACAAGCAAATTGGGACACAGTGTACATTCATATCAAGTATTTGCTGCAATAAACTATGCAAAGTTACTCTGAAATAAACACAATTTAACACAACAAAAATAATTGTTATAAATAAAAAAGTAGGAGAAAGGAAATGAATAATTTTAGTACAAAAATCGGATGTAGTATAGGCGGAGTTTACAATAAGCATTTATTTATGTACAAATTATTTAAGCGCACAATTTTTCTCATTGTTTTCGTGAACAATATCTAGTTCTTTATTACTGTCTTATTTTGTTTTCACCACAAATTAACTACAATTAGCTAGGTAATTATTTAAAAATTTATCACACGTTTAAATTATTGTCACTTATTCTTTCAAGAAAAACACAACTTGCGTTTTGGTAAGTAGAAAGTGGTGTGACAATGAGAGAAATTTGAAAACTTTTATTTTTACTATGATGATGTGGGATGTTGTTGTCGTATATTTGGAGGTTCATAGTTTGTACGTCTGCAGAGCAAAAAAAAATTAAATCAAATTGAAGAAAGAAGTACCAAATCTTACTGTTTCATTATTATGTTGATTTTTGTTTAGAAAATGGTTCCAAAGTGGGAAAGTTTAGGAAAACATCTATTTACTGAAGTTTTTATCACTTGTAATAACTGAAAATGAATCTTATATACGCTTATGTAGGTACATATAGTGGAAAACTAGTTTTGGAAACTCTTCTTTTCCCATGAATACCCATAAGAAGTTTAATTTTTCTGTGTATAAATATTAAATATTACTAGTTATAATTATTACTTTTTATTTTATATACGAGCCCTAACAACTAAATGTTCGGACAAAAGTAAATTTGATTGTCTTTTTTCCATACGCTCAAAAGTTATCTAAATTGACTTCCATAATATGGATGGTTTTTTCTGTTATAATGCCAACATTTAGTTATATAAAAACGTATATTTCGTAAAAATCCGCTCGGCGGTTCCAAAACTGTGGCACTTTAACCCAGCAGGATGGGAAAATTGTAGAAACAAAGAATTATTATTTTCAAAAAGTTGGATCAAGTAGTCGGATTTTGATGAAATTTACTTTATTGCAAAGCTGGATGTTGGTTTTCTTTACAAAAAAAGTTACACAAGTTTTTATTTGGAAATTTTAGGCATTTATCGGAGCTTCAAAGTTGCACCTTAAAAAATGATAAAATTTTCTAGTAACTGTTTTAAAGAATCACAGTTTTGAAACCGCTGGGTGGATTTGTGTCAAAAAACCTTTAAATCAAAGCTCAATAATCGTACTATATTGAAAAAATCCTGAAATGTTAATATGATTTTTTTTGTATTTTTTTCGAGTTCCACAGTTCACTTTTCAAAAAACGTGTTTTTTGAGGGTGCTACCTACATTAAAATAATCACAGTTTTGGAACCACTGGTTGGATTTTGGTAAAATTTACTTTATTGCAAAGCTGGATGTTGGTTTTATGTACGAAAAAATCCCCAAGTCTTTATTTGACGATTTTAGGCATATTTCGTAGCTTTACAATTATTGCACTTGAAAAATGTGACGTATTTTTCTAACGACTGTTTTTAAAAAATCACAGTTTTGGAACTTGGAGAAAACGACATAAAGGTGCTTTCATGGCCCTCATACAGTCCGAACTTAAATGTCATTGAAACTCTTTGGCATAAAATTAAACGTATTCTAGGCAATAATCCACCAAGAACCATTGGGGACTTAAAAACCAAAATAGAAGAAATTTGGGACAGTTTCACGTCAGAATTGTACCAATATTTGATAAATACAATGCCTGCTAGAATACAGGCAGCTATTAAAGCAAAAGGAGACGTAACATCTTATTAATGGTCCTAAATTAAAAATTATCCCAACATTTAGTTGTAAATTCATTTTGTAAGATTTGATAATTATTAAGGTTAAAATATTGTTAAATCAAATAAATAATTTTCTTCCATGCATAATATTGCTATTAAGGCTTTATCTTATTGTATTGTTAGGTGTTTACTAATTATTTGCGTAAAATTTCCAGTTCTCCTTTCATACTTTAAAAATTTACTTTTGTCCGAACATTTAGTTGTAAGGGCTCGTATAAACAAAAGCTAAAAGAAATCATACCTTAAAAAGAGTTATATATTTTGGAAATTTTAGTCTTCCATAGACAAATGGAGTAAAATATTTCTCAAAACCGGAATAACTGATCACATTTAACGAAACAAATTACAAATTAAAACAATTTTACTAAAATATTTGTAACACGTGCGTACAAACTTCGTTAACTTCGTATTAAATTTGTATGTAAATATAAAATGTGCCATGTTTCCCCCACATTACAAACATACCATCTATTAAATAATACCAAAAGTTAAAATTTAAATTACATATGATGGAAAAACGAAGTGGATGATGTGTTGGAGAATTTAAGGACTATGTATAATGCGAGAGCACCTGTATGTAGCCGAAATAATATCGTGTATCATGTGGTAGAACCGTTACGCGATCACTTCAGGCAAAATTCCTTAATGTTAACTCGAAACTAGTAACATTATTACATAAACTTCCATGGCAAAGCAATCAAAGGCATGTTAAAAGACTCTTTTGTATATTGCTGTTCGCGTTGGTAAACCAAAACTGTATTATATCAAATATTTGAAGCAAACTGTAAACACATTTATTTAATGCGATAATCGGAATAAGGTGTGGAGTTTACTTGTGTTATGTGGTACTTTCGATTATTATTATTATTAGTTCATCATCTGACACACACTTTAGTTTTTATGTAAATTTTCTTAAAATAGAATAAAATTTTTGCATGAAATAACCTGTGATTTATTTTAACAAAATAACAAAATGAGGATACAAGTATAAGCTGCAATCGCATTATGTACGCATGTGGTTTTGCACAACGCCCACATTTCTAGTAATTAATCTTAATTTCACAATAAATCTGTAACAACATTAATTTTAATGATGTGAACGACAATTGCACGCTACATTATAAAATCCATCTTCTGCCTTAATTATTTTGTACCTTAACGTTATTCCACAATTCCATTAGGCCACAAATATTTCCAGAGAACATTGACAAATAAATGATGATACGTTTTGGTTTAAAATTATGTAAATGTATTATTTATTTCACCAACATTCAACATTGGATATTTATTATAAGCATAAACCAGAATTATTACTAATAACGGTGCTGTAAACGATAGATGACAAATTAAATCCAAATATAAATTGGCCTCGGATACATTATCATATACTGGGTGTCGGATGAAAACTAATAAGTTACTTTATCAATAGGCATCAACCACAAATTTGTAGAGTAGTTTGGTTTATTTTTATGTCACCATATATACTGTATTGGCGAAAATCTCCAGAGATTTATATACAGTTATATAACATTTTAAATATAAGCAATTAAGTTTTACAGTGTTTTGCTCGCTGCATGCGCAAACTAAACTGCAAAATTGAAGATAATATTTGTGTCACTAAAACTTTTAATTACATTAATTATTTAATAGTTGTATGTATATAAGTGACCTTGTTTTGTTTTACACATTAATTAAAGTAGAATCTATTCGATAATTATTTCCGGTAAATTATTACGAGAATATAAATATATAATAATTAATTACTTATATTTTCTGTCTTATATAACAAGTAGGTACTCTAACAAGTTTTTTTAACGAGTTTATGTAAGCTCTATACCACTAGAACACATGTGGTCTAGCTTTAATAACACAGAACTTAAAGGGTTGTTTCGTAGGATGCTTATCCTGTGCTCGATTACCCCAACAGTAAACTAGTAAACATAGGAAATCCCAATATACTCATCGTGTACCACGCTCGGATGATTCGATGGTATCGGCCTGCTAATTGCAAGTACTCAGTCTGAATTGTTTGGGTATGTTAATTATTTAACTCAAACAGTCAGGAAGTTTTTAAGTAAAAAAAGAAACTTCTGTAATTTACTTTAATTTCACTATGTAAAAAACCTTAAGGTTATTAAATATTGCAAGAGCGCTTAATATTGATAAATATATGCATGTGATTAAGTTTGATTTTCTATTCCAATTACAACTACATAATAAAAGTAATGAAAGGCGTTTCTAACGTGTTAAAACCTTGACCGCGACTAATGTTCTTACTCATATTTCATATTAAATATCTGATGTGCCCAACACATGACTTTCTTATACGGATAGTATCACAGTAATTACTTTTCCTAAAGAAATTAAGTTAAATTTCTTGTAAAAATTTTGAGGGTTTCCAGCAATTTTCAAATAGTCTCTGTCGCACTTATTGCAATACGCATAAATCTGTCCTTTTCCCACTCATTACTACCAGATTTTAGGACAAATAAATAACAGAATACTTATCAAAATTCCAAAGTGCGAAAAATGCTTGATATCTTTGAATTTGCTGTAGCTAAACTTTGAAGATTTATAAAATACTTCTCAGTTTTGGTCAACGTTTCACTCAAACAAACTGTACAGTGCACAATAATCCTTCTCATCAAAATATTTCGATCTTTTGCCTTTGACAATTGTTTGACTAACAATCTCTTCTTCTTCTTCTTCGTACTTGGATTGCAAAGCAATGTCAAGTTTTTGGTGTTTGGCGATATAGCCACTCTCACCAGAATTGGATTAATTGGTTTTCACTTTAATTGAGCTCTTCGTGTGTTTAATGCAAATAGAATCTTTAGTATAAAAACAAATTGATTTCTGTAATGTAAACAACAGCCACTCAGAGATAGATGGCAACACTATATAAATATGTAAATAATTTATAATTATTAAAAAACGGCGCAAAATAAAACACTTTGTTTACTTTGTCGACACGTCTAAAAATTGAAAGAGCATTCACAAAAAATTTGGCGTCGATATCTTTAATGTAGATTTGCATGCATAATACAATTTCACGACTTTATTGTATATATTAGAAAAAATTTTAATCGAGTTGCCATGATATCCAAAACATAAAACCGTAGCCGTTGTAGCCGTCGATCTTTCCAAATAGTAATGCTACAATCGATTTCCTCAACGGTATAGATTTCTGTATGTAAACAACATGTACTTTGTAAATCAGAGATAGATGGCGCCACTATATAAATAAAAAAGTTGACGGAATTTCAAAAAAAGTTTCAAACAAAATTTGTTCAAAATTTAATTCTAAATCAATGTTAAAGAATAAAAAAATGTCGTAAATTGTTTATTTTTCAAGATATTCCTAAAAAACCTAAAAATGTCTTCAGGTAAGTACCACTTGTGTTGGTGCTAGATGAAAAAGATTTAATGTGGCACCCACAATTTTGTTCAAACTCTTAAATATGAAATTTGAATCAAATCCGTTAAGTCGTTTTTGAGTTATCGTGGATACAGACAGACACACAGACAGACACACAGACACACAGACAGACATCATGACGAAAATGGTCAAAATGGATTCAGGGGCCCTCAAAACGTGTAAATCCATCAAAATCTCGAAGTCGAAAAAAATCACGATTACAATACTTCCTTATACTACGTATAAGAAAGTAAAAATAAACACAGATATTTTGCTTCATTTCTCACAAGTCCCTGATTTGCGATTTCTGACGTGTTTCCACAAAATCCTTAGAATTAAAAAGTCTATTTTTCTTATTTTTATATGACACATAACAGAAGAGGGTATTTTTATTTCGTGTGACGCCGAGGTGACTATCTGTTCCACGAGAGGAGTTGGTGGAATAATTTCAATTTGTTCAAGTTGGTGAAGACCAAGATTGCGATATCTCCTTAGGTTTCCGTCGCATTTTTGTTATTTTATCATGACACAGTGAAAACCCCAAACATTATTAACTTTTTATTTCCAAGCATTTTTTACAGAATGGTCTGATTTTATGCATATGTTTTTGGTATTTGGTTGTTTTTAGCTCTTATTAAACTACTGAACTGGAAAATTGGGATTTTCATATGAATATTAATTTTCAATTCATTTTGTGATTATGTATTTATATTATAACATTTTATTTTGGTATTTTTATTTAAATTGACTATGTAGGTGGTTGTGAATAACTTTTTATTTAAAAATTTAATATACATTTCGATAATCAATAGTCGTACAAATAGAATAGGTAACTCAACAATATTTAAAATAAATGATATTTAAAAGAGCATGTAGGTACTTTTTTCTACGACATTAAAAAGTTTGCAATTTGAAATAATTTCAGTTTTTGTGGAGTGTCTTTTTTTACGTTTTTACCTTTTCTGACGTTGATGTTATTAGCGATGTTAAAAAGTCCACTCTTTTTACTTTCTTATACAAAGTAATAATTAAGTAATAGTAATGTTGATGAATTTACACGTTTTGAAGGCTCCTGAAACCATTTTAACTATTTTCGCAATGATGTTTGTCTAATAACTCAAAAACGACTTATCGGAATTGATCCAAATTTCATATTTAGCAGTTTGATCAAAATCGTGGGTCATACATTAAAAATGTTTTGGAAATTTTGGCGAATGGGTACCGGTACGGAGCGGTCTCCAATATTTCCAAAATTATAACAGTTTGAAAACTTGAAACATCCAATGTTTGGATGTGTAATAAATTGAACACTTTTATCAACTTTTATTCACTAAAAATGCACTCAGTAGAATCTATTGCACCAACTAATGATTAATAGTATTACATTTTAGTAAAAACAAAGACAGAGGGAAATTTATTTTAACAGTAAAGCCACCAAAAGAAAATGCCTAAAATGGGGTTTTCTTTAATAATATTAAATAGTAATGATCAATTAATCACACATACGTCTAATATACCAATGTTTTTAATGTAGTACTAACACAAGTGGTACCTATTTGCCTGAAGACATTTTTAGGTTTTTTACGATTATCTTTTTCAATAATTTTGACCACATTTTGTCTCAACATTTTTTTGAAATTCCGTTACAAAAATGTTTACCGAAAGAACCCGAGAAAAGTCTTTTTGATAAAATAAAATATCTGATGTGTCCAACACATGACTTTTTTATACATTGCCATTATACAGTTTTAATCTTTGAAAAATACTGAACGGGCAGCCAATAATCACATGCAGTCGACATTCAATAAGTTATTAATATAAAATCACATTTATTTATTTATTATTAATGTTTGCGGTACCATAGAAACTAGTAAAATACAAAACAATAATGGTTCTTCTGGGATTCGAACCCGCGACCATCCGTTTGGCAGCCAAGCCCCAAACTCACTAGTCTATCTACTAGTCGGATTCAACGCGCACTATGTAAAATATAAGTGTTTTAAGAATATCTCGTTTTTTTGAAATTGTTTTGACGGAATTTCAAAAAAAGTTCAAACAAAATTTGTTCAAAATTAAATTTAAAATCAACGTTAAAGAATAAAAAAATCTCATAAATTGTCTATTTTTCAAGATATTCCTAAAAAACCTAAAAATGTCTTCAGGTAAGTGTCACTTGTGTTGGTGCTAGATGAAAAACATTTTATGTGGCAACCACAAATTTGTTCAAACTCTTAAATATGAAATTTGATCAAATCCGATAAGTCGTTTTTGAGTTATGGTGGATACAGAGAGACACACAGAAGTCAGACACACAGACAGACAGACAGACAGACATCATGGCGAAAATGGTCAAAATGGATTCAGGGGCCCTCAAAACGTGTAAATCCATCAAAATCTCGAAGTCGAAAAAAATCACGATTACTATACTTTCTTATTACTTCGTATAAGAAAGTAAAAAGGTGCGCAGTAGTATCGCTGAATTTTTACAGAATATCTTTTTAGTACAACTAAATATCGTTTAATAGTTTTCGAATTGATACGAAGACATCCGATCTTACCCAATATAGAATAATAGATAATTACATTAATTTGCATTAATATTAAGAAACTGTTGAATATGATTATTGGCTACGGCTCCAGTAGCTACTTTCCAAAAATCAGAATTAAATCCGTATCGTATAAGAAAGTCATGTACTGGACACATCAGATATTTTATTTTGGCTTTGATTAACGTTCATGAGAAACTCACAAATAGGTTTAATGCCTAATTAAAAAAAAATTATAACAGCAGATTACCTTTGATTCAAACTTTAGGAAATTTTAAATCAAGAAAATTAACTAATCACTAATCCATATTAGTATGAGTTTGCTAATAATTTATTTAAGTAGTTATTACCTAATATACTTAATTTTAACATAATAATTTTAACCACTGTACCAGTATCAGTTATGAAATCGTTATGAAAAAATGTATAGTTATGATAATAACTTAAAATTTCGCTTTCCTAAATATTTTATTATGCGATTTATTTATACAGAATGCACACTTCAAATTTCTCTACTTATGCGAAACAGAAATTAAATGCGAAGACCCTAAATAATATACTTACGATTTTAAAATACTTTTAATTTCACTTACTTCTGCAAACCCACCTCTTCGTGCTTAAAATTGCTTCTGCCAAGTTTTACAACTATATTCTACTAACATGAAGAGTAATAACTCGAGCAATAATGAACATTTCATCCAATATTCTCCATACCTAAGCAAACCCACCTAATAAAATTGTCATAAAACAAAGCGTAACCCAGAGAAATCAATTACCAGGCTTAAATATGACAGTTTGACATTTAAATTTATTACAAGAATTAAAGTTTCCCCGATATGTAATTAATGAATTTGTGAATTTTTTGCTAAACTGTTATACAACAATTTCATTTCATGGAAACCTAGACCTATACTCTATTGTTACGTAGCTAAAAGGAAAAGGAACATCAACTGCAGCAGTGACGTCATGTCGAAGCGTATCGACGTTGTATTGCGTTGTGGCGCTGCTTTTCAACAAGTTTAGCGCGATAATATTAGAAATCATTACATAGACATTCGTCCATTCAAGCGATGGTATTTACTCGCATAACAAAAAATTGTAATTTCTATGGAAAATAAATGGGACAAATAATAATGCTAATTACATTCTATATTCTTTAACTAGTAAAAAATGAAATGTTGTGTTTTTGCGTTGATAGTTCTTGTATCTATTATAAAACAATTTTCTATTATTTTGGGAAAAGTATAGATAGTGCGTATAAGCACGGTAACAACAATATTTACTAACATTTTATCGACACACATAAATAACTTTTGTGCTCCCATAGTTTTAATTGACATTTTACGTTGACAGTCACCGTACCGTAATAGAAATGAAAAAACTCTAGTGCGGCAAAATATAAACGAGAAATCTAAGCTAGGAAAAAATAAACTAATTGTGGCAAATCAATTATTACTGAAAGACAATAGGCATCTTGCACTATATTTCAAAAATCTGAAAAAAGGTATTTTTTGAGAAATTTGATTGGTTTTAATAAATGGAGAAACATTTTTTTTAACTTAAACATTATGTTTATAATAAAAAAATGCTATTAAAAACACGCAAATATTTGAACCAATGGAGCAATTTGTGAACGGGCTGTGATTGGTGTGACGTAAATACCTAGTACTTGCCATTTTGACAAGTACTGGGTAATGCCAAACACGACAGCTATCAGCTGTTTGCAAAGTGAGTGTTATGCATGAAAAAATTGTTGTCAGCGAAAACGATGACTGAATCAGATATGTCAAAGGCGTTCCGCAAATTTTGCGATGGAACAAACCTATTACTTGGTCAGCAGGATTAGAAAATTGATCAACAACTTAATAATATCTATAAGCTAAGTACCTATAATAATTATGTGGGGGCACTTGCCTCATTTAGGTTAGCTGTAGGTATAGACACAGTACAGAAAAGTGATAGTGTTACAGCTTGCCAAAATGTTATTAAATCTGACTTACGAGTTGCCTCTTTATTATGTACTTATATTGCAGCAAATGTATTTAATTAGCTATAGAATTAACTTTAGAGCTGCCTAATAAGACATTATTTGCTGATCAATCTTGTTTTACTTGCTGACCAGAAGTGGCGGCTCAACTGACTATATTTGCCGGCAGAAAATATTTTAGATCTGACTAAAACCTCAATATTATGCTAACCGTTTAAATGAATAAATGATAGCCTTTTTTCACTGTTAACAATCTTTTTTCATTAATCAAAAATTACAAGCTTTACGTATGGATAACTATGTAAAAATGTCACGTTCTTTTGACGGCTGTAGAAACTTTCATTTTGCTCAAAATGATAGTTATTCCCATGCACCCTTCATTTAACTTTAACAGGTGCTCTCCATAGCAACCGTTTTTACTGGGTATCGACGTCATCGAGTGTTTTTGTGGGATTGCAAATTCTACAATTTAAAAACGCATTTTTTTTCTAAGAAAAAAATTGGAAAATGTTTTTAACAATATATTTACGTTCAGGAAGTAATTTGTGAACAATTTAAGGGAAAAAAAATTTTTCGTCAAGATGCCTATTATGTCTCTAATGTTACAAAACAATAGGTGCTTTATAAATATAAAAAAAAATGCTAAAATGTTTTACTCTTAGATTAGGGGAGTTTATTTATAGAAATTTCGGTTTATACCGCTGCAAGCTTTGTTTCCGAATATTCATTGATTTTATTTTCTTCGCACCACTTGATGAATTTTTGGTATTCTGCTTCATATCGGTCTGTGGATTTTACAAATAGTAAATTTGCAGTGGCTTTGTCTGCACATTTTTTGATATCTGATGGAATTTCCATTTTTTAAATTCGAGTTTGAATTTGAAATTTGAACGGATTGACATTAATTTGATATATTCAATGATAAATTCAAAACCAATATAATTTTGTTTAAATAGTATTCATTATTGTATAATGATTAAAAAATATTCTTTTCAAAAGAGCAGCACAAAAAAGATTGTATGTTACTCTTGTAAAAACTCCATTGCATTACGAACGGTAATATGGCGATTTCAACACTTGTAACATAAATAACTATTATTTTAAAACATTTCAAAGTTTATTTATATGTACTTGGATAGTAATTTTTAGAATATTTGTGCGTCACATTGTCTCTATCTGTAATATTGGCGCCAGCCAAATTTGAACGGTTAATAGGCGTACTGTAATGTGTCAGATTTGACACATTGCAAAAATTAATCTGTCATCAAAAAATTCCATAAATTTGCCGAAAAATATGCCACGATATTTAACAGAAGCCAAAAAAGCAAGGCCATAGCCAAGTTAGAAGAAAACTGGACGTTAAGTGAAGTGGCAGCTGATTTAAACGTGTCTAAAGGCTGCATATTTTATGTTCGGAAAAGATGGCAAGAATAACTGAGATTTCAAAGGCCAGCGAGACACGGTATTGGAAGGATCTCTAATGGGGTTGAAGACAATGCGTTAATCGAATATCTTAACCAGAATCCTTTTGACAACGCTATAAGATCTAGAGAAGAAACACACATTCCAGGATCTCCTAGGACAGCACAGAGACGTCTCAAAGAGTCTCGTTTAAAGAACGACGTTGCCGCACGCAAAATATTCTTATCTGCTGAAAACAAACAGAGAAGAGTACAATTTGCAAATCATTATTTGAACATTGATGAAGAATTTTGGAACACCGTTGTATTTTCTGATGAGAAGACTTTCCAGTCCTGTAATAGTGGAAGACTACGAGTAGGTACATCGACACTCTGCTAAAAAAAATATTAAAATGAACTTAAAAGAAAAATAAAATTGAAGAATTATTATATAAAATAGTGCTTGCTTATATTTTTACTATAATAGTAGGTACACCACTGGCGAAAGCCGTTTTTAATCTAGTAAAAATCGCAACAAATTGTCCTTTTAACAGAAATTCGTTAAAATTTGGTTGGCGCCGACCGTACCTCTCGTTCACTTCTTGAAAGCCAAAGATATGGAGGAAAAGAATCAATATGTGACGCACATGCTTAGTGAAAATGGTCCTACTATACCAATAATATTTTTTTATTACCCAATTTTATGAAATAGTTATTTATATAACTAGGGAGAAAAGACATGTATTCTCTCCCGCAGATGAAGTAATCATCCAAGGGCGAGAAGAAAGTTTTCCTCCAGTGTTATACATATAATTTTTTCTACGACTCACTTTTAAAATCGTTTCCGAGGTAGCATTTTGTTTTTATAAACAATTTGTGTCACCGGTTTTCATAAAAGAAAAATGTCTTCCCTAGGGAGGACATTGCCTACTTTGGACCCTAATTTGAGGGAGCAAAAGCCTACTTTCTAAACAAGGAGTAGAAAAAATGACATCGTACTACTAATAACTGTAGAATGTCCGTCTCATTGATCATAATTTAATATCTATTCCATTTGAAGATTGTTTAAAAAAGTCATGATTACTTAAAAATAGTAATTTCAAAACGATTAGCAAACTAAAGTTTTATTGGGGATTATAGTTGGAAAACAACTAAATCCATGAAATTTAAATTTATATGTATAACAAAGAACACGGTATATAATTAAAAGTTATTATAATGTTCTATGAATTTCTATATAAAACTATTGTATAGGTAGGTACCTTTTTGTATTACAAGATTATTTAGATAAAATTTCCACATAAAAGAAGATAAAATCTTTATTAAAAGTTTTTATTATAAAAAACTTTATTCTATATTAGCTACGTCTCACAACGAAAGTAACATTAAGCATTTATGATTACACCGTAAACAGGCTGTCTTGTATTGTTATCATAAGCTCGAAGCGCATATTCCAACTTTTAAATAAATACTATAAAGCAAAGAGACAGTAACTGCAAACCAAAAGGTTTAGTAGTAATAATTACTTACATAAAATTTTTGTATGTTGAAGGAAATGAGAAAATGGCTGCAGAAAATAAAAATAATTTATGCAATTTCAATTCATTATTCATAGTTCAGTGTTTACATTATATACTTCAAATATGTTGAATATTCATTTATTGATTTGAATAAAAATTGGATTTTGATGATTGTAGGTAAAACTTAAAAATAATATACATATTTTTGCCAGGATCGACTGTAGGTATTACCAACAGCCACCTCTTAAGTGCATTAAGTTTTGCTCGTGATTCAGCTGGATATGTGCGATAGGTTCTCTTCATTAGCTTCTGAAATACTTTAAAAAAACTGAAATATTACATTTTGTAGCATTTCGTGAGGTCCCGGCGCCTCCGCCAAAATTACAAATATTTTATTAGCAGTAAAAATCGAATTGAAGATTTTACATGTCTGATACTGTGATTAGGTATATCTCTGGAATTGTATCTAGAGTATCCGAAATTACCAAAGAGAGAAGCCAACCCCTTCCTGCGAGCGAACAATAGACTGCAGGAAAATGGCAAGCATCAAGTACGTACTTGTTGTGCATTTATGATTTGACTTTGTTGTTGTCAATCTGAGTGGCGCCAACTTGGGGATCTATCAATATCAATTTTCAGCCACACATTTGTCGTTCTATACAGTTAGCGGTGTTTCCTCTTCTAACGAAGTTAAATTTTACCACAGGATGGTAAAATTCATTCAAATCACATCGTCAGCGCCAGTCGAATTTTGTACCGATCTATATTATATAACGTCTAGGTGGGGTACACACATACAGCATGGTCGATAGCGACGAAACAGGCGACCGAACGAACTGAAACGAACGTGGCCCTCAGTTTCAGTCAGTTTTCAGTAACGAAGCGAAAGCTCTGCCAGGAGCTACCAACTAACCCAACCGCTTTTCATTAGACTCGTGTGTGTTATTATGTGCCAATTTGTTTATACGTTTATTTGCGCTAGTCTTGCCAGGAATATGTGAAGTAGTTTTTAGTCATTTTAGACGACAAGGATTTGCTAAAGCCGAGTAAGTCGCACAATGTATTTTCTTTTTATATGATATTTTTTACAATCCCTTGGGACAAGAAAGAATCTTTTTCATTGGTTGGAATATCCTTGGAAATATATATGGGATATAGAAATACATAAAAACAGTCGTAAAATACCACTTTTTTATACTAAAATTCCTTTGTTATATGCATATTATTTCTTGTTTTTATTATATGAAAAGCTCAGATGGTCCACTAAAAAAGTCAGATCTCGATCCCGACGTTCCATTCACAATTTCAGCGGAGCTTTGACGCAATAAACCATCTATCTAAAAATAACCATCACTATTAAATATTCAAAGACCATAAATCCTATTTTCACTATCACATCAAGTAACTTTTACATTTTTTTAATCCACATTATACACTAAATGATCGGTACGTTGACCAACTGCAAAAAAACCATACACTTAATAGAATTGGTTTCCTTTTTGAAGAGTATCTTTTTCCTGCTAGTAAAGGACAATGAGGAAAGCTCTCAAGTGATTATGGTCTTTTACATCACATCAACGAGTATATTTCTAACCTTGTTAACTGTGTTAAACCAGCTGCAATTTGTTATGTATCACATTAGAGTAACATTTGGATCCATTATGAAACTCTCAATTATCCCCGAGACTGATTAAGCTCTTTTAGCAATAAATGCGACGCCATTCTTCAATTATATTATACTTGAAATCGAATCACAAGTGACACTTCTAATAGCGGGAAAAGTCTTAATAAAGAATAAAAAATAAATCTATACTTATTTACGACGACTTTAGTAACATTGCATTCACGATTTTTTTAAAGGCCCTACGCTTCAGTTTTATGATCAAGGAGAAAGACTGTAATTTTACCACTGTTACCCAAGCTACCCGACTAAGATTTCGTGGTTTAGCTGGATAATCAGGCTTTGTCATTGCTACAGCTTGCAACCATGGTAACAATTTCTTAGAGAGGTTGTAATGTTTACGCAGGGCCCAAAAATAACATTGTCTGTTTTTTTGTCCATTACTCATATGAATATGGCACGAAAATGCTTTTTACATTTTTTATAGTATGTATTATTATGTTTTATACGAGAGTCGTATGTGCATCGAATACTTTTGACAAAAAATGTTTTAAGGGATATTTTAGTATTATAATATTTGAAAGGAAATGAGAAATACAAGATGTATAGACTTACGTTAATGCTTATATAAAAGAAAATATTGTAAATCAAATTATTTGACAAAGAACAAGCATATAGACTGGGTTTATTGTGTAGGTTCTTATTTTATTTCATATAAAATTACCTACTTTTTATTCAAGCCTCTTTTCCATATTGTATAATATTATTTTACTAAATCTATAATATAAAACTGATACTTTAATATGGAATACGGGTGTCTATGTGTAATTACGAAATTTTTTTTTATAATAATCAAGAAATATCAGGCGATTAGTGAAGTTGTACAGATTATCTTTTTGTTACGTAACTATACCTATGAAAGAACTGCCTATATTTTATTTATTATACAGGGTCCGTCAAAACCCTGGCATTCTTCTATAAATTCGTTAGGTTTGGAAATAGAAAAAAATTTTAAAGACTAAAGTTGTCAGAAATTTACTGCTCCATAACCTAAAAATATTTCCATTTATACAGGGTGTTTAATTACGGCTGGACAGATACTTACTTCGTTATTTTAAATGGAACACCCTGTATAATAATAGATTTTCAGATTCTACACGTAATTTTAGATGAAAAAGTGTGAAGGTTTCATATTTTTAAAATGAACGGTTTTCGAGATATTTACACTTTTAAAAAAGAATTCACAAAATTGGAGATTTCAAAAAGCGCGTTTATTTTAGTTATACTTTGTAGTAGACATAAATTCGATGGTTGTATCTAGCCTAGGTACTCAAGACCTAGAACAATCTAAGTCATGTTAAGGAAGGTGAACTTTTGTAATGTACCTATTTACAATTTTATTATCTTAAAATTTCCTCATTCAATTTTCAAGCTTAAAACTTTGAATCCTCTCATTCGACAGATAATACAGGGTTTTTTCATCAGAGATAATGAGCCTGATGGAATTGAAAATGCAACCCAAAATACATTTGCAAAGTTAACGTGGATAGTGGTTTTTCGGTATAAAAAACATAAAACTTAGTTAGCTGTGCAGTTTCTTAAATTTTAACATAAATGTCATTCGCTTTTGGTTAAATGAAATTGTAAAAATGTCAGTTGTGACAAATAAAACTATTGGACGCAAAGTTATCATGGATTCATAATTTTATTTTAAAACAATAGGCAATTTAAAATAACCACGTTAACTTTGCAAATGTATAGTGGGTTGCACTTTCAATTCCGTCAGGCTCATTATTACTCATGAAATACCCTGTATATTCTGCTAGCTTTGTTAGGTTTAGATCTAATCAACGTTTAGCTGATGTTCAACAATTACCACTTGCTTCTTAGCTGTATTATTGAAACTCTTTTAGTATCTCAATTTCAGGAGTATTTTATTATAAAAGTGGGTTAAAAGTCTCATAGAATATAATTGTACAGTTGGCGACACGGAATAGTTTCCAGACAAATTGATCAAAGTAGCGATTTTTAAATTCTTTTAGCATTATAAATCAGACTTTTTAAATCAAAATTTCTTTTAACGACAGTGGTGGAGACAGGCGAAGATCTCATTAAATTACATTTACTTGTCTACTTGACCAACTATCTTCTAGCTGTGCCACAATTGCGCCTTTTTGAGCATCAGTAAGAAAATTATAAGGCGTTTTACTTCAAATACTTTACATAAAATATTGTGACACAAGTATGACTGCTAATAATGCCACTAAGCAGTTATCGAGCCTATGAACATGATTTAATTTACAATGGAAAAAAATGCTTGGAAACTATTCCGTGTCGCCAACTGTACTTACAAAATCTAAGCTTTTCTTTTCAAATGTATCGTTTTTAATTTGAACTTGTTTAAACTTTCAGCTATTTCAGTATTTGACGGATGGAACCACAGTTGTACTGATCCAATAATAAATTCTGTAATAAATCAAAAAAAACAAAATAACCTATTTTAAAATAAAAATATAAGAAACTTAGGCAAGTTTTTCCTTTACTGCCTGATGTAAGTATAGTATTAATTAGGTTAACGATTTCATCAACCATAACACTTAATATTAATATTAATGCAGAATACTGCATAAAAATATTATAATTTATAAAATATTTCAATAAAACCCACTTTCAGCACTAAAGTTTTATTTATTAAAAAATGTCAATTGCTCATACTCATCATACTAAATTTGGAACATACAAATTTCATATACATGAGCTAAATTAGTTTTCACATCTAACTTATTTATCACTTATCGTCAGTTTCGAAAAATTACACATTATCGACAAAACTAAATAAAATTTATATTAAATTATGCAAATATTGGTAATATTAGATCCAACTTAAGTTGGTTTAGATACAATATTACAAATTGAAAACGAGACAATATTGAGAACATCAACATGTTGGAAGAATCGCTCTCTTTGATGTCCTGCATTTAAAGTGGTAGATAACAATTCTATAGAAACTATGGCATAAGGGCTATTATAGACATTAGAGCTAGTAGGTTAAATTTAATAGTGACATTACAATAAAATTAAATATTTTTATTCGATGATTATTCTTACATTTAAACCATCTGCTTACTTTAATATAAAAATTTACGTTGCTTGAAAACTCTCTAAATATTCGACATTGAAAAAGTGATATCATAGAATAAAATAATTTTAAAAGATTTTAAGTGAATTATTTTTAATTCAAAGGATCTAACAGTTTCTATTAAAAATTACGCAAAATATGATTTGAAAATTATCTATAAGTAAACAGATGAAATTGATAGTAGCTTAAGTACATTATTGCTACTCAACGACTCGTAATATGAATATTAGGTTTTTGTTTTGTTGATTTTTATCATTGTTACACTAATATTTATAACCTAGGAAATTATCTGTTATCCAGATGTGAAAATATTGGGCTATAGATAACTAATTTGTATTTTAGTTTTAATAATCTAAAATAGTATATTATGTATCAAGCACAAAATACAGCATATTTTGCACGTGTATGAAAGTTTGAACACGGGCTGATAGCAAATGCTGCAATTCATACAAGTGCAAAATTGCTATTTTGTGCGAGTTCCATACTATACTTATTCTACGACAATAAGCAGAAATAATCTAAAAAAATTGTAACGAACAAAAATTTTAACAGAAAACTGATGGCATTTCATCAATCCGTCTCTGTGATGTGACAAGCCATTTATTTTAGTGATGTAAAAAAATCTGACACGAAATAGTTCAATTCGCGTTTTCACCATGGCAACTTGCATGAAGATGAGGCGAAAATGAAATTCAGTAATTCAGTACATAATCTACTGGATTATGATTAAGGTTACGATTATGAAATGAACACTTTTTGATGTTGTCGTAGAAAAATATAATTATATCTAATTTAAATCTTAAATCTGACTTAAACATTTAACTTAAACTGCAAAAAAAATGATATTACTTCGTTTTTCTACGAAAATGCGGAATGACGTTTTTTCTGACAAGATAATCGAACTTGAAAGTAGGCTTTTGAAAAACCAGTACGGAAAATTAGTGCGGAAATTTTTTTCTGCACACATTTTTTAAACTTTCCGCACGGAAACAAAAACATAAAGAAGTACTTATATTTAGTTATAATTGTAACATTTATTTAATATCTAACAACCGGAGGAGTGCACATTAGTTCATCGCTTTCGCTTTAGTTTTGAAACTCCATGTTTATATTCACGTAATTTGATCTCAAAATCAAAATTATTTCGATGACAGGACACAATTTATAAACTGTCAACAGCTATGAGCTTTCAGTTCTATGACAAAAAACTCACTTGATGTTTTTTTTAATTAGAAAAAGATTTACAAATAATTTTATTTTTTACGAATTTCACGTTTTCGTAGAAAAAATCGTATGTAACACGCTTGCGGAAATGGCCCATAACAATACTCGTGTGATTGCAGCACTCGCTATCGCTCGCGTTGCAAATTTCACACTCGTATTGTCATGATGCGTTTTCCGCACTTGTATTACAATATACTATTTTATATATGTACATATGTAATTTTGTCAATAAAATAGAAATTTCTCGTTGGTTGAACTTTGCGAATACCACACTACTAATATAATAAAATTTTTGTTTAATATCACTATGTATCTTCAATTTGTATATCGGAAATGTTAGCTCTGGAAATCAATCTCACTTTGTAAAATATTAATGATCCAATTTAATCCAAATAGCATCTCCTTAAACAAACAAGATTCCCAAGTTGGTCCTTAAACAAGACAGGTGTAGGTGTAGGTAGTTAAATAATTTCAAATTACGAAAGAGCTATTAAAAATTAATGGTATTATTATGATAAGGTTGAAGGCCAGTCTTATTATCTTTTGCATCTTTTTGGCATAACTCAGAAAATATTTCTCAAATAAAATTTGAGTGAATAATTTTGTTGATATTTATATTATTGAGAAACACAGAAAACATTTCTGGAATATAGTCTCAAATACAAATTAAGTTAAATAATGTGTAACGCCGATAAACGTGATATGAAGCCTGTAAATTATTATTGTTTCTAGCTAATAACTCAATTACTGACTATTAACTGCATGAAGTTTATTAACAGCATATAATAAGCTCATAAGCAATATGTATTATTGTATCGAATTATCTAATTATATTATTAATATGGCACTGTGAATAGGATACTTTTTAAATTATTTAAATAATATTTTCTTTTGATTATACATAGATATAAACTTCGAAAATCCACATCGCTGTATGAGTACAATTTCGGCTTTTTTGTCCTTTATCATTTATTTTTATAATTAGGCACACTAAAACAGTTCTACTCTTCTGATGATTTCATCCATTTATCGCAATAATAAATTTTCTGTTTCTTCAACCCATTCTTGGTCTTCATTATGACTTTAGTCCAGTACAGTTCTTTCAGTCTCATCTCAGTTTCTAATGATCACTAACTTTTAATTTATTTCTACAAGTATTAAAGCAATTACTACAGCAATACACCAATTTTCCCCTAATTTGCCTAAACAAAAAAATTGTGATCATATACAATAAATTAAAAATCCTTCCCACCCTCATCCGAAATTCTGTCACAAAAATCGATAACTTGTAATTATATACTCGAGTACAACAACTTTTGATATTGACGTTAATATAATGTTTGTTATTTACAAAAGTCACCTGCATTGTAAGAAATATATCGTCACGCTACCAGCTCATATTATATCCTTGTCATTCATATAAGGAATAAGCCTGTAGACGCATTTATTTTAGTTTCTTTTACTTTGTTGACATCAAACTATTTTTGTTTATCGTGTAATGTTCTAGCTGATGAAAAACAGCGTTGGCAGGGTTTTGCAGATTAAAATCGATCGTAAATAAAATAAAATTTTCCAGTGCGTCATTAAACTTGAGACGGAAAACGCTGTTGCAGGAATAACTCCGGGACTTTCAAATACCAGGACATAGTTGGGTCACAAATGATTATTAGTCTGATTATTTTGCTTCTATTATGTGCGATAGTCTTTATATGAAGTTGATGGGAGCTTAGAAAACATTGATAATGCAATATAATTATAACAATTAAATTTTAACAAACATTACGTAAAGTTTATAGACATGACATTCTGGTCCATTATTCAACAAACTTTGAAACATCTATTTCTCTAAATAAATTTCAATAGTCTGAGTTTCCAATCGATATTATGAAATCTCATTTAAATGAGGTCGTCAGTTAGTTTCAAAATATCACTCATATCTAAAGTACCTATTAGACAATATCGATCTCCTTACCGGATTGTGTTTCGAAGGCAATAAGATAGTTTTCAAACTTCGGAAGTTTCGACCAACCATCGGTTACCAACTTCAAGGATGGACATCCATCTGGCAGGGTTAGTTTTCGGTCATCACTGTAATAGTAAACCGGTATTCAGAATCTCATTAGCGAAATCGTTTCAAATTTTGCTGAAAAAATGTACACAACGTCTATATTAAATAAGTTAAAAAAATTTATCTGATGTGATAAATTTATGTTGGCAAAATAAATCATAAGGTCCGTTTTTAGTCCACGGGGGTGTTGTGTCAGAAAGTTATGAGTCACTTTGTACATAATTTAAATGCTATTTGTTGAATTCTTTATATTTTGCGCTTTATTCCTCCTTTTAGGTTTAACTCGGTATTCGACAAAACATAAAAAATTCGATTATTTCGTTTCATTTATTTGCAGAAGTTAAACGAATTTTAAAATTAACCAACCGTATAATCTACATTTCGCAATTTGTAGAATTACTTACGCCATTTAATGAATTTTGCTCCTATATTTTCTTACCAAACAAACGGAAATGCCATTTACTATTCCGTGGGATACTTCAGCATTTAAATTAAATTTCGTATGTATCCTTGGCTTTCAGATAAGCGGTCATTGAAAGCAATGCTAAATGAAATTAAGATAAAAGCCGAAATGGTCCATGGACAAATTTTTCTGGAGCACTGATGTTAATCTTTGTTTGGTTTCATTTTGCCTCCTGGCAAAGGTGCCATTCACATTTTTTAGGTGTCATTTAATGCTATTTTATCGTACGATAGGTGTGAGAGTTTTCTTTTTCATGAAAAGCATTTGGGTATGTTTATTTTATACATAGATAGCGTACTCGTTAGAAAATTATAAATATGGTTTTCCATTCATAAATTCAATATAGTTTCAAAATGTTGATTCGTGAAAAAAAGAACTGCCTCTAACCGCTAACCAGAAATTTTCTAAATTACTTATAGTTGAGATATTTTTAGTAGACAGCATGTTAGACTCTCCTTGTTTCTTTCGTTCTCAAAAAAGAAAGGCGAGGCAGACATAGGCAGAAATAGTGCAAAAATAAACAAAGTGTATTTCAGGAAATTTATTATTACTTACTCCTAGTATAACTTTATGAATTTTTATGTAGAGTTTAGAGGGATAATTTAATTTCTGCAGCTGTTAATTTCTGACCTACTTATGTATGTATAGCGATATATTTTATGTTTTTAATTTTAGCAAAATTGACATTCGATCTGCTAGTAGGTACCAAATTGGTTGAATATTTAAGTTAGGATTGTTTTGTTGTTGCTGAAGACAGATAAGCCAAACGAATTTGGCTTACAGGAGTTCTATGTATGAATTCTTTTGTGATTCAGGTATGTAGATATTACCTCCAATTTGCGATATCAGGATATTTTTACAAAATATCTAGTCATTCTGCAAATTAACCAATTTTTCACATAATAACTAGGTTCTCAAAATCACTAACACATTTTAGGAAATTATTAAGCAAAATTCCTGATTTTAATCTATTTTAAATCGAACATCATGCAGTTCTCATTTGATTCATTTCACTGTCATAGTTTCGTATTTGAGGTCAGGCAGTGCTGTGCCGAGGTGATTAGGCGCCCTGTGCAGAGCTTCAGCGATGGCGCCCCACAAAAATGATATTATTTTCCCTCTGCATTTTTTCTACGGCTTGGGACGCTCCTTGACTAGGTTTTTCTGTCTTCTTTGTGCGGCCACAAACGACGAGCGAAGCGTCCTCAAAATCTGGAAAAAATTCTGCTTCTGCACCTCTCACAGATGCACATATGGGCGACACGGTACTGAGGTTAGGTTATCTGGAAGCAGTAATAGTCCTGCCTCTTAATAACCCAACCTCCCCCTGAACTCGAAATTAGGATTAGGAGGTAGGTAGGTTGTTTTCGAATTGCCGCAGCTAACTAATCTGTATAAGTCCCCAAAACATCAGTTAATATGCGAAATGTCTGACGAAATGATTAAATTGTAAATGACTAGTCATTTTGCAAAAATCGGCGGTAAAATGATTGTATAAGTTGCCGGACATTAGATGAGGTTAATTTGGTTTGATTGATGAGATCGTGATGGAAGATATTTGCTTAATTTTTTTGTTGTTTCTGCTGTGAAATATAAACTTAAAAAAATATGATTATTTTGTCGCGTAGAAGTTATTTGTTGCCTTATAGATATTGATCGTATTAAAATTTCATTTTTTTACGTCCAAATTATATCTGGAATTTTTAAAAATCGTTGAAATTTTGTTTTGAATATCAAAAGAGGACTAGCAGGTCGACACTCAAATAACCTAATGTACCTAAAACCAGTTTAGATGTAGATACCTTACTGAAGTTATATTTTCAATTACATTTTTCCTAAACTAACACATTTCAAATTCTAGCTGAAAGACAATTTTAAAATCGCTTCTATATTCTATCACTGAATTTGGTTAATAGTTTTACAGTTGAATATTTTATATGAAATGTGCTTTATATTGTACATACTCGTATATCTACCCAAAAAGCCATCTAAAAGTTTTTCTCAAACTCTCCTAAAATTATTCCATTAATTTAAATGTAGCCATTCTTGTACCTAAACACTCAGTTAAAGTTAATGTCGTTTTTTTTTAACCGTGGATTTATATCCGCAATACTTGGAAAAGTAGCAACTTAAACAAAGAAAACCGTCTAAAAAGGTGAAGTCTTACTTCAAATAAAAAGCCAACAAGTGTTGCGAAGCACATCAAAGAAATATGCACCGTTTATGAAAGAAACAAACGATATTCGTTAACATACCACAAGTGAACTATAACCTTAAGCCGCTTAATTTATAAACACATCAGCTTATTTTGTTTAAGAATAGAAAGAGACCATTTGCATGCGAGTATAGAGTAAAAGTCATATATAATGAAGCAGCTCAAAAGAAATTAATTATTTAATCAACAAAGCACATCATAGTTGAAGCACATGCTTTGTTCTTTACAAATAAAAAAAACGCGAATATATTTCTCTATAGAAAAATACATTTCATGCATAGCTTATCAAAGGGGAGCTTTGAGGAATATTTTTTAGATCATTTTAATGAAGATCTTTGAACAGATTCGTGTTTTGATATAGGATATGAGTGCACATGCAACAGACACACGAGAACTCTTGTATGATTTTTTTGCAATACATGCTGTTATACTATTAATACATACTTATTATTATATTATAGGAGTAGAAGTATATGATTATGTTAGGCAATGAAAAATGGAATCTGCCAAATAAAGCTAAATGTGATGTAAGTATAGATGGAATTTGTACTTTGTCAAAATAATGAATTGCATACCCCTTCTATTATAATATAGAATGTTAAAAAAATAAATTGAAAATATCATATAACTAACTGCAAGTATTTAAACTATAGAGCTCTAGTTATTAAAGTGACAAAACAGCTACAAGTGAATCCGCCAATATTTAAACTGTTGTCAGTCGCAATTCTTTGTCATCGCGTTTGAAACCCAGTAACTGTTAAAAGTTCCTTTTTTATGTACAAAGCCCATTGTACTACAAAGCCTCAACGATATTACTTTTTAATTAATAGCTTAATTGAATTTTTATTTTAATGAGCTGTCGGCGCACGTGAGAAGAAATTAAATTGTCTTTACTAATTATATTCTTCGTTTTACTTAAAGCTCGACTTAAGTTTAATGGCCTCTATTAAAATATTTACAAAATACCGTAAATATTTTATTATGTAAAACATTTTTCTTGTTTTCATACACAAAGAGATTTAAATGGGGCCAAGGGGTTTTATATTTTAATTATAAAATTTCGGTTAAAAGCGCTGCGCTGCATTGGTTGTTTCTTTTTTTTTAATATTGTTAATGGATATTTTTATTATTCAAAGTTTTCAAACGCTTATCTTTTCTGTAATGATTTGAACTTTTGATGCCGGCATAATGAAGGTTTACGCACAGTGGTTTAGGGAATAGTTTTTGGTAGCAGATGTGACTTCCCAACACTTTCCTTAATTAATTTACATTTATCATTCACAAAGCTGAAACTTTGACACCATTCACATTTTAAATATCAATTAAAATAATTAAAGTAATCAATTCACTACAATCAACTGTTGCAGTTTCTTAAAATGTTTAGAAGTAATTGAAACATGTTTTGTAGCTGCAGTAGCCTCTAAGGAATTGTCTAGATACGAATAGTATTGTGTTTGGTGAAACATAAAACCCTTGCAACAAATTGCTTAAAATAGTAGAGGCGTTCTTCTTCTTTTCAAGTAATTTTATGTTATTAGATGTATATAAAAGCATGGCAAAATAATAAATCTTTGTAGTGGCTGAACTGGCAGTCATAAAAAGGAATTTCTAACTTTTTAGTTGTCGCAATAAATTTGGAAATAAAATGAACGTATTTTTTCTTTTACTGTTTTGGGACATTTACAGGTTTTTGTAATATTATAGTAACTTAGGTATATTATTTAATAAAATATACCTAAAGATACTCATATAACCGATGTATGTTACTACATTGTATTAAGATACGTATATCGATTCTATATTTTATAATTAAACATTTAAAATAACATTAACATTGTTATTGTAATATCAAATAATTCTCATCTAAGAAAATCATATACAGGGTGTCCCAGTTTATATCGTCAGGATTTCACCAGTCGATAGTTTAGCGAAAATTAAAGGTGGTTTGTCTAATAAAATATGGTCGAATTTGGCTTCCTTTTTGATGTACAGGGCATTAAAGAAAATAAATTATTTTAAATAATTTGCTATAAATCAATAACAAAAAAAGTTAGTCTTCTGAAATTTTGCATAGATCTTTTTTTTTATTCTCTTATTAATGGTGTTTGCAATTATTTTATTTAGAATACAGAGGCGTGCGTACGGGTTCCTTCAAAAATATTTTATTGAATAAAACGTACACCACTGATTTTTTTTTGCAGCACCAATACGTAGAGACTATTTTCCATTGAATTTACAAACTTTTTTGTATCTTACAATATCTTGATAACTTAACTTCTTTTTTCTTATTTATTAAAGAGGTTCTTCCCTATTAGATTTCCGAAAAAAGCATCTCAATACAAGGTTGTAGAGAAAAATATTTCCTACAACTTTCCTTTCAATATTTTTTTGATATTGTCAATATTTAAAAAGATATTCAACAAATAAGTTGCAAATTTTAGGGAAATTTTTCTCTAATTAGATACTACTTACTATACTCTTTCCCCAAAATTTTCAACTTTATTGTTGAATAACTTTTTAAATATCGACAATATCAAAAACAGTTTAAAAGATAAGTTGTAGGAAATGTTTTTCTTTACAACTTTGTACTGACTCTTTTTTTCGAAAATTTAATAAGAAAAAAGTTATTATATAAACAAAAAAATTCAACCCTTAATGGGCTGGTGAAGGAAGGGCGGGGTCTACGAATATACAAACTCAGTTTTAAACTTTCAGGGTGACCCTCTAGAAGATTCTACAAAAATTTAGTGTAGGGTAAAAAAAGTCTATTTGAAGGCTTTTTCTCTCCCTTATTTACTGTACTATTAGGTTATTTTGAGTTAAGTTATCAAAAAATTATACGATACGAAAAAGTTTCTAAATTAAATGGAAAATACTCTCTGCATATTGGTGCTGCAAAAAAACCAGTGGCGTACGTTTTATTCAATAAAATGTTTTTGAAGAACCCCGTACGCACGCCTCTGTGTTCTAAATAAAATAATTGCAACCACTATTAATAAGAGATTACAAAAAAAAGATCTATGCAAAATTTCAGAAGGCTAACTTTCATTGTTATTGATTTATAGCAAATTATTTAAAATAATTTATTTTCTTGAATGGCCTGTACGTCATAAAGGAAGCAACATTCGACCATAGTTTATTAGACAAACCACCTTTAATTTTCGCTAAACTATCGACTGGTGAAATCCTGACAATATAAACTGGGACACCCTGTATAAGCTGATTCCATTTTAATAGCACTCATCAAAAAAGTTATTGTATATTTGTGCCATCTGTCTTCATTCTTTTTGTATGAGTTTTTCTTTTCAAATTCTTGCCTCTTGAAAATCTTATCCATCAAACTAGCGATCCTGTGCTGGTTTTAGTAGCTAGGATTATATTTCTTTATTTCTGACTATTAGACAACATGTTCACAGATTTAAAAATAAATAAATTAAGAAATTTCTCACACATCTCACATTTTTATTTGAATTATATTTCCCATTCCATTTTATTTAAAAAAGTTTTTTATCTTAAACCTCGCGCATCGTATACACGTTTGACTACAAGGCTCGTCCTTAGAACTCATTCCGTAATATGTTAAATTATTTTGTAATAATTTTCCTATGCTGCTTATTCAGAATCGAATTTTACATTCAATGAGTGCAAGCCCAGATTTCACGCCTAAGTTTCGAGCTTTGACTTTGAATCTAAAGGGTAAACTATCGATACCCTAATAACATTAAGCTTTATTTATCATATTTATAAAATTTATTTCATTTTTAAACACAATATCGATTTAAAATTTTTTATTCAAGTACACACCGCACGAAGACCAAAACGCGACAGTCAAAATTATGCTTCATAAATCTACTCTCCTCTAAAGCAAGGAAAATCTCGCTATACAAAACATAACATCCATAACAAACCCCAATCAAGTTCACCTTTTAAACATTTCATCCGTGAGCTGGTTCCCGCTTATTCAACATAATTTTTCATCATGTGTTTTATGTTCTAAGCGTTTGCTACGTCATCATTAAAAGAATAAAGCAGGCCCAAGCCCAACAAACGCATTTACTGTTTACAAAAGCTGTAAATTGAATAAACTCTTAAATTCACAATGAAAATATTAACTTTTGTTTGGAAACCCGCAGAAATTTCATGTTGAAAATTTAATCAGGCACTCTGCACCAAACTCACTAATTACAATAAATGTACTACAGAAGACAAACATAATTGCTTTTAATTAACATGTTGATTATGTAAGCGTTACTATGTACCTAAGTATATGAATTTTCACACCCCCACAAATAATGCAACTATTTATAGTATTATTGGAACCACAGTTTATAGGGGTGTATTTAGCGTTTACTATTCTTCACACTAATTATAAATGATTTGCAGTGAGTTAATAATATTCATGAAGTTGAAATTGTACCCAATACAAATGTACTTATTAGTCATTTAATCATAATGATTTACTCTTAAAAGTCGTTAATTTGTTACTTTGTTTGAACTATAGGAATTTTTTTTCTTCCTATACACTTAATATAGTAAGATGGGTTTTATTTTATGAAAACAGATTTTTACTTTCTTATACGAAGTAATAAGAAAGTATAGTAATCGTGATTTTTTCGACTTCGAAATTTTGATGGATTTACACGTTTTGAGGGTCCCTGAATCCATTTTGACCATTTTCGCCATGATGTCTGTCTGTCTGTATCCACCATAACTCAAAAACGACTTATCGGATTTGATTCAAATTTCATATTTGAGAGTTTGAACAAAATTTTGGGTGCCACATTCAATGTTTTTCATCTAGCATCAAAACAAGTGACACTTACCTGAAGACATTTTTAGGTTTTTTAGGAATATCTTGAAAAATAAACAATTTATGAGATTTTTTTCTTCTTTAACATTGATTTAGAATTAAATATTGAACAAATTTTGTTTAGAGTTTTTTTTTAAATTCCGTCAAAAAAATTTCAAAAAAACGAGACAGGTATTCTAAAATCTCTTATACAGGGTGGTCCAAATTGAACGTCATTCATTTTGGGAGGTGATAGAGCATCATGAAAAAAGTAGACTTTTATTAAAAAACTTTGCTCAAAAATGTTTTATAACAAAGATACAGGGTGTCAAAGTTTAAAATAAAAACTCGTTTTCTTAACATAACTTCTAAACCACTTGAACGATTTCCATTAAATTTCGCACACAGAGTAATGTTGTACATTTAAAGATAACGATGGGTTCATTTATAAAAAATCTCCAGTGGCGTAGATACTGGGGGCCATTCCACTTTTCCCTCCAATTTTCGACGCCACTGGATATATTGCAAAGAAAATACAATTTTTGGATTGTCTGTTTAATTTAGAGAAAATAGTTACTCTCGACAAATTTTAATTTAAGGTTTCGTTTTTGGGATATTTGAGTTTGAAGGTTTGGAAACAATATCAAATACTGTGCTGAATTAAAGAAAATTTCGGTTAGGTCTGAAAAATCCGGCCAATTGCCATCAAGTCTTGGCAGCGATTAATTCCATGGCTAAAAGAGCTTGAAAATGTATCAAAGTCTATTTTGAGAACTTATTCAAAATTTTCTTTAATTCTGCATTGCATTTGATGTTGTGTTTCCTAACCTTCAAACTCAAATATCTCAAAAGCGAAACTTTAAATAAAAAATTTTCAAGAGTAACTATTTCCTCTAAATTGAACACACAATCCAAAAATTAATGACATTTAACCTGGACCACCCTGTATTTCTCATAGTGCGCGTTGAATCCGAAATCCGACAGCCGAGATAGACTAGTGACTAAAGGGACTTGACTGCCAAACGAAAGGTCGCGGGTTCGAATCCCAGAAGGACCATTATTTTTTTTATTTTACTGGTTTCTATGGTAATGAAACAATAATAATAAATAAATGTGATTTTATATTAAAACGTATTGAATGTCGACTGCATGTGATTATTGGCTACCTCTTCAGTATTTTCCAAGGATTAAAACTGTATCATGGTATTGTATAAGAAAGTCATGTGTTGGACACATCAGATATTTTAATTATAATGCAGTAATCATAATATGCAAATAAAGTTGTAAACAAAGCATTTAAACTGCTCTAAAATATTTATTTAATTCCTGAAATAAATTACGAGAAAGCTATTATAAAAGGGCATTTAATAGCAAATAAATTATTCCACAAAAAGAGTTTAATTATGCAGAAGAATATACAAAACTCTACTCATGTATGAATTTTTTTACTATAATGTTTTTGAAGCTGAATTAAATTCTCTTTAAATGATAAAAGCCTGATGCTCTGTGGAGTTATTTCAAATAAAAAATCTTATTGTTATTTTCTTAGTAAATTTGAGATAAACTTTGTAGGTTATATGATAATTCCATTATAATTTCCGAGCCTCGGAAGTAATTTTTCACATATGTCTGGACATGAGTTTGAAATTTGTGATAGAAATCAATTACGAAACAATGAATATTAATTATGTGTTGTGTTAATGCATTAATTTCGCAATTTCTGTCGTTTAAATTAGAATAGGCAGGAAGAACATGGAATAATCTACTCCATTACTAAATTTTGCAAACAAGCATTAAAGTATGATTATTTATGATACACGTTTTTCATTATGAAAAGGGTACTTGCAATAGATTTATTGTGTGTATTACATTTGACAAGAATTTGTATTTTAGCTATATAATATCTTTTTTATGGCCCCAATATACAGACAAAGAGATAAGTGAACTTTTCTTAAAGTTTATATTAAATCGCCAAAGTTGTTTCTTCTTGAAAAGTGGAGAACATATTGCAGTATATTGATTTCAGATTTCATAAAAAGCGAGTATGAAGTGAGCAATATCACGTAGTAGGATGTGTGTGAATATATCAAAATCACCCGCTGCTTCAACATTGATCAACTAAAATTTAATTTACCAATGAGAACGATTCTACATTAATTTATGTAAAGCCTTGTTGGCACACAGATATTGACTTATCCAGGGATACCCAGGTGGCTTTCGGTAAGCTTTCCAATCGCTTTCCTAACATAAAAGACATCCCATTTTGTATTACTTCAGCTTTCTACGATACTAATTCTGAATTCTTTGCAAAATGTATTTCTTATGTTTGTACAAATAATCAATATACTTAGTTTTTTCTAAATGTTCAGGCGTTTATAAAATGCAGCATAGTGGAAAGCCTCTCTTATTCGTGATTTATTTTACAATCGGCCTCGTCAGGTCTAGACTATTATATTTACCAGAACAATCATTATTTTTCCATTTGTAATTTTCTGATATGAATTAATAAAATAGTTATTTGTGTATCAAGGCCAAGATGTACACAACGTTTTTTATGCGATCATCATGAAAGAATTCAAAAATTTGGCTACAAACCCAAAATAGTTATTTGTATTGCTAGCCTTGAAACAAGAGTTTTGCGAGTGCGAGTAGGGTTTGCGAGCAGAGGCCGTAGGCCGAGGCCCGCAACTACGAGTACTCGCAAAACAGTTTCTAGGCGTGTAATACACACTATTTTTTGTGCCGAAGTTTATTTAAATAAATAAAATTTACAAAATATTTGTTTAAATATTTGGTATTAGGGATTTTTTTTTATTGGTAACACGCGATTCTTAAAATTGACACTGACAGTAGTAGCCGAATAACAGAAATAATAATCCGTTTCCATGGAAAATACAAATTTTCTTTATGATTTCAATGATGCCAATCGATAAACTAAAAATTCCTAGTTTTTGCCGGTCTAGCCCGGCAAAACATGAGTTTCCAGCCGATTTATAGGAATGCAAAATGACTAATGCCAACCTGAGGCACAAAAAAAATTTTTTTGGACATTTTGCTGAAAAACATAGTTGCCTTAGACAACTAAAAACTAAAGCATCTCCTGTCAAATTTAATATTAAGCGTCACTTTTTATTTCAGTTTCTGACAGTTCTGTCCCAAAAAAACTAACATCTGACAGATGTGTACAAAAAAATAAAACTTTATGGCGGCAAAAGGCGCCATACAATCAACATCTTTGTAATGATCGCCTAAAAAAGTATAGTAATGACGATTTTTTATAAGGCTCCCACACATTGTACTACATATTTTCAAATCTAGAGAATGAAATCAAGACTCTTACCAATGAACCCGTATATACGTTTCCAAAATTTTGATGCGAATATTATTTTTGAGTAAAATAAGTTTATTAATTCCTGTGCGATTTCAAATTTTTTTCATAAAACTTCCTAATCTACCTAATATTATTTATCAATACTCTCTGGAATATAACAACTTATTAAATTTCCTCTGTACTAGAGAAAATCTTGTTAAATTCTTATCTAGTTTAGAATAACTAGAAACCAAGTAGACGTGCAATGCTCTCTTTATTGCTTCAGGAATAATCTGCATCATTTATATGCCATATAGTTTTTCATTCCAGCACTATTGGAGTCTTTTCTATGTGTTACGATAAAATATGCAATAAAATAGTTCCATAGAAGTTCTTTGTTGTCTGTATTTTGCAAATCTACTAGATCACGATGAGTCTGATTACTTTATTTTAGTTATGAAAAGAGAACAAATGTTTCTTGCATCGCTGAGAAGTGACTCATTTGCATACATTTTCATGCAATCGCTTTCACGAATAAAATTTATTGTACTGTTCTTTGTTACTGAATCAATAACAAATATAAATTTGGATATACACCTTAAATCATAGAGCGCTTTTCCATCGGTGGTTATCTTTAACTAATAGATATCATCGTATGGTAACTAATTAGCAGTTAAGCATAACTATTTAACTATCGATTGAAGAACTGACCATAAGTGATTTAAGTGATTATAATAGGGATGTTGCATTTTTTTAAATCCCGTTTTTCTCTGTTAGAAATGTAAAACGACTATATTAATAATACTCTACAGCAAAAATACTTTTTTTTACTCAATATTTGTACATAAAATATCTGATGTGCCCAACACATGACTTTCTTATACTTACGGATAGTATCACAATAATTACTTTTCCTAAAGAAATTAAGTTTAAATTCTTGTAAAAATTCTGAAGGTTTCCAGCAATTTTCAAATAGTCTCTGTCGCACTTATTGCAATACGCATAAATCTGTCCTTGTCCCACTCATTAAAACCGAATTTTACGACAAAAATGTGTTTTTTTTTATATTTTTGACCTATTACTCACTTAAAAAAATCTCCCGATATAAAATTGCATTTGTTTATTCGTTATTATTATTTTCGGTACCATAGAAACCACTAAAATAAAAAAAAACTAATGATCCGTCCTTCTGGGATTCGAACCCGGGACCTTCCGTTTGGCAGCCATATAATGAGACACATGGTCTACCTCGACCGTCGGATTCAACTATCAACGCGCGCTATGAGAAATATAAAATGTTTTAAGAATATCTAGTTTTTTTTAATTTTTTTGACGGAATTTCAAAAAAAAGTTCAAACAAAATTTGTTCAAAATTCAATTCTAAATCAATGTTAAAGAATAAAAAAATCTCATAAATTGTTTATTTTTCAAGATATTCCTAAAAAACCTAAAAATGTCATCAGGTAACTGTCACTTGTTTTGGTGCTAGATGAAAAACATTGAATGTGACACCCACAATTTTGTTTAAACTCTTAAATATGAAATTTGAATCAGATCCGAGAC
Organism: Pediacus dermestoides; assembly: GCA_963942485.1. Lineage (NCBI taxonomy): Eukaryota > Metazoa > Arthropoda > Insecta > Coleoptera > Cucujidae > Pediacus > Pediacus dermestoides. The sequence continues at coordinate 18,931,404 of OZ012625.1, forward strand.
CTCGTTTTGAGTTATGGTGGATACAGACAGACACACAGACACACACAGACAGACATCATGGCGAAAATGGTCAGAATGGATTCAGGGCCCCTCAAAACGTGTAAATCCATCAAAATCTCGAAGTCGAAAAAATCACGATTACTATACTTCCTTATACTGCGTATAAGAAAGTAAAAAACGATTATAAATTGACCGTAGTTCAAATATATCATTGCCGCATTTCAAATATTACAGTACCTACACAGAATATGATGAAATTTTAAATAAGTATACATTGAATGGATAAATAATTCAACATCCTTTCATTAATCTGGACGCTTTAATTTGTAAATACAGGGTGTCCGGAAATTAGGAGCAAAAAACTCGGGGAGTGATTCTACTCGAAAAGTTAATGTGACAAGTACCTATAACATTTTTCCGAAAGTTCATTAATATTGGGGTTACAAGGCCCCAAAATTTTTTTTAACTCAATTTTTTCCAATAACTTTTTTTCTAAATTTTGATGATTCCCGATTGAAGAGCATCGAAAAGTCTTCAAAAAAGATCCTCTTGTTGAATAACGATAAAACTAGTAGTTTTCGAGAAAAACGCGCTTCTGTTTAATCTTGAAAATGAGCTGTAGTTAAGTAGTTGGTATTCATTTAATGCAAGCAAAGTTTTTAAGGCGTTTTTCTCGAAAACGACTCGTTTTATCGTGATGCAGCAAGAGGATCTTTTTTGAAGATTTTTCGATGCTCTTCAATTGGGCGTCATCAAATTTTAGAAAAAGTGCCTAACAAAAAAGTTCTGGGTCTTTATCCGAGGGTCAACGTCAGTTTCGACTCTTTGACACTGGGGATTTACCTCAAATTTGGTGTAAGAATACAAATAAACATTAGTGATAAGAGTGCCAAATTTGAAACAAATCGGTACACTAGAAAAAAGTTACTGGAAAAAATTCATTTAAAAAACAATTTTTAAGGCCCTGTAACCCTAATATTAATGAGCTTTCGGAAAAATTTTATAGGAACTTGTCACATTAATTTTTCAAGTAGAATCACTCCCCGAGTTTTTTGCTCCTAATTTCCGGACACCCTGTATATAGATCGCAACCCCCCGCCACTAAGTGGCGCCACTACACCAAATCGACTCGATGCCGCTATACAACATAATTTAAATATACAAGATCGAATTTGCAGGGTGTTGGTGGGGAGAATCGGAAACTGTCTGATTGCTAGAACTAATTGCTCAAATCGTGAAGTGAATAAAAAATCGCCCCGACAAAGTTACTCACTTTTCGTTTTTTTTTTATTGTATATTTCGAAAGTTCAAGATACCTAAACCTTTCGTGAACCAATTTTTTTTTTCTTAAAATTGACACAATTTACATACAATTTAAATTAGAAAACAATTTCCCACGCTACCAACGTTAGCTAATTTCGGTGGCAGGAGGACAATATTACTTAAATGTACTTATTAGTGAAACTGTTGTTCTTATAAAGGTGTTCATTTCTTAATTCTCGGTAGTAGTGGAAATGTCCATTGGCGATGTTCGATGTTAAACGTTTTATTGTCAAATATTTCAATGAATTTCGTATATAAAATTATTAGATTCTATTTCTTCAGATAATTAAATAGTTCATATAAAATTGTTCCAATTGTACCTACTGTAGAAGCTTACGATCCTTCAAGATCTCTATGTATACATGTTTTTTTAAGTACCTATATAAGGAGCAGATTGAAACTAAATAAAATTTGTCTTGCAGAAAAACTAATTATTCTAATCCGGATTGTATTTTTTTATAAAAGAATTATTGCATTACTGTTAACGTTGAATCGAAACGTCAATTTTAGCTGATACGTAAATCAAACATTAAAGTAGCTACTTCATGTACTGGACAGTGTTACAAATAATTTGCTGTATAACCTAACACTTAACTAAATCTGTGAATTATCCTGTCATTTTGAATGATTTGTTGATTCCCTTAACTAGACTAGAGGACTAATAATAACTTATAATTTGAAGATTATTTAAACTCAAAAAGTTCATTAACCACAACTAGATTATTTATACAACAATTCGGAAGAGATCACATGCCTATCTGGTCGATAAGTCATTAGAAGAGTCTAACTGATATTACGAAGTAAAAAATTCAGGAAGAAGAGTAGTTATCAAAACGATTATTCGTAAACTAGTATTAATTTCAAGTCTTATAGTTTTTAAAACCAAAAACAATCAAGAAGACAGTTTGAATCTATTGCGTTGGATATAATCCTTTACTGATATTTAATTGTCTTAACAATAAATCTAAGAAAATTAACTGAGCCTATAAGGGCTAGTTTTACAATCCTTAACTTCTAGTTAATTTCCATTGTAAAGGAATTAACTGTCAGTTAGTTAGATAACCACCGATTTAAAAATTGGCGCTAAGTAGAAAGTATTATAATTAATTCAGAGAATGGGCAAATATTGTAGAAACTTTACTATTAAGTACTACAAGTACAATTTAATATAGTATAGTTTGTTAAAAATACACCTGAACTCATATGTTTGTTTGTTAAAACAAAAAACGCTGGCTCATATAATGAACGAAAATTGGCTTACATTTAATTTCCATTACGGTATAGATACATTTATGCTAATTATTCTATGTATATCTACCTACAGCATTCGGCTATAAGATTGTACCTATTATACTCTCTGATATTTGTGTCTCATTTTTTAACGTTTATTTTTAATTTTTTATATATCCATAACATTGAACATATTTTTTGTGAATGACATTAAATGAATTATGTTATGTTAAAATCTATTTATATAGTCAACAACAAAGTGGCAATTTATTTTTTGTGCCTCAGGTTGGCATTAGTCATTTTGCATTCGTATAAATCGGCTGGAAACTCATGTTTTGCCGGGCTAGACCGGCAAAAACTAGGAATTTTTAGTTTATCGATTGGCATCATTGAAATCATAAAGAAAATTTGTATTTTCCATAGAAACGGATTATTATTTCTGTCATTCGGCTACTACTGTCAGTGTCAATTTTAAGTATCGCGTGTTACCAATAAAAAAAAATCCCTAATACCAAATATTTAAACAAATATTTTGTAAATTTTATTTATTTAAATAAACTTCGGCACAAAAAATAGTGTGTATTACACGCCTTGAAACTGTTTTGCGAGTACTCGTAGTTGCGGGCCTCGGCCTACGGCCTCTGCTCGCAAACCCTACTCGCACTCGCAAAACTCTAGTTTCAAGGCTAGTTATACAAATTACTATTTCACGAACTTTTAAAACTAAATTTGTGGCAAGTGATCAAAGCCTCTGTAGGTTTTCTTTGTATTTAAAATAATGAAACCAAAACCACGAACTGAACAGTTTATTTGATATATGTTTTGCCGTTTCCAAAACATTTTCTTTTTATTTAAAATATTTTACAAAACACCATAAATTTTGCAACAGTTGCTAAGACAGTTTTGCTGCGTCGTTCGAAAAATAATACAAAATACTCCCAATAAAAATAGATGACGTTATCGAGTGGGATGATTCCTCCTTACGTATTAACAGTGAAATTTTATTACGATCTGGTTCATGTCAAAAAATTGGCCGCTCACTCCCACATCACCATAATCCAGAGGTTGCAGTATGTTGTTATGGTAAATTTCTCGAAATAGATTCCGATAAACACAAACCATTAAATTACAGAAGTAACAACGCAGATCTTCGTGGAAATTATTATGATGGGTATTAATATTGAAATTCAAGCAAAAAATCATCGAATATCACGCAACAGAAAAATATATAAATAACATCTTGATCCAAATGTTTGGGTAACTGGTCCAGTAATAAATATTTCTGTTAACATTATTTTATTGTGTTGGCATCGGCGAATTCGCATATTTTTTCAATATAACCCACTTTTTACAGATAAATTTCAGCAAATTTATTAAAATTAGGACATTAGCTGCAACACAAAGTTAAACAATTTCTCATATAATAATGAACTACTGGTGCAGTGACGATTCGATGCAGTGTAGGACGTGTGCTCTTAAGTTTTACAAAACGAGTTTTTTTGTACTATTTTTTCTAATTTGCGTATTAAATACATTTTTTTTACAAATAAAATCAATTTAGGGAATTTTGTGACAGTTGGTGACACTTTTATTTCAAAGTTGATATTTACAGGAAACTTTTAAATTTGAGTCAAGTAGATACATAATTATTGTCAGTTTTCGCGAAATGAATTCAGAAATTTTCTGCACTCCGCCAGAAATAGGTACGGCAAATTACCGAAAATTCCACGGTTAATTTGCTGCCGATAAAATCTCATGATAAATACGAAAAACAATAAAAACAGTAACGTCAAATTCACACTGACATTTGACATTTCGTTCAATATGTGTTCCCAACCGAAAAAAAGTTTCTAGATTTGGGGGTTTCGTAATGGATATTAACACACTCAAAACGAGTGCTGTAATAACTTTGTTACGTCATCAAATTAGAAAAAAAATTTTACACAGAAATTTCAGTTCCAGTTATTAATTTTTATTAAATTTTATACAAACAATGAAATTCGATTTAAACTGAATCTGTTATCACAATGTAATTTTCGGCTCCCAATTTTCGCTGGTTTAATATAAAAATTTTGTAGATTAAATTTTTTATTTAATATTTAAATTACCATATTCATTATTCGAAGCATTTATTTACATTTTTTGTGTTAGTAATATTCTGACGAAGTATAAACTGAAATGTAATATAAAATGAAAATTTAGACTGTTTTAAACGAATAACAAGCAATATAATCAGAATTTGAGTATATAATTCATCTCACTTCTGAATTATGAAAGAAAAACGTGAAAAACATTTTTATATAAAAATAAAAGATTTCTCTTGTTTGTTTTATTCAAAAGTTCGTTGAAGATGTGTTCACCTTTATGTAAACGCCCTACACATCCCACTTCTTATCTTCTTATACCCTCTACCTACCCTACATCATTTTTCCTTGTCATCGATATAATCCACTATTCTACCAACGATTTTTCGTTACGCAATCTTAACAACTACATCTTCGACTAGCTATAGATACGTAAACAAATTGATGTTTAGAGAGAAAATTTTTTCAGTTCTGATGTGTACATAAATCGAATATTTATTATTAGTAAAATAATTTTATGTACTCGAAAACAAAAGTCAATAATACAAAATGATTCGATGCTACATGCTTTGCATAAGGAAATTGTTACAATTCTAATTCTCTTGGGGGCATAAAAATTTAATTTAATCACAATATCGCTGCTTTATTTACGCAATAAAAACACCCTTTAAAATACTTTTTACAACCTTGTTAGCTTATACCCTAACGATAAAAATCCATTGTGTATGCATTAGTTTATACATTACACAAAAAGTCTCTACATATTGTTATTTTTTGTTAAAAACAAACCGCTGAACAGGCGTTAATAAACAAAATATTGTGTCAACCACATTATATTATTCTGGGGTTTTTTCATTAATTTAATTCCCTAGTTATTGCGGTGGAAATGGTGAGATTTTTTCACCAATTCAAATATTGTCATAGCTTTTATTCGGCGTAGCTTGTTAAATGTTATCACATTATCGTTATTAATTTGTCGGGTTGAAAAACACCACAAACACAACAAAAACTGAATTATTCTAAATCAAGGTTTCAGTACAGAAAAATCAATGAAAACCCCGAGTTAAGTTTTGGTAAGTTTGCGGGAAAATACTCGACGTTTTCCTTGTCATAGAGAACTTCCTTCTTTAGTTAGCTAGTTTTACACGGATATTTGTGTCTGATTAGTTCAATATAATTAAAGACACATATCCTCGACGATCCTTCAAGATTACGAAGTATTATCTTTTCTTTTTGCCTCGTAAATTTTATTGGACCCTCGCTGTTCTATAATAAAATTCCAAGTTGGTAAAAGGTTTCAAACAAAACAAAACGAAATTGTATTTGGTGCCAAATTAAAATTGACGTTATTGTAAGGAACATGACAGTCACTTTCAAAGATCCTCCTGTGAGACACATTCTAGGTCAGAAGAATGACTAAATGTTAGTTTTATGGAAATGATAAGTTGCATCGGCAATAAGAACAGGAAAATTATTGTAAATGCAAACAAATAAACTGTTCTACCCTGTTCTACCCTCACAGAACAGGGTTATTTATTTTAATAGTCAATCATTAATTTATCCATTAGTTCCATTAGAACAGCGTCAGAATTTTCTTCGATTCTTCATTTGTAAGCTATAAATAACAATTATTAAGAATCAATCACTAATCCATCAAAATGAAATATTAATTTATTCAACAGGAGAATTTCCGTCAGTGGCCAATTCACTTGAAAGAGTTTCATAATTAAATAGTTTTCATTTATCCATCATGGTCAATAAATATTTAATCAAGAAGGTAGTTTTTGTCAAGCTGTCCACAAAAATATTTTCGAGCATCAAATTTTAATTTCTGAGTTATAATCCTGAATTTGTATTTAGTTTATACATGGCGCCTGTTTTTAATCGATAGTTAACTTTAACTCATATTTTCTTTATTGGTTACAATAAAAAATTAACTTACAGTTAAGTTTAACACAACTGATTAAAAAAGTGTCCGATTAGTAGAGGAAGTTTGAGTGTTCTGGGACAGAGGTTGTGAGGTTGTGAGGCCAAATTCAAGTAGTGGAGGTAACCAAGAACTGTAACCAGTTGAAGCAGTTGTTTTAGCTGTTTTTCTAGAACTGAAAGCAGTTGAACCAGTTCTTTTAATCAGAGAATAATTAATTATGAGTTTAACACTAGTTTGTAAAATCAGTCATAAGTCCAGCAAAGTAAAAAAAATCAACTTACAAAAAATACCTTTAAGAATGTATTTGTATAGGTACGTCGTATGTACATTAAGAGCTTCTAGCAGTAAATCCAAGTTTTTGTATGTGGGGGCACTGTGTTCAAGCTCCCATCTGGTTAGTCCTACTCTAAAAATAGCTGTAGGAAATTAAATTTCAGTATTAAAATTTTTTTTTCTATTCTGTTAATTTGTTAAAAACTATGACGGCGAAAAATGATAACTATTTCAAGTCGTTTTTTTGAAATATATTTTTGTTTGTTGGTCCTACCCTAAAAATTTTCAATGTTGTAAATTATAAATTTTCCTTCAATTTGGTATATTTTTTTAATGTAGGTACGTACTTTCAATATTGTGGAAATTATTGTGGTGCAAAGTTCAAATAATATTTGTATCGTCACATATCGATACTTTTTACACAGAAAATCTCAACAGATATTTCTATTTTCTATAGTTAAGATCTATTACCGGGAATGCATTTTATGTAAGTAAAGCATTTTCTAGGATGTAGAATTCTATAAGATGTGTCTTGCTACATACTTATTGCTCCATGAAAAAAATAATCATCAAATTTCAGAGAATCATGTTGGGCATTTTTTTCTAAAAATTTTATTAAGAAGAGTTGTTCAAAAACATCTTAAACCGAAAATCCCAAATTTGGTTAAAAATACACAGAAAGTTATAGATCGAATATTAATTTGATAGGTACAAAAAATAACACATAAAACAGGAATTTTCCGCCTATATCTATCACTTTTAAAATATTGTCTCTATAGAGAAAAATTGTTTTTCTCACACCTGCACGAGAATGGTGAAATACGGGAACAAAGTCGCCTTTTTAGGGTAGTCGCGGAAAATAAGGAGTGGGGGTAACATTTCTCACTTGGGTAGCCATTCCCTCCCTGATGTGCGGGAGTTATTTATGTTGTCAGCATAAACAAGGTACCTTGTTTATGGTTGTCAGTGTGATTTCTTCACCCCAAAGTGTCAAGCAAAAATGTCAATGTTATGCTGTTATAATTTGTTCGCGCGGTTTACGCAAAAGAAGTGGCCATTTTAGTATAGGTACAGGTATGAAAAAAAATAGAGTATGCTACACGGGAGGAATTGATTCTGCCTCGTGTTCTTGAGACCTCGCTTCACTCCAGCCCAATTTTCACACTCGTCAGAATCTCTTAATTTCTACCTTGTTGCATAAACTACTATTATACAAAACCTGTATGAACTTCTATATCCTATAGTACTCATAATACCTATTTTGAGAACTAACGTAAGTGGAGATATTTCGGAAAAATTACACAAAAATATGTTTACCATAATGCCATAACTAATAAAATAATGAGCCTACAAAATTTTTTTCAGACCATATTACTTATAGGAATAGTTATTTATACAACATGTATCTAAAGCGAGTTTATTAATTCTCACAAGTGCAAAAAAAGCTTTAGATACGAGTTGTATACATAATTTTTTCGATTACCACTCCTAAAGAGATTAAAAACCATCAACATCATTTCAAAATTGTGAACTCACTTCCTATAGAAGGCCCTTATGTGACAGTGACATACGTCAAAAGTGATACTTTTTTGTACACTATGCAAAAATATTTATATCGGCACAGAATGCAAAAAGTAGTGCTTTTGACGGATGGGAACTGTCACAAAACGGCCTTCTTTAGGAAGTGGTAATCGAAAAATTTAATTTCTTACAACTTTTTCACACATATTTTCCAAGATGACGCACAGAGCCTCCACATTCGAAAACTTGAATTTATCATGATGATATAGAGAAAATAAATCCCATTTTTGTTGTTCTATTACTTTTATTGACTAAACTATTGGAAATGAAGCTTATAAAAAAAGAACTTTAAAAATATAATGAAATGTGTTCTTCGTGTAAAATTAACCAGAAAATTAATTCTTTTGAAAAATTTACTATACTATAAACACAAAGCTGTAGAACGATTACATGAAACCAGATTAGAGGCTAACCGTAAAGAATTATAGACATTCAAAAGGAAGAGTTTAGAACAAAACTGAAAGAAGAGGAAATGAACCATTTGAGGGATGACGATCAATCATAAGAGTATAAAGTATAGATATGAGTAAGATCGCCTTGAATAGCTTATAGAAACTTACATTTTGTATTGTCCATTAAAATACGAAGTACACATTATTTACCGAAAATAGGATGTCAGAAAATAATGTGCACTTACTCTTCTGGCTGCATGAGAAATGTTTTTATGTGGTTAGTGTATGAGACACATCTATTATGCAGAATATGGCATCTGAATTAGAATTAGGCTAGGCTACAAACGAGATTGATAGATGAATTAGGATTCAATGCAAGTACAATTTATTTAGTTAGAATTGTCACTATACATCCTCAATAAGTCATTGGTCTTATTCTGTTATCTTTTGAGTCATAACATTATTGGAATTATAAGAATATTTTTTGAAATAACCAGATAATGGCCGCTTTATATTTTACAAATTGATGATGATCATACATTCTCTACAAAAATAGTTTTAATCGTTTTTCTTGTAAAATAATGTTAGTGCAAAAGTACCTACCTAGTTATTTGAAGAATGTAAAAGAAAACAATTTGTAAAATAAACTTAGAACGTTGATGTTTCACTAATTAGTTGTGCTTTTATATATTCTAAAACAATCTTTACATTTTCATTTTTTTATGAAAAGTAATTCTAGTTTAATTACCTTAAGCAATGAATGTACCAGTTATGTTATGTTAATTCGTTATGGAAAGTAGCTTAACAAATTATTTTTAGCGTTATATTCACGTAAAATGTAATATAACATTTTCGCATAGAAAAGTTAATTCAACAAGTTAAATGTATGTTTTCATTTGAATTTTCCTCGCAATGTTAGGTAGGTAATGGTATAGGTAGCTCTTCATTATTTATTGAGTCAGAAAAAGTTCAATTACTCTCTGAATGATTTAAAACAATATTGATGGACTTTGTTTTGATCTAAATGTATAGTGTCCAATAATAAAACACATCAATCAGTTATTGATGTATACTTATTTTTATTTGTCAAACACTCTGAAATTGAATTATATAAATTTTAATTGCTATAAAATCGAAAAATTGATATAGTAATTTATTTCACCATACATGAATAATAAAATTGTTTGCTATTATTAGATAAACCAATAAAATTTTATCATTTGTGTGAGAACAGTACACACGTAATATAATTGTAAATATTTTAATATGATCGCTTTTTCATGAAAACTAATTCAATTAAATCAACACTGTTCCCCTGGATAAGCTTTTGTATAACACGTCAGCATTTTCTTAAATAAACATAAACAATTAAGCATATAATGGATTAGAGCGGATAGGGCTTCGGATATTAAAAGTTAAATCGTTCCGACGTCCGACCTAAGTTGTTTACAGAAAACTTTTGCAAGTTGTGGCAAAAGCACACAGGCTGCTTTGATATATTCAAAGCTTCGCGATTTAAAAGTTTTCTCTTTCTATGTGTGTGTGTCTGTGTTTAAGTAGGTATATGTCATTGGGTTTTTCTTGTAAAGTTGCTCCTGTTTGATATAGGAAAAAGTTTCAAATAAAAATTTCAATATTATGATTCGCAGAAGACACAATATTATATGCACGCAGACGATAAATTTGTCGATTCGTTGAATATATAATGTTTCAGTCCTTAATTACTGAAGTCATAGAACAAATAGGTGAGGTGTGGGATTTGTAGTAATAAATGTAATCATGCAAGACCCTGAAGGTGATATAAGTTGATATTTCTTTACCGATTACCGGCCACTTTCCTTTCTGACGCGTTACAAATAATACTTGCTGCGGTTTTGAGACTTACTTTCAGCACCGCTCTTGAAGAAAATTCTGTCAGTATCATTTTGTGGTCGAGACCTAACCTATTATTAACGTGCTTGCAAAGCCTTCATTTGTGTTACATCCTCCAAAAATGGAAAAATTAAATACTGAATTTTGCATAAAGACAGCAAAAATACTTTTCTTTACAATCCAAATTTGGGTTGCGGCACATTTAACAACCCACTGATCCACAGTTATTCAAATACTCAGGGAGTTGTTCAATAGACGTCGTCTATATCTAAATATAAAATATTCGGATCTTCTCTGTGTTAATATTTCAAATCACGATATTTCAGCCCATAAAATTTATGACGGGGTGTATTACATGTATAACTTATTTTAGAACTGGAGAGGTATTTCTGACAAACAAAAATCCCTATAAATACGTTTTTTGTGGCACAAGAACAATAATATATAGGTATTATTTATGATTTGTTCTTTTATATGTTCGTTTGAATAATGATGATTCGTTTCTGATAAAAACAATAATATACAAGCATAACGTAAAGCAAACACAGATGCGATTTCCTTTTTTCTCCCTCAAGAAAACAAAGGAACACACAACACAATACTTTGAGATGTTATCAACTTAACGTGCGAAAGCTGGTAAAGAAAGCTATCTTATACGATTAGAGAACCGAGTTGTAATAGTCGAGTCGAAAAGAACCCCTATTTTCTTTTCTGCATTGCTGCACGCCTGCGAGCTTTGATCTAAAAATATCATCGGTTTGCATGAGTTTCCTCAAACAAAATTAAATAGACATTGGATTAAACAGTTGGAAAATTACACCCTAAAACACAACATTTAGGACTTAATTGTTTTGTATTGTTCCCGTAGACTGATAAGATACGATATTTAGTTTAGACTGTCCTTTTGAACATTTCCGAATATTTATTTAAAGTTAGATATTATCCCATTGAGCCCTTAAGAAGCCTGAGCCAACATGTGTGCAAAGCCTGTAGAGTTCCTAATTTTCCAGAAACAACATTTGGAATTGTAATAAGCAGCGGATGAAGAGAATTGAAAGAGCTGCAAGGGAAAATCCGAGGAAGTGTGTCGGTATACCCTTTCGCACAGTTTCAAATTGTAATATCGCAGGAAGCGGATGATGGTGACGTCATAAAAGAGGTCGAAGCGACGCCGCCGTCGAGCCATAACTAGTTGCTCATGGCCTGCTGAGGTCAAATCGATGGCGATGCGCACAACCCATTTTATCATCTATTAATTTTATATGTATGTACACATTGAAAGTAACTGTTTGGACACGGAATCGTAGATATCCAAATGGTAAATACCGGCGAAATATATGACCACACGGTGGTTGAAATTGGAAGCCTCCTCTCCTCTAGACTGCCAATCCTTCCGTCGTCGCCACCGCCGACACTTATCATAGTGATTAGTAATCAATTATGTTGATGAAAACCATTAATAACTGTAGTAGAATGTGTGTTCTGTCATCAACTACAATTAAACAAACACAATAGAAATTGAAAACACATTCAGGTTCCATAGTAAACAAAATGTACAGTTAATTGGAAAATACAATTTTGTAGCACTGCTTTTATGGCGCAATTACAGTTTTTCCACGCAATAATAGATTCAATTGTAGCTCAGATGCCTTCGGCAATCAATGGTATTGTAGTATTTCTATTCATATAGTGCGTCTGGCTCATTTTGTATCTGATACACTGATACACAATTTGGAAATTTTCTTTTGTGTTATGTTTTAAAAAAAACCGTCTGGAATGAAAGAACATCAACAAAAATTTAATCCCATGAAGAAAAAAGCATTTTGTCCTGTCCCTTTCAACACAAATCATGAATGAACCAAAATAGTATCCAATAATCCAACACAATATCATTCCCTACTATTCATATTTAAGTATCCTAAAAGTTTAAAGCATTAAATGTTTACTTAAGTAAAAGCATCTACAAAAGATCGGTGGTTCATAGTCTAACACTCCTAACGTAACCTATGTAAGCTGACTAAAGATCTAAAAGCTTAATGATTGCTGAAAAACTGAAAATGTATGGCAGATCATATGATTGTATTCTGTACTACTTTTAATACTTACATTTTGTCGCATAGAGCATTTTTTATTAATTTAATATAATAACAGACTTGCGGGTACTTTCAAAATAAAATAAGGGCCACTTAATTAAGTGAGGTTTTGGCGGTGATGAAGTGATATGTATAAAAAATGCTACACGCTATTAAAATAACATCGAGTTTTATTTCATTGTGAAAGTGAAGGTACAAGTACTGTGGCGATATTTCAGTAGTTGGGCGCCTTGGGTTCTGGTGGGTATTTTTATTTAAGAAAACCAACAAGTTTGCAAATTATTGTATGGTAGTTTATTTAATATACAGAGATGACAAAACTAGAACATTAAAAATGAACAATCAAACTTACAACTTACAATGAACAAAAAGAACACCCTTACCTAGGTCCAGGACACACATAGTTAAATAACTAACATTAAGTTAAATCATTATAACTGGCCAGCTCCAAAGGCTGTTAGTTTGTCTCTGTTATAGCAAGATAACACAAAAACAACCTTAAACGAAACTAGTATGCCAGGAATTATTTCGTTACAGTACACAACTTAAAACATCAAAATAAATTACTAGTGATTACTAGTATTTGTAATATTATAAATATTATTTATAAAATTAAGAACGAGATAAAGAATTCGAAAAGAAAATATTTTCCTGCAATCTGGTTTTTATAATGTGGTTTTCATTATACTTTCAGTTGACAGCTAATCACACAAGCTCTGTCTCTAGCTCACGTTAATAGTAGAAGACATATTCAGTAACACTTCTTGAGTCATCACGAGATTTCGAGAATAATAATTTAAGATCCTTAAATCAATCAATAAATGAATAAATATATTGGTGGTAAAATTTACCTATAGAAATGTATGCAAGTCACATTTTAAATACATGTAAAATTTAACTATTATAGTACCGACAATTTTAATATGTATATTAAAAAACTAGTTTTGTAAAACTTATATTAAGATACGAGTCCAGGTTTGCAGCACGACTGCCATAGGCAGGAGTGCCTGTAAAGGTCGAGTGCTTTTAAGTTTTACAAAACGTGTTTTTTATACTATTTTTTCTAATGTGCATATTAAATGCATTTTTTTTACAAATAAAATCAATTTAGGGAATTTTGTGACAGTTGGTGACACTTTTATTTCAAAGTTGATATTTACAGGTAACTTTTAAATTTGAATCAAGTAGATACATAATTTTTTGCGAAATGAATTCAGAAATTTCCTGCATTCCGCCAGAAATAGGTACGGCAAATTACAGAAAATTCCTCGGTTAATTTGCTGCCGATAAAATCTCATGATAAATACGAAAAACAATAAAAAACAGTAACGTCAGATTCACACTGATATTTGACATTTCGTTCAATATGTGTTACCAACCGAAAAAAAGTTTCTAGATTTGGGGGGTTTCATAATGGATATTAACACACTCAAAACGAGTGCTGTAATAGCTTTGTTACATCATCAAATTAGAAAAACGAATTTTACAGTATTTTAAAAAGTATACATATACTCTATTGGACAAAAGTAAAGCAACAACTATTAATTTTGAAATATGTGAACAGAAAATAAAACTTACATTTAAAAACATGAAAAATATGATGTAATTAGTTTTCTATAGTCAAAAACATTTGATCTGGAGATTCATACTTTTATAATATTTTTTATTAAGCTCGATAAAAAATGAAAACCAAATAGTGGGAAAAAGGAGTCGGACAAAAGTAAAGCAACATTTCAATTTTATTGAACTAACTGAACACTGACACAATATGAAACAAGTAAACAATAAATATAATATTTAGTAATTTATTGCATACCCATTATTTGCAATAATTTTAACGCATCTTCTTGGCATCGAGGAGATTAATTTTTTTATAACACCTTTCGGAATATTCCTCCAAACATCGCTGATTTTGTCGATCAACGCTTGTTTCTAAATAATTCCGTTCTAATTCGTCTCTCGACCTCTTCCCACAGATTCTCTATTGGGTTGAGGTCAGGTGACTGGGCTGGCCAGTCCAAAATTCGAACATGTTCTCTTATTAGCTACTCTGTTACTATGCATGATTTGCGTTTTGGGTCGTTCTCATGTTGGAAAATGAAGTGTAAGGGCATTTCCATTCTGCATAAGGCAGCATTGTGTTTTGGAGAATGTCCCTATAAGCAAGCCCATCCATGATGCCATCATTGAAATGGACGGGGCCGACGCTATTCCATGAGAAAAAACCCCATAAGAACACGCTTCCATGGCCATGCTTTACGGTTGGTGTAACAAACTTTAAATTAAACCTCTGACCTACTGGTCGTCTTACACGACGCATTCCATCGGAATTAAAAATCGTGTACCGGTTTTCATCGCTAAAAAATATTTTTTTCCAGTCGTCCACGGTCCAATTCAAGTGAGCAAGTGCAAAGGCAAGTCGGGCGTCCCTGTTTCTTGCTGAAATTAGAGGTTTTCTTGTAGGTCTTCTACTGAACAGCTTTACAGCAACCAGTCTCCTTTGAATAGTCCTGCAACTAATATTTAGGCTCGCAATTTCTGCTTTAATACTTGGAACTGATTTGAAAGGGTCATTCTGACTAATTCTTTTAATTAATGTATCCGTGTGGATTGTGGTTTTCCGTGGTCGTCCGGATTTTGGTGCAGTCTCTCGATGTACTCTTTTATTGTAGTTGGTAATACTCCGGAATTATTTAGAAACAAGCAGGAGTTTATCGACAAAATCAACGATTTTTGGAGGAATACTCCGGAAAGTGTTATACAAAAATTAATCTCGTCGATGCTAAGAAGATGCGTGCAAATTATTGCAAGTAATGTATATACAATAAATTACAAAATATTATATTTATTGTTTACTTGTTTCATATGTGTCAGTGTTCAATTAGTTCAATAAAATTGAAATGTTGCTTTACTTTTGTCCGACTCCTTTTTCCCACAATTTGGTTTTCATTTTTTATCGAGCTTAATAAGAAATATTATAAAAGTATGAATCTCCAGATCAAATGTTTTTGACTATAGAAAACTAATTGCATCATATTTTTCATGTTTTTAAATGTAAGTTTCATTTTCTGTTCACATATTTCAAAATTAATAGTTGTTGCTTTACTTTTGTCCAATAGTGTAAATGTACAAAAAATCTAACTGACGATTAACATATAACTCAATTTGGGATTTGTAAATATATATCTACACGGTATTTTAGTAGGATATAGTAACATAGCTTAATGAAAACTTATCATAGCCAACAAAACCAATCAGTTGAAGACGAAATTTTATTTTAATTTATTTCATCTTCTTTTTGCCAAATAAGATTTTTATGCGTTATGGTGCCTTTTTGTCGCGTGACAAATAATAATAATAATAATAACTTTTTCAGAGTGAGGTAAGTTATTCAAATCTCTAAATGCCACTTTATAACTCGTTGGTTATCGTTAATTAACCTATAGTTAAAAATCAATTAAAAAAATTGGTCCTTAAACATAGTAACCTACAACTTTAGAAAATATTCAAAATATATGTATATTAAAACTGGGGCTTAGGTATAATCTCTCTCAGGTGATTTGAAGTTTGAACAGTCAAATTAATGTTCTCTACAGATAATATCAGAACTTTAAAACACTTTTCAGGCAAAAATCCGCAAAATAGGACTATCGCCAAACGTATTTATCCGTCAGACTAAACTTAAAGTTCGTCATTTTGGTGAATAATCGTTTGATCTGGCCACCCTGAAATCCAATAGTGACTAAGTATTCGAAACATTAAAGTGACTTCCCATATTATGCGAGAAATGCATAAGTGAATGCCGAACAACTTCTTACAGACTTAGAGATTCTATATAAATTTAAGTTTGCAATTTAGTTAGGAAATTCTAATGTTGTTGTATTTCAAACTACTCATATTAAATGAAATTAGACATCACATTTTATGTTCTTAATAGTCAAAGGAATAATGTATCCCGTTATCCCTGGCAAGGCTTAAGAATTAAGAATATCTTTCCGTAATAAAAAAACATGATTACAATAATTTCTTATTGTACATGTAACAAAGTAAAAAAAGCGTGTAATGTATCTACCTACAATATTTATGCGAAACTTACATTAAGATTTTGCATTGTGAAAATAAATTGACTGCCAGGTAGTGGGTACTTATCACAAATCACACGGTGTTATAGCTGGGTAAAATGTACATTTAAACAAAAATCCGTCTCTGGAATGAGAAACTGAAATCCGCAATGTATTCATTACCATTTAATGAAACTTGGCCAGCTTAAATATTTTATTGTGGCTATGGTATTAATAAAAGCTTGCAGTAATTTAATTTAGAAATTATACATATTATAACAGTTTAAAATGTGAATAAAAACACTCTTTTTAATAATAATTGTGAATGCACGACCAAAATAATAAGATCGATAATAACTAATAACTAATTTCTGGAGAATGCAAACGAAAATATTTTTCCATTATGACCTCAAACAACTATAGAATATCATATATTAATTACAATAAAATTATATCATATCGACAAAAAATAATCATAATTTTTAAAATTAATAGATTAATAAAAAAATATTTTTAATTATTATGCCATTTGCAGAAAGTAATAGCAGTACAGATGGAAGCTAATTAGAATTACACAAATGACAGAACGAAAATTGTTTAATAGAAAATTGAAATGAAAGCCATCATCAATACGAATGGAATGGAGGTTTTCTACGATGGATGGAAATGTAGGTCGTTTTTAATATTCCATCTCTGGGAGGCCACCATTCCAATCTATCTATATAACGCGGCGACCCGTACACGTTTCATGAAAGAATCCTTATTACAATGAAACGAACATTCGAGCTTTTATTGTGTTTGCAGTGTTCTAAATGTAATTTACATTTAACCAATTTATACCGAAAGCCAGCAAACATCAATGTCCGCTCAAATTAACAGATTACTGACTTGTACGAAAAGTGGAAATTACTGGACAGTTATCTACTTTTTATCCTGATGGAAATTGAACTTTGCTCCCGTGTACCTTGTATTCTTGTTGATAATTTCTTTAAATAGAAAGCGACATACAATCTCTTAGAATATAAAAATGTTAAACGGTTTTCATAACATTTATGGATGAAAGATGCTAAATTGGGTATTTCTTAAGGTAAATGGTCCATTAATTGTCTCCAGTCTTAATTAAATGTATTGATGAAAAATCGTTAATAAACTTAATAAGCGTCAGATTGGACGCAAAACGATATTAAATTAAGATCATTAAATATTTTACGATCTGTATTTTTACTTTCGAATTAACTTGTAACTTTCAGAAAGCAAGATTCCAAATTGGCTTAAATTGTTCATTCAATATTCAACAAGCATTAAACATTTCTTATTGTATTTCCAAGCAACAAATACTTTATTTCAACTGAAAAATCTATAGTAGGTCCAAAGGACATTCGACTAAATTATGAAACGATTCAATTTGGCTTTGAGCAGCTTTTATAATAGTATAACCATAACATTCTTGCTGGCATTTAAAATGTTTTCAGCTTTTTAGAAGGTTACAGGTATAGAGTGTTCACTGGGGCGAAGATAAATTTTGTCACATTTACACAATTTAGTAGCCCGCATAGCCGTAAAATTAAAATTGTACTTGTTGATGAAAAGGCCACTAGGTAATAAATACTGTTTTAATTTTCCAGAATGAAGTTGGGAATGTGGTCTGTGGACCGTGAGGCCCTCAAAAGAGATGGTTTGGTCCTGTTCAGTAAATTGATACGTACAAAAAATGTGGAAAGTCTTCAAGAACAAGTTAGACCCAGGACAGATGATCGCAAACAAAAACTTACGGTATGTGCTTGAATTGAAATTCATTCATCATGTATGAAGGTATACTTATGTACTTAGCCCGTAGTTAAGCGATCGATTTTCCTGAATAAATAAACAGGAAGGTGTGTACTGTTCACACTAATAATATATGTGCTTAGTAAAGATTTTAAATGGAAACTGTTAGAGTTATAATTAAATAAAATGTGTAATTAATGGATAAAGTTTTCCTTTTAAATTATTGTGTATACCTACTGAAAACTTAATGAAGGCGTGTTAAATTTAAATTGACGTCTGAATGAAAAACTAACCAAAAAGGTATACACAATCATAAATCGTGTATTATTATACAGTAACTGAACGTAATTTCAATTTAAAATTAAATTAAAGCACAGTCAATAAGAAAGTTAAACAATATTTCACAAAAATTAAACAATAACTGCCTGCTTAGATTGAAATATCTTGAATTATTATACGCTTTATTACAAGCGGTACCTTCAGGAACAGGAAAATTTGTTCTCTAAATATTCAAAGTCGTTTACGGTCGCAAATTAAATTCAAGCGCACGGCTAAAGTATATTTTTACGTCTGAAAATAGACAGCTGAAGAAGTCAAATATTGAATATTAGATTCGTTTGGCATCCTTACTTATACATGAAGTTCATCAGTTTGCGCATCCAACTGGCTTCATCTCATTTTTACTTTCTTATGCGAAGTAATAAGGAAGAATAGTAATCGTGATGTTTAATGATGAGATACGCGATTATAAAATCGTCTAGCTTCGTCATATTATTAAAATGAATTAACAATTCAATCAAATTCTTAAAAGTATTGTTTACTTTTAAATGTACAAGGTTTTTTCTTAAAACTGTGTTCAGATCAATTTCTTATTTCCAAATAGTTGTTACTTGTTAGACTTTTCTTTATCTATTAAATACCAAAAGTAATTCCTTCTTTCATTTTATGGGTTTATGGGTTTTATAATTTTCTAAAAAATGAAATAATGAGTTCTTAAAAGTCGAGGTGTAAATATTAGACCATCAACTAAGTACCTAACACTTCAGTGTTATAGGCTAGAAAGCTTTCAAAACCCTTAATTAGTTATGAAAGTGAAATGCATTGGAATAAATATTATTTTTAAGACAGATTTTTTTAATTTCAAGAATTCTTGGCATTCTGGCATTGTTGATGTTCACTTTGTTTTTCATATTCATGGCAGTTTTATCGATTTTACAAAAATAAACTAAATTTTCATAGGTATAAAACGCTATAAAAATAGTAATGACACATTTACAAATAATTATTATTGAAATCTAGAGGTTAAAATTGCGTTCAATATGCATCTATGTATCTTGTTTCTTTAAAATAAAAATGTAGAACCAATATAATTTTTTTGCAAGTTGAGTGTTGCCACATTCTAAAGAGCGATCAAATAAATTTGTAATCGAGTCATCCATGAACCCGAAATCGTATGTAGTTTCTTGAACTGCATTACAATAAAATGTCAGTTGAAAGCTAAAATGGTTCAAGTTAAAAACATACGGATTCAAATCCATTACTCGATGACTCGATTACAAATTTATTTGATCGCCCGATATAAAAAAAACTTATTACAAATCATCGATTGATAGGTACTAATACTGATATTAATGTTTAACTTGTTGCCTATTGCATTTTTACAAGAATGTTTTAATGTCACTAAATAAAAGCATTTTGTAACTGGGATGAGGAAGTCAAGGAATTGTTATTTTGTGAATTATTCAAAAAAATATTTAATATTATTCCTTCTTGTCATGCAATGAATATACTACCCGTATTATTTCAAAATATTTTCCCCTATCTTAATGAAACATCTGTTTTATGTTTTTATGTTTTATTCAATAATGTAGGAAAGTCGTTTGGTTAATATTTTTTATAAATTCGCACGTATTGAAATGCGAAGATTATTTGATACTTAAATAAACTGCTGGCCAATTGAAACGTACCAAGCGAATTTTTAGGTTGTATTTAAAGTCAAATATTTTGAAAAAGAAAAAAGATATCAACATGAGGTTTTCAGGATTCAAGAGATAATTTAATTTGGAAAACAATAGTGTAACCCGATTCTTTTACTTTGAAGTACGTTACTATCTACAGGGTATGAAAGAAAGTCGTCTTTTTTTGTAAAATTTAAAACTACTGAGATTCCACAAATTTTTTTTATATTTTTTGATGTCCATTTTTTTAGTCCTTGGTTAATGGAAACAAAACCGATTTCTCAAATTTTTGATATCCCTCTTATTTTATAAGATACCGAATTTTTGCTCTAAACTTGAATTCTTCTTTGCTTTTAGTCGTTAGGCCGTATTGTGTTTTGTAAGAACCAATCTGTAGTTGATTATGATAGGTACCTTACGAATGGCTTTCTTATAAAAAGTACATTTTTTGTACTTTCATTAATTTAATGGTAACCAGTGGCTTATCAAAAATCGATACACGTTCGCTGATTAGTAAATTTTTTTAATTCAGTTTTTGAGGCTATTTTCTTAATGGAATAAAATGTAATTCAGTTAGTTTATATTCACCATTGGTTTAAGTGACTTTATATCCTCGAAACGGGTTTTTAACTTTTTCAAACATTTGCTCTTATCCGTGTATACCGGGTGGCCACGAAATTGTTCTGCAACCCCCACCATTTTGTTACATTTAACTGTAATAATTTGAAATTTGGCATGGTTTGATTGTTGAAAGGAATAATCATTTTGACGTTTAATACAATCTAATGACACTTCCGGTTTCACTTAAAATTACCTTTTTATCGACGTATCACATGATGACATTTACTTTCAAAATGGCAGCATAATTAATATTGCAAATCCTGTTCAACAATATTTAATTTAATAAAAAATTCGGTATCTTATAAAATAAGAGGGATTTCAAAATTTTGAGAAATTGGTTTTCTTTCCATTAACCAAGGACTAAAAAAATTGACATCAAAAAAATATTAAAAAATTTGTGTGGAATCTCGGCAGTTATAAAGTTTGAGAAAAAAAGACGACTTTCTTTCATACCCTGTAGATAGTAATGTACATCAAAATCAAAATATTTGATTTTAAATTCAACCTAAAATTCGCTTGGTACGTTTCAATTGGCCAGTAGTTTAGTTGATAATTTTTATGTCTATAAGAAACGACACTGACTCATAATTCGTTTATTAAAGGTAATAGGGACTTTGCATGATTTTCAAAATAATTTTTTTTGAAAAGCTGATACCGAATTATCACTATCAATATATTTGGAAAAATTTTTTGGTCCGTACTTTCCAAGTAAATAAATAAAAAGTATTGCAAAATTTGAAATTTCCACGCATTACCCTGAAACGCCCGAATCGCCCCAAAAGACTGCTGACGTCACGAATCTAGTTCTACAGTGCAGCACGCCGCATTTTGACTTATTTCGAAAAATGTCAAACGCGTAAAAAATATTTAGACATGCCAATGTCAACTAGATTCGTGACGTCACACCGGACTCTCCGATCTCAAAGCGTTTTCGGGCGGCAATAATATATTTGAATTACGGTCAATTTATAATCGTTTTTTCATGTGCAAATATTGAGTAAAAACATTATTTTTGCTATAGAGTATTATTAATATAATCGTTTTACATTTCTAACAGAAAAAATCGGGATTTTAAAAAAATGCAACATCCCTATTATAGTTATCTAAAGCACGTTACCATTGTTGCTTTCCTATTTTCGAAAGAGTCTGAAGAAAATTTTGTCCGGAAAAGTATTTTTTGTGCCTCAGGTTGGCATTAGTCATTTTGCATTCGTATAAATCGGCTGGAAACTCATGTTTTGCCGGGCTAGACCGGCAAAAACTAGGAATTTTTAGTTTATCGATTGGCATCATTGAAATCATAAAGAAAATTTGTATTTTCCATAGAAACGGATTATTATTTCTGTTATTCGGCTACTACTGTCAGTGTCAATTTTAAGTATCGCGTGTTACCAATATAAAAAAAATCCCTAATACCAAATATTTAAACAAATATTTTGTAAATTTTATTTATTTAAATAAACTTCGGCACAAAAAATAGTGTGTATTACACGCCTAGAAACTGTTTTGCGAGTACTCGTAGTTGCGGGCCTCGGCCTACGGCCTCTGCTCGCAAACCCTACTCGCACTCGCAAAACTCTAGTTTCAAGGCTAGTTATACAAATTACTATTTTCAACCTTTTTCGTGAACTCCTTTGCAAACGGATCTTTTCTTAATAAATGATATTTTTAGGATACCATAAATTGAGATTTAGGGGAAGGTGGGGGAATTGCGCTCACTTAACTAAAATGTGTAAATTTTCATTAAAAAATAAATCAAATACCATTTTTAAAAAATATATAATAAGCCTTATTTTATGTTCTTTGGTTTACCAACAATAAAAAACTAAAACATAACTTCTTGGCACACACAAAAAAAAATTAAATCAACTGATGCAATGAGCGGCATTTCCCCAATGTATGGGGTAATACCGCTCTATAAATAATTATTAATTTAATGGTTGTATTATTCCCGACAAAAGTCACAAATATATTTTTTTGCTTTCAAGCAACCACTACATTCCTGATGAATCCAATTTCCACATATTTTACATCTATACCACATCATTAGGGTAAAGACGTTCAGTATGAGCGGCATAACCCCATTGTGTTTTTTTGTGGTTTATAATCTATAAAATTTTTATATTATACTTGATCTCAAAACTGCATATGTGAGTGTAAACAGCATAAGTAACTAGCCTCATCATTGTTTACATAATATATATTAATTAAAAATTGCATTAATTACGAGTAATGTTATGCCAGCACAAATTTATATGAAATTTCAGCAAAACGTATTTTTTAGTATACCGATTTGTGTTTACGTTAAAATCAAACTGGTGTTGGATGTTCTTCTTCACATTAACAAAGGGTAGTGCGCTACGTTCTCAAGTCGTGTTCAAAATCACTTTTTCGGGGTAAATTAGAGTGAGCGCCATTACCCACGTGAGCGCCATTCCCCCACCTTCCCCTATTTGGAAGCATTTGACTCTTTTTATAATTTTACATCCCCTATGCAATTTTAATAAAATGTTATATATAAAACTCTTTTTATAATATGATAGTCCATGTAACAGTAGGCACCCCAGATGTCTATTCGACTTTAAATTTGATAAAAGTTTAATAAAGCAGCTTCTTACACTGTTAGAGAACGAAATTGCTAGCTAAATAAAATAAAACTACCTATATTGGCTTTTCAGTATATGTCTTGAAATTGTGGCGAATGCGCCAGTGTTAACTAAATTATTAAAACAAGTTGACCTAAAAGAAACCTTACTTCGCTAAATTCCCTAATAAATTTTCCAAAAGAAGAAAAGCAATTAACTGAACAGTGTCTACATTATAATTTATTAGGGGTTTTTGCTTCAATACACCAAAACCATCACATATTTTGTGTGGTATAAAACGAGTTATTTGAATATTTATTAAACCTTTACATGCATTGTGTCGCCTAGCCAATCTTTTATCAATTCCCAAAATAAAACAAAAGGCTTAAAAGTATCTAATAATCGTATTGAACAACAGTGTCGGCAGCTGAAAATAATTGATATTGCTCTGGCTGCTCTTTATTTATATAAAGGGAACAATGCCTGCTATTCTGATGGATATTACAAAAGCTGTTTGTGCGTAATAAATCTTTTAAAGCAAATTTTCCCTTTTCCCTAAATCTCCTGAAGCTTCCTGGGATTATTTTTCGGCAAATATAGGGACGAATATCTCTCTGTATACAGTTTTTATCATGGCCAGTGTTGAAATTTGGGATTATTTAATTTGTTTTTGGGTATTAAGTATAAGAATATCTATACTTTATTTTGGATTGGTAGTACATTGAACTTTTGTACATACCTGAAAGATCTTGTAACTTTATAGGTATCCGCATGAATTTTTTAATGCCTTGTATTTAACTTCTCAAAATTAACGTATTAGCAATAGATTATAACTGGTATAAATTAAACTAAGATGAATTTCTTTAATTTTCTTCTGTACTGATATGTTTTTAATTATATTTTCAAACTCATTTATATCAGAAGTCGCTCTTTGCTCTTTAACTTAAAACTCCTTTCATGTGATGAGAACAGCTAAATGGAAAAGAAATTGGATTTAAATTTACTGACAACATAAGATAAATATTTATATCTCAATTTGTATGTACCCTCTTCTCTATTCATACAAATAACAAATAACTTTTCTAACATTAGCTATCGTCAAATATACAGTATGGCCATTAAAATTTGTTCATTTTACTTGTTGGCCAGAATCTTTAGTTTAATATCGAAATGGTTTGGTAATTAAATTAGTACTTTTTGAGTTTTCCATTTGAATTTTTGGAGCCTCTAAGCTCTAAGCATTTTTTCGACTAATTCGGTCAGCAAAGTCGGTAAACTAGATCTGCGTGCCTTGTTACCTCCGTCTAATTTTACTTGTCATTTACATTACCAGTTTACAAATTACAATTGTTACAATAATTAAAATCCAAAAAATTAATAACTTATTTGGGAGATGGAAGGTTGGTCCTTGGCAAGAGTTAATTTATGTTATTTTTGAATTGTAATAAGCGTAAAAAAGAAAAAAATAGAATTTTTCCCATACCTACACGAAAATGGCCACTTTATTTGCGTGAAATGTGGGTACAAAGTGGCCTTTTTAGGGTAGTCGCGGAAAATAAGAAGTGGGGGTAACGTGTCTCACTTGGGTAGCCATTCCCATTACTGATATGCGGGAGTTATTTGTGTTTGTTAATGGTTGTCAAGGTGATTTGCTCACCGCACAGTGTCAAGCAAAATGTAAGTGTTATGCTGTTTTAATTTGTCGCGCGTTTCATGCAAAAGAAGTGGCCATTTTCGTACAGATAAAAAAAATACAGTATGCTTCCACGGTAGGAATTGATTCTGCCTCGTGTTTTTACGCAATTTTCACACTCGTCAGAATCTCTCAATTCCTACCTTGTTGCATAAACTACTATTATTTATATTTCAAAACTCATTTCTCTATGTCTCATAGAAATACAAATAGGTAGGGTAGGTGTACCACTTTTGGCCACTTTAAGAGAATTTTCCACTTTGGCTTTGCAATGTAAAATTATCCTTGAAATTTAATTTGTGGAACGGGTTTTATCAGATTCATGTTTATTTTAAAAATAAATTGCATGTAAAAATTTTTTGACAAATTTATGTCTATTTATAAAAAAAATTATATTTTTGCATTTTTGCACTCTGTCCCGGTTATGAACACTTAATCACTAGATTTGGCCATCTGCACGATCTAGTTGTGGCCACTTGTACACTAGTTTTGGACACCAGTACAACCCTGTTATGGCCATACCCACCTTTTTATTAAAAAAGACAAACAACAAAGCACAAAAAATATATGTATTAAAAAAAGTTAACAAATAATAATACTTATTACAAATATACATTGCACAAATAAAACAAAACTGAAATATGTCCTTAAACCTAAAATTAAAATGCACTACATGAATATTAAAAGGTGCATTCGGTATATTTTTGCATCTCAGGAACAGAATAGACGCCCCGAGTATTTTTCTTAATAGGCACTTTTATTATTTCTTTGACATTTTGTCCACTTTTTTCCTTTGCCATAACTAAAATTTCATTTTCTGCAACTTGAGTTACTTTTCCTGGAAAGTATATTTGAGACGTCTTCGTCTTTTTCTTGACTAGTTTTTGTTTCATCACAGCACCTTCATTAACACTAATCTTACACACACTGATGCCCAAAACTAGGTATTTTAGTAAATACGAGTACCAATTTGGGCCACTTCAAAAAAAAATATTTACAATTTAAGTAACTAAATTTTGTATGTAAATATTGTTAATCAAATATCTGCTCTAAATAATAAAATTAACTTCATCTAATTAGTGTAATTAAGAAAAAAATACAAAAAAAAACTTACCAGTACTTCTTAGAGATTTCTCTAAGGAATTCATGTAACGACACATATCTCAACTTTTTAAGTTTGCAGTTTTAGATATATGAGCGTCACCTTTCCGATTAAAGTGAAAATAGGTTGGTTTTTATAAAAATTAATAAATAAAACTTTCAGAAACATGATTAGATGCTTGTAATTCTTATTACATAGGCAAAAGTGGTCAAAGTGGCCACTACTGGTGCAGTGGCCAAAAGTGGTACACCTACCCTACCTACCCAATTCAGAATGTAATTCAATACAGAAAACTAAAATTTATTACCTACTCATTAACTTGACGAAAAAATATTTCAAATAGTTCTGGTTATGACAGAGATACATATTGCCAATTTCGATCACAAAAATCAAAACCGTACAACGTACGAAAAAGACATTTAGACGGAAATTGTTCGCAGCATCAATGCAATCAAATAACGCTGTGAAGTGCACGGAATTATTCAGCTGTAATATTGAAACGATCAACAGTGCCAGTGCGATCGAAATCGTAAATGGAAAATGGCAATGACCTTGGAATCAATAAAATTTCGTTAACGTTAACAAGTTAACATTCAACATTTGCTTACTGAGCCCCTGATCAATGGCCCCAAGAGGTTACTTAGACCTTTTTAAACTACATATTTGAACGAAATTTTTAGGGACTTTGTAAACTTCGAAGGACATCTCGTGTTAAAATTCTTTCAAATACGAAAACAATAGTCTAGGCCCGGAGCCCCAACTGGTTTGGTCCATGAACGTCCAAAAATTAATTTGGCTACTCCACAACATAGTTGTACAACTAAAACGATATGCCTTCTTGTCTTTTGAACTTAATCAGAAACGTGTAACTCTTAAGGATATTATGGAAATCGTCTGATTTAATTAAAACTACAGATTCTTTATAAGCTACAACTTTTCCTTCACCATAATTTATGAGAATTACCCATAACTTTGAGTTTATTATTATGCTGTATTAAATTTTGGGACCCAAATATTTTTAAAAAGCCTACTTAGAAAATATTGCTAATGATAATAATGTACATAAGGTAAAAGGTACGCTTTATGTCTTGGCGAAGAGCATCCAATTTTATTTCATTAACACTCAAGTGTGAAATCCTTTACTGTCAAATAAATAAGTACCTGTCTTACTGTTAACTGCTGTTAACTACACAAATTCACCATTTTATCGTTTGTTATACACGAGAAACTGCAATTTGCCGTCTGCCGAAGGTATTTAAAACTAATCCCCTTATTTATCTTGTTCCTAATAGAACAATTCCGACACGTCACACTCTTGATTCCTTATCTGGAAAAATAACTTAATAAGCATACATACTACATAGGTAATATGCAGCTGCTACAAAATTCCTACAAATTCCTAATTTCCGCTTCCACTGACGGTTCTCAATTGTTGATGTGAAAGGGCTCTCGCACATGACGAACATTTCCGTTTTTTCACCATCCAGAATATTGTCTTTGCATCGTGGAAAGCGACCTAACAAATTTACAAGTATCTCCTTCCTGCTGGGTTGAATTTAAAATGTAAAACTTGTAACACACCTACAAGGCACTATAAATTCTTAGGGTGCTTCAAAAACCAAATCAATACTATCTTATGTGTGTACCTATCTGCACCTACTTTGCTTGTAGTGTTTATAAGCTTGAGTGTGTCTGTTATAATCTAGCTATGTGTGCATGTAGTATATTGAGTGCTGTTAAAAATGATGAAATTTTAGTGTTATGGATATTTCGTCAGGTTGTTGGGTTTTATAGTCTTGCCTTTAAAATATCATGTATGGGGACGGTTACAGTCGATATTTTTTTGTTGTCGTGTAATTTACTTTACATGTATGGGGGGTAGTTCCATGTACCTACATACAAGGTACAAGGACATGTAAGTGTATTTAATGTGGCATGAAAAAAAATGTTACGATTATTTCATAAAAGTATCCTTTTAATACTATTATAATAATAAAACAGAAATGTCGTTAAAATATAAATACATGATAAATGACGCATGAATTTTTTCATATCATAAAAGAATAATATTATTTCGCTTTAATAACAGAATATTTTAAAATAATTTATAACTAGCTATATCCATTACTATGGGTTACGTGTTATAATATTATTTATTCTATGCATGGCAAGCCAACTCCACTTTTATTTAAATTTATTTTGGATCGCGGCTAATGGTGTCTATGTATTTGAAACATAATTTATGTCCAAAAATATTAGTTTAAACCCCAAAGCAGAACTAAAGAATAAAGAATATAGTATAATGTACTCGTACATATAAACTAAAATAAAAGAGATTGATTTTCTATATATCTTAAAGTAGAATGAAAACATGTTCTTCAGTTGAAAAACATTCTGTAAAATCTCTGTAATTTGACATTCTACGTAGGTACCTACTATGCGTATAACATTAAAAAAGTAAATGCGAATTATAATAGTATATTGTAATACAAGTGCGGAAAGCGCATCATAACAATACGAGTATGAAATTTGCAACGCGAGCGATAGCGAGTGCTGCAATCACACGAGTATTGTCATGGGCCATTTCCGCAAGCGTGTTACATACGATTTTTTCTACGAAAACGTGGAATTCGTAAAAATTAAAATTATTTGTAAATCTTTTTCTAATTAAAAAAAACATCAAGTGAGTTTGTTGTTATAGAACTGAATGCTCATAGCTGTTGACAGTTTATAAATTGTGTCCTGTCATCGAAATAATTTAGATTTTGAGATCAAATTACGTGAATATAAACATGGAATTTCAAAACTAAAGCGAAAGCGATGAACTAATGTGCACTCCTCCGGTTGTTAGATATTAAATAAATGTTACAATTATAACCAAATGTAAGTACTTCTTTATGTTTTTGTTTGCGTGCGGAAAGTTTAAAAAATGTGTGCGGAAAAAAATTTCCACACTAATTTTCCGTACTAGTTTTTCAAAAGCCTACTTTCAAGTTCGATTATCTTGTCAGAAAAAACGTCATTCCGCATTTTCGTAGAAAAAAGAATTTTCGCATTATCTCATTACTTAATAATACTATTCTTCAAAACGAAACCATCTACACACAGAAAAGTCACTATCTTAATTTAATAATATTACTTGTCTTGACTTGACTTTATTAATTTGAGACTACATTTGTTTAAAATAATTATCTTTATTTGTATTAAAATGAAACTATTTCTTCGGTAAAGAAAAAAATAATTTCACTTATTTTTACTTTAAAAAATTTTTTCTTGTTCGAAATAGTTTAAGGTTCTATTTAATCATATTTTGTTGGTTTAGACTAAAAGTGTAAGTTATCTTAAAATAAAAATTAGTATTCTCAGGGCAGGTATACATATTTTTAAAATGATATAAAATTACTTCAGTTGAAAACAAAAAAAAAATATTAATTGGAAAAAATAGCAATATCAATTGAAAACTGACATAGTTAAGCTAATACTTGATCATTTTAGCTTAAATATAATTTTCTTGAATGAAGTATCTAGTTTTCTTCAATCGTTTTTGCCCGCGACCCGACAATTGACGCACATACGATTCAACGGCACACCAGAGACCAGGAAAGACACCCTGATACGTGAGAGGGAACGTTGAAAATTTTGCCAAACCATACTATATTGGAGTTTACAAATAATGTTGAAGTTATTAGTTAAAGTGTTTCAATCATAATGAATTGTTAGTCTTGGGAAGTCTACGGGACCGTTATTCAAAGATTTCAAGGTAGGTGATGATTTTTAAGATTAACACGCAATAGCATCATGTTAAATTACAGACTCCTGCGGAAATTGACGAGAAAATCAATCTCCAGAAACAAAAAGCAAGAATTAGACACTAAACTGTGCAGCCATATTTACTAATAGAGGGACCGTCCTTAAAGAAAGTCAATAACACCTATTTAGTTATTGATACGGTGAAGTATCATTAAAGACACTCTTAAAGCGTTGGACACACTCTTCAAAATGTAAGTTACTACCATTTTGTTCGTTAAATTTTATAATTTACTTTTAAAATATGAATTGTATGTAATAGGTAGGTATTTGTAGAAAAACATAGAATAGAATAGAATATATCGGAGGGTGAATTTTATGTTACATTATTAAAAATGTTTTAGTTCTTTAAAATGTTAATTATCCATAGGTAGTGTTATTGTGTTAAGTGTTACTTCTATATTTTTTAAATAAATGTATTTTTGTATTAATTTTTGTATAATTTACCCAAGAAAATTACATACTTCCAACAAAAAAATACCTAATTATTTGTATGAAACATAACAAATATTCGACTCAAATAACGATATGTTCAAATTAAACAAATTATCATCTTGAATTGACTGTACAAGCTTCTATTTTAAGAAAAAGTTTCTTCGGTTAAAAATACTACTTATTTCAATTAAAAGTTCATTTTTTATTATAGGAACTAGCAGTTTTCAAGTAAATAATAATATTTATTTATTTTGATGTGATATTTATTTAATTTAAAACTCAACCGAAGTATTTACATAGAAGAATTATGTTTCTATGTAAGAAATTAAAGTTGAACAAATAATTTTCTATTTTGAAGAATATATTTATTTGCGTATATCGAAGATTAAGATTTGTTTAATTCGAGAAAGTTTTACTTAATGTTACACAATATTTCTCTGTGTGTAATCATCAAAGTCCCACTTCTGGACCGCAATGATAATAACAGAAATTTCTATGGACATTGGTCCAAAAGTGTTTCCTTAGGGAAATTCAGTTTGTAAAAGGGAACCAAGAAAACTGGTAAAACACAAAGGGAAAATATGTATGCAAAATATTTTTTGTTCAAACAAATCTAAGTAAATTGATGGCACAAGTAATATAACACTTTATATTTGTATTTGCCAGATGGTCTTTTGTATGTGGAGTAAACTTCACTTTAGTCAACTGGACCAAAAACAACAAATTGTTTGGTGATTCACATCAATTGTATATTAGTTAACTACAGCTCAAATATAGTCTCATTTTTAATAAGCATATGTTTTAAAAATAAATCCGTCGTTATTTAACTTCCTGAATAATTGTCGATAAATAATTATTAAAAATAGACACAATTTTCTTCATAACAAAAAAGCAATATTTAAAGGGATTTTAACTATTTTAAGGAGAAACAGGATGTTGTACATCGTTATTTATTCGATATAATAAATCGGATTTTCTAGCATAAAACCTATATAATATTTATAAACCGCATGAATGTGGACTGAATATATCTGCATCCTCGTTTATCCAGAAAGCTATAAAGGATTCGTATACATATCACATGTTGCATGGTAGTGCAAATAACAAAAAATGATTTGAGGTGATAATAATCGACTTCAAATAATATACACGTCTGTTTGACGATACTTACACAAAAATCCCAATCAATTGTTAAGATGCCTTTTTGGAAAATAGCTACAGTCCCAAATATCGAACTTTTAATGTCTATTTCGTATACCAAAGTCGAACAATATGCTGGCATTTTTTAAATTAAATACCTACTAATTATATTGCAATAAAAATCGAAAATATTCTGGCTAATTTCTACCGAAACTCATTTAGGAAATCGAAATGGTATTGAGTACGGCAAGCTTCTATAGTACCTAGCTAACTATAATGATTAGTATTTATAAAATAAAAATACTAGAGATCGTTGGAAAATTCTGTAATTATTTCTTCCTTGAGCAGCAGCTTGGAAAATATTTAATATCAACATTTTACGAATATTAAATTCATGGGAATATTTAGTGAAGAGTATCTCTATACAAATTGTATTACGTTTACGTTGTAATTGCTCATCTTTAAGTTGGATTCAGACAGACAAAATTAGATTTGTCTGCGGATAAATGAAACACCGAGCATTTGTGCATAATTATTGACAAAACAAGAGCCACCAATTTGTTATATCTGTCATCGACAAACCCACTGGTGTTGCTCCATTAAATTTCCAGGGAGAACTTGAACCCAAAACATGTATAATAATAATGTCATCAGTGGCTCAGAAATAAAATGTGTTGATTTTCGATGTATAAAATCCTACGTAATTTTGTGCTCGACTAAAGTTCTGTTTTCGCCTACGTGCCATCATTTGTTGGATTCGTTTTCCACAAATCTTCCTAAAGCACATTTCGCACCCACGTTTCGAGATGAAAATAGATTTTTCAACCATCAAGTGATTTGTGTTGTCCCCACACATAGGTGTAATTCTAATTTTCGTCGTTTCACGTTTGAAATACGCCATAAACATGTATCGTGCAAAACAAATTATTGTTTTACCTATAAAGTTTTATAGAAAGCTTTTTATTGTTGAACCTCAAAGCACATCATACAAATCACAAAGCTTTGTAATTCCATACAATGCGCAACATCACCCGTAGGTGGTTTTGTTTAATTGTTTCATGTATTTAAGTTTCTGACATTTCTATGATTATAATTATTATCGTAGTTAAGAACTCACAACGAAATATTTGCATTTAATTTATCTACATTTTGAAGTTTATGCAGTGCTAAACGAAACAATCTAATCAAATCTAGACGGTTAGCAAAATCGTGACAAACATTACTATATATGTCGAAAAATGTAGCTAATTTTCCAGGTAGTCACGATCCCAAACATCTCTAAAATTGGGTCACGCCAAAATAATTGCTGGCCACAAAACTTTTTTATTACTTTCCAACAGTAAATTTCCCAGAAACAGCATATTTTTTCCGGGGCGCTGTTTTACACGGTTATTATTCAGAAGCTCAGCTAGGTAGAAAAGAATTTAAGAGTGCAGGCAAATTTACACATGAAAATCATGGAATTCGATGGTATGATTGCAGATTAGATAAACTAACGTATATACCTATGTATAATATTTTGAATTTACATTTATTTAAATTTTTAATGCCCGTTTGCACCGACAGCATTTAAAATATAACGGGAACTTAATTTCATAGTTACAATTATCAAAACCTTAGCAACAATTGTATTTAAGTTCTAGTTAATTTTATGTTATGTCGGTGCAAACAGCCATAAGGGTAGTCCGTTAAGGCCGCCTTAAAGCAGTGGCGTAGATGGGGGGGGGGGGCATTCAACTTAGATAGATGGCGTTTGCCAACATTTCAGCTAGTTCTCCTATGTTTCATAGTCTCATGGGGGATTGATCCCCTTGATACCCCCTCTCTACGCCACTGCCTTACAGTAAGGTCTTGCCGCATAAACTGTGATGTGGTTATGCACAGCCAGGTCTTAACCGGGATAGAAACACGGGAACGCGAACGTCTATTTACTACAGTAAGCAGGGAGTAGAATTAAACTTTTTTTACCTTACATACCAATTTTTGCAGAATCTTGTAGAGGGACACTAAGTTTAAAACTGAGTTTTTGTATTTGTGGACCTCGTCGTTCCTTCATTAGCACTAATTAATGGTTGGATTTTTTATTTATTGAAAAACTTCTTTCTTATTAGATTTTCAAAAAAAAAAATCAGTACAAAGTTGTAGAGAAAAATATTTCCTTAACTTCTCTTTTCTTTTAATTCTTTTGATATTGTCAATATTTAAAAAGTTGTTCAACAAATAAGTTGAAAAAATTTTGGGAACATTTTGGGAACATTTTTCTTTTTCATTAAATATTTCCCTAACGGTAAGTTTTAGAGTAATTTTGTTTCTAATGTTTTTTATAGGGCTCTCTCAGAGCTACCAAAAACGTATTACGTAAATTTTTTTATATTCCAATGAATTTTTCGGTTTTTCAACCGAAGAGTGGAAATTAGAAAGGGCCTAAGTGCCAAAAACAAAGTTTTGAAATAATCGAGTTTTTTTCAAGTACCTACTATCTTATTTCTACAGGATGTCCCAAAATTAGCCTGCCAAAATGAACCAGCTGATTCTACGTTCAAAAATAATCCAAAAAGTTTTAATAAATATAGGTTGAAATATGCTTCCTAAGGAAGCTACAACAAGGGGGGC
Organism: Pediacus dermestoides; assembly: GCA_963942485.1. NCBI lineage: Eukaryota > Metazoa > Arthropoda > Insecta > Coleoptera > Cucujidae > Pediacus > Pediacus dermestoides. Next base: position 18,965,964 of record OZ012625.1, read on the forward strand.
CCAAAAGAGGAATTTTCTGTAATATCGCTGCAATTGTTTGAGGTAGATTCATGAAATTTGGTGAGTTTGAAGCTTGTATAATTTGTCACATATTTCTTTTTCCAATTTTCAGAAATTTTGCCAGGGACGTCACATAGAGGGTGGGTGCTGGGTAAATTATGCCCCATATTTTTTGTGTGGATAATTTTTAAATTTTTTATATCAAATTATGAAACTTGGTTTATTTTTACACAAAAAAGGTCGTCTCAGTCGACCTTTAAATCTTGAACCGTTTTCGAGTAAAATCGTTTTGAAGAAGTCACGTCAGTAAAAACTACACTAATAAAAATAATCACAAAATTTAAAAAAAAATTTCGATTTTGATATTTTGTTTTTATTATTAATATTTGACGAAGAAATGCTAAACGAAGTAATAAATACCTATAAATTTTAATCTATTGTCTACTTTTGTTAAATTTTAGTTTTATGATTATTTTTATTAGTGTATTTTTTATGGGCGTGATTTTTTCAAAACGATTTTACTCGAAAACGGTTCAAGGTTCAAAGGTCGACTGAGACGACCTTTTTTGTGTAAAAATAAACCAAGTTTCATAATTTGATATAAAAAATTTAAAAATTATCCACACAAAAAATATGGGGCATAATTTACCCAGCACCCACCCTCTATGTGACGCCCCTGGCAAAATTTCGTAAAATTGGAAAAAGAAATATGTGGCTAATTATACAAGCTTCAAACTCACCAAATTTCATGAACCTACCTCAAACAATTGCAGAGATATTACAGAAAACTCCTCTTTCGGGCTTTCCACTTAATTAAATGCTTCTGTTCACTGCCGAAGTGCCTTTACTTCTCCTTTTCCTTTGATTTTTTTCCATTTTAATGTTAGAAATCCACGAGTTATCAGACAAACAAATGCTCGCACACAAATACCGACATCTATGAATAGTGAAAATGGTTCTTAAGCCCTTTCTAATTTCCACTCTTCCCTGTACCTCCAATACAAGGTGATCCTCTACAAGATTCTGCAAAAATTGGCTGTAGGGTAAAAAAAGTCTATTTGAGGCCTTTTTTTCTCCCTATTTACTATACTAATTAAAATCTACTAAAATGTATGTTTTCAAATGAATCCATGCATAACAAATTATCAAACCAGAACGAGCTTTTAATTTTGTAGGAGGAGACCAAAATTTTTCATCAGGAGACCCAAAGCTTTTCCAATCTGGTAGTGGAATATGTCAATGTTATGATACAAAATTGTATAAAATGACGAAAGTGTAAGAATATATAGAAGTTTTATATAAAATTATAAATTATTGTGTCCATACTAAAAATATTAGAACCAGTAATCTAAGTAGGCCTAGAGATCTATTATTCCCGCTTTGAAGCAGTTAATCAAGAAAGCAGTCCATTTAACAAACAACTACCAACCAAAAAAATAAAAATAAAAGCCCTACTTAAACTTAAAGAAGTTGTGCATTAAATGGTGAGGTTAAAAGTACTTCTTTCTATCATAAACATTCTTAAATTAATAAAAAGGGAAGAATTAAAAGTTAAATTAGAAAATACGTTGTGAGAAATATCAAAAAGTTTACCAATTGCTAAAGGATTTAATTCAATCGCAGGTAAAATATTTAAATTCAGGTTATGTTCCTACGAAAAATATTTTTTGAATGGTAATAACGTATTTAATTAACATTTGAAAAAAATCAACATATTCAGAACAAAATACATTTCGTTTGACACATTTTATTTTTCTAGACGTGCAAAAATGGAAAATTTTCGTATAATAAATGATTGTTTTCCATATTTTGGAAGTGATACAGAGGAGCAGAAGATAAGTTGCACTGTAGTAGACGGTAAAATTATACCTACGATCCTGTTAAATTTCTGAATTTATTTATAAAAATTTTCTGACAATTTCAGCTATCATTTCAAAAAATATGATCGAAAGCACACAGGAGTCCAATATTTATTTGCCCCTAGCCGATTGCGACAAAGCTTATGAAGATTTATCGAGTAGTTTTTCCAGTACGTTTTTCGGAGCGCTTAATATAGGTAGACCAAAGTACTAACATTAAAACGTTTCCTTTTTAGTGGATGAGTTTTACAATATGAAATTTATACAGGGGTTTGAAAAGAAAGGTAATTTTTTAATATATTATGCTTCGCAGTAGATTAATACAGAAACCTCTTTTAATAAGATTCCTCAGAAAGAGTTTCATTAGAAAACATGAGCAAGATAACACCTGATTCTGTCGGTATGTTTAATATTTAAATAACTTGCCCATATTCTCTTGCTCTGTTTTTAGAGAATATAAATAGAGGAGTCTGCGAAGTAATAATACCTGGTAGGTAAATGTGAATGTATAAGTAGAAAATTAAAATGAAAATGCGAAAGCCTTGTTTAGCATTTTGTAATTCGTAATATTTCAGATGAGGAATTTAAAAAGAAACGTAAACGAAAAGGTGAAAACAAAGAAAATGATAAGAATTTTTACGTCAAGAGAAAGTTTTAAATCGGAGGCGCGGATGAAGAATTCTTCTTATGAATTTTCTTTAATACTGTTTAAATTAATTGAACCCATAATTTAATGTTCTGAGTTACTAATTTGTTGTTGTTTGTCTAAATACATCATCACTTGATTTTTCTTAATAATTGTCTTATTATCTGAGTCAACAGTTGTAAGAGAAAGTTCCACACAATTCTTTGTGTAAGACTCGAGTGAAATCTAAAAAGCACTGTAAAATCTCGTCTGCCAAAAGGCGAACATTTTCGAGCAAATTAGATAAAGTATTGATGGCAAGTAAAATTAAATCATACTGTCGTTTGTAAAACCATTGTAATAGTCCTTTGGGACACGTACAACTTGTTTTAAGTGAATTAAACTGTTCCAGAAATGCCTGACAACGTTAGACTTGACGTCCCTTGGTGTTGGTAGTTGTGTAGGAACTGGAATGTATCTGGTCGCCGGAATGGTGGCGAAAAAGGTAGCTGGTCCCGGAGTTATTATCAGTTTTATTATTGCCGCTGTTGCCAGTATTTTCTCAGGTGAGTTGCTGAAATATTTTTGTTGAACAGCACATAAAGTAAGTTAAAATAAATTGTGCCACTTTTAACTAACACGCCTGTTCCCTATTTGAGATAATTCACCGAATACCGAATCTCATTTATTTCCAAAGTGTCGCCGCCGCTTTTTTAAGTGGATACGGTGGAGTGAATTAAAGGCAAATGGTGATATTCCCATTGATATACTACGTACCTAGATAGAGAATCTATAAGGCTCAATATGATATCAGAGACACATCTGGTTAAACTGTTAAAGAAAGTTGTCTGCCGTCATTTGCTTTGAGATAGTTTACGGAGATGCGGCTTTTCGTTGTAATCCCTTAGAGGGCAAGTTTAATCAGTTACTTAGGCAGCTATTCTTAATCATTAATTCAGTAGCGAAACACACCGGAAATTAACTTGAATTAATGGTGCTCGCTTATTACTTTTGATATTTTCCTCATAAACAATACTTAAGTTTGAACCATTTTTCCAGTTTAAATCGTTTTCAAAAGGTCAAGTAACAGCATCAAAGTTATTCTTATAGCAGGACGGATTTATGGCTTCACTTGACTAATAGTTCTGGAGATGTATGTATAATATAACAAGGAGTCGCTGCTTTCATTTTCTGTATACTTAAATAGAAATTAATAAGTAAAATTATAGTATTCCTACTCTACATTTAATCTAATTTGTTTCTAAACTTATTAACGCCTTGATGACATACACTGGGCTGCAAAATTAACGCACCACCCAAAATTCAGTAAAAGTTTGATGTCAATTTTTTCCGAACCCTTTGTCCGATTTGTATGATTCTTTTTTTAAATTGTAGGTTGATCCTTCAGGAATGTAAATGTGCTACTTATTTTTGTACAAAATTACAAAATACAATTATTTTGGTTGAATACTGGGTGTACCAATGATGTTGAGTTTTTTTCCGAAAATTCGTAACACCCCGTGGAGTGCACCAGTAATAATCTCAAATTATAAACTAGAGCTAAGTGCAACCTCATCTTTTCTTAACATTCTCCGTTTTGATTCACTTCAATATTCCTGTTTTTAGAGGAGATATACAGGTTTATCGAAAAACATGTTTTTATTGGCGAGTTTTATGAATACTTGTGCATTCTTTTACAAATCATTTAGAGAGTAACATAAGTAATAAAGTTTCAATAACGCGTATTTCCGCCCCTACTTCTTACAACTGCTTGACAACGACGGTTCATACTCGATATCAAACTTCTAATTTGATCCTGATCGATTTGATCCCATATTTCTACCAATGTTTGTTCAATTTCATTAAGAGAAACAGGTGGCAGTTGACGGTCTCTCAGCTTCCTACCAAGAATATCCCAAAGATGCTCGATGGGATTGAGATCCGGGCTACGCACAGGCCAATTCATTGTTTCAATATTCACCTCGTGTAAGTAGTCATTCACAATGCGAGCGACGTGTAGCCTGACGTTATCGTGCATTAATAAAAAATCATTTCCAATGTACGGAGTGAATGGAACAACATGATCGGATAAAATATTCGTAATGTACCGCGTACTTTTCAAAGAACGTCCACGTAAGGAAACAAGCTCTGTCCTGGCTGTTAGAGAAATTCCTCCCCAAACCATAACGGAACCTCCATTGAAGAGATGGGTCTGCCGAATATTACACTGAGCATAACGCTCATTTGGCCGTCGAACTACCCTCAGCCGCCTATCTGAGCTATACAAACAATATCTAGAATCGTCCGTGAACAAAACACGTTCCCAGTCCTCTAAGTTCCAATCCAGATGTTCAGCGTTTAAGGCGGGTCCTTAGTCTGCTATACATTTCAGTTTTTCTAATGAAAATTCGCCAATAAAAACATGTTTTTCGATAAACCTGTATATCTCCTCTAAAAACAGTGATATTGAAGTGAATCAAATTGGAGAATGTTAAGAAAAGATAAGATTAGTGTTAGCCCTAATTTATAATTTGATATTATTATTGGTGCACTCCACAGGGTGTTACGACTTTCGGAAAAAAAATCAACATCATTGATACACCCAGTATTCAACCAAAATAAATTTTTACCAAAAATAAGTAGCACATTTACATTCCTGAAGGATCAACCTACAATTTAAAAAAGAATCATACCAATCGGACAAACGGTTCAGAAAAAAATTGACATCAAACTTTTACTGAATTTTGGGTAGTGCGTTAATTTTGTGGTCCAGTGTATTTTAGGTAATTTCAAACTGAAAATTATATTAACTTTTGAGTTATGTTACCTAAAGAATTTTTAGTACCTACTAATAGTAATCATGATTTTATTCGATCTCGAGATTTTTAGTCCCTGAATCCATTTTGACCATTTTCGAAAAAACGCGGTTCGTCCTATCGCATTCCTATCGAGTTTCAAAAGACCACCTTTTATTTATAAAAATCCCTGAAATTTCATTTTTCATCAGAATCTGGAAAAAGACAAATACAAAAAAGTTATGGTAGTTTTTACTCCAACCCCCTGTATAAAAGTTTCAGATTATTATCAAGCTATTTTGTTGAGCATAAAAAAGTTAGCGAATGCCCAAAATTTCATTTTCTTATCTGTACCATTTTCGGAGATATTGAATAAAAACCATCTTCAGGGGTGCACTTTTAAGGGGCTTGTAGCTCCCTTAGGAAGCATTTTTCAACCTATATTTATTGCAACTTTTTGCATTATTTTTGAACATAGAATTAGCTGGTTTATTTTGCCAGGCTAATTTTGGGACACCCTGTATAACGCACTACAAGAAATAATAACTCCAAGTTTTAATAAAGAAAGTCGTAATTAAATCGCGATCATCATAAATTTTTTTGCTACACAAAATGAGGCATTTAAAGGTATAAAATCCAAGCAAAAAGTAAGTAGCGTTTGCTCTCTTAATTGCCGCATTAATCGAATTGACGAGAAGAATCGTAGTGCTTAACAGTAAAATAAATTACAAACAGATAGTGGTTAAGCCGAAAATTATTCTCTTTTTCCATGCCTTCATTCATTCACTATGTCTGTTGCTAATTGCTATACAAAACCATTTCATTTCATTTTAACATGGGTAATGGATAAAATGTCTTCGAGAATTCGCCTATTATAAAATTTACGGTATTCAACTACGTCTGCTTTTTTAATAGAATAAAAAATGAAGGAAAACGAAAATTGAGACGAAATAGAAGTTGATTTTAGCTGTCATCAGTTCGGTGTTGGTGTGGATGACGGAAAACTGATATGTCAACAGTGAATAGAGCAGAAATACCAGTCAATCGTGTCAAATCCACTTTGCCGTTTTAATGTAAAATGTAAACGAAAATTTAATAGGGCATTGGAAATTTGTTATATTAGATTACATGGTTGAAATGCCATCAAAGTTTTTGCTACAATAATTTGAACAAATAGCTTTTGAAGATTGGATTTATATACGCTGAGAATTTATCTCTAATTTTATAAATGTATTATTTTAAAGCCATATTGTAGTTTATATTTAGCCATTTATGTGTAATTTTATTCAACTGATCAGCTTGTGGCTTTTATTTATATCAACATATTTAAAGCCTAATTGGTATAAAGGGTTTCTTGTTATACCTAACAGAAAATTGTGTAGCCGTAAACAAATAATCGATTTTTAAATTTTTATAAATTGTTTTGTGTTTTGAAGAACAATTTTCTTTTTAGTATCATAATTACATAGACATAGTGATGGTTATTTTCACCTACCTACCAGTTTTTACAAAATTTTAAGAATCTTATTAATTGAAAATCTCATGGACATCATAAATTTATTTCAATTATACAGGGTGATTCAGGACATATCGAAAAAGTATTACCCACATGTACAGGGTGTCCCATTTTCGACACTTTTAGGGGGTATTGGCGTTATTATCAAAGATAGAGCGTTGCGGTTTTCACCTTCCTGTCCTATTTTTTTACGAAACGAAAGATCCCGGGGTCAAATTTGTCATGGCTCTCTTAGTTTTTAATCTACAGAGTGATTTTCAAAATCTTTGTTTTTTAGACACCCCTCGTATTTCCGTTATGCGTATACATATCAAAAAGGTGAAAACTGATCTTGATAGAGTTTTTTACGTAGACTTCAGTGGCGTAGGCAGTTTTTGTGTAAAAGGTGTAGTTTTAGAGATATTGCCCAAACTTATGTTTTTTTAAATGGGACACCCTATATATTATTTTTTATATTGATTAAGCAAAATTTGGGCTTTCCAAAAATATATAATACTTAATATTTATTTTGAAAAACAAGCTCAAAATTCGATATTTTTAATAATTTACTATATTTATAACAGTAGGCCATGACTAGTTTATTAGAAACAAATGCAAAATTTGACAGATTTGTCAGATTTCCATTATTGATGAAATATTTTTGTTACGTAGGTGTTTTTATTTTACTTTTAATTTTTTATTACAATGGCCGTTTATGAAAATTATGAGAAGTATTATATTGTTGGTATGTTTTATACAATGCATTAAAATTATCTTTTTTGAAGTGTTTAGCTTTAGAATTATTACGTATTGTGAAAATTTTGGATTTGTTTTTAAAAAATTAGCCATGGCCTACGGTTATAAATAACGAAAATTATTAAAAATATCGAATTTTGAGCTTGTTTTTCAAAATAAATATTAAGTATTATATATTTTTGGAAAGCCCAAATTTTGCTTAATCAATATAAAAGATAATATATAGGGTGTTCCATTTAAAAAAACATAAGTTTGGGCAATATCTGTAAAACTACACCTTTTACACAAAAACTGCCTACGCCGCTGAACTCTACGTAAAAAACTCTATCAAGACCAGTTTTCACCTTTTTGATAAGTAGACGCATAACGGAAATACGAGGGGTGTCTAAAAAACAAAGATTTTGAGAATCACTCTGTAGATTAAAAACTAAGAGAGCCATGACAAATTTGACCCCGGAATCTTTCGTTTCGTAAAAAAGTAGGACAGGAAGGTGAAAACCGCAACGCTCTATCTTTGATAATAACGCCAATACCCCCTAAAAGTGTCGAAAATGGGACACCCTGTACAACACAAGTACAGAACGCAAAATGAAATTTAAAAAAAACACCTAGAAATGGCGTCAAGTTTATTGTGTGGGGTCAGATGCCAAGCCAGAGATTTTCAGGTTAAGGGTTGATTCTTTTGTGAATTATACACACTTTTTTTCACAGTCCGACATTCTATAATGTTAATTTTTGAATTCCATAATGTAAAAATTAAAGACTATTTCCGCCATCTTATAATACATGTAGTAAGATAAAAATATCATATTAATTTATATATTGAAATTATATCCCCCCTGACGTGCGCACTCAAGGAATTACTCCCTTTACAGTCGTCCGCCTAAGTGGAGTTCAGTCAACATATTCTAATAATTTTTACGGCCGATCTATTAGGTTTTTATTAAGTATATTTTTTTGATATCCACTGGAAATATCCTTTAAAAAGTTTTGATATGTTGTGAATCACCCTGTATATTTCAACTTAAATATACCCGTACATTTATTAGGTACTTCACTTCAATACTTCCACCAGTAGAATGTAGTCCTGAATATTCAGTTCAATTAAGTTATGATAAAAATAGTTGTTTATGCAACAAGGTAGGAATTAAGAGATTCCGACGAGTGTGAAAATTGGGCCCGAGCGAAGCGAGGGCGCAAGAACACGAGGCAGAATCAATGCCTCCCGTGTAGCATACTACCTGTACGAAAATGGCCACTTCTTTTGCGTGAAACGCGCGAACAAATTATAACAGCAACATTGACATTTTTGCTTGACACTTTGCGGTGAGAAAATCACCTTGACAACACAAATAACTCCCGCATATCAGGGAGGGAATGGCTACCCAAGTGAGAAATGTTACCCCCACTCCTTATTTTCCGCGACTACCCTAAAAAGGCGACTTTCTACCCGCATTTCACGCAAATAAAGTGGCCATTTTCGTGCAGGTATGAGAAAAAATAATATATCATCCATCGAAGAATTTAAGGGAAGAGTTTCAGCCACACTCTCTAAAATCTCCTAGTTTAAAGCTGGAAATATCAGATCTTCCATCCCCAAAACGTGCGTATTAAATATTTTGATTTCACTTTTGATGTTCTAATATATTTAATTATTCTACAATATATTTAAAGAAAAAGCAGAAAAAAGTAGATTTAAATTAGGCTATACCGTTAATTTAAATTAAAAAATATATACAGGTACTTCTAACTTCATTGAAACATAATTTTAATTATTACAGAAAAATCCTTTCAGTTTTATAGTTAGATATAATGAGACAGATAACAAGTTGAACAAGTGATGGTAGTAGAAATTCGAAGAACAACGACGATAATACGGTAATTTGGACAAGAAGTAGATTTTACTTATGCGAAATCTTACCTTTAGAGAGGGTTATAGCTATTAGTACATCGTTACTTTAAACAAACTAAGTAGTAGATGTGCTATCTATCTAACTTATACGAGTAGATACATTAGAAAATATCTTGAACTGCTAAATAGGAGCTGTTCGTTTACCCATCACTATTTGTTCAACAAACTGATTTGATATTGTTTTAAGGTGCTTATTTGTCTTAGTTTGCGATTCGACTTTCCTTTAGGGGAGTAAATTAGCAATCAAATTTATCTGATAATAGTTATTTATATTATAAGTGGGATATGAACATCATTAACATAAGAGTCTGAAAATTGCAGAACGAGTCGTAGACGAGTTCTGTAATCAGACGAATATGTTAATGTGTGTATATCCCACGTATAATATACAAGATTTTATCTACTACCGTCCAAATAATTAAAAATGAATTTTGAATTTATTTCCAGCACATTGCTCAGTAGTTGTTGTCAAGTTGTCGTACTGGATTAACCTAACCTAAATTATGTAAAAACTAGCCAGCGCTACACAACAGTTAATTTGAATTATAAATTTTGAAATAATTAAACAATTTATAGACAAAAAAACTCGGGGACATGGACCGTGTTATGTTTATTATTAAAATATAAAACTAATTTTTTCTAAAATAAAACTACAAATTTTTTCAGTTATCCAACGTGAAGTTAGGGTTTTTTCTAGGTAGATACGCTATTATGAAATTCTCCAGGTTTCAAAAAATCAAACTCAAGAGTATGAAGTGTCATTACTCAATGTTAATAACAAATTTTAAAGAATTAAACAATTTATATTATATTAAAATTAGACATTTACATATATAATCTTTCCTATAATGATACTAAATTGTAACAATTGTGTTGTAAATACTTGTAAGAAAGAATTTTCTTGTTGAAATTTCAGTGTGGTAATGATTTCTTTAAAACACATGTTGCGTAATAATTTGACTTACCTTACTCAAATTAATGTCAAATCAAGGCTATTATGAATTGGTAGTAGATAAATAATTTTTATTTAATATTTACACCTGTGTTAGTCTGGGTAACATCTAGGTAGGTAGGGTAGGTGTACCACTTTTGGCCACTGCACCAGTAGTGGCCACTTTGACCACTTTTGCCTATGTAATAAGAATTACAAGCATCTAATCATGTTTCTGATAGTTTTATTTATTAATTTTTATAAAAACCAACCTATTTTCACTTTAATCGGAAAGGTGACGCTCATATATCTAAAACTGCAAACTTAAAAAGTTGAGATATGTGTCGTTACATGAATTCCTTAGACAAATCTCTAAGAAGTACTGGTAAGTTTTTTTTTGTATTTTTTTTCTTAATTACACTAATTAGATGAAGTTAATTTTATTATTTACAGCAGATATTTGATTAATAATATTTACATACAAAATTTAGTTACTTAAATTATAAATATTTTTTTTGAAGTGGCCCAAATTGGTACTCGTATTTACTAAAATACATAGTTTTGGGCATCAGTGTGGTCAAAACAGGGGGTGCCTATTTCTAGATGTGGTCACTTATTTTTTTTACATTTTGCAATAGAATGGATTACAGTTTTTGTCACTTTTTTTTGTCACAACATTATTTTTTTATAATAAAAAATACTTGTTAAGTACTTACCTACTTTAAATACATATATGACTAAAATTTCATTTAATATTATAAGCGTTGATTGAATATTGAGGATTAAAAATAAAAATGGCAAAAACGAAAAAAAAAATATCGAGAGTTTTTTTTAAATATAACCAGGACCAACATTGAGACACACTAAAAATGAAGAAGAAAAAACTAAAGAAACATATCAAAACCTAATGATAATAGATGAAGAACTTGACAAAGAAAACAAAAAGACATACGACTTAGAAGCTAGTGACAAAGAAAAAAGAACAAATATGTGTAAGATTAGTGTTAATGAAGGTGCTGTGATGAAACAAAAACTAGTCAAGAAAAAGACGAAGACGTCTCAAATATACTTTCCAGGAAAAGTAACTCAAGTTGCAGAAAATGAAATTTTAGTTATGGCAAAGGAAAAAAGTGGACAAAATGTCAAAGAAATAATAAAAGTGCCTATTAAGAAAAATACTCGGGGCGTCTATTCTGTTCCTGAGATGCAAAAATATACCGAATGCACCTTTTAATATTCATGTAGTGTATTTTAATTTTAGGTTTAAGGACATATTTCAGTTTTTACTTTCTTATACGTAGTATAAGGAAGTATTGTAATCGTGATTTTTTTCGACTTCGAGATTTTGATGGATTTACACGTTTTGAGGGCCCCTGAATCCATTTTGACCATTTTCGCCATGATGTCTGTCTGTCTGTGTGTCTGTCTGTCTGTCTGTATCCACCATAACTCAAAAACGAGTTATCGGATTTGATTCAAATTTCATATTTAAGAGTTTGAACAAAATTGTGGGTGCCACATTCAATGTTTTTCATCTAGCACCAAAACAAGTGACAGTTACCTGATGACATTTTTAGGTTTTTTAAGAATATCTTGAAAAATAAACAATTTATGAGATTTTTTTATACTTTAACATTGATTTAGAATTGAATTTTGAATAAATTTTGTTTGAACTTTTTTTTGAAATTCCGTCAAAAAAATTTCAAAAAAACTAGATATTCCTAAAACACTTTATATTTCTCATAGCGCGCGTTGATAGTTGAATCCGATGGTCGAGGTAGACCATGTGTTTCATTATATGGCTGCCAAACAGAGGGTCCCGGGTTCGAATCCCAGAAGGACCAGTCCATTAGTTTTTTTTTTATTTTACTGGTTTCTATGGTACCGAAAACAATAATAATGAATAAATAAATGTAATTTCATAACGGGAGATTTTTGTAAGTGAGTAATAGGCCAAAAATCTAAAATAAACACATTTTTGTCGTAAAATTCGGTTATAATGAGTGGGATAAGGACAGATTTATGCGTATTGCAATAAGTGCGACAGAGACTATTTGAAAATTGCTGGAAACCTTCAAAATTTTTACAAAAAATTTAACTTAATTTCTTTAGGAAAAGTAATTATTGTGGTATTATCCGTAAGTATAAGAAAGTCATGTGTTGGGCACATCAGATATTTTTTTTATTTGTGCAATGTATATTTGTAATAAGTATTATTATTTGTTAATTTTTTTTAATACATATATTTTTTGTGCTTTGTTGTTTGTCTTTTTTAATAAAAAGGTGGGTATGGCCATAACAGGGTTGTACTGGTGTCCAAAACTAGTGTACAAGTGGCCACAACTAGATCGTGCAGATGGCCAAATCTAGTGATTAAGTGTCCATAACCGGGACAGAGTGCAAAAATGCAAAAATATAATTTTTTTTATAAATAGACATAAATTTGTAAAAAAATTTTTACATGCAATTTATTTTTAAAATAAACATGAATCTGATAAAACCCGTTCCACAAATTAAATTTCAAGGATAATTTTACATTGCAAAGCCAAAGTGGAAAATTCTCTTAAAGTGGCCAAAAGTGGTACACCTACCCTATATGTTAAAATATTCACATGTATGTATAGTTAAAAGTTACATTATTTTTTTATTCAAGCAAAATGCCTATAATTTCGTTCCTGCTTTAAAATTGCAGTCAGCTAGTTTATTGTGTAATATCAGATAAAATTAGTCTATTAGCCCTAATCTGTACTCTGATTATTATTAGACGGGTACTAAACTTATGTCCCAAAATTATATTTACCAAGGTTGCTTCGTAGGATAGAATTCATGTTCCAAACAACAAATTATATGTTTGCGGAACACACATGTAATGCCTACAGTGTAATGTGTAATTTAGTATAAAGGGCTCTAACTACTACGGTGGAATTACTCTATTACCAACTTAATGATCAATATCTCCAAGTTTATTATTATAATTGCGTAGAGGACCTTCCCAACAAAGTATTTACCATGATGGAGTAAATGGTGCGATATGTAATAGCTTTCAATCAGAAGAGTTAATATCCCCACATTTAATTAAAGGACTTTCATTTAATTACTGTGTTACATTTGGTTATTGGGAATTTTTCTTAATTGCTTTCATTTATTGTAACAATTACCATTTCATTAGAAATATTGCTGAGCAACTTCTAACGATGTCGATAAAATAAATGTAATTGTTATTAATATAATAAGTATAAAATCTACTGACAAAAAAATCAATATTAAAAGGGGTTTCAACATAAACATGCTGCAAGCAAAAGGTTTAATAGCGCAATGAAGTGTGTTCGTAAAACGAATGGTGGAATGTTTGCTTTTATGGCAAACGAATGGTTTTTGGTTGTTTCGTTTAGTTTTCGAGACACAAGTCACAAATTACCGACTACCGGTAAAATGGTTTCAGTTTACTTTTCAGTATCAATTGCCAGCAATGTTTTGAGAAAAAATCGTGGTGGTGTGGAGAAACTCTGAATAATTCAGATGCCATGTTGTTAAATATTTATTCAGGAATATCTATAATATTTGTACTTGATGACTGCAGAATTTCAAATGGTTTCTGTAAGTGGTTTGTAATGAAAATTCAGTCACTACAAGTAAATATGTAAATGGTATTTGTTCAGAGTGATAGATTAGTATTAGTCCATTGGTTATTTATTGGTTACTTGTATGGTAGGTACAGAGTACACTATTAAGTACAATTATTTTCACTGACAAGACATCTATTACTACCAATAGAAAATATTGTCCTAAAGGTTACTTTTTTTTAATAAATTTGCAGGTAAAGGATCTTTCAATAAGAGTGATAGATCTTTAAATTGAAATTATACAAGTTGTGTGGGGGTTATCGAAATCTAATTTACTCTATATGAAAGAACAGTTTTTAACATTATTTGTGGAAAATAACATCCGGCAAATGACCTCCTCGGCTTTGGCGTGCAGACGGGAAGTCTAATTTCTAATGACTTTCTGGCAAAGATCGGGCTCTACGAGCCCTAACAACTAAATGTTCGGACAAAAGTAAATTCGATTGTCTTTTTTCCATACGCGCAAAAGTTATCTAAATTAACTTCCATAATATGGATGGTTTTTTCTGTTATAATGCCAACATTTAGTTATATAAAAACGTAAATTTCGTAAAAATCCGCTCGGCGGTATCAAAACTGTGGCACTTTAACCCAGTAGGATGGGAAAATTGTAGAAACAATTATTATTTTCAAGACGTTGGATCTAGTAGTCGGATTTTGATGAAATTTACTTTATTGCAAAGCAGGATGTTGGTTTTCTTTACAAAAAAGTTACATAAGTTTTTATTTGGTGATTTTAGACATTTACCGGAGCTTCAAAGTTGCACCTTTAAAACTGATAAAATTTTCTAGTAACTGTTTTAAAGAATCACAGTTTTGAAACCGCTAGTTGGATTTGTGTCAAAAAACATTTAAATCAAAGCTCAATAACCGTACTATATTGAAAAAATCCTGAAATGCTAATATGATTTTTTTTTGCATTTTTTTCGAGTTCCACAGTTCACTTTTCAAAAAACGTGTTTTTTGAGGATGCTACCTACATTAAAATAATCACAGTTTTGGAACCACTGGTGGGATTTTGCTAAAATTTACTTTATTGCAAAACTGGATGTTGGTTTTATGTACAAAAAAATCCCCAAGTCTTTATTTGGTGGTTTTAGGCAAATTTCGTAGCTTTAATTGCACTTGAAAAATGTGACGTAATTTTCTAACGACTGTTTTTAAAAAATCACAGTTTTACAACTTGGGAAAAACGACATAAAGATGCTTTCATGGCCCGCATCCAGTCCGGACTTAAATGTCATTGAAACTCTTTGGCATAAAATTAAACGTATTCTACGCAATAATCCACCAAAAACCATTGGGGACTTAAAGACCAAAATAGAAGAAATTTGGGACAGTTTCACGCCAGAATTGTACCAAAATTTGATAAATACAATGCCTGCTAGAATACAGGAAGCTATTAAAGCAAAAGGAGACATAACCTCTTATTAATGGTCCTAAATAAAAAAGTATCCCAACATTTAGTTGCAAATTAATTTAGTAAAGTTTGCCAATTATTAAAGTTAAAATATTGTTAAATTCAATAAATAATTTTCTTCCATGCATAATATTGTTATTAAGGCTTTATCTTATTGTATATTGTTAGGTGCGTAAAATTTCCACTTCTCCTTTCAAACTTCAAAAATTTATTTTTGTCCGAACATTTAGTTGTTAGGGCTCGTATTCCATCAATAACACGGACGATATTATCCCTCAGGGCTTCAATGGTTCTAGGCTTGTCCTAGTATACCAGGGACTTCACATACCCCCACAGAAAAAAGTCCAGGGGCGTAAGATCACATTCAAGATCTCGGTGGCCATTTAAAATCGCCGTTCCGCGAAATTATTCCTCCTTGGAAGTTTTCGGTCAACAAGTCCAACGTTTCCCGTGCTGTGTTACACGTAGCCCCGCCTTGTTGAAAAAAAAATTGGCAATGTCCATTCCTTGCAACCGAGGCCAAAGAAAGACACGTATCATCCTCCGGTACCGTTACCGCCCTGCCCTGTTCATCCTCAAAAAAATAGGGACCGATGATGTCTCCCGACCAAAATTCACACCACACGTTGATTTTTTCCGGATGCAATTGAGTCTCTAAAATATTTTTAAGGTTGGCATCACTCAATTCCATATTCGACAATTTTGCTTGTTAACAAAACCATTGAACCAAAAATGAGCCTCCTCACTGAAAATGATTTTTTTGCCGAAATTAGGATTTGCTTCCAGATTTTCCAGGGCCCAATTAGCGAAGCGCCTACGCATTAAATGGTCATTCGGTTTGAGCTCTTAGGTAAGCTGAATCTTGTAGGGAAGCAATTTCAGGTCTAAATGCAGGATCCCCCATACCGAAGAAGGGTGCTTGCGAACGTCTAAAAATTGAAAGGTTTGGAGTTTCTTGCACACTTTGTTGGTCGGTTATTTAGACCATGAATTTCATGAAGGACACGAAATAATGTTCGGCGTACGGAGTTGATTTTGATAATAATTTTGAATAACTTGGACTCGTTGTGGGACTGTGTATCTTTGCATGATGATTTGTTAAGATCTACTCAGTATTTATGTCAAAAAATGACAGCAAAATCTTTCCAAATACTGTTATCGCTGATATCTATCATTCTTATTGAAAGACCCTTTATAAACCTGTAAAGAGTACAATCATTGATTAAGATCCTATTCTATCTAGTCTTGCTTGGAATTCCCAGTGAAAACCAGAATTATTGTAGAAAATGAATATTATTAAGGTTTTTACTGAGATGTCCAGTTAATTCGAGTTTTCACTAGTTAAAATTATTTTGAACCGATTTCGGTTAACGATAACACGCATAATAGGTACTTCAAAGGGCATCACATTTCTGTACGAGTCTTTGATGATAATTTAGTTCAGGTTTAACGAACTGACAAAAATCTTACTGTCTTAATTTTTCTCCAATTCCTCGGATTATTTAGTAAAAATCTTTTCCAAAATATTTTTTGCCATATTTTATAAAAAGTTTATTTAGTAAAATCGAATTATTTTGAACTACCCTAGATACCACTCATGCGTTCCATGAATTAAGGACGTGATACGTCATTCCTGGCTTACTTTATATGAGTACTTATGAGCCATGGTGTTTATGGGCTTACTTTTGAGTATAGGATGTCCAAGTTTCAATTTTTAATTTAATTAAAAAAAAATCAGTTTTAATCCTTAATCGGTTTAAACGAATCAATTTTCGTATTTTATAATTATGAAACCAGTATTTTCCTCTTGGATAAAATAAAATTCTGTGTAGTTCAATCATCATGGAATTATTTAACACAAATCTCATAAAAAATGTAGTAAAAGGATATCTGCTTAAAATGCAAAGGATAGTTGATTAACTTGAAGGAGTAGTATATCTATTCGTATATGACTTTGGGAAGACCCTAGTGGGAAATAATCTCATTCCACTCCCTCGAAGAATAGTTTCCTGCCAATAAAAGTCAATTGTGCGTTCTGCAATGTCTCCAGATTTGAGCATTTGAATTTTGAAAGTGTATTGGAAACAGAAAAACAGATATTTAGATATTTCCAACGCAGAACTCAAGTAACAACAAACATATAGCCATAAGTATTCGCTGAAACCGATTCCGGTGCGATGTGAACGAATAAAAGACAAAAATTCCAACGTGACCAGAAATGCCAAGTAAAATAAGAAATATGTGGGTATCTCGTTTGCCACCAATATCATTTCATGGTAAATTTGTTCAAAAGTGAATTGCCATTCTATTTTATTTCACATTTTCATCAAACATTTCGCGTTGTGACCTAAAATACTTTCAATCAATTACTTAACAATTTTTCTTCGTAGATCTGTGAGTGTAGGATGTAAATTGATTAATTTAGAAGCATCGTTCCGGAATGGTTGTATGCTTGTTCATACAAACAGTCAGAGGGCAATCTGGAATGCATGCATATATGACTAAATACGTCCCTTGTATATTCGCTCCAATTTGTTAGTCAAGTGTGAATTCAATTTGCTTAGTTTAATGTAGACCTATTCTACATACGTACACATTCACTCTGAAACTGCAATTCTATCTACTGCAAGCTATTAATAATTTAAACGCCTGCAATATAAATCGTTCGGGAATTTGCGAAATGGACAATCTTTTTCATCGAGTGGTTCACAAACTAATCAATGTTTCATAACTTTCAGATCTTACAACTGAAGTTGTATTAACTTTCTTATTTAAAGAATTGTAAGCAAGATATTAGATTTTTTCTCGAGTGTTGTCTTCCAAAACCTCTTATATGATTTAGACATTTGTTCTGTCTACATCATACCTAAATCGATGGGAGTTTGCTGTTTGAATTATATTTAACTTAACTTCGATAAATTTATGTCTCACTTGTCAAATGCAGATTCTGCTTTACAATGACTTGTAAAGTTGTGATTAATATACCTACAAAAAGTTAACGTTGGTAGATTATTTTAGTTAACATAAAATAATAAATGCAAACAATTTTATTAATCGATCCTTTATTCATTTTCAGGAGCATGTTATGCAGAATTCGGTGTTAGAGTACCACATACCACAGGATCAGCGTACATGTACTCGTATGTGACCGTAGGGGAATTCATAGCATTCGTTATAGGATGGAACATGATTTTAGAGTACCTGATAGGAACAAGTGCTTGTGCTTGTGCACTTAGCGCCTGTTTTGATGCATTAGCAAACGGAGCTATTACGGAGGCTATACATGAGAGTGTCGGCAAAACAATAGGTAAGCAATTATTTTTGTTCAATTATGTATGTATGACGAATGTCAGTGTTTCTACATTTCTATGTCACTTAATTGAATTTGTTAAATTAATGTAAGATGGAATTAGAGACAATGGAGTGGAGAGTAATCCATTAAAGATAATAGCGGAGAGAATTTAAAAATTCTCACAAAAGTAATGGATAATTACAGTTATTTTTATAAAAAACTTGTAAACTAAAATAAGCATTCAATATATAGTACAAATTACAAAAATAAACAGCAAAATGCGTTCTATACTCACCAGGAATATTTTCGTTAGACATGTGCGTCATTCCTTCGAGTGTGACGCACATGTCTACTAAAATTAATCACATTATAAGGGGTGTGACAACGAGTTGACAGTAGACATAACTCTATTAATAAATAGGAGTATAATTTATATCTGAAAAGTGACACACTTCTTTCATTGCACATTTCTCTTTTAGGAAAATATTGGCAACTTTCTAGTAACTCCGGTTATACCAGAAGTAGATAGTAACTTTGTTATTTTGAATAGAACACCCTTGGACCGTATCCAGAGCGTTCAGAAATACAAATCGTGCCAACCACAGAAAAACTATTAAAATTTGTGGGGGCGTTGCAATTTTTATAAAACTTTTTGAACTCATAAACTCTGAAAAAATGTACAATAATTTATTACATCTTCCGCAATTTTATAAAGAACATTTTTAATATTTTTACCAATAAGTAATTTTGATCTTGAGTGTTAATTTATGTTATCTTGAGTTAGTTATTTATAGTCCTTCAGCTAGGAGTCAAAAGGTAGGAAGTAAAGGCGGGATGAGACGACGCAGTGCTTTCTGAAGGTTTTTTGGTCGTTGAATCCGAATCCGTGCGTCGTTTTTCAATAAAGTGGTGCAAACAAAAGTTATTAACAATTTATTGTTTAAAGCGCAATAACTCGAAAAGTATAGATTTTACCTAGCATTTCACCAAAAAAAGTTTCAAACAAAAGTTGTTCAAAATAAAAAGACTTTCCGAAAAGTTCATATGGTATTTTGTCATAAAGTTGCACGGACAAAAGTTATTAACAATTTATTGATCTTATTCGAAAAATAAGAAATGAAGATTTCCTTCTCCTGTCAATAAGTAATCCGAGGACAGACTATGTAAAATAAGTATATTATCTTAAACATCCCAACGTGATATCACTTTTTGATCTTATACTTTGAATAAATATTCAAGTAGTTCAATAAAGGCAAAACTTTACCATAAAATTTTATGTAAAACATGAAAAGCAACAACACGATATGTAAAAATGACTGCAGCGGCTATTGAACCACTGAAAGCATTGCCTCTGATTTCTTTTACACAAGTCAACAAATCTGAAACGAATAAAAGCAATCAGTTAAAAGTTAAAACTATTTATTTAATACCATAAGAAAATCGGAAGTTTCCTGCCATATTTGTTAAAATGCTGCCATCGTCAATAACCAATCTTTATGTGATCACTCCCATGATAAAAATCTGTATTTCAGGAAGAGACCCGGACTTCCTAGCCTTCATAATAACACTTCTTATGATGTTGCTGTTAGCAGCCGGTGTGAAAAAGTCGCTCATTTTCAATAACGTATTGAACATCATCAATTTGGCCGCATGGGTGTTTATAATGACTGCCGGTCTCTTTTACGTCAATACAGATAATTGGACCAAACACAAAGGATTCCTTCCTGAGGGCTGGTCAGGGGTGAGATTAATTCAAGCTCTCTATATTTGTAGGGTTTATTTTTAACGATAAATAGGCAGCTAATGGCTTTTTGCTCACTTCAAATCCCAACGCATTATTATGGAGTAGGTTTTATGAATGGAAATAAAATGTGGTTGTTATATTTTTTTTTTATATAAAGCATGTGTTATTTTTATCATAATGTTGTAAAAAACATGTAGGTAATGTATTCAATGGATTTTATGATCAAAGCTATAAAGAAGAAATGGTTGATACCTACTAGTGGTATCATTTTCAAACCATCTACCATGTATTAGTCAAGAGAATGTAAAACTCAAATACAGGGTGGCTGATTTTTAAGGGACGGGTATTCACTGGCGTATTTGTCCTAGAGATACTTTACTTTAGATAGGGGTTTATTAAAATCTTAACTAATGATATGAAAATATTGGTAATATCTAATTTTGATTTTTATGACGTCAAAATCAGTAAAGGTTAATAAGTAATAGGGACTTTGCATGATTTTCAAAATAATTTTTTTTGAAAAGCTGATACCAAATTATTACTATCAATATTTAAAAAAAATTTTTTTGGTCCGTACTTTCCAAGTAAATAAATAAAAAGTATTGTAAAATTTGAAATTTCCACGCATTGCCCGGAAACGCCCGAATCGGCCCAAAAGACTGCTGACATCACGAATCTAGTTCCACAGTGCAGCACGCCGCATTTTGACTTATTTCGAAAAATGTCAAACGCGTAAAAAATATTTAGACATGCCAATGTTAACTAAATTCGTGACGTCACACAGGACTCTCCGATCTCAAAGCGTTTTCGGGCGGCAATAATATATTTGAATTACGGTCAATTTATAATCGTTTTTTTATGTACAAATATTGTGTAAAAAAAATATTTTTGATGTATTATTAATATAGTCGTTTTACATTTCTAACAAAAAAAAACGGGATTTTAAAAAAATGCAACATCCCTATTATATGTGAATTAAGTATACCAAGAAGACTAGAAAAAGAAGAGCGAACTTCCCATGTTGCCCTGTACACAGGGATGGGACGCTATGCGGTCATAGCGTCCGCTTACCATGTACGCCCTGCTCTTAAATTGTACTGCGCATCTGTCATGTGAAAGGAACAGTCGCCGTATATCGGCCTTCCCCAAGTGAGTTCACTCTCCTGTTTCTAGTCTTCTTGAAATATACTATAGTAATTTAAAACAGAAAGTATTTTTTTTAATATTATGTGATATTTTCCGACTCTTTTTTAATTTTTAACTGACACAATTTTAATTTCTAGGTATTCACAGGAGCAGCCACATGCTTTTACGCCTTCATTGGCTTCGATATTATCGCAACAACGGGCGAAGAGGCTACAAATCCCAAGAAATCAATTCCCTTAGCAATAATTACCAGTTTAGGCATTATTCTTGTAGCGTATGTCACTAGTTCCATGATGCTGACATTAATAGGTAAGAAAATTGAATTCCAAAAGCGTCATCGCGTACAGCTTAAAAATTGAACAGAAAAACACCAGTTCTTAGATTTTCTCATGATCTCACTTTTGTTTCATCGTTATGTGTGAGTCACTGTCTACTATTTCAGTACTGTGATATAAGTTATAATACACTACATATTCATATTACGTACTTAGTCCAAATATCTCAATTTTCGAATATTTGTATATAAAAGGTTTTACCACATCATTGAACATATACTGACCTTTAATATTAAATACTTTTAAAAGTTAATCTATTTAATTTTATGTTTAGTTCCTTACACCGAGGTAGATGAAGATTCGGCGCTAGTAGAAATGTTCGGACAAGTGGGAGCGTACAAGTGCAAGTATATCGTGGCAGTAGGAGCTCTAGCGGGCTTAACCGTCAGTATGTTTGGCTCAATGTTCCCAATGCCCAGAATAATCTACGCCATGGCTCAGGACGGGTTGATTTTTAGGTAAAATATATCCGCACTGCAATAGCTCTCTATTTACCTGATAAATATGTTAATAGGATTTTCTCTCAAGTCTGGCCCAGCACTGGAACGCCAGCATTAGCCACATTCATAAGTGGACTTGCAGCTGCGGTGGCTGCACTTTTTATACGATTAGAGATTTTAGTCGAAATGATGTCGATAGGTAAATTGAAAAGAAATGTGGATAATACGTTGAATAGATGAGGAAAAGATATTCTTTACAGGGACCTTATTAGCTTATACTCTAGTATCCACATGCGTACTAATCTTAAGATACCAACCCCATTCCACGAATTTGGTGGAATTGCTTCCGCAAAGTCTGCGTACTCCACTGCGAGGCTCTCCCACCAAAGATGGTCCAAACCAAAACCCCAATGGTCAAAAACTATACGGCAACCAGTTGCATCCTGATGCCTTAAAGCAAGCCATCGATGCGAATTTAGGACCACCGATTCCATCGCCTTCGCCCTCACCCCTTCCAACTCAGACTACTCAAAGAGTGATGGTCAGGCGAGTAACCAGAAGGTTGGTTTTGCCACTACAATATAATGCTCAGATTTAAATATTAAGTCTTGTAGCTCTCCAGATAGCGACGACACGTTTGGTGGAGATGAACCTGAAGAGGAGTTTTCCATGAGAGATGATCAGTTCTTAGTATCTGATCGGACTGAAAATAAGTTCTACGGTAAATATATCCAGTTTTCTTACATGCTTATTTTATAAATATATTTTCAGGAACTTTACACGGTGCTGGTAGTGCCACTAGTACAGGTGGTGTTGTAGGTTCAACTGTAGGTCCTAGCTTAGGTTACATAGGTCGCAGACTACAAGTTAATATTTTTAATCTTGTGTTGTGCTATTATTAATGAAAACAATTTTAGGCTGCAACATATCTTTGCCCTGCGATTTTTCCATGGGTTGATACTGGACCCGCAACTGAAGAGTCTGGCATGTTTGTAATGAAAATGGTTGGAAATTTGTACCTTTTAATTATAATTTTTGATTTGATCATCGTTTGTGGTATGCACAATATGACAGGTGCTACCACATTCTTTTTTTTCCTGTTTTTGTTTGCCATAATCGCAGTTTTATTGATTATATCGAGGAAGCCTCAGAATAGGTAAGTGGCTTAATAGAAAATTATTTTTAAAAAATATTTTTTTTGTTTCACTTTTCAGAAACACCATAATGTTTATGACACCGGGTCTGCCTTTTGTTCCAGCTATTGCTATTACTGTTAATATTTATCTAATTTTTAAATTATCCTTATTAACATTAGTTAGATTTACAATTTGGATGACATTAGGTTTAATAATGTATTTTTACTATGGTATTAAAAATAGCACGTTAGAAGAAAGTGCCGATGGCGACCAAAACATTGAACTTACTGTTACCGATCATGAAAAACCCAAATACAACAGTACAGGGACTGATCAAAATATCTTCAGGTAAATAATTGTGTTTCAAAATTCATTCAAACCAATAATCCTTATTTTTTGTTCCTTAGTCAAGATCAGCCGACTTATGACTGGGAACCCAACACAAAATGGGACCACCAGCCATCGTGGGCCCAACCGGCAAACCAGTGGAACCAACCCCAACAATATCAAGTAGAACAACAGTATAATGTTGCTACGAATAACACTAAATCTGTTATAAACAAATCAAATCCAACAACAACTAGTACACAACCTCCCCAACAACAACACTCAGGAAGTACTACTCTTTTCGTTAGTGAAAATGCTTTTCCTACATGGGACGACTAAGCAAGTAAAACATTTTACCAATATATTCTCCACTCAAAAGCGAAAAAACTCAAAAAAATGTTGTTCTGTATATTGTTAAGTCAATGTGTAAAATTGGCATAAAAGGTTGTTAAAATTTGTGTAGTTATAAAGTTAAGGAAAACAAAAATATTTACAGAACTGATGGTTTTAGTGGGTATGTTTTTGTATATATGATATTTATTAAATTGTTTTTGTTAGTTGAGGTTTAATTCTAGTCACAATGTGCGGGGTGATTTTTTTAATAGAAATAACATAGACTACGTTAGTTTCAATCTGTTGGTGAAATATTAACATATCCATAATCTTCTTAAGATATATTAGGTTTGAATATAGGTGAGGAAAATTTTCTTCCTAAAGCATTACGTCTGCTTTCAGTAAAATCTGTCATATACAGGGTGTTCGCGCGAAGCGGCTCACTATTGCTAACTTCGTTATTATTGGAGCTACAAAGTCGGTTAAATTAGCAAAATAGTAGCATTTTTTCCGCTGATTACAATGGTGAAAACAGAAAAACAATTGACCATCTGGTTTTCGAGTTATTCACAAAAATAACATTTTTTTAAATGGAACACCCTATATATTTTTGAAAAAATCGATGGTAAATTAAATTCTATACAAAAAATGTCTTTAATTTTTTTTGGTTATAATTTAAAATAGGCGAGTTATTTTGAAAAAAAGTTTACAATTCTTTAAAATCAAGTAGCCATAAAACGGAATAGTAATTTATTAAAACCAAACAATCATAATTTTGAATTCAAGCAAGTTGAAAAAAACTTGAAAGAATTATGGAAATATTACTATTTTATTTAATATTTTTAATATACAGGTGTTTGCGCAAAGTGGTTCACTATTGCTAACTTTGTTATTATTGGAGCTACAAAGTCGGTTAAATTAGCAAACTAGTAGCATTTTTTCCGCTGATTATAATGCTGGAAACAGAAAAACAATTGGCCATCTGGTTTTCGAGATATTCACAAAAATAACATTTTTTAAATATAACACCCTGTATATTTTTGCAAAAAACGATGATAAATAAAATTCTGAACAAAGAATGTTCTTATGCTTTTTTGACAATTATTTAAAATAAGCGAGTTATTTTGAAAAAAAGTTTTCAAAGTTTTAATATCAAGTAGCCATGAAAATTATAATTTGGTAAATTTTCAATATTTCCGTAATTCTTTCAAGTATTTTTCAACTTGCTTAAATTCAAAATTATGATTATTTGGTTTTAATAAATTACTATTCCGTTTTATGGCTACTTGATTTTAAAGAATTGCAAACTTTTTTTCAAAATAACTCGCTTATTTTAAATTATAATAAAAAAAAAATAAGGACATTTTTTGTATAGAATTTAATTTACCATCGATTTTTGCAAAAATATATAGGGTGTTCCATTTAAAAAAATGTTATTTTTGTGAATATCTCGAAAACCAGATGGTCAATTGTTTTTCTGTTTTCGCCATTGTAATCAGCGGAAAAAATGCTACTAGTTTACTAATTTAACCGACTTTGTAGCTCCAATAATAACGAAGTTAGCAATAGTGAGCCACTTTGCGCGAACACCCTGTATATGAGTACTTAGGTGCAATTGATACCAAAGTAGTCAAATATTAAGTTGTCAAAGTTCGATGAGAAATTATACTCATAGAGGTGGATAAGAACAAACAGTAACTGTACTCTATCTAGATAGTTACCTACGCAGAGGCGGATTAACCAGTAAGCAAAAGAAGCTAGCGCTTGGGGGGCACAAAATTTTCTGCAATTTTTTTTTATTATTTAGTTTTAAATAATTATTATTTGATCATATTTCATGAAATAGGTGAAATCTCAAAAAAAGTTAAAAAATATCTCTGCAAGTCTGAAAAGTCGGAATATAGATAGCAGATACGAGTACCGAGTGCTTTTATTAGGATATACATATACAAGGTTGGGCATATGTGTGGCAACCCCTATTTTCTGAATAAACGTTTTTATTATTATTATTACTCTTAAAAGAAATATTTGTAGTTTTCTTATTCTATTCAGTGACGTACTTTGTTGTTAAAACAGCTGCCCTATTTTTTATTTAATTAATTTAAATTATTATTATTTTATACTCTTTATTTTATTATTGAATTATTTTCTTTAATATTTAAAAAACCACAAGTCGCACAACCACCAAACCTTATATCATTGTAATTGTTGAAATATTGTCTATTTGAAAACTTAAAAATATACAGGGTGATCTATCAAAAAAAAGTGCCGATCACTTAATATCTCGAGAAATCGAGTAGCTGCTGGAAAACAAAATACGTCACTGAATAGTGTAAAAAAAGCTACAAATATTTCTTTTAAGACCAATAACAATAATACAAAAGTTTAGCCAGAAATCAGGTGTTCCCACACATATGCCCAACCCTGTATAATAACAACAAATTGTTTTATTTTTCATTTAATGTTCTTGTTACAAAAAAGACAAATAATGTCAAGGGGGGCGCAAATTTTGGTTCAGCTTGGGGCGCAATATACCCTTGATCCGCCTCTGTACCTACGTACAATTTCTAGGTCAAATTAATACATAGTTACCAAACGAAGACATTAACTAAAAAAGTTTCTTGTTACAGCCCCTTCTTATCCCTTTATAGATTGCCGTTATTTACCTTACACCATGTATAGAAACATTTCCCTTATTACAAGAAAAATACACTTTTAGATATTTACAAATTATCACCGGTCAACACGAATATTGAGTCTGGATTCTGCATATCTGATATTTTAAGAAAATGTTCCTATTTTCCGAGCTATTTTCATACTTTATTGCATATTGCATGTAAAAATAAAACAAACTTTTATTATGGAATTGAATCACACAAGTGGAAGCACCACAGAAGGTATTGATGTTCTTAAAGTCCTAAACAAAATTTTCATGTACAGAGAGTTTCGAAGCAAGCATTATGTACTTTTAAGGTACTTCGAACCATAAACACCTTAATTTTTTCAAATGAAACCCACTATACATATAGCCCGCTCTCCGTCTCACGCAATCGTTGGGCTAGTTCTGGCACTACTTACTCTGTATATTTATATTCTATGCTGTAGAAAGTGAAATTCTCTACATTTTTTTAATTTTTCCGTGGAATCTAAAAATGTACTAAAGACTAGAATTAAATTTAATATAAGGAATGTTATAACTTCAAGTTGCAGACATTTGAAAATATTTTACTTAAAACGGGCAAATTGGGTAAGATATGACTGAAACATTTTTAAATTCGACTATGTTAAAAGTACAGACATCGCCTAGAAAATTTTCCGAGATAATACATTATTTTTAAATTGTTACTGTACCATCATGGCAAAGGATACAGTCGCTTATTGCCATCGAACTTTGACAATAATTTTCAAGATACCCCAATGATAAATTTCAGAATAAGCAACGTAATGCTGATTTAATTACCAAGATTTGATTCATTTAACATTACATGGATATACAATAAGTACTGTTGTGTGCAATGAAAATGAGACAATTATGATATTGTGGAGTGAATCGGACTTATTATTAAGTATTTTTGTACAAGGTTATTATGGATTTTTTTCTTGATAAAATTTAAATAATGCGAAATCAAAACATAAGGCTTGCCTAACTTTTTAACATAAAGGGAGTACAATTACAAGAGTTGTCCAATTTTTTGCACACAACTTTACATATTACATAGTAATATTAAATTATATTTTTATTCTAAGGGCTTAAACACAAAGCTCAAATAATTACTTTTGTAGTTTTAGAAAACGAAAAAATCACGCTGTAAGAACGTTTGTATTTTTTGAAAATTTTCAAAAGAGAAAACAAGTTATCGAATATTCAGGGTTAGTCAAAAATATGGCTATATTCAGTATTATAACTTTATAGTGTGAAAAACTATATTCTTAATTTAACCAGCCATGTTTGCTTTTCCTGGTACCATATTTTTGACCAAGCCACTGTATTGGTTGTCCTTATTTTTATACTGTTCAACACATATCATTTTCACATTCAAATAAGACTTTAGTTGTTAGTTTACTTAAATAAATACAACTCAAAACAAAATAGTTGATTAATATAAAATAATACAGTGATAAAATATTTACTATTGTTAGAGATGTGATACATCTGTAAAAATTATATACATTGTATTTCTTAGAATTGTCTATGTAGGTAATGAACATGTTTTCGATATTTTTTTACGAACATTTTATTCTTGTTAAACTGTCCCATTTCCTTTTTACGTTTACAATACGTAAGTATTCTAGTTTGTCATAGAAAAAACTGGTGATAAAAGGCACAATTTGTAGCAAATAGGGAAGAACATAGACAGATTATTGCACATTTATTATGATTAATTGCCTACATTTATGTGATAGCAGAAAAAAATCTAAATATATACATATGGATGTGCGATTATTCTCTCCCTCGATAATTATATTTTACCGATATTTTCTTTAATCCTTACGGACAACCCATTCTGAAGTGACCACTAAAGTTTTCAGAAAATAATTGATCTAAACAAACTTGCATGGGAGTCTACAGACATATTTCAAAGAAGTTTTCTTCCACTTTAGCCACAGTAAAGCTCCTTCATATAAAATGAAACTGTAAACCTTTTCTAAATGTTTTTTCTTACATGTATTTATATTATATGGTGTCTATTGGTCTCTCATTAAATATATTTAGCTCTAAGTAACATATTGTCGATATAATAACTTAAGAAATAAACCAGAAAATGTAATATGTAAATAAAGTTATCTACTACAATAATATAAGCGAAGAGATACATGTTTACAGAAGCAAAACCATGTTCTAAAAAATGTATAAAGAATAAGATGTACTTAAATGTTAACAGCTTTACTTTTGTTAGTTTTCACAAAATATTTGTATATGATTTTTCACGCAATTGTATATACACAGGACTGATATATTTAAAAAAATCTCACATTCGTCAGTGCCTGATGATGGTTTTTGGAGTGAAAGAGGTTGACAGCTGAGTTTTAGCACAGAACTCATGAAAGTTATTAATTAATGGCTTTTATGCGTATTGTGGCAAAAATGATGTGAATACTGTAAAAATTATTGCCTATATTACATAACTTAGTTTAGATAAATTATTTTTTTTTTGTTCTAAAGAGAGGTAAATTTTGAATAAAACGTGTATAAACAACGAATGACAGTTAAGTATTTCATAAATGAGAATGTTTATACATGTTATGGAATATAATTATGTTGCTTAAAATTTAACAAAATAATACATTATTTAACTTATACCTTTCCGTATTTATAAACTAAATATAAAAGTACATTTGTAAAATAACTATTATTATATTATAGTGATATTCTTGGTGTTAAATTTCTTCCGATATAATAGAGATAAGTTTTAGATAATTCAAATGTTAAATGATACTCATTGGAAATAAATGATTTCAGCATTTACGAATTGTTTGTTTTCAATTAAAACTGCAATTTACGTACGTTATTCAAACATAGTCTGCTCAATTTAGTTAGAGAATAGTAGAGGAACATTAGACTTATTCTGTGATATATGTACGGGAAGAGAGGGGGGGGTCGACCCTGAGTGCAATAGATAGACCATTTTTGGTCATCAAGCCACCCCCGTCTCATTTTCCGCAAACTTGAAAATAAAGGTGAGTTTACATTTTTGGAGATCTCTCGTAACTCGTCACTTTTTTCGTAAAAGTGACTGAGAGCAATTTTGTAGATAATAAAATTCCGCACATTTTTTGTTTATAACATTTGTTTATATCTCGTATTGTTTAAATAATATAACAGCGCAAAATGAAAAAAAGGGGGATACGTCGAATTTTTTCGCATTATTATCATAGTTTTATTAATGAAAAGATTACTCTGCATAATTAATAATTATTATTCTATTTGCAATATAAATATTCGGAACTACCTACTGAAATTAATTTCTTGCGGATAGCAGGCCGACAAATGCGGCAAAGCTTGCACTTGTCGTAAGGCCGGCTTCAACTGCATTGTTATTTGCGAGAAATGCAACGGCCAAAGTTGTAAAAATGCTCCCAAAATTGACAACCCACCTCAAGAAGACAATATCGAGGATGAAACTCCAATTCTTGTACCCAAAAGCAGAAAAATCACCGAAACCGATAGAGACGAATCAAAAGTGCTAATTTTAGACGATAAAAACACCGGAGCTACTACATCAAAGAGGACAAGGCACGAATTGTGGATTGGGCCTGCAGGGGAAACCATGTAAAAAATGTTCATTTAACACTACCTCACAACTGTAGGTACCTATGCGAATCTTTTGGGAACCTTACCGCCATTTCGGACCCAAACAATTGCAGAAATCGTCAAAACACCACAGAGATACAAGAAGGGCGCTTAATTGTCTATAAATTATTAACAAAAAATTTTCCACAGTAAAAAGTGGCACTGGAACAATGCGTGTAGCAATGAGAATTTCTCTTGGTTGAATTTTCGTTTTCGTAGTAATAGTCCTTCAGCTAGGGGTCAAAAGGTAGGAAGTAAAAGCGAGATGAGACGACGCAGTGTTTTCTGAAGGTTTTTTGGTCGCTGAATCCGAATTCGTGCGTCGTTTTTCAGTAAAGTGGTGCAAACAAAAGTTATTAACAATTTATTGTTTAAAACCCAATAACTCGAAAAGTATAGATTTTACCGAGCATTTTACCAAAAAAAGTTTCAAACAAAAGTTGTTCAAAATAAAAAGACTCTCCGAAAAGTTCATATGGTATTTTGTCATAAAGTCGCATGGACAAAAGTTATTAACAATTTATTGTTTAAATGTTTAAATTAACTCGAAAACGAAAAGTATACATTTTACCAAAAAAAATTTCAAACGAAAGTTGTTCAAAATAAAAAGACTCTCCGAAAAACTCATAAGGTATTTTGTCATAAAGTTGCTCGGACAAAAGTTATTAACAAATTATTGTTTAAAATGCAATACCTCGAAAAGTGTACATTTTACCAAAAAAAGTTTCAAACAAAAGTTGTTCAAAATAAAAAGACTCTCCTAAAATGTATGCTTTTTGGTTTGTTCCGTTTTAAACAATAAATTGTTAATAACATTTGTTCGAGCGATTTTATGACAAAATACCATATGATCTTTTCGGAGTCTTTTTATTTTGCACAACTTTTGTTTGAAATTTTCTTTGGTAAAATGTATACTTTTCGAGTTATTGCGCTTTAAACATTTAAACAATAAATTGTTAATAACTTTTGTCCGTGCGACTTTATGACAAAATATCATATGACCTTTTCGGAGAGTTTTTTTATTTTGAACAACTTTTGTTTGAAACTTTTTTTGGTAAAATGCTCGGTAAAATCAATACTTTTCAAGTTATATTGCGTTTTAAACAATAAATTGTTAATAACTTTTGTTTGCACCTCTTTATTAAGAAACGACGCCCGGATTCGGATTCAGCGACCAAAAAACCTTCAGAAAACACTGCGTCGTCTCATCCCACTTTTACTTCCTACCTTTTGACCCCTAGCTGAAGGACTATAACAATTTAATTGTTATTGCAAATTTTTTTGGCATAAATATAGAACATTGCATAATTATTAATTATTCAAAGAGTAATTCTTTCATTCATAAAACTATGATAAAAATGCGAAAAAATTCGACTTACTCCTATTTTGTCCACTTTGCACTGCTATATTATTTAAACAATAAGAGATATGAAAAAAATTTATAAACAAAAAATGTGTGGAATTTAATTATCTACTAAATTGCTCTCGATCACTTTTACGAAAAAAGTGACGAGTTACGAGATATCCCCAAAAAGTCAAACTCACCTTGTCCAAAAATGGTCTATTACACTCATAATCAATCCCCCCCCCCCCACAGAAAAAGCCTAATGTTCCTTCTTAGCTGTCAGTGAATAAAAAGCCTTTACAAGAGTAAAAACGGTGCACAAACTCACTACGATTATAATTTATTACTTAACCATATAACAATATTACAACTAGTACAATTGACGGTTTAAATTCAATATTCACAAATTTTCCTTGATCACTATTCCGTTTATGAACGCTAACTACATTATCTACTGAAAATTAAGGAATAACAAACTAAAGTACAGGAAAAAGGGTTCAGGCATGAAATATAAATAAATCACTATCTCAACTTACAAATTCAAAAGATGTAGTTAAAAAAATAAGAAAAACATCCATAATATAACTTTATTAAATTATCAGTCATACATAAACTACATTTACATTGAACTAATTTACGAATTTCCATTAAACTAATATTTTACGTTTACCTAGGTGCTATGTAAAAAAACGTTATTCTAGAAAGCAATAAACAATATGTCTTTTATATAAACATAGAAAAGTACATCGAGTTTTTGTAGGTTATCGCTTTTTATTTTGTTAAAATATTTTATTGTAACTCTTCAGGATCAGTATCTGTTAGAGTTAGTTATTGGCAATACTTTCCAGCAGTACAAAAACAATTAATTCCTGTAAAAATGATCTATTCTGTAAAATTAAAATAACTGAATGCATTTAGACCATTAAAAAATAAACAATTATGTAATTAAGGCATATCATAAAAGATATCAATTAATATTATGTTAGTTTTATAAAGTAAAACTAAAATTACAAGTAGTTCTTTCCAGAAAGTAATATACAGTGTCTCCAATTGGAATTTTCATGCAACTTACTCTAAGCCCCAAAAATAAATGCGGTGACCCTTACCTGAACAATTGGACACTCTGTATATGTAAATTATATATTTACATTTCAACACTTTAAATGTATTTACAACTAAAATTAAAAAATAACAAAAAATCATTCACCTTGTTTTAATTAGCTTTGCTTCATTAAACCGTCTAGCAGTTTTGTGTATTTTACTGGATAGAAAAAAAAGTTATTTGGATAATTTCTCTAATCAAAATTTATTTTTCACATTGAAATAACCGTACAATTCAGGTTACATAAATATAAGGTCAGGACAGTTAATATTTTGACGTCAAATAAAAATAAAATATATTACTACAGTTCTATAAAAATACAAACAATATTAGGACTACAGTTTTGTTGATGTATTTATGTAATATTAAATGTTATTTATATCAGAGTGCAGTAAAAAAATGGAAACTGTAAAAATGATAGCAGCTTTTTATTACTTTGTGATGAATATTATGACAATACATAAGAATCATGAAACGATTTACTGATTCAGTATAAATATTACTGGTTCTTTTATTTTAACAAAAACAAAACACACATTCTCTCTACTGTTTTTACATCTTTACTTAGTCCACAAATATTTTTTTACTGAATCAAGCAAAAATTATTAAATATAAATATTGGAAAGATGACGAGATTCAGTTACATACTGGAATTATGTACTAAATATAGCGCTATCATGAATTAAAAAGAAGTTGCAACATCTGATGCAATGATTGTTGAATAATCACCGTTTTATAAAATGAAGAAATATACAAAATAATCACCAAGATTTATAACGCCTGTAAAACAGTGATTATTTAACAGCCAGCAAAAACCATATTCAAAATATAAAATCGGAAATATAAATTACAAAAAAACTAAACTTGAATATTGTTACCAAAGCGGTCTTTTTTACAAAACAAAATATATAATTTTATATCTTTTTTTATAATTGTTTTAATAACCTACAGTAGTCAATAGAAAAATCAAAACTTATAAAAAAAATATGTATTTACTCGGCAGGCTTGTCACCTTCCGCAGTAGGACTAGCAGATGATTCTTCTGCATTGCTTGTCGATTCCTCCTTCTTTTCATCTTCGGATGCTGCCGCGTCAACACTATCTTCTTTTGCACCATTCTCTGTGGCCTCTGATTCCTTAAAAAAAACAAAAATTTATGAACTGTTCTTAATCTTACCTAAAATTATTTTTCTTAAAGCATTCGATTTTAATCTAGCTTAAACCACTGTTATATCAATTGTTTCTATGAATCTAATCTTGGTTTAAGAAGACAGATAGAGATGCCATCATTGTTTTAGCAACAAAAACTTACATTTTTCGCCATGTATTTGAAATTTTCAATGTAAACTCGCTCAATTCATAGAGACAAATGTTTACAGCAATTTTACTCAAACGTAAGTCACAGCAACGATTGTTACTGTAGTTATTTTGAGGGATTAAAATTAAAACTGAGATTACGACTTTAATATACAACCAGCCCTTATAGCTTAATTCAGATCGTTTATCTCGTGATTTTTAAGCTAATTAATTCACTTTTAATCCTACGAGATAAACGTCACAGTTTGATATGGCGTTCATATACAGGGTGATTTGTAACGTACGGAGGAGAATAAAAATGTAGATAGATGGGCTCAAAATAAACCTTTTCACAAAAGCTCAATAATTATGAAGATACATCAATGCAAAGTTAAATCAATTATTATTAGCAGTTTTCAGAAAAATAATAGGTGTAATTTATGTGTTAAATTTTATATTGGGGATATTTGAATTGACTGAACTATTATTTAGTTAAAAAAACTATAAGAAATTTGTAAAATGAAAATTACTCCTTCGTAATTATTCCTTTTAATGTCCGACATTTTCCATTGTTGAGAACCGCTGAATATTAAACAAAATAGCAAGCAAGTTGCTGTTAAAATTTAAGTGTCAAACTGACATTTCAGTTTAAGATAGTTTACTTTTCAGTAATTATTGTTATTAATTGTTCTTAGAAGTTATTGTTATTAAATTAATAGTTGAGTTAAATTGGTAAATTACATTAATAATGAACACATGGACATGCTAATTGTTTCGGCAGCTCCATGCCGCTGATCAAAATGCTGCATACCCAAGGCGTATATTTGGAAATATATCTAGATAGACGCACGCCTTCTGAATTTAATTTCAGCGGTACTCAATAGGTGAAAGAAAAATTAAGAACTTTAAACCACTGTAACTTTTGTTTTATTGGGTTTTCGTAAAAAATTTATTATGCAAAAATGTTTATGACAGTCCCCACTAATTGCCCTTTCCATCTCCATACGTTACAAATCACCCTGTATCTATAGTATCAATGTGGCCAAGAAAGTTTCATACGGAATATTGTTAGATTTTTTTTAAATGACTTTTAGCATAAATCTTGGTGTTTGTTTTTAACATGTTTAAAGTAACAAGATGTCACATGAATACATTTCTAATTCATGTGATATTCCGTGTTACTTTTTTCACGAATTAGAAAATTACGTTTTTATGAAAAAAGAAATTATACCGTTTAATTATTTACTCAATAATCGTACTGTAAATACTGTTGATAATATTGTAGATTTGAGTGTTATATTTGACAGACTTTATTGATGATATGCACCATATCGTCAATAAAAGTTTTTAAGTTGTTAGGCTTTCCAAAGCAAAATCTTTAAGAGATTAATGATACCACTATAATTTTTTTAAGCAATTTTGAGATTCATCTTAGAGTATCTGTTACTCTTTTATGCCATCCACAGAGATTAGAAAAAGTTCTAATTTTTTTCAAGTTTTTGCTTTTAAGAACCATTTACCAAAGGATAAGTTTAGTGCTTCTATGAAGACCTAATAGTTTTATTTGGTTTAAATTATTTAGAAAATCGTGTTTCCATGCTGGTCTGACCATTGTATTTAGAGCTTGAAACAACTTCTTAAAAGAATCAATATTTTGGTCTTTCAGTGTAGTACCAGAAATCCAAAAACAAAATTTTATATATCTTTCCATCGCACAAATTATGGTTTGAATAATCCAATGAAGAGCCTGTAGTTTTGCGAATGACATGGATATTAATTTTTTCAACTTAGCGCTCGCTACATTTAAAAATATGTACGTGTCTAATTTACCTAATTATCTTTCTGGGTGCAATATCTAAATATTTAAATTTATATTTTATTTGTTGAATGTACTATCTTATTTAAATTAAATCTTTAAAGCAATTACTGTACACTGTGTCCCAAATTGCTTGTAATTGCAGGGTATCTCTGTAATTTGTAAAGATAGAACTTTGCGGTTTTCGCAAACCTGTGCCACTTTTTCGTTAAACTTTTAATGTCACAAACGAAACTAAGCTAACTTGTTTTGTTTCTGAGATACAGGGTGAAAACGAAAAATTTCACTTTCTGGGGTGCTATCATATCTCACACACCGTGTAAGCTAGAAAAAAAGTAAAAACTGTTCTAGATAGATATTTTTGCGTAGAATGCAGTGGCGTACTCGAAAAAAAATTTGCACCGTTTAAAAGATATGACCCAAACTAGGTCTTTTTTTAATGGAACATCCTGTATTTTTTAGTCTCATTAAATTTGT
This sequence comes from Pediacus dermestoides, assembly GCA_963942485.1. NCBI lineage: Eukaryota > Metazoa > Arthropoda > Insecta > Coleoptera > Cucujidae > Pediacus > Pediacus dermestoides. Next base: position 19,002,461 of record OZ012625.1, read on the forward strand.
TTATTTTTTCTCATTAAAATGATGTAAACAATAGACACTTTCAAATTTAATAAATGCCCTAAAACAGCAAAAAACCCAATTACAAGTCAAAAAAACTTAGTTGGCCTTGAAAATCGGGGATAAAGAAATGTTTATAAGCAACATGAAACACTATATTACATAAAAAAAATAAGAACGTAAAATATTTTGTTAAGTTACATTGTTTATTTATATGACCGTTAAAAAAATGTATTTCACTTTTTGTTTCTTTTTTGCTAAGATAAAATAAAAATAATATTAATGTTAAGAGTTTTTATCTACTACCAATTCATAATAGCCTTGATTTGACATTAATTTGAGTAAGGTAAGTCAGATTATTACGCAACATGTGTTTTAAAGAAATCATTACCACACTGAAATTTCAACAAGAAAATTCTTTCTTACAAGTATTTATAACACAATTTTTACAATTTAGTATCTTTATAGGAAAGTTTATATTTGTAAATGTCTAATTATAATATAATATATATTGTTTAATTCTTTAAAATTTGTGATTAACATTGAGTAATGACACTTCATACTCTTAAGTTTGATTTTTTGAAACCTGGAGAATTTTATAATAGCGTATCTACCTAGAAAAAACCCTAACTTCACGTTAGATAACTGAAAAAATTTTTAGTTTTATTTTATAATAAATTAGTTTTATATTTTAATAATAAATATAACACGTCCACGTCCCAGATTTTTTGGTGTAATAAATTGTTTAATTATTTGAAAATTTATGATTCAAATTCATTGTTGTGTAGCGCTGGCTAATGTTTTTACACAACTTAGGTTAGGTAGTCCAGTACGACAACTTGACAACAACTACTGAGCAATGTCGCTGGAGATAAATTCAAAATTCATTTTTAATTATTTGGACGGTAGAAGATAAAATCTTGTATATTACACGTGGGATATACACACATTAACATATTCGTCTGATTACAGAACTCGTCTACGACTCGTTCTGCAATTTCCAGACTCTTATGTTAATGATGTTATATCCCACTTATAATATAAATAACTATTAATTTAATATAGTGTCTCATGTTGCTTGTAAACATTTCCTTATCCCCGATTTTCAAGGCCTACTAAAATTTTTTGGCTTTTAATCGGGTTTTTTGCTTTTTTAAGTCATTTATTAAATTTTAAAGTGCCTACTGTTTACATCATTTTAATGAGAAAAAATAGACAAATTTAATGACATTAAAAAATACAGGGTGTTCCATTTAAAAAAGACCTAGTTTGGGTCATATCTCTTAAACGGTGCAAATCAATTTTTTTCGAGTACGCCATTGGATTCTACACAAAAATATCTATCTAGAACAGTTTTTACTTTTTTTCTAGCTTACACGGTGTGTGAGATATGACAGCACCCCAGAAAGTGAAAATTTTCGTTTTCACCCTGTATCTCAAAAACGAAAGATGTTAGCTTAGTTCTGTTAGCGGCATTAAAAGTTTAACGAAAAAGTGGCACAGGTTCGCGAAAACCGCAAAGTTCTATCTTTACAAATTACAGAGATACCCTGCAATTACAAGCAATTTGGGACACAGTGTACATAACTGAAATATTTGAGTCAACTCGATTTTTGCAAGGTGGGGGGACATTGTCACGTGACTATTGACTACTCTGTCTAACCTTTTCAACTTATCAAAAACAACATTGCCAGTCTAGTCCAGTCATTCTATCCATCTTAAAATCAAAATTTTCGAAAAATTGAAAAATAAGTTAAACGTTTCTTTAAAACTTGAAACATTGTTAAATAATGAGAAAAACTACTTGTAGATTTGCCTGAAAAAACTGAAAAGGTGATTTTTTTCTCTGTAATTTGGTAAAAACATTATTTTATGCTGCAAACTGCCAGGTAGGAAAAATATTTATAAAATTTATGTTATTGAAGTAACAGTTCGCGCTCAAAAGCTTTGTCGATTACAAAAGGGACAAACGAAGTTTCGCAGTTTTGATGAGAATCTTTTTACACACTAAACTGATCTAATTTTGTCCTACTTTTCTTTATCTCTTATAATTTCCGAAATCGCAATGGTTGGCAAATTTAATCACCCTCTATTTGCAAGTACCCGGTGCACAAAAATGTAAGTATATAAGTAGTTTTTCTCAATAATTACGTTATTATAATTTATCTTTTAAAAAAGGTTTCGCTTATGCCTAAATTTTTATAAACTCAAAACTTAAAATGTACCAAGTCATATTTTCAAAAAATCTAATATTTTTTTCCCACAATACTTATGGACACACTGTATACAGCGGCAACTAACAAAACAACAGAAAATGTGGATGATTTCAACAATGGCTCATTTTTTAATTTATTTGTTTTCATAATAATTAATGCAAAATATATTTTTATAAATTAAGCAAATAAATAGACTAAACTTACTTTATTGGAAGATTCAGCATTGTTGTTTGCAGGTTCCTCCTTTTCATCATGTGAATTACTTTCAGTGGTTTCGGCATCACTTTTCGCCTCATCATTATTTTTAGCTTGGTCTTCATTTTCAGTTACAGACATCTCTTTACTCTCGTCATGTGAGTCACTTTCATCTGCATTTTTCTTTGGCCTCCGACCGCGTGCTAGAAAACATTTTGTTTGAGTCGTGTACAAATTACATGTATTATATACATACTTTTGCCGCTACTGGAGCTCTTCCGTTCCTTCTTAACTGGAGGCGGTGGCGTTGCTGGAACTCCTTTAGCAGCTGACCGAGTACGACGTCTGCCCTCAACTTCTGGACCCAGTCCCTGAAAGATGAACAAAACAGATACTTAACTACGCTTTGGCAAATAGAGAATTACTAACTTTTGTAATAGCTTCACTTTCCTCTCGGGTTTGGTCTATTATGGACACTCGAGGTGATTTAGACTTTTTACCTTTAGATCCTTTGTTATTCTGAGAAAGAGAAATTATTCATTGCTTTTAATCATTTGCAAAGCGTTAGATTCATAAACATTTATGTAAACTAACCTAAGATTTTCTCTAACAGATTAGAATTAAATTTAAGTGTGAAAATGCATTAAAAACAGTGAAATTGTGCTTGTGTTAATTAAATGTATGTTTAACTAATTTTCAATGATCTCCGGTGTGTTACTAAATTTTAACACAAAATTAAAATTTCCCTCCAAAACAGATTATTGCTCCCCGACATGACTCCTAACGTAATGACATTTGCCTGAGCGAAACACAAAACAAAACGTATGTGTACACTTGAAGCAGAAATCACGGCGTACATAATAAAAATTACAGTTTTTCGACATTTATAGAAAAATAGAGCTCTACAACAGTATTCATCAGCTTCCCAATAAAGAATATCAGTAAGCAATGCTGACGGAAATGAATAAAATTGCATAAAATACGAACATTTATTATCACAATCGAGTGAAAGAGAATCCGAAATTAGACTGTGAGTGTACGGCCGTTGTAATGCACGAAACTGAACACTACGAGGGGTTTAACCGCCGCAAGTCACAGTCTGATGTCCCATCACTATTACGTGCACATTGCATAGACTGTTTGAGACGAAAATCCATACAAATATGCACAATTTTCTACTTACTTGATTGTTTTCTTCCGACACTGCATTATTAGTATTAACTGTATCAACTTCCGACATATTTACTACCTAAGTTCACAATTTATCAACAGAAAATTCTAAAATGACACACACAGACACTATCCCGGTCGTTGTTTATACGAAGAAATGGCGGCGAGCGTGGGTCACGTGATTCTACTTCATTCGTACAGTTTACCGCCTAATTTAAATTTTGAAATAAGTAGAAACGGAGGAAACTAGATCTTGTGTAAGTAACAGCCTCACTGAACGAAAGTTAACTTAAAACTTATACACATATTATTTACTATATTTCTTTTTTAATAACTCTAAAGGTAATTGAATGAATGAAAAGTGGAATTGAAGCCTCACTTTGCACCTTAGCATTTCTTGTGAAAGTGCACCTTATTCTTAAAATTTAATTCGCTCCTCGTATTTTTGGAGATTTAGTGTGAATTCATGAAGAATGTTTAAGATTTAACAAATTATGATTCCTAATAATTGATCATGTCAGTATGCTTTTCTTAAATTTTAAATATTAGGTACCTATATCTGCATGAATCCACAATTCCACACTAATTCTTTAAACTTGTAGGTACCATAATTTTAACACATTTGTTATTTTTGGAAATGGGTCAGAATTCGTGAAATGTATCACCCAAAATGGCCTTATTGTCTTGTTTTTTGATGTAAATATTCAGTAGCATTTCAATATAAAAATTGAGACCCATCAGAATCATACTTTACTTATAAAAAAATTTTTTTACTAGAAAATGTTGTCTTTTTTTCAATTTTAAATATATCTCGAGATCTTTTGGATTGAATTTGATCATAGATAAAACTTTAAAATAGAAACGACAGTCAATGTTAAAAAGTCTCAACCACGTTCGATGTCAGCGCCGCGTACCAGTTGAAAGTAAACTAACTTTTATGGAGGGGATGTGGCGGGAATTTCAAAAATAATTATTTATTGTAGAAATGTTATAAGAATTAGAAATTAATTAAAAACAGAAATGATATAAGTATGTATATATTTTACAACTTTACATCACATATGTATTTATATAAAAATAATATAGTAGTTGTTCAAAATAAATAGCATAGATAAAATAGTCCAGTCAATCTGTCGGGAAAAAGGGTCGTTTTTGGAAAAAATTACACGGTAAACTTTCTCTTCATAAATCATTATGGGGTCATGTGGAAAGCTTAAATTCAAAAACTCGGGAAAATCCTCGGACCCATTTTTTGGGAAATCCAAGAAGTGTTGGGATTTGATTTTACGCGAGAACGGTGAGTTGCAGAAGAAAATTTTGTTAATAAATATTGTAGAGGGCAATATTTTCTACAATTTATCTCAAAGGATCGATGCGCTACGACGAAAAATGCCAAATGTAGAGGACGCCAAAATACCCAAAAATGAGTTTTTCATTTTTTTTACATCGAAAATAATTTTTTGCGCACAACTGTAAATATAAATGTTGACAACCGAAGAAAAACACACAATTTTTATATAAACGTTTTTTCTCTACGATCCACCCTTTTGTAGATACAGCATGCAGAGTGAAACTGTTAATCGTGTTTGCCTACTATTTTTAACGATGTATTATTATTACTTTGAAAATAAAATGTTCTAAATTTACATCTATAATCTTTTTTCCCATACCTACACGAAAATGGCTACTTTATTTGAATGAAATGGAGGTACAAAGTCGTCTTTTTAGGGTGGTCGTGGAAAATAAGGAGTGGGGGTAACATTGCCCCATTGAATAACCAATCCTTTACTGATATGCAGGAGTTATTAGTGTTTGTTTATGCGTTGTCAAGGTGATTTGCTCACCGCACAATGTCAAGCAAAATGTCAGTGTTATGTTGTTTTAATTTGTTCGCGCGTTTCACGCAAAAGAAATGGCCATTTTTTTAAAAGTATGAGAAAAAATAGAGTATGCTACACGGTAGGAATTGATTCTGCCTTGTGTTCTTGCGCCCTCGCTTCGCTCTGGCGCAATTTTCACACTCGTCAGAATCTCTCAATTCCTACCTTGTTGCATAAACTACTATTTTGCGTTGTTTTCAGATAAGTATATTAAAAAATATCGTTCATTACACGTCCAGAAATGGATTTTTTATTATACTTATCTGAAAACACCTTGTTTTCATCTTGTTGCAATGACGTAAAGGTGACGTTTTCAGAACAGCGCACGGAAAACTTTTCCCGATCTCCTATTCTTTTTTCCGTGCACTGTGCACTAAATATGACAGAAACTAAAGCATCGCCGATAATAAACAAGTCGTTGCTATGGAAATGTTAATCGTGTTTGCCTACTATTTTTACGATGTATTATAATTAGTTTGAAAATAAAATGTCCTAAAATTACTTCTAATCCTTTTTTTGGGTTGTTTTTAGATAAGTATAATAAAAAATATCGTTCATTACACGTCCAGAAATGGATTTTTCGTGCTTGCATGACTTCCCGTGTTCGGCTTCGCCTCCCACGAGAATTTGTCACGCGCGCACGAAAAAATCCGTATTTCCAGACTGGTAATGAAATATACTATTCCATGCTTGCATGACTTTTTGTCACGCGCGCACGGAAAAATCCTTATTTCCAGACTCCTAATGAAATATACTATTGTCTAACGACAACAACAAATATCAGTTAATCAATTTTCTTCAAACAGACCTCCAGGTTCCAGGCTGTTGGGTTTGAGGTTCAGCAGGCGTTTGAGGATGCGGATCGTCTAATAGTCGAGACAGCTCTCCAAAGATCTGCTGAGTATGAGTCTACTACAATAATTGACGAAAACAGTGACCTTTAAGTATTGCTTGCCACTTTGGGAAGTGTAGAACGTACAACGTACTTAAAAAAGCCGAGCCATGGAAACACTCCCGAGCGAATCTACTACTTTCCACAATATTTAAAGAACAACACTTTGAAATTTCACGTGCTTTTCCTTCATACCTTCAATGGTGTATGTGTATCGAAATTCACTACTCGAAACTCTGCATGCTGTATCTCCGAAAAGTGAAAAAACCATTTTTGGGTATTTTGGCGCCCCCTACTTTTGGCATTTTTCGTCGTAGCGCATCGATCCTTAGAGATAAATTGTAGAAAATATTGCCCTTTACAATATTTATTAAAAAAATTTTCTTCTGTAACTCTCACCGGTCTCGCGTAAAATCAAATCCAAACACTTCTTGGATTTCCCAAAAAATGGGTCCGAGGATTTTCCCGAGTTTTTGAATTTAAGCTTTCCACATGATCCCCTAACGATTTATGAAGAGAAAGTTTACCGGGTAATTTTTTCCACAAATTTCGACAGATTGACTGGACTAAAAGTGCCTATAATAAAATTTTCTATTGTCTAAATATAAATATAGAAAATTAACCATTAAAAATAATTCAATTTTAACTTTTGATTTTTTGAGGAAGTTGACACTCATACCGTGAGGCTGCGGTCCAAGTAGTAGGCCATCCACCAACCATCACCAGTGCTACGGCATAAGCCCTTAGCCGTCAATAGAGTTTAAATGTGTAAAAAAACCACTTCCATCAACTAAAAATGCACTCACTATAGTCACTAATACCTACCTATTGCAATAATTATTGATTAATTAATCATTACCATTTAATATTATTGATAAAAACACTATTTTTAAACATTTTCTTTTTCTTGTTTTACTGCATTTTTACTGCCAAATTTTGACGTTTCTAAAAGTAGGTACTGTGGACCAATTTATTAAGATTGAAAAAATTTTATGCTAGACAACCCACGAAACACAAAGTCACATTCAATGTTGCAGAATATTAAAAAAAGCGCCACCTACCATGTCGAAGTAAACTATAATTATGTTTCAAGGTCATGTATAAGAGTGTCACCCCCCTGAATTTGATGAACTATCACGAATTATATCTTCTATGTATAGGTACAGGGTGGGCAAAATTCGATGTTTCTATAGTGTAACTTTTAAACCATGGCGAAGTCAAAATCTAGCGATCGTCGTTGGTTTTCGAGTTATGAACGAAAGTTCGATTTTTAGAGATTTCGATTTATGTCTATATTTTTTCGGTTGTTTGTGAATTTAGAGAAATGGCGTTTGCACATTCTTAAGGCACTTTTTTGAGGAGAATGTAATGGCGTTAACAGATTTTGAAAATATTTTTTACTTTTTAGGTTATGACATTAAGTTGTACTTTTTATATGGAAGTCATGGTGGGCTGTGACTTTGTTGAAAAGTGCATTTTTTTCTCTTTTCAAATATGTATAATATGCATGTAGGGTCTATTCCTTCAATTTCTTCTTGAAAAATAAAAAAATCTAAATTTTTGAAATTAAATTAAAAAAATCTTATCAAATAAAAATGAAAATACAACAAACGAAACAAACATATAAGCACAACACTGTCTAACATTAATATCTATACATATAAAACAATTCAAAAAATTATGTCCATTAACTGCAATACACTTTTCAAGACACTTCTGTATGCGTTATGTGTGAATATTTGACACGGAATTAAGGCATTGTGTAAACTTGGCTTTGAGCTGCTTCTACATAAAAAAAACGATTCCAAATTGAGCGTAATTCACATATATTATTGCTGTCCGAAAACGCTTTTAGATCGGCCAGTTCCTGTGACGTCACGAATGTCTAAATTTTTTTTTCACTTCCGGGATTAAATGTGCCAATTTAATCCCTCTTTACAGGGACTGAAGTGACCTATTTAATCCCAAGGGATTAAATTTACATTGCTAGGTTACACGAGTATTTTTTGCCATTTTGGACAGTATTTTATTGTTGTTGCCGACCCGTTTGTCACTTTGACAAGCATAAATTTAGAATTATTTCACATGCAAATGCTTCGGAAGTGCAAAAAATAGCGTATATACCACGGGATTGAGGTATCATTTAATGATGCACCTCAATCCCTTAGTATATAATATACTATTACGCGCTTGACATGTTTCCAAATAAGTCAAAATGCGTACTGTTACCACTGTGGAACTAGATTCGTGACGTCAGCAGCGTTTTGGGCCGATTCGGGCGTTTCCGGACAATGCGTGGAAATTTCAAAATTTACGATACTTTTTATTTATTTACTCTGAAAGTACGAACCAAAAATTTTTTTCAAAAATATTGATAGTGATCATTTGGTATCAGGTTTTAAAAAAAAATTATTTTGACAATCATGCAAAGTCCCTATTTCTAAACAATGTCTGGAGCATGAAAAAATCTGAAAAAAATGACAAACATTATTTAAAAAAACATCTGTAAATTTCAAATTGTGCCATTTTTCGTTTCGAAGATATGATCATTTGAAAATCAACGTGGAAGAAATTAAGGTAAATGTCTAGGCTTTTGCTAAAAATGGCCTAAAAAAATTTGGTTTTGTACAAAAAAATGGTTAATTTTGATTTTAAACATTTTCTCTTACCAAAATGTTATTTTAAATAATTCGAACAATGGTTGTCATTTTTTTCAGATTTTTTGATGCTCCGGAACATTGTTTACCAACAAATTGTTATAAATCAGGATGAAAAATTAGTTTCAGTCTCTGATATTAGAGTAAGACGATTAGCCTAAAAAAAATCCAACAACAATTTAACAAAATATATATTTATCAAATACAAAAGTTACAGTTTTTTTTAATATCATACCTACTTAGGGGTTTATTAAACATTTCCAATGGAATCTGACACTAGTACCATGACATCTGATCACTAACACCATTAGAAAAGTTAGGATCCGATGTGAAAGATTCGCGATTTGTTTAAAGCAAAATATACAATTTGTAAATGAATAATATAAAAAAATGTCTTAAGGTACAGACCGAAAAGTATAAAATTAGCGAAAGCAGTGCTTGCGCCGCTCTGGCGAAACCCCTGTGAATTTCATAAGATGTCTCTTTCAAAATGATAGGCTTCAATTTAACGTTTGATAAGCTCGGCCCCTGTGTCGGATCCCAATATTGAAGTCTTTAATAAATTGGATCAATTATTAAAGCATCAAACTTTTTTTCACAATCCTGTTTACTACCATAGTTAAATTCTGTTTGTCCGGGGAATATTACTAACCCATTACAATTAACCAAACTATTTAAACGACTACTTAACTGACTACCTAAAGGGCAGGCCTTTAGCAAACCATCATCATGATCGTTGTATATATTTACTCTAAGATACTCAGGTCTGATGTCAGTGTTGTTGTATGACTCGGCCTAAAACAGATGAACCAAATCAGTTATCGCCTCAAAATATGTAAAGTTTATAAATTAATATCTGGGATAATACCATTTAGAATAAAATGTTACTTTTAACACTTAGGCGCATCATACATAGCGTTTGGTAGATTATAAATATTTGAATTTGTCAATCAAAATTATGAAATCGTATTTGATAAGTTTTTCAAAAATTGTTCACGTTACTACTCTACCATTTTCCATCAATAAATCATATTCAAAATGCCTATAATACCAAAGCATCTGCGAAAAATTTTAGATGACAAAAAATAAAGGTAATGGGATGGTACATGTAACACTTCTTGCGTGAATTTAGAAATACATACAAAAAACCTAGTTTTACAAATATAAATGGTTTCGTGGTATTACTGTCAAAGCATTATTATTTTTCTCTGTATGTACAGGGTGTACAACTAAGAATGGTCGCCGGCTATATCTCAGAAACTATTTATCGTACAGCCTTCGGAAAAAAATATTTATAGTAAAAGTGGCCAAAAGAAATCGCTGGAAATTATTTTCAAGTTTCTAGCTTCGCCGCTAGGGGGCGTACCTGCCATGGAAAATGATAAAATCATGATTTTCTCCAAATTATAGGCAATTAAGGTAACTCAAAAATAACTTTATTGGAAAGCTGAAACAATTATACACAATTTTGGTTTAACACTTTTTGCTCTAGCTCATCAAATAAGGGTGGGAGGAGAGGGTGAATTCTTCTGTACGAAAATGCTTATAACTTCTGTTTAACTTTATAGAATTTTGCAAACTTAGTATCGTTTGAAAGAACTTTTCTTGTTTCAAACGATGTTCGATAAGAGAAGTTGTTTTGATTCATATATTTGTTGCCAGGTGGCGCTTTTTAAAAACTTATTAATTTTATCGATTTTTCTTGAAAAATTTAAATTGACTCATAAATATTTTTTAACATTATTAAAATTAGTATAAAATATCGAAAATATTAGTGAAAACCGCAGATCCATATCTTTTTTCGTTCAAGAAATATGGACAAAATAGTTTTTACACGATTCACAACACGTATTATTGTTATCACAAGTCGTTTTGCGAATTTAAGTGGTAGGCTTTGGAACAAAAAAAATGCAATTAGCTCTATATTCGCAAAACGATTTGTGATAACAATAATACGGGTTGTGAATCGCGTAAAAATTATTTGGTCCATATTTCTTGAACGAAAAAAGATATGGAACTGCGGTTTTCACTAATATTTTCGATATTTTATACTAATTTTAATAATGTTAAAAAATATATATGAGTCCATTTAAATTTTTCAAGAAAAATCGATAAAATTAATAAGTTTTCAAAAAGCGCCACCTAGCAACAAATATATGAATCAAAACAAGTTCTTTTATCGAACATCATTTGAAGCAAGAAAAGTTCTTTCAAACGATACTAAGTTTGACAAATTCTATAAAGTTAAACAGAAGTTATAAGCATTTTCGTACAGAAGAATTCACCCTCTCCTCCCACCCTTATTTGATGAGCTAGAGCAAAAAGTGTTAGACCAAAATTGTGTATAATTGTTTCAGCTTTCCAATAAAGTTATTTTTGAGTTACCTTAATTGCCTATAATTTGGAGAAAATCAAGATTTTATCATTTGCCATGGCAGGTACGCCCCCTAGCGGCGAAGCTAGAAACTTGAAAATAATTTCCAGCGATTTCTCTTGGCCACTTTTACTATAAATATTTTTTCCGAAGGCTGTACGATAAATAGTTTCTTAGATACAGCCGGCTACCATTCTTAGTTGTACAGGGTGTCCCATTTTCGACACTTTTAGGGGGTATTGGCGTTATTATCAAAGATAGAGTGTTGCGGTTTTCACCTTCCTTTCCTACTTTTTTACTAAACGAAAGATTCCGGGGTCAAATTTGTCATGGCTCTCTTAGTTTTTAATCTACAGAGTGATTTTCAAAATCTTTGTTTTTTAGACACCCCTCGTATTTCCGTTATGCGTCTACTTATCAAAAAGGTGAAAACTGACCTTGATAGAGTTTTTTATGTAGAATTCAGTGGCGTAGGAAGTTTTTGTGTAAAAGGTTTAGTTTTTGAGATATTGCCCAAACTTATGTTTTTTTAAATGGGACATCCTATATATTATTTTTTATATTGGTTAAGCAAAATTTGAGCTTTCTAAAAATATATAATACTTAATATTTATTTTGAAAAACAAGCTCAAAATTCGATATTTTTAATAATTTACTTTATTTATAACAGTAGGCCATGACTAGTTTATTAGAAACAAATGCAAAATTTGACAAATTTGTCAGATTTCCATTATTGATGAAATATTTTTGTTACGTAGGTGTTTTTATTTTACTTTTAATTTTTTATTACAATGGCCGTTCATGATAATTATGAGAAGTATTATATTGTTGGTATGTTTTATACAATGCATTAAAATTATCTTTCGAAGTGTTTAGCTTTAGAATAATTACGCATTGTGAAAATTTTGCACTTGTTTCTAAAAAATTAGCCATGGCCTACTGTTATAAATAAAGAAAATTATTAAAATGGAATTTTGAGCTTGTTTTTCAAAATAAATATTAAGTATTATATATTATTGGAAAGCCCAAATTTTGCTTAATCAATATAAAAGATAATACATAAGGTGTCCCATTTAAAAAAACATAAGTTTGGGCAGTATCTCTAAAACTAAACCTTTTACACAAAAACTGCCTACGCCACTGAATTCTACGTAAAAAACTCTATCAAGAACAATTTTCACCTTTTTGATAAGTAGACGCATAACGGAAATACGAGGGGTGTCTAAAAAACAAAGATTTTGAGAATCACTCTGTAGATTAAAAACTAAGAGAGCCATGACAAATTTGACCCCGGAATCTTTCGTTTCGTAAAAAAGTAGGAAAGGAAGGTGAAAACCGCAGCACTCTATCTTTGATAATAACGCCAATACCCCCTAAAAGTGTCGAAAATGGGACACCCTGTACATATTAAACTTACCAACTCTACACTCTTCTTAGGAAAAAAACATTTGGAATGCCTTTCTAAATATTTTAGGCACGGTATTACAAACAGCAAGCATGTAACGCAGGCCGAAGCTGGATTTCCTGGTAGACCAAAGATAATTTTTAACTTTCCGTTAAAATATAAAGTAGCAAAAGTCGTTGGTTTCCTGAATAATACACCAAACGTTACATTAACTTAAATATTGTTGTTGAATTAATGTACCCTGGTTTCATATTGATTCTACCAAAGTGAATATACGCATCAAAATCTTCTAATAACACTTGTTTAAGAATATCAAATTCGCCCATCGATACACCGCCAGTCGTCACTAAAATATCATTGTGGGTAAACACTTTACACAAAGCACGTTTCAGACTGTCTGGGCTAGAATAAACAGATTATAAAAAATTTAAAAAAAGTATTTCAAGATTACTTGTCTTTAGCAATTCCACAATCGTTGGAATCGTAACCATAGTGTGCTAGAAGATTTATTAAAGTAATTTTGTTACTATCGTGAATTTGACCTGGTGCGAGTTTTTCATGAATATTCCTCACTTCATTACCAGTCGACAATATTCCCACACTGGCACGGCTAAAACAGTTAAGAATGTAAACTTTGTAGGTATGAAGGGAAAAATTACCCTGAATTTACAACCATTTTCGACTTTCGTTTTAAACATTTATTAGATTAAAAAATAGCCAAGGATGTCCCAAAATTAGCCTGCCAAAATGTACCAGCTGATTCTACGTTCAAAAATAATGCAAAAAGTTTTAATAAATATAGACTGTAAAATGCTTCCTAAGGGAGCTGCAGCCCCCCGAAATGGGGCCCCAAAAAGGAGTTTTCTGTAATATCTATGCAACTATTTGAGGTAGATTCATGAAACTTGGTGAGTTTGAAGCTTTTATAATTTGCCACATATTTCTTATTTCAATTTTCAGAAATTTTGCCAGGGGCGTCACATACAGGGTTGGTGCTAGGTAAATTATGCCCCATATTTTTTATATCAAATTATGAAACTTGGTTTATTTTTACACAAAAAAGGTCGTCTCAGTCGATCTTTGAATCTTGAACCATTTTCGTGTAAAATCGTTTTGAAGAAGTCACGTCCATAAAAACTACACTAATAAAAATAATCACAAAATTGAAAAAATATTTGACGAAGAAATGCTAAACGAAGTAATAAATACCTACAAATTTTAATTCATTGTCTACTTTTGATAAATTTTAGTTTTGTGATTATTTTTATTAGTGATTTTTTCAAAACGATTTTACTCGAAAACGCTACAAGATTCAAAGATCGACTGAGACGACCTTTTCTGTGTAAAAATAAACCAAGTTTCAAAATTTGATATAAAAAAATTAATAATTATCCCCACAAAAAATATGGGGCATAATATACCCAACACCAACCCTGTATGTGACACCCCTGGCAAAATTTCTGAAAATTGGAAAAAAAAAATATGTGGCAAATTATAAAAGCTTCAAACTCACCAAATTTCACGAATCTACTTCAAACAGTTGCAAAGATATTATAGAAAATTCCTCTTTGGGGTCCCTCCTTCGGGAGGCTGTAGCCTCCTTAGGAAGCATTTTTCAACTTATATTTATTGAAACTTTTTGCATTATTTTTGGACGTAGAATCAGCTGGTACATTTTGGCAGGCTAATTTTGGGACACCCTGTATACATACACAGTGTGTCTTCGGATAGACGCAACTATAGGTGTAATTGGAAAAAAATTAAGGAAAAAGTAATTTTTCTTCAGGCACGAGCTTTCTAACCAAGCGGGGTGAGATACCAGAAAAACAAAACACTTCTTAAAATTTTTTTGACCATTAAGGCCTATAGTTGCATCGTCCCGAAGACCCATTATAATATTAATTATATGTACGAGCCCTAACAACTAAATGTTCGGACAAAAGTAAATTTGATAGTCTTTTAACTTCCATTATATTGATTTTTTTTGTTATAATGCCAACATTTGGTTATATAAACACGCAAATTTCGTAAAAATCCGCTCGGCGGTTCCAAAACTGTGGCACTTTACCCAGCAGGTGGGAAAACTGTAGAAACAAAGAATTAATATTTTTAAAACGTTGGATCTAGTATCGGATTTTGATGAAATTTACTTTATTGAAAGGTGGATGTTGGTTTTCTTTATAAAAAAGTTACACAAGCTTTTATTTGGTGATTTTAGCCATTTATCGGAGCTTCAAAGTTGCATCTTTAAAAAGGGTAGAATTTTATAGTAACTGTTTTAAAAAATCACATTTTTGAAACCGGTGGTTAGATTTGTGTCAAAAAACCTTTAAATCAAAGCTCAATAATTGTACTATATTGAAAAAATTCTGAAATGTTAATATGATTTTTTTTGCATTTTTTTGAGTTCTACAGCTCACTTTTCAAAAAACGTGTTTTTTGAGAGTGCTACCTACATTAAAATAATCACAGTTTTGGAACCACTGGTTGGATTTTGGTAAAATTTACTTTATTGCAAAACTGGATGTTGGTTTTATGTACAAAAAAATCCCCAAGTCTTTATTTGGTGATTCTAGGCATATTTCGTAGCTTTAAAATTGCACATGAAAAAAGTGACGTAATTTTCTAACTGTTTTTAAAAAATCACAGTTTTGGAACTCGGTGAAAACGACATAAAGGTGCTTTCATGGCCTTCATCCAGTCCGGACTTAAATGTCATTGAAACTCTTTAGCATAAACTTAAGCGTATTTTACGCAATAATCCACAAAGAACCATGGGAGACTTAAAAGCCAAAAATAGAAGAAAATTGGGACAGTTTCACGCCAGAATTGTACTAAAATTTGATAAATACAATGCCTGCTAGAATACAGGCAGCTATTAAAGCAAAAGGAGACGTAACCTTTTATTAATGGTTCCAAATTAAAAATGATCCCAACATTTAGTTGCAAATTCATTTTGTAAAATTTGCTAATTATTAAGGTTAAAATATTGTTAAATCAAATAAATAATTTTCTTCCATGCATAATATTGTTATGAAGGCTTTATCTTATTGTATTGTTAGGTGTTTACTAATTATTTGCGTAAAATTTCCAGTTCTCCTTTCATACTTAAAAAATTTACTTTTGTCCGAACATTTAGTTGTTAATGCTCGTATAAACCTAATATAATAAATTAATATCACTTATGAAATAGGTATACCTGTAGACTTTTACTTTAGTTTTGCCTAAAGTTGCCAAAACCCCTTGATGAGCCGCTGATATACAATTACCCTTGTTGAGTACTAATGAATTTGCAGGAATATCAACTCCAACAGGTCTAATATCTTGGTTGGGTACTGCTCTAACATCAATCCGTATGGTCAGCTCCTTACTCTTGTCCTCAGAGGCAGCAATCAAGGTTGTGTTTTCTACTGGAATCACAGCATCCGCTCCTGGCGGTACAACTGCTCCGGTACTAATTCTTATTACCTCTCCTGACTGTAGTTCTTCTATATGAGGCTAAAAATTAATTAATTAATTGTTTAAAGTTGTACTACGGTGAAATAGCAAGATTTGAATTACAGCATCTCCTGCAGCAACAACATCCCGAACACGGCGTTCTCCAGTACCATCCCTTACTTTGACAGCATATCCGTCTTTCATGGAAGTGGGAAAGTTTGGAATTGGTGTTGTAGCGTAGACATTTTCTGCGAGAATTCGAGTGCGACAGCTTTCAACAGCTACAAGTTCAATTTTTATTGTTGGCATAATTGACTCTAGCATGATAGCTATTGCTCTATCTACTTCTATCAGTGGATATGGAGATTTACGATCTCGTTTTGTTACATCCAACTTAACCTGAAAAATTTCATATACTTAGGTACAAGGTGACTGAAATGTATGGACACTAGAAGTTTAATTGCTAGTAATCTCCATAATTTGCATATTTGTTTACAAAAGTTTGCTTTTTATTTTTAGGCAGAATTATTAGTTTTTTCTTGCTAAATTTACTGTCTTGAGTTACCTCTTCAGAGAATATTATTTTCAATTGATATGTGCGTCCATCTTCCTTCCATAGGGAGCAATGAGATATAAAGACAAACATACTGTGACGTACATAAATTCATACACGTATACTAAAAAATAATTCTAGTGGGTATAACTGGGGGCACAGTAAATTGTATAAGTACTCAATACTCATGGAACATTCCACTTATAAACAATATTTAAATTTCAATCAAAAATATTTTTAACTATACAGGGTGGCTGAAATTCCGTTTCCAGCATGGGGATCTCGCTTATTATAATAGATAGACCATAGTTTTAAATTTGGAAAAGTTGCTAAATTTAGTGCTCAGTAATAATCCTAAGACAAATTTGAATTATTTTGAACGGTCTTCTGAAAAAGTGAAAAAAACTGAAAATTACAATTTTTTAAAATCGCCCATAACTTTTTTATTTCTGAACATTTTTTAAATCTGTAAAAACATTCTCAAAGCAACTTTTTATGCTCTATCGAACAGTGATCGTCGTTTCTTTAAACATCGATTCGTTTTTGTTTTTTAAACGCCAACTTCGGTTTTTCTTATGGACGTACTTTCTACTTTACACATCATTGGATAGTATATTTTTTTCCAAATTCATCGATGTACTACACATGGTATTCAGATTTAATTTTAATTGTTAAAATTTAAAAATTGTGTCCAATACAGCAATCATCTCAAATCAAGCAGCCTAAACTCGTTTAGTTTTTAAAATTTGAGGTTTGTCACAAGCATAGATGTCACAAGTGACAAATTACAATAATAATTAGTTATTCCCCGCGAATTAAATTAAATTATGTTTTCGAATAATGAAAAGCGTGATATGATGCGTATTTATTATTCATCACATAGAAACTCTATATTAACGACACAACGATACGCAGAAACATATCCTGAAAGAAGACAACCATCTTCTAGTTTATTTTCTACACTGGACAACAATTTAATGGAATTTGGGGCCTTTGAAAAACCCAAAACAAAATATGGAAGCCGAATTACAGAAGAAAACAAAGAAAATATTTTAGCCGCGGTAAATATCTAAACACTGGCTTTGATAGAATTATGCAATTTCAACCATTTAGGTGAACGAGAATCCTGGTATCTCGACAAGAGAACTGAGTCATAATTTGGAATTACCTCGATATCAGATTCAAACAGTTCTAAAGGAGGAAGGATTTAAACCATTTAAAATCCATGTGACACAGACATTGAGACCCGGAGACGAAGTTCATAGACTCCAGTTTTGAGAGTGGCTTCTTGATAAATACCAACGTAACGAGGATTTTCTGAAAAATATTATTTGGACGGATGAATGTTCATTCACCAACTTGGGCATGTTCAATCGTCATAATGAACATTATTGGGCCAGAGAAAATCCCCGTACCTATAGAGAAGCAAGACCACAGCACCGATTTGGTATCAATGTCTGGGTAGGTTTATGGGGCGAAAGAGTTATTGGTCCTCATATATTTTCGAAGTGACTCTAACTGCTCAACGTTACATTGACTTTATAAACCAAGATTTGATGGAATATTTGGAGAATGTCCCACTGAATCAACTACGGCAAATATGGTGGCATCAGGATGGGGTTCCAGCGCATAATGCGCAGATTATTAGAGAACGCCTTAATGAACTTTTCCCTGAACAATGGATCGGAACCCATGGGCACGTCCATTGGCCAGCCAGATCACCTGACCTGAACTCCTTAGATTTTTTTCTTTGGGGATACGCCAAAAATAAAATTTTTAAAAACACATAACAATGTCGAAGAACTGAGGAATGCCGTTTTGGGAGTGATGCGAAATATTCCACGTAGAACGATAGCGCGAAGTTTAGACAGTGGAGTACGGAAGCGTTTACGGTTGTGTATTAGAGAAGACGGGCATTTATTTGAACATCTACTTTAAATTTAATTTGATATAGCATATTGATTATTGTTATATGTTATTCGGCTTTCATATTTGTTTAGATATCTTAAAGGCTCCAAATTCCATTAAATTGTTGTCCAGTGTAGAAAATAATCTCGAAGAATTTTGTCTTCATTCAGAATAAGTTTCGGCGTAACACTGTGTTTTTAGGAGAGCGTTTTTATGTTATGAATAAAAGATACACGCATATCAGTCTTTTCATTATTCGAAAACATAATTTTAGTTCACAGATTATGATTAATAATAATTATTGCAATTTGTCACTTGTGCCAGACCTCAAATTTCTTAAATTTTGAAATTGTTTATAAATTACCATGGTAACAATAAACTAAGCGAGTTTGGGCTACTTGATTTGAGATGATTGCTGTATTGGATATTTTTTAAATTTTTACAATTAAAATTAAATCTGAATACCATGTGTAGCACATCGATGAATTTGGAAAAAAATGTACTATCCGATGATGTGAAAAGTAGAAAGTGCGCCCATAATAAAAACTGAAGTAGGCGTTCAAAAAACAAAAACGAATCGATGTTTAAAGAAACGATGATCAGTGATCGATAGAGCATAAAATGTTGCTTTGAGAATGTTTTTACAGATTTGAAAAATGTTCAGAAATAAAAAAGTTATGGGCGATTTTCAAAAATTGTAATTTTCAGTTTTTTTTACTTTTTCAGAAGACCGTTCAAGATAATTCAAATTTGTCTTAGGATTATTACTGAGCATTAAATTTAGCAACTTTGCCAAATTTAAACCTATGGTCTATCTATTATAATAAGCGAGATCCCCATGCTGGAAACGGAATTTCAGCCACCCTGTATACACCTAGTGCGCGGCTCTTCCATATCTCCTTTATTATTATTAATGCTAACAAAAAAATTTCAAGAACAAACATGCTTTATTCCTGCATGTGCATAACTTAAAAATATTTTCCACTATACAGACCGTTCAGTTTTTGTTGGGCGCACACCAACTTTCTTATTTTAAATGGAATACCCTCGGGAATACCCTATATATTTTTACATTTTAGGATCCCCCGTCTAATTCAAAATACAAAAGTATTAAGGTTGTATGTACCTAAAATTAATAGTTTTCCATTTTTATGGATTTTACAAAAATTTTCACGGATATGGACTGTTACAAAAATATTAATATCTTAACAAATTCACAGTCTTTTTGAAAAAAACAAAGTTAAAATGATACAAGCAAAGTCCAGGGAACATTTTCATGTATTTTTGGAGAAATTAGCTTATACAGGGTGTTTGTAATTTATTCGTAAATATCACATATTTCAAACAGTGATAACTTTTTCAAATGGAACCCCCTGTATATTTTTATACTACTACCACAGAATAATATATCAAAAATCAACTAACTTTACTTGGTGTGTAATATGAGTCAAAAGTGGTTTCTTTGACAGCACAATGAGCTGTTCGCACCAAGGCGGAATTCTCAGTAAGAACAGCAATAGCATGTGGCAAGCAACTTCTGATAAAACCAAAACATTCTACTGCTCCTTTAGGACTGCCAGGCAAATTCACGATTAGAGTTTTGTTTTTAATGCCACAAGCTGTACGAGACACCATCGCCATATCTGTTATACTCAGACTTCTCGAAGTCATAGCAAGAGTTATTCCAGGTGCTTCTCGGTCGATTACAGCTTTGGTTGCTTCGGGTGTGATATCACGGGGCGAAAAGCCTGTACCTCCAGTGGTCAAGATAATATTGACATTGGAAAGCACCCAGAAATTCAACAACGCTATAATTTGATCCTTTTCATCTGGCACGATTTGCTTGTTTGAAATAGTAGAATTGGGAAATGCTTCGGAAACAGCCTGCTGTAGTTTGGGGCCAGATAAATCACCTTTAGGATCCTTGAAGTGGGTGTCACTTACTTGAAATTAAATACAATAAATATTGGAGGTTAGGTACAAATACATTTCTAAAACTCTTGTAAAATTAATTACCTGTAAGTATAGCAAATGAGAGATTGGGAGATTCACTTTGAGATTCCATGTTAACAATACGCCTGAAAAAAATAATTACTAGAAATACTATACCCACAGATGACTCGTTAAGATTAATTTTTATACTATTATATATTTAGTAAACAAACATATTCACCACTTTCGAATTACGCTTTGATAACAATAATTGTGTCAAATATTTATTAAATAACATCGGACATAAGTACCTAATTTAATACTAAATTTTCTTTGAAAATGTACAAATCAAAAAGATAAAAATGAATATAAAAAATAAATTACTTACCTTAACTAACGCTTTAACTTTAACCTTTAACTTAAAAATGCTTCGTGAAGATATTGTGCAATACTGTGTATTAACATTAACTAACTTTTGATATAAGAATAATAACAATAATTATATGTAATTATTTTAGGGTCCACGTGATTCTTTCAAAAAAATAAACAACGCAACATAAACATAACCTAAATATATAGTCTGTGACCTAAATTATTTTGGTGAATTTCTACATGTCCATGAACAATATTTGTAACAGTTTTGCACCTTGGATACTAGATGACGATAGTTGTTATTTGAAATGAAATTTATTTAACGCTAACGTGACGATAATTTAAATTCATTCCCTCACGTGAAACGCGTCATTGCTGTTATGATTTCACGTGAGGGTACTATTTCAATTATTGTCACGCTAAAAACTTTAATAGTACAGTAAAATTATCTTTTGAGATCGGAATCGTCCGGAACAGGATCAAATTTTAGGGGTTGTTAGGGGACCTGAAGTTAAGTAATTTCCCAAGTTTGCGACCTCCAACTCCTTGCGGATTTTCCGCCATCTTGATTTTTAGGGTTGATTTGGTTTTTTGTATTTTTCGGACTTATATTTGATATTAGCAAAAAAAGTGTCAATACGTAAAATATTTGAAAATAAACGCATAAAAAGGCGTTAGATTTTAGCGCGATGCGACAAGCACGAATGCCTCGTTTCAGTTCCCGTGAACCTTTCACTCACTGTAACGCAAAAAGTATTGACACAGGAAGAAAATTGTTTAAACAAATACTATAGGGAGTTTTACGCTTTACAACTTTTGTTTGAACTATTTTTATTTAATATGGACGATTACCGAAATAAAAAATAAAAAACTTTTAAATCCTATTTGTTGGATGTTTAAACTACCATAATTTGTTTACTGATGATAATTTGTATACGATTATATTACATCATTTTGTGGGGATTTTTATTCTCTACAAAAAAGTGTCGACACTTTTTTTGCTAACATTAAATATAAGCCCGAAAAATACAAAAAACCAAATCAACCCTAAAAATCAAGATGGCGGAAAATCCGCAAGGAGTTGGAGGTCGCAAACTTGGGAACTTACTTAACTTCAGGTCCCCTAACAACCCCTAAAACTTGATCCTGTTCTGGACGATTCCGACATTACACGTATGATTTTCGAATAATTTTACTGTACTATAACGTTTGTTTTGAATTTTAGAACTGTTTGTTCAAGCTGAACTGATAGGAAAAAAATTCCATAAATCAAGGATAGGTATAGGTATAAAGAAAATATACAGGGTGGGTGAAATTCCGTTGCCAGCATGGGGATCTCGCTTATTATAATAGGTAGACCATAGGTTTAAATTTGGCAAAGTTGCCAAATTTGGTGCTTAAAAATAATCCGAAAACAATTTTGAATTATTTTGAACGGTATGTTAGAAAACTGAAAAAAACTTAAAATTACGATTTTAGAATTTCGCCCATAACTTCGTTATTTCTGAACTTTTTTACTTTCTTATACGTAGTATCGTGTGATTCTTTAAATTTCCATTCTGAGTTGGCGGTGGAAAAAAAATCATGTCTTTGATTACACCTCATTTCTTTAAATATCAAAAAAGGTTAGGTTTTCTGGTTGTTGTTTGACACTGACATCAACACATAATTCAATTCTGCGCATACGTTCAAATTCCAAGGCTTACCTAGAATGGAAATTTAAAGAATCACACGTTATAAGGAAGTATTGTAATCGTGATTTTTTTCGACTCCGAGATTTTGATGGATTTACACATTTTGAGGGCCCCTGCATCCATTCTGACCATTTTCGCCATGATGTCTGTCTGTGTGTGTGTCTGTGTGTCTGTGTGTCTGTCTGTATCCACGATAACTCAAAAACGACTTCTCGGATTTGATTGAAGTTTCATATTTAAGAGTTTGAACAAATTTGTGGGTGCCACATTCAATGTTTTTCATCTAGGACCAAAACAAGTGACAGTTACCTGATGACATTTTTAGATTTTTTAGGAATATCTCGAAAAATTTAAAAATTTATGAGATTTTTTTATTCTTTAACATTGATTTAGAATTGAATTTTGAACAAATTTTGTTTGAACTTTTTTTTGAAATTCCGTCAAAAAAATTTAAAAAATACTAGATATTCTTAAAACACTTTATATTTCTCATAGCGCGCGTTGATAGTTGAATCCGATGGTCGAGGTAGACCATGTGTTTCATTATATGGCTGCCAAACAGAGCGTCCCGGGTTCGAATCCCAGAAGGAACGGACCATTAGTTTTTTTTATTTTACTGGTTTCTATGGTACCGAAAACAATAATAATGAATTTTTAATTATTTTCATATAGTAGCGTCATCTATCACTCAGTTACAAAAGTACTTTATATAAATTAAAGAAATCTATACCGTTGAGGAAATCGATTGTAGCAATATTATTATTTGAAAAGATCGACGGCTACGGCAGCATTGTGGTGGCGAAACTACCACCGGTTGTTATGCGGTCGTTGATTTGTGTTTTTTGTGTCATATTGTAATATGTACAGTTAATAGGAGTAGCTAATAGCAACAAAGTATTCCGTGTACTCTTCTTATCCAGAACAAATACCACTTCTAGCACAAGCCGCCGTGGCGCAGTGGGTAGAGAATCTGCCTAGTAATCCACACGGTGCTGGTTCGATTCCATAGATTTCCCTTCTTTTTACTTTCTTATATTTTTAAGTGAGTAATAGGTCAAAAATCTAAAATAAAACACATTTTTGTCGTAAAATTCGGTTATAATGAGTGGGACAAGGACAGATTTATACGTATTGCAATAAGTGCGACAGAGACTATTTGAAAATTGCTGGAACCCCTCAAAATTTAACTTAATTTCTTTAGGAAAAGTAATTATTGTGATACTATCCGTAAGTATAAGAAAGTCATGTGTTGGGCACATCAGATATTTTAAATCTGTAAAAACATTCTTAAAGCAGCTTTTTGTACTCTATCGATCAGTGATCATCGTTTCTTTAAATATCGATTCGTTTTTGTTTTTTTAACACCAACTTTAGTTTTTCTTATGGGCGCGCTTTCTACTTTTCACACCATCGGATAGTACTTTTTTTTTCAAATTCAGCGATATGCTACACATGGTATTCAGATTTAATTTCAATTGTTAAAATTAAGGAAATGTATTCAACAACGCAATTATAAGAAATCGAGTAGCTCAATCTCGTCTATTTTGTGTGGTTACCATGGTAACTTGTAAACAAATTCAGAATCATCTCCTTCCTACCTTGTTGCATAAACATCTATTAAATCCCAAATTATAATTTTACAAGAATTGTAATTTGGCACTGGAAACACTAGTCAAGGTTCTTCAATTTTGAATTTGTTACCATGGTAACCATGCACACACAATAAACGAGATTGAGCTACTCGATTTCTGATAATTGGTGTGTTGAATACATTTGTTTTATTTTAACAATTAAAATTGAATCTGAATACTATGTGTAGCACATCGATGAATTTGGAAAAAAATGTACTATCCGATGGTGTGAAAAGTAGAAAACGCGCCCATAAGAAAAAATGAAGTTGGTGTTAAAAAACAAAAACGAATCGATGTTTAAAGAAACGATGATTACTGATCGATAGAGTATAAAAAGTTCCTTTGAGAATGTTTTTACAGATTTAAAAAAAGTTCAGGAATAGCAAAGTTATAGGCGAAAATCTTAAATCGTAATTTTCAGTTTTTTTCAGTTTTCCAACATACCGTTCAAAATAAACCAAAATTGTTTTCGGATTATTTTTGAGCACCAAATTTGGCAACTTTGCCAAATTTAAACCTATGGTCTATCTATTATAATAAGCGAGATCCCCAGGCTGGTAACGGAATTTCACCCACCCTGTATAGAGTAAAAAAAATATTTTATTTGAGAAAATATAGGCAAATACAAATACTTAATTAGCAATTAAATACAGGATGTCCCAGTTTATATCGTGTGTAAATTTCGTGCGAAAACCTTGTTCTTAAGATGGCCGAACAAAAAGAAATCAAGAGGAGGTTGATCCGGAGAACGGCTTGGCCATATTCCTGTGCTTATGTCTTCATAAAATTGTCTCAAGTAGGTAATTGTGTTTCGAGCTGTATGGGCGCGGGCTGAATCCTGTTGGAAAAATCTTCGCCGTTCTTGTGGGTTCACCTCGTCCATAAACGGCTCGAGCAGGTGGTCGATATATCGTTGGAAGTTTATGGTAAAATTAAAAAAGTACAGCCTACACATGTAAGGATTATTATGTTCTTTATGAATGATCTCTAGTAAAAAAATTGTTTGTGTTGCAGAGGCGTTTGGTTTATTATGGCAAAGGCATTGGATTGGACGTTTCTATTGTGGGTATTCGGGATAAGGAAAAGGAAGTAACCTGTTTGTAAGGAAAGCTTTCTAATGGATTTTCTTGGGCTACGCTCCATTTGCGTCCTGATATCTTCCACTACATTTTGGGTTAGGGTAGATGGTCTCCCTTTGGGCTTTGATCTTTTTACATTGCCAGTCCTCATATAGCGTTGGACCAGGCGCATACAAGCTTAAAAACAATAAAAACAGTATTGCCAGTCATTATCTTCATTGTATATGCCCGTTCTGAAGTATGCCATATTAATAAATATCTGATGTGCCCAACACAGGACTTTCTTATACGGATAGTATCACAATAATTACTTTTCGTAAAGAAATTAAGTTAAATTTCTTATAAAAAGTTTGAGGGTTTCCAGCAATTTTCAATCAATCAATCAATCAAACATTTATTTTCTTTGACATTTACATGTATTGAAAATATGTCATATCCTACATGGATAATATGTTACATTAATTTTCAAATAGCCTCTGTCGCACTTATTGCAATACGCATAAATCTGTCCTTGTCCCACTCATTATAACCGAATTTTACGACAAAAATGTGTTTTATTTTAGATTTTTGACCTATTACTCACTTAAAAAAATCTCCCGGTATGAAATTACATTTATTTATTCATTATTATTGTTTTCGGTACCATAGAAACCAGTAAAATAAAAAAAAACTAATGGTCCGTTCCTTCTGGGATTCGAACCCGGGACCTTCCGTTTGGCAGCCATATAATGAAACACATGGTCTACCTCGACTATCGAATTCAACTATCAACGCGCGCTATGAGAAATATAAAGTGTTTTAAGAATATCTAGTTTTTTTGAAATTTTTTTGACGGAATTTCAAAAGAAAGTTCAAACAAAATTTGTTTAAAATTCAATTCTAAATCAATGTTAAAGAATAAAAAAATCTCATAAATTGTTTATTTTTCAAGATATTCCTAAAAAACCTAAAAATGTCTTCAGGTAACTGTCTCTTGTTTTGGTGCTAGATGAAAAACATTGAATGTGGCACCCACAATTTTGTTCAAACTCTTAAATATGAAATTTGAATCAAATCCAATAAGTCGTTTTTGAGTAATGGTGGATACAGACAGACACACACACACACACAGACAGACATCATGGCGAAAATGGTCAGAATGGATTCAGGGGCCCTCAAAACGTGTAAATCCATCAAAATCTCAAAGTCGAAAAAAATCACGATTACTATACTTTCTTATGCTTCGTATAAGAAAGTAAAAAATCTCCCGGTATGAAATTACATTTATTTATTCATTATTATTGTTTTCGGTACCATAGAAACCAGTAAAATAAAAAAAAAACGAATGTTCCGTCCTTCGGGGATTCGAACCCGGGACCTTTCGTTTGGCAGCCATATAATGAGACACATGTCTACCACCTCGACCGTCGGATTCAACTATCAACGCGCGCTATGAGAAATATAAAGTGTTTTAAGAATATCTAGTTTTTTTGACGGAATTTCAAAAAAAAGTTTAAACAAAATTTGTTCAAAATTCAATTCTAAACCAATGTTAAAGAATAAAAAAATCTCATAAATTGTTTATTTTTCAAGATATTCCTAAAAAACCTAAAAATGTCTTCAGGTAAGTGTTTTGGTGCTAGATGAAAAACATTGAATGTGGCACCTACAATTTTGTTCAAACTCTTAAATATGAAATTTGAATCAAATCCAATAAGTCGTTTTTGAGTAATAGTGGATACAGACAGACACACACACACACACACACACAGACAGACATCATGGCGAAAATGGTCAGAATGGATTCAGGGGCCCTCAAAACGTGTAAATCCATCAAAATCTCAAAGTCGAAAAAAATCACGATTACTATACTTTCTTATACTTCGTATAAGAAAGTAAAAAATCTCCCGGTATGAAATTACATTTATTTATTCATTATTATTGTTTTCGGTACCATAGAAACCAGTAAAATAAAAAAAAAACGAATGTTCCGTCCTTCGGGGATTCGAACCCGGGACCTTTCGTTTGGCAGCCATATAATGAGACACATGTCTACCACCTCGACCGTCGGATTCAACTATCAACGCGCGCTATGAGAAATATAAAGTGTTTTAAGAATATCTAGTTTTTTTGACGGAATTTCAAAAAAAAGTTTAAACAAAATTTGTTCAAAATTCAATTCTAAACCAATGTTAAAGAATAAAAAAATCTCATAAATTGTTTATTTTTCAAGATATTCCTAAAAAACCTAAAAATGTCTTCAGGTAAGTGTTTTGGTGCTAGATGAAAAACATTGAATGTGGCACCTACAATTTTGTTCAAACTCTTAAATATGAAATTTGAATCAAATCCAATAAGTCGTTTTTGAGTAATAGTGGATACAGACAGACACACACACACACACACACACAGACAGACATCATGGCGAAAATGGTCAGAATGGATTCAGGGGCCCTCAAAACGTGTAAATCCATCAAAATCTCAAAGTCGAAAAAAATCACGATTACTATACTTTCTTATACTTCGTATAAGAAAGTAAAAAATCTCCCGGTATGAAATTACATTTATTTATTCATTATTATTGTTTTCGGTACCATAGAAACCAGTAAAATAAAAAAAAAACGAATGTTCCGTCCTTCGGGGATTCGAACCCGGGACCTTTCGTTTGGCAGCCATATAATGAGACACATGTCTACCACCTCGACCGTCGGATTCAACTATCAACGCGCGCTATGAGAAATATAAAGTGTTTTAAGAATATCTAGTTTTTTTGACGGAATTTCAAAAAAAAGTTTAAACAAAATTTGTTCAAAATTCAATTCTAAACCAATGTTAAAGAATAAAAAAATCTCATAAATTGTTTATTTTTCAAGATATTCCTAAAAAACCTAAAAATGTCTTCAGGTAAGTGTTTTGGTGCTAGATGAAAAACATTTAATGTGGCACCCAGAATTTTGTTCAAACTCTTAAATATGAAATTTGAATCAAATCCGATAACTCGTTTTTGAGTTATGGTGGATACAGACAGACATCATGGCGAAAATGGTCAAAATGGATTCAGGGGCCTTCAAAACGTGTAAATCCATCAAAATCTCGAAGTCGAAGAAAATCACGATTACTATACTTCCTTATACTTCGTATAAGAAAGTAAAAACAAAAAAAACTTGTTCTGCTCTTATTATAGTAGAAATAAGAAAGTAAAAATAGCAAATAAATTTTCTTCATTAATTGTAAAATTATTTTTAATGGATACATCTTTGTATTCAAGGTGTTTTTAAAAATATTCAAAATGTTTTCAAGTTACAAGAAAGGAGGTGAAAATGGTTTTTTGGATTTTCTTGTGGGGTCATCCTTAAAATTCAAGATGGCGGCCACCCTTTATTTTGAGGGTTTTTGCTTCCCTAAACAAATATAATTCCAATAGTTTCATTTAATGTACAAACGTATACCTGCATGGTGCTTCTCATCTTGATGATTTTAATTTGTGTCGAGTTACCGTCAAATACCCACTGTCACTAACAATCTTGAAGAATGTCTTCGACCATTTCTTTTAAATGTTATTTTTTACTCTAAATTAAAATGTTTTGGTGAACAACTTTATAAAATTATGTAATGTACTTAGTTAATTATAAATCAAAAGATGTACCTAAAATGCGTGCATACTAAAACCACATTAAATTAGGAAAAATATTTATAAGTTTAAAATTTATTGCTTTCTGATTAGTAGAGTTAATTTTGTATTCCCAAAGTCGATAAAGGCTAGAATAGGCACAATATCTACCTTTACATATTATAATGTTAATTTACATAATATAATATATTAGGTTTCATTTGTAAAGAGTCAACGTGTACACAAATAATTTGTCAGTGAACTTGTTAAGCTACTTATCTTTTCGTGCGAACGTAAGCTTTAATGCAAGAGTAATATTCGAGTAATAAATCTAGCTTACGGTGTTTTACTTTAACTGGTTCAACTAGTTAAGTTATGCCTATTGCAGTCCTCATTTTTTGTTTAACTGAAATATTTTTATAGATATTTGTCAATTTTTAGTACACGTAGGTCATAATGAATCAGTATTATTACCGATAACATTTCTGAACTTTGTGTGTTTTTGTATTTTTAATATCTACCACTTCTAGGTAGATACCTAATATGCCGAACTTTGAAACGTTATTAAATGCAAGTATGCAAAACTATATTCTAAAATTATATCATATTTTATTTTCTAATAAACGATCACGGCAACAACAGCAGTATATTAGAGTACAAGTTGATACAACTACAGATTCTCTACTCACTTGAAATTGTTATCTCATAAACGAGTCCTTTGAGATTCAACATAAAACCGAAGTTTGAGTGAACGTGTCTTTTAGTCGGACATTTTCAGCTAGCACGACTCTCCATGGGATTTTAGAATGGCATATAGCTCCCTGGAAATTCATAGAAAATGTGGGAGGACTTTTAACTTTGTTATCATTAAAAAAAATCATTTGCGAAATGACTAGTAAGTATATCAGACCCTCCCACAAAAATTTAACACTTATTAATGATTGATTTTGTGAGACTCGATGATTTTCCTTGAAAAATAACGCTGGCCATTTCATAAATCTTTCATGACGTGTTTGAAATGAAATGTGTATGTGTGTGCTGTTATATTAATATAAGAGAGAAATATTTGAGGGCATCATTCCCATTTCATCCGGACACAATCAATAAACTGATGTTTGATACCTAATATGATGTTGAACAATATTTATTTTCCGTATTAAGACTGGAGGGTTGAAGTTGCCGTGCTAGTGATTAAGTTGAGGAACAAGGGAGAGTTGGATACTCACAGATAAATTCACTGAATTATGTGTATGAGCGCAAACACGTCGTTGGTTGTGGAATGAGAGCAAACTTTCATAAACCGAAATTTACACTTCAACACAAGACGCTCAAGCGAGAGGACGATTTTGTATTTTATGCGGATTTTTTCTAGTGCTCGGGTTTTTTATTTCCTCCTTAGATGTCTTATTTAAAAATATATGAAGATTGCACAGTAAAGGCAGAATAAATAATATCCATATCCTGGAAAGGTACTGAAATAAATTTAAACGTTTTTTTTTCGCTTTAATGTAAAATTTTGTAGCTTGCTCAAAATTTCAGATTTAGAAATTTCCAACTGTGGCTATGCACTTTTTCAGGATATGAAATTTGTAGTTTATGTAAATATAAAAATATTAAATAAAAGAAGCTTTGAATTGAGAATATTGTATGTACAGGGTGTTCCAATTTCGATGGGAATGGGGGTTTCACACGTTTTTATGCGAGATAGAAAAAAATGGTATTCGCAATCCTGTGCTCGATTTTTAAGAAAAGTTGATTACTAAAAACCACATATTGATATCTCTAACCGTTATTTATCTTTAAAAAATGACATTTGGCCGATTTTTAAAAAATGTGATAACTTTTTTGTTTATTAAAATATTTTAAATCTGTAAAATGTTTGTTATAGTAGTTTTTCACGTAGAATAATAGGTATGCACTAGAATTTTTTTTCTAGGTTCAATATATTTCGAGTTATTACACCTAACTTTATTATTTTAAATGCAAACCATAGTTGGCTATGACATTAAAAAATTGCTTATTTTTTTAGATTTTCAAAAATACTTATATGTGACGCCTTTAGAATCAATCGGGATATTTTATAGTACAGGGCATTTAGATTTCGGTACATGGTGTTCTGGGAAATAATTCCGAATTTGGCCTCCGATTTTCGAAAGTGTATAAGTACACGAGCCGGAAAACACATTTTGCACAATTCTACCCTGTGGTGCAACGCTGCCATCTTGTTTTTAAGGATTGTCTTAATTTTTCGCGTATAAATCGCGAATTTTCGATTTTACAAGAAAACGTGTCAATTGCATTAATTTGCAAATTCAATTCTCTACAAAACTGCACTGATGACTTCTTTCGGTAATTGCAATTGTTTACAAGTTACAGTGCAATTTGTTATAAAAAATAGGGGATAATTTTTTTATACTCGTTATATCTTTTTTACGTTGCTCTAATCGAAAAATTGTAAGTATAAAAAGTGTAGAGCTTTCCATTACCTATATTTTTTATGAAATAAAAATTTTGATGTGACCAATAGTTCTCTTTCTGCAGCGCATGGAAGATGAACATGTTTACATAGAGCCCGATCCCATAAGCAAATGAATATATCTATAATTATTGGAATTATTTCGAGACGAATTTTGCATTAGAATTTTGAACGTGTATAAGTATACAAGCTAGGAAAAACATTTTGCACCATGGTGAAAAGCCGCTATCTTATTTTTAAGGATTGTTTTAGTTTTTCGCGTATATATGGCGTTTTTTCCATTTTAAGCCTGTTTGACACGATGCCTAATTTTCATGAAAATTTGCATGTAAATTCACACGTAAATTATTACGTACATTTAACATCGTTGCATACAGCAAATGTCTTGTCAAATTTCGTTGTAAATTTGCACGTAAATTATTTAGAACTTGTTCTAAAATATCTGCTAAAAGTGCGCAAAGGCAAAACGTTCACTGATGGTAATTTAATCTTGTTGTTTCACCTAACCTATAATAATTCATTTTTTAATAGAAAATAACGCCTTTTTGCCTTTTTGGGAATGAGATTTTGCAATATAATTATTTATTTAATCAACGGAAATTTTCCTTCTTCAAACAAAATTGAGGAAAGATAAATTAGTTACTGGTTACGGTACAAAATATAATGTCATTGTTAAATCTAAGGCTGGTGTCTCAAATAGACAATACCAAATGCAAAAGGGATTTTTGGGGACAATATAGTTTTCACAAATATGGTTTTATTCGCTGTGCGTGATTTTAAATAGATTGCAGAAAACTGAATTATTGTTCTTAGTTTAGTGCAGTATTATGTATAATTGTAGTTTTGCAGCACATTATTTTTATTATGTTAAAGTTAGAAAATATAATAATGTTTCAGTTCAGTTTAAACTTTAAAACTGACAGTGCAAAAAGACAATTGTCCGTAAAAATTGAGTAAACACGCATGCGCGGGGGTCAAATTTTATGTTAAAAACGCAAACACGTTGCAAACAGAAATTATAGTCACCTTGGAAATTTACATGTAATTTTTTATGATAATTTACATGCAAATTTACATGTAAATTTTTACAAAAATTAGGCACCGTGTCAAACAGGCTTTAGAAGAAAATGTTTCAATGACATTAGTTTGCAAATTAAAATCTCTACAAAATTGCACTGATGACTTTTTTCGTTAATTGCAGTTGCATACAAGTTACAGTGCAATTTATTATAAAAAAAAATTCTAAAAAATACCACATGTGCCACTCAGGACAGTGATTAATTGATTATGGTACCTTTGTTGACTTTCTCTATTGGTAAAGTTATGCGAACGGAGTTTCTATAATCAATATTTAAATAAATCGGAATAGAGACGTAAACAAAACTATTTGTGTTATAATGTTATACATATTGTTATAACATCATCAGGAAATTAATGCGTGGTAGGTTACGATCAAGAAGGTATAAAAATAGAGGAGAGAAAGCTCGCGGATGGGTGTAGGCTCAAATCCGTTGCCAGTTGCAATGACAGTGACAGTAATTCTCGCGTCATTCATCAGTTTTTTATCCACACAAACAGCACAGACAGACCAATTTCTCAAAATTCGTGTATTCACAAACCAAAACAAACACTGACAAATATGCAGATTTGAAGCACGCGCTTTAATGGCTGTTGACGCATGCGCAGAAACTTTCGAGTACGCTTGAGTCCATTTGAACGTGCAAAATTTTCTGACCCACGAATTCTTACCCCCACCATGGGAGCTTTCTGTCCTCTATTTTTATGCGTCCTTGGTTACGATACACACTATTCGCATGATTGAGTTCAGGACTTTTTATCGAAACAATTTTTCAATTAGAGCAATGTAAAAAAAGATATAACGAATATAAAGAAATCATCCCCTATTTTTATAACAAATTGCACGGTAACTCCTAAACAATTGCAATTAGCGAAAAAAGTCACCAGCCGCTATCTTATTTTTAAGGGTAGTTTTAGTTTTTCGCGTATAAATCGCGTATTTTCGATTTTAGAAGAAAATATTTCAATGTAATTTTGTTGAAAATTTAAAATCGAAAATACGCGATTTATACGCGAAAAACTAAAACCACCCTTAAAAATAAGATAGTGGCTTTTCACCACGGAGTACAATTGTACAAAATGTGTTTCCCAGCTTTCAAAATTCGCATGCAAAATTCATCTCGAAATAATTCCAATAAGAAAATTTCGCAATGATTTTTTTATAGATATATTCATTTGCTTATGGGATATCGAGCTCTATGAAAACATGTTCATCTTCCATGCACTGGGAGAAGTATTGGTCACATCAAAATCTTTATTCCATAAAAAATATAGGTAATGGAAAGCTCTACACTTTTTATAGGTACAATTTTTCGATTAGAGCAACGTAAAAAAGATATAACGAGTATAAAAAAATTATCCCCTATTTTTTATAACAAATTGCACTGTAACTTGTAAACAAGTGCATCGGCGAAATTTTGTAGAGAATACAATTTGCAAATTAATGTAATTGAAACATTTTCTTGTAAATACAAAAATACGCGATTTATACGTGAAAAACTAAAACAATCCTTAAAAACAAGATGGCAGTGTTGCATCACAGGGTAGAATTGTTCAAAATGTGTTTTCCGGTTCGTATACTTATACACTTTCGAAAATCGGAGGCCAAATTCGTCTCGTAATTATTTCCCAGAACACCATGTACTGGAATATAAATGCCCCGTACTATTAGAGGAAACGCGAGAAAAAAGAAAGTGGCCAGTAAAGAGCTCGATAAACAGCCGATATTTAATGTAAGTTTATTGTCAAAAATGATTGCCAGATCTCTTATTTCATTTACGACCTTTAAGCTTTTACCACTTGAATTATAAGTAAATTACAGTATAATATATTCGTCGAATGAAGAATGGAAAACGCGTTATTGCGTGAAATAATCCATGTATTTGTACCTGTTTTGCAGATTTAAATGTAATTTCATTGCAACATTCCGAGTTTGCGATCCGCCGTGACGCCTAGTATAAACGTTCCGACTTATATGTATAGGCTCCATAGTTCCGACCATTATGATCGCATACGTTTTATTGTTTTGAAGTAAAAAGTTGGTATATTAACGCGTGGGACGTCGAAACGAAATTACATCTGGAAAGGAGGAGGAGAAGGAGGGAGGAGGTAATTTTAATGTGTGATTCATGGTCCCCAAATTGATTTCAAAAGGGAAATATTAAATATTTCTACGTAACGACCTTAATAATAATTATTTTAGAGACATAAAGATACCAACTGATACAACATATTCTATGAGAAAAATTTAAGTTAATTTAGTATTTGATACATAGAACAGATACAGAACGCGATGGTCCGACTTTTTAGATTTTATTGAAAAAATGACAAAAAGGTTATTTTAAATTCTCTTTGGGGCACAAGTTTATAGTGCAGTATACAGTATTAGATATTATACCTTATTCCAGTACCCTCCGTTCAGCGATGTTGGCAATATGATATTAAACAATATTTCTTTGTTATGTGGCGTCATTCTGCAGACAGGAGTTTAAAAACAAAGAGCACGTCCGGCGACCGTTCCGTGCCGTAACCCAGAAAGAAAGAATAGAAATATTTTGTGTTCTGTAAAAATAAGTTTATTTCACCAACGACCGACGAACGACGATGGTGGAGTTTGCGGAAAATTCGTTTATCTATTGGGAAAATTTCATTGGAAGGCAAGAGAACGTGTGTAAGATAAGATCTGTCTTTCGATACGCTTGATATATCCCCTTGGTAACGGCCATATAAATGCAGATAGCCCAAGCTAAAAGCAAGCAAACCCAGCTTACTCCTTTATCTTAAAAGTAATGTGCAAGGATAAGTTAGAAACTGCATGAAAACTTTCCACGCACCCAGATCTTATTTATTATTCAATTTAAATTCGTTTCGTTGTAGCATCTACCCATTATCCAAATTTCTTTATTGGCAATAGGGTTTCGTCGTAATCGATATTCAAACGGTGTACTCAAATTCAAGGCTTATCCCAAAAATTTAAATTAAGTAATTAAAATTTTTCCTCGACAATAAGGTGGTTTGAACTTCATTGACTTAGACCTACGACCTGTGTGCCATCAAATTGTCCTTAGGGAGCATTGAAAACACAGTTACGAAAAATAACTTTAAAACGCAATATATTTTTCCTCGGTAATGTGATATTGCTTTCAGTTATGAAACGTTGTAACTTAAAATAAATTCGATATAATCTCACAGCTAACAAGCTTAACTTACATCAAAAATAAAAAAAATTGATTAAGACTCCATTACACTCTCTCAGTTTCAGGTCAATAGTGGTCGTAGTTCATCTCATCCTTACTACATATAGTATACTGCAACTTTATCTAGCGTGGTTCATTTCCTGTTTCCGCGATTTTCTTTCACTCCAGTAGTTCAGTTAAGAGGTTGAACCGGAAATGTATGTACAAATTTGAGAGTAGCACGTTGTACAACTATTAGCCGACGAGAACCAATCAAGGCTCGGCTCAATTACAGTAATTTACTGTTGAAACTGGTCACTGTGGAATTACTAAAAGGATATTGATAATTTATTTGTAAGGCCAACAACCAACCCCTTGCTAATATCTTTCAGTGGAACACAGCAAACTAACACCAACAACACCCTCGGCCGGCCAGCTCCCAAGTATAGCTCGTACAAATTAAATTTTGTTATACAGAGTTTCATGCCGCTGTTTTTGGACAGAATTATTAATTCCATCCGGGTCTCGACATTACTTTATGTCCGAATATAATTGAAATTTCCATTGCGGTGCTGTCATAATACATATAAGTAGGATTCTAGATACAAACCTTCTTACATGTAATAATAACAGCATTAAGTTAAAAAAAGTGTTTAATGAAGTTCTCAACGTTCTCACGTATTTGTATCATAAATCAAGTAAAAATCCAATTTCTGCAACACACGTTAAGATAGTATATAGTATCTCTCATGACACGACGATGTCTTACTATAATATCCTTCTCATTTAAATTCATGGCTGGCGAAGGATACGCCCGGAATAATACACTTCTTGCAAATTTAGATCTAAAAAATTAACATACCTTTTCCGTTTCCGTACATAAAATAAACGGTCTCTAAACAGTATTTAAACGCTGAATTTGTCATTGCTGAATTTCGAAAAGTTTAACTATTTCAATTACTTACCCATAACTAGTACTTACATAAGATTCAATAATAGGACCGTGCATGATCAGAATTTCTTCGACGGGGGGTTTACATCTAATCTTTAGGATTCCCGATTTTTGATCTGTTTTCAGGTATTTTTTCAAGTCCATATTTTTATTTGTTCATCTTGGGAAAAATAATACGATAAATAATCTATGATTATAAAACCTACACAGTTTATTACAAAGAATTGAAAAACGCCTGGTTTTGCATAAAATCTAAGGAGTTTTCTCGGTTGCCTCAACACCCTGAAATTCGTAGACTATAATATAATAAATAATAACGGGTGTTTTTTTAAAAAAGGTGTCAAATACACTTTGATCTTTGTCGCTATCTTTATCTAAACAACTTAATTTACGATGTTGTCTTTTAAAAAATAAAGTCAAAGCCAATTTGACGCCTTTTTTAAAAAACACCCGTTATTAGATCCACAATTGATAATATATTGGTACGTACTAATTTTTTATGCTCGCACATGCCTCCAAATTTAAAACGTAACTTTAATCTTCAATTCCAATTACTTCTATCTGAATAATCGTTTTATAGAAAGGTGTTCACCTGAATGCGTGATAATACCACCATCAAGCTTCTCGCTCTTTAGCATTGATTTGTTACAACAATAGTGATGATACCAGTTATCAGGAAATTTATGTAACACTAACATATTATTAGGTATTATCGTCTTCGTATCGTGCACGTGGTTGGAAACGTATGCTTATTGTTGGCATTTCAGGAAGATCGTTTTGCAGGTTATTCTATTCTGCGGTGGCGGTTGTTGCCGGTCGTTGCTATATCCATATGGGATCTCGTTAAGCTTTCTCAAGAGAAAAGGTCCCCTCCGATTTCAACAAAAACTGTCTTTTGCTCTCAGGTTTGTGTAATTATGATGATAAGTAATGGCACTTACACATTACAGAATTACAGTGTCTACTCAGCTGTATTATAACAAGGAAAATTATATACGTTTAAGGTTCATGCTAGGTAATTTTTTAATTAGGTTATATTTTTAGCAGTTTTCTTCTGAAAAAACTTTTTCATTCCGGAGTATGGATTATTACAGAAATCGTAAAGGATTCATTTTAAATGTGCTGCTTAAAAAGGATTTTTCACTCGATTTTTCATCTTTGACGACATTAAAGATAACAAAACTTAAAACCTACAGAAAAACATATTCCAGCTGATTTGTTTAAAAAATATATTTATGCAAAATATAATCATTGTTCCATATATCTGTTGAATCCTGGTGTATTTAAGAGACGTGTGCAAATGCTTGTACAGTATCATTATCATATTTCTTATGTTTCCATTTAAGTATTACTACAATTTTCAATAGTTTTAATACAAAATTTATTCTTTGTTACTTGAATATTTACGTATAATTCTATCAATTTTCCATTTATCAACTTTTCCTTAAAACTTCCTGTATTTAGCTTATCTGAAGTGCTGTTCCGCTTAACACTATATACAAAACATTGAATGTAGCAGCATTCATTTGTACGCAGGAGAAAGGAATTATTGTCATGCAACTGAAATTTCGTTTTACATCCCCTATAACTTATTTCTCATTCAAAAGAATGCCTCAGAGGATTGTCTGTACTTTTGGGGGGCGAATGCGAGTCTATATGTAGATGACCTGATGGTGTATAATAAATACACCGACAAGACACAATAACAATAATTATTACTCTTGAATATAGATTGGAAAATGCGTATTCAAAATGTAAAGAGGTGTATTAGATCAAACACTTTCATTTCCGGTACAAAATTCAAATCTACACAGATAAAATAACATTCAGAATCTTACATCCGGTAAAGATCCAGTAGAAAATTACAAGTGAACACATTTTAACAAAACAAAAACAAATTTACGTACATTCATAAAAATGATAGTGGGTGATTCTCTAGAAACTAAATTATACAGCCTGTGTATTGAATTATTAGAGATGGTACTTTTATAAGGCATCAGCAACGGTGAATACAAACCAAAACAGATAAATTTCGCATTGTTGCCAAATTTGAGTATTTCTTGAATGTACCATGCAAGCTGTATACATATATCTAAACTTTTCTTGAACGTTACAGAATTCAAATCAGGAATATTTGCAGTTTTAAACCCGTGGAAAAATAAATTAATAAAGAACAAATAAGGAACATAATAATCATTATAAATTATCATTTTAAATTTCGTAGTTTCTTAGAAACACACTCACTATTTTTTTTTTTTTTTAACTAAAATTAAATGAAATAATAAGAGTTTTCTTAAATAATTTCAGCTTCTCTGCTTAGTTTTCGCAATAACACAAGTTATGTAATATACAGAATATGTTCAATATTTTCATTAAATAAAAATACAATTGTTAAACCCTAAATTTGTAACATTTTTTTTGAAAAACTGATCCTAAAATCAAAGGTATCCATGAAGTGTGGTACATCATTGAAATCAGGAAAAAATATGCTAAAATATGACATCAAAATCAAATATGGCGCTCATAAGAAAAAATGAACCTGATGATGGTTTCACAAAAACGAATCGTCGAGAAAATTTTTTTTATATCTAATCGTGTAGACCATAAAAAGTTGCTCTAATAATGTTTTTACTAAATTAAAATCGGTTATGAAATAACCGAACTAGACAGAAAAATAAAAAATCGTCCTTTTCAATTTTTTCAGGATAAAAGAGATATCGCAGTTTTGATGACAGATTCATTTTACACTTCGAATCCCTCAAATTTTGTCCCATTTAACCGACTCAGTATCTCTTACGGTTTACGAGATCGTAATGGTGAGGATCGAATTTGAATCACACTGTATAAAAAGATCTGGTACAATGTACCATGTTTGTGTGAGTTTTAGAGATCACGGGAACAATTGAGCCTAATAATTTTAATATAATCAGTCTCTGGTCCATCTAGTGAAGTTTTTTTTTCTCAAACTTTTGCCAAAATTTAGTATGAAGCAAAATGTTTCTTAAGCATTCTGCAAAATTTTGAAATATTTTATATTAAAGTCTTCATTTCTCATATAATCAGGCATACCATAGGGTTCCTGGTGTATGCAGTTAATAACAATAAAATTGTCATTTTGGGATCTCTTCAAGATTCAAACCTTTTCTTTCGATATCTTAAAAAATATCTAAATAAGATTAACAAATTTATGTTCTGTGAATGTGTATCGTCGACCTTCTAACATTCTTGGTGGTTTGATTTTTTGGGAACCACTTTATACCTCTATTGATGAATTCTATTTTGTTGGATTCGCGTGGGTGTAAATTTCATTTTTTCGTTTTTTCTCGCTACTTTATTTCATAAATTTCATTAAAGGGGGTCAAAACCTGTACAATATGACGTTAAAACTGGGGCCTTAATGGCATTATACACTCTTGACGCAAAATTACTAATAATAAATCAATAGGTGGTTGGGTGAGGTGATTCATGGTGTGCACCGGATATAAGCCAGAAAATGATAAACATGGTAGTGTGTCACTGAATTGGACCTGGCACCGTGTTAGCCCCTAACTCAATCTCCCCCTCACATATGATGTGTCGATATATAACCTTTGGGAAACATCCGCCCGCCATCCGTCTGTAATGTTCCATCTCGAAAACCAAATAAAACAGTGCTTGTCATGCCCGGCACTCACACTGTATTTGACGTGTAATTTTGGTTGGGGTGTGATAATCGACTAAACTAAGGTAAATACATCAGTGGCTGGGAAAGGGACATATTTTATTATTCCAGTAAAATGCTTCTAATAACGCATACTTAGGGTCCAATTTATTTTTCACACCTTGTTCGTTGCATAATAAAAATACTACAATTATTTTAGTTGTACAAAAAAAAACTTCAGCGACATCAATCTGATCACGTCAACATGTTCCCCCGATAATCCTTAAACTACTATCGTGGTAAAATAAAAATAAAACGTTAGAGATTGCCGAAAATCCATTTACCCCTTTATGTTTTAAAGACAGTTCATAAATCAACTAAAACGTAATTGTAACTGTTTCAAACAATAATTAATACCCTGTATAAAGTAGTTTCCCAATATTTCATTATCTAAAACTAGACTACAATAGAGATCAGTAATAAAACGAGTTTCTCGGGTAGGTAAAGAGAATATAGGTAATCGAGTTTGTCTTGTTGGGTTTCTCTGAAAATTACATTCCAACACCGGCATCGACTTTAACACACAAATAATTCAGAATCGGATCAAGATTATTTTGTGCAGTTGAAAGTACAAAAAAGGGAAACACTTTTGTAATTAGTTCAGCCATTGTTGTGTTTTTATCTACGTAATGTTTAACCTAGAGCTTGAGCGGATAAACCATTAGGAGTTCTGTAAATTTCCTCATTAATATTATGTCGTAATTTCCTCTTTAAACGGAAGCTCACAGGGATATAAATGCTGCACCATTTAATCATTTTAAAGAAAAACAGCACTAAGAGAAAATTCTTTTAATTTTTGATGATTTGTAAGTACATGAATCTATTCGAAATGCCAAGGGAAATGTCGCAAGCATGTATTCCATAGTATACTTACTTTAGTATACTGATAATCTGATAAATATAAATTAAAAAAAATATTTATTTAATAATTATTGCTGTAATATTAGAAGAGTTTGTTACTATAATCGTATTCAATATCCATTTACGTAACAGTTTTTTTGGCGCTTTAAATCAGGATTCAGTCAAATAACAACATAAAATGAAAAAAATGCAAGGACGAATATATCTCTCTGTATATCATTTACTATAATCGTTAAACATCCTGTGAGTAAAATAAAGGTTAGAGCTAATATAATGTTTTTTAGAAAAACTGTACCCCAACCGTAATAATACTACCTAATAATAAACTGGTTGATAACGTAAACATTCCTTATTTTTCAAAGCAAAGTAATTCTTTTATAAAAAATATGATTGACAAAAATTGACACCTAAAAAATTGAGATTTGAACTACAGAGTGATTAAAAATTAAGAAAGTATGAAAATGATTCAAGAGAAGTCTTTTCATTTTAGGATTCAAGCTTAAAAAATTGACTGTTATTGTGTGTTTTTTTTTAATTTATTGTTTTTATGTAATGTACATACACTCTTATAAAATGAAATGTTTAATTTGGATTAGATCCAAAATATGGACAGCTATGTCGCTAGGGCTTAAACGTATCGCACCCAGAGTTTGTAGTTTTGTCACATTCTAATTGAAGTTTACCCAAATTTGGTTTAAACTGACACTGAAATACCGGACCTAAGTGTTCTACTGTTTCCTCGTCCTCTAAGCACTGACGGCATTGGGTCTCCTCCTCTATAACCATTCTGTGCATGGGGCTTTTGCGTCTACAGTGAGGAGTTCTGTTAATATGCGTTCTTCCTTCCAGCTTCCAATAATGCTTCAGCTTTGCCATTGTGAGTCCTGGAATGCAGGGCCGGCGGAACACGCTCACCCCGAGTGGGTAGTGGTGTGGAGAAGGTGGGGGGTTTAGATTTCGAGGGATTAACTCATTTCGGAAAATGAGGAGTGTTGGAAGGTCGCAACAGAAAATCAATCATAACAATGCATTTTTGTAGCTCAACAACTTTTATTTTTTCTCGCAGCTAAAAGTAAAGCATTATTGCATGGCAAAAACAGCCGTTCGTTTCGTATTGCGAACAGTAAACTCATTTATTAGAGCATCCAAATCGAGTTTATCAACTAACTTCAGGTAAGATTGCTACGTGATTCAGTCGATTTTGCGCTGTCGTAGATCTTAACTAATTTTTAACACGACGCAAAACTGAAAAACTATTTTCGTTGGAACACGAAGAACCTGGAATTGTTATGGTTAACCGAAGAAGTCGCATGAATTCCGGAACAATGTTCATGTAACATTCATTTTCCCTGAGAATCTTGACGATACCACGAAAATCATGAACCTCCTTTCCTAAGAAAAAATCTCCACTCTTCTCGAAGTCGAGACTCGTCAAAATCTCCCTAATAGAAAGTTGTAATTTCCTTGACTTCGTTGAATTTACCAATAGCAAAACTGTCTAAAGACTTGAAAAATTTAGATGAATCTGTGTCAAATCGAGTTTTCAAAGAAGAATATACTTGGTCGAATACCTCGTAATATATCTGTCGAATAATCTTTAGGAGATTCAAAAATATGATTATCGGAATTGTTATTTTCTAATCGTCTGGGCGGTTGGCGTTTTCTTGGCAATTTCGCTTTCTCAATTTTAAAATTTTCAGCCATTTCATTACAATTTTTCCAAATTTTGAATCTCGAGAATCATGCATAATGTCCGAAACAATTTTTACTTTTCGATATGAATCAATGACAAAGTAGGCGCGCATTTTTCAAAAATCATTCCGGATTTAGGTTTAAAAATCGAAATTTTCAAAAATTTTCCGAGTGGGTTATTACCCACCCGGCAATCAAATGACTCAAACATGAGTGACTCTCTTTGAATTTCCAAGCTAGTTCAAGGTACATCGGCAGTTCCAAATCAGTTTTGAACTAAATTTGTTGGAGCTCAGTACCATTAATGCAGCCTGGCTATCAGAGAATATCTTATATGTTATATGTGTTGTCCGCACAGCTCTATTCCATCAGTTTCCGTGCATAGGTACAATTCAATAGCGTACGCCTCTGCTTGAAAAATTGTTGATTCTCAAGAAGTTCAATTCTTGGTCTGCAACAACATGCGCCAGCTCCAATTCCTGTAGGAGACTTGGAGCCGTCTATAAACCAGCAGAAGTTGGCTTTCAGCAAGGAGGACTGATCCTAGGACTACCAATTTGAATTTTTTATCTTATCGAAAACTGCCAAAAAAGTTAATCCATCCACTATTACAACAGTGAAATTTTTCTTGCTTGAAATTGAAAGGTCTGTACAAAAAATTATCACGTAAAATTCCTAAAATCAAAATAAAGCAACTTATCTTTATCGAAAAGTTCTTCCTTATTTACATACTTAAATAGATTTTTTCTATGTAAACATTTTTGGTACATCTTTAGTATAAAACAGTTACTTTTTAAAACAATGATTTTGCAAGAAAACATAAACGAGTCATATACAGATCAAGACCCACTCCAACAATGCACTCACTCTTCCACTTTTATAGTCCCCAGTTATCATATACACCACCCGGCGTAAAAACATATTTAAAATTTCACACGGTTTTCCTCGTATATTCGAATATACACATATAGACAGAACAGATTCCCCCAAAAGTCCTTGTTCTCATCTGCTACCATCTCCATCCG
Source organism: Pediacus dermestoides (assembly GCA_963942485.1). Lineage (NCBI taxonomy): Eukaryota > Metazoa > Arthropoda > Insecta > Coleoptera > Cucujidae > Pediacus > Pediacus dermestoides. The sequence goes on from OZ012625.1 coordinate 19,046,402, forward strand.
TTCCACCGGAATGTTTTAGTTATGCAAATGTTGTAAAAGTGGCGGATGCGCTGAGAAGAATAACAAACAGATACATCATAATTGCACAGTTGATTACGTGAAGTTTATCAATGGGGGATGGTTGGGGCATCAGGGGGCGTGCGCCAACCTGCAAACTTTACCACCGCACGGTGCACTCTCTGACGGTGGCAACGGCGGCAAACAGTCTCTTTAGTCACAGTTTGAAAACGTTTCCAAGCTGTGAGGACCAGTTTCCCGATCTCTCTTTTATTCCGGACGGACACGCCCACTATTACGCGAACTGTGGAAAAACTTGACGAAAAACTTACTCGGTTTGGTGTATGAGTTCATGTTTGTGCCAGACGGCTTTGATAAGTTCAAGGTAAAGTTGACAATATTTATTATGTAGCACCTGTACGGCGACATTTAACCAAAACATTAATTCGGAAAATTAAACTTGCTTTAATTAAAAAAATTTAGAATTTTGTATACACATATGAAAAATTAAATTTATATATGAAATAGCACAAATACCCACATTTTAGAAATGTACATTTTTGAAATATTTACTTAATTTTGGGAGGCAAACTTCGAATTGCCTTTATAAAGTATAATATTTTTTGCACGATCCATCAAATTCATGTATTTACTGATTTAATTAAAAGAATAGTAGGTTTTGTTTACAAATCAGTGATCGGTAAGACATCACTTACCGATCAGAAGGCGGTAAATAATCAAATATGACCTTTTGTCATTTCATTTTAGATAGTTTTATAGTTGTCACTTTGCCATGAACAAATTTAGTTATTGCATGGATCATGCAAAAAACCATCACAAGCTTTAAATGCTTAAATAACTATTATAAAAACAGATGTTAAATTACATTTCAGAAAAATATAGGCTAGCATTTTAATTTTTTATTTGACAATCACTTTAATACTGCACCACCCCGTAGATATTTGTCCAAGAATCGTTCATAATATGAATAAAGGACGTCAAAAGTTTTGCATTTAAAGTCCTGATTTGTTGTATAATGATCAAAATTTAAAAAAACGATTTGATCATTACCGACTTTATTTAATACTAAAAAATGTTTCCTGAAAAAATAACTGCTTTAATAACATCTGTATGAGTATAATACATTCTTTTATAACGTATATTGTTCTCAAAAAAGAATTTAAGTAACAAGGTATATGCTCGACACTTAGATGTTTTTGAGAATCTCGAGGACATCTTGTCTTTCAGAGGTATTTGCCATGTAAGACAAGACGAGACAAGACAAGAATTTTCATATACATCTTCAATCTTGTGTTCATCAAGAGCAGTTATTTATAAAGCGACTGTGTCGAATACATTTCGTACATAAAAAATATTTCTAGATGTAGGTAATAAAGTTCCATTAAGTTCGTATATCGAGCTAGCTTTCGGTCTTGCTCTAATCAGTAAAGAAAATATTTATTATTAACCAGAAAATCGTGGCTGTGAACTAGATATATCATTTTTCTGTTTTGATCACTTCTAGTATTTTTATGTCTACGATGAAAAATTAAACACAAAATTGCAGCGAGATGAGAAATAATTTGGAGTAGGTATTCGTAAATAGTAAATACCATTTTAAATCTTGAAAACACATTAGTTTTTAAAATATCTATTACCATGTCCTTTTATACTTATTTAATTACGCAGGAAAAAATACCAGTTTATTAATTACACTGATAACGTTATATGCAAATATAATTTAGGATTTATGTTATGAGAGACATAATTGATTTTTAAGAGCAGAGGTATTTTACGTTTCGATTAAACTTTAATCACATTTAATACCCACAGTTATACAATACCACTAATAATCGTTTCAGTGGATTTCGACCATGTAGAAATTTTAATCCAAATACAAAGTGTCATCGCTTCAAAATAATTATTTTATGTTAATTTTATACAGTTGATTTATACCTACATTAAAATGCTCGTAAATTTTAGTAACTCTAAAGTCTAGTTTATTTAACACAACAAGTATAATTGATAAATTTTGTTCCGAGATTTTGGTGATTTTCTATGTCGCTAAAATGCATGTACGATACAGCATTATTTGACGATATGATTATTTGAACTTATAAAAAATGACCCCTTATTAAAAAAAATCTTAAAAAACATATTTTAATTAACACTTATGTACCAGAGTCCGATTTCTAATTTTAATCTTATGTTGCAAATATCTGCACTGTCCCAATTTGCTTGTAATTGCAGGGTATCTCTGTAAGTTGTAAAGAGACAACTTTGCGGTTTTCGCGAACCTGTGCCACTTTTTCGTTAAACTTTTAATGCCGCAAACAGAACTAAGCTAACTTGTTTTGTTTCTGAGATACAGGGTGAAAACGAAAATTTTCACTTTCCGGGGTGCTGCCATATCTCATACACCATGTAAGCTAGAAAAAAAGTAAAGAATGTTCTAGATAGATATTTTTGCGTACAATTCAGTGGCATACTCAAAAAAAATTTTTACCGTTAAAGAGATATGCCCCAAACTAAGTCTTTTTTAAATGGATCACCCTGTATTTTTTAGTCTCACTAAATTTGTCTATTTTTTCTCATTAAAATGATGTAAACAGCAGACACTTTAAAATTTTAAAAATGCCCTAATAGAGCAAAAAACCCCATCATAAGTCAAACAATTTTAGTTGGCCATGAAAATCTGGGATAAAGAAATGTTTATAAACAACATGAGACACTCTATTAAATTAAAAAAAATAAAAAAGTAAAATATTTTTTCTACGAAAATGCGGAATGACGTTTTTTTTGACAAGATAATCGAACTTGAAAGTAGGCTTTTGAAAAACTAGTACGGAAAATTAGTGTGGAAATTTTTTTCCGCACACATTTTTTAAACTTTCCGCACGCAAACAAAAACATAAAGAAGTACTTACATTTAGTTATAATTGTAACATTTATTTAATATCTAACAACCGGAGGAGTGCACATTAGTTCATCGCTTTCGCTTTAGTTTTGAAACTCCATGTTTATATTCACGTAATTTGATCTCAAAATCAAAATTATTTCGATGACAGGACACAGTTTATAAACTGTCAACAGCTATGAGCTTTCAGTTCTATGACAACAAACTCACTTGATGTTTTTTTTAATTAAAAAAAGATTTACAAATAATTTTATTTTTTACGAATTCCACGTTTTCGTAGAAAAAATCGTATGTAACACGCTTGCGGAAATGGCCCATGACAATACTCGTGTGATTGCAGCACTCGCTATCGCTTGCGTTGCAAATTTCACACTCGTATTGTCATGATGCGTTTTCCGCACTTGTATTAGAATATACTATTGTTAAGTTTCATTATTTATTTATAATGACCGTTAAAAAAATTTAATTCGCTTTTTGTTTCTTTTTTACTAAGATAAAATAAAAATAATATTAATATTAAGAGTTTTTAATTTAATATAGTGTCTCATGTTGCTTGTAAACACTTCTTTATCCCCGATTTTCATGGCCAACTAAAATTTTTTGACTTATAATTGGGTTTTTTGCTTTTTTAGGGCATTTATTAAATTTTAAAGTGCCTACTGTTTACATGATTTTAATGAGAAAAAATAGACAAATTTAGTGAGACTAAAAAATACAGAGACCTAGTTTGGGTTATATCTCACGGTAAAAAACATTTTTTTCTCGAGTACGCCACTGGTTTCTACCCAAAAATATCTATCTAGAACAGTTTTTACTTTTTTCTAGCTTACATGATGTGTGAGATATGACAGCACCTCGATTTTTGGATTTGTCTTATGTCCTGTTGGTCGGAAGAAAAAAGTGTAACGACAAAAATTGTATTGCTCAAAATTTGCAACATTTTTTGTCTTACGCCGAACTCTCTGTAGTGAGTTCCAAAAAAGATAGAGGGCGCTAAAATTTCCAAAAATGCGCTGTAGCAATGTGTCAATGTTTTTCTTGTATTTGAGTAAGTACCTAAATAAAGTATTTTATTAAAAAACCTGAAAAAATGTCGTTACAAGTGACAAATTTGAAGAGAAATGGACCTAACGAGTTATCGTATTTGTTTTGTGATGCAACAAGAGACTTAGTTAAAAAGCCAAAATCGCAATCGTTGATCACTATTATGTATAATCCGAAGTCCACTACTAAAAAAACTATCTATTGTCACTAAAATAATCATTAAAATGACTCCATAGCATGCGCTCAATCGATTTCTTTGATACTCAAGGGGAGGGAAAAAAAGTAGACCATAAAATGGGGCGGCAACATCCAGAATATTACTCTTTGACCTGTTATGAGCTTATATCAAATATAAAATTAAAAAAAATCACAATCGTGGATCATTATTATAAAAACCGCAGATAGGAGAACAAACGAAATTAGTGAGAAGTTGAATTTTGAAATTCCTTCGCAATATATTCAGTATATTCAGTGGCGTTGAAGATTGGAGGGGAAAAGTGGAGCAATCGCCCAGTTTCTATTGGAGATTTTTTTATAAATGAACCCTATCGTTACTTAAAAATGTACTACATTACTCTGTGTGCGAAATTTAATGGAAATCGTTCGATTGGTTTAGAAGTTATGGTAACAAAACGAGTTCTTATCCTAAACTTTGAAAAATATTTTTGAGCAAAGTTTTTTCATTAAAGTCTACTTTTTTTTGATGCTCTATCACCTCCCAAAATTGATGAAGTTTAACCTGGACCACCCTGTATATAAAAATATAAAAGGGGGGGGGGGAATTGGACCATACAATGGAGCGGCAACATCCAAAATATTAATCTTTGAGCTGTTATGAGCTTATATCAATTGATAAAATGCGGTCCTCATATTTTGCATACTCAAATCCTTTCACCTCCGGGTCCATGTGATAAAAAGAATGCCTAATATAATTTTTCCACCTTTTTTTATGCAATCTTACATCGTGCCTTTGCACTTGAATCAATCTTTTGAGTAACTTTTATGCAACATATTTTTTAGGCCGTGCCTCCGCTGCCGGCGCCGGTTGCCCCCTCAATGTTGGCTCCGGTGCCGGCAATCATAACCCTCAAAATTTGTAGGTAACTCGTAAACAGCAATCGCGTAATAAATATATGACTTATCACACTAAATTTAAGCTTATATGGATGATCAAGGAAAAAAATGACTCAGTTGTTTAGTGAAGTCTCCCCTCCAATTTTTCGTGAGATATTGAAAATCATTAAATATATCATAAAGCATTGGGGAGAAGGGCAAGGTGAAATTTTGAAGGACATTTTCAAAGACCATTTTCTGGAGAGCAACGAACACATTCATTGATGATAATAATGTTGTAACAAATTGTGGTAAAAATTCCGTATCACGGCTTTTCCGAAAAATGCCTAAAAATTAGTTTTTTTGTAAATATGGCTTATTTTGGAAAGAGAAGTTGTTTAAACTCGGGGGAGCCTGTTTTTTTTTGAAAAAAAAATTTGTTTAATGAAAAATGAAAAAAAAACCTCAATTAACAACCTAACCACTGAGAAGTGAAAGAATAGTATACCTACTTTTACTGGTTAGGTTGTTAATTGAGGATTTTTTTTCATTTTTCATGAAAACAAAATGTTTTTCTAAAAAAATGCTCCCCCGACTTTAAACAACTTATTCTCTTGCCAAAATAAGCCATTTTCTAAAAAAGCCGCGGTACGGCAGCTTTACCCAAATACAACACAGTGCAAATGCAATGGCAACTAGTGTTAATCAAATTCAAGTAGAAACATTTTTTTATTTTTTCATTTATATTATAAATTAGCCTAGAATGTTGGATTTTAATGAAACCTTAAAATCTTTAAAACAGTATCTTGATAAAAATTGAATACGCGGCAAAACCTAAAAATTCTTTGCCGGCAGCTCATTCGGCTGCCGTTGCTGGCAGCAGAGGCACTGCCTATTTTTTAATATCTCACTTTTGCAACTTACAACTACAACAGAACTAATAACCATTTATGTACTTTTTTGACAATTATGCGAAAAAATTCTAATCCCAATCTAATTCAATTCCAAAAATGTATCCATAAGTCTACTCGTATGTTTCGACCCAAAGTTCACTTGAAAACTGAATTTTGGACGTCGCTGATGATCTAATCTCACTGATGATCTAACCTCACTTCTCATTTATGAGCATTTGTCGGGAAATTATTGTATTTTGAATTTCCCGACAAATATTCCTAGTTAATTCTATTTATTCAAAAATAGACATTTATATATAACATTTTCAATAAAATTATTTACCATAAATCACTTTAAAATTTAAGTTCATTTTTGCCAAAAAGTAGAACTTGCCTTTTATTTAAAAAATACTCCTAGTTAAATATTTAAGTTTGCGAGTAAAGTTCAAAGTCTCCAATGTAAAATTTATAGAAAATAAAATAAAAGTACCTGTAGATTATGTCCCCCATTGTTTGTATCCACCCCTACGTCGAACGTACTGCATTAAAACATGTTGCCTTCCTAACAAAATAGAATATTAACATTCTTTTGACATTCTCTTTAGAAACAATACCGTCATCAACTAACCCCAAGCAATTCACTTTATGTTTAGACAAAAAATTTTCATATAATTGGGTTCTTAATGCAGTTTACTTTAGCCTGCCCCTAGGGCCCCTAGGTTAGAAAGCCCATTATTTTGTGTAAAATCAGCCCATCGTGATACTTATTATACAAACAACACAACTGCAAATTAAATCTGATGAAGCCAAAAAAATTACAACAAAACAACAGTGTTACATTTCAGTACATTAAATTCCACTCATAACAATGCTCCTTTTATACAATATTACTCATTCCGTTGTTTCAGGGAAAGAAAAGCCTAATTGCTTTTCCTCTTGTAGCGTCAGCAAGACAAAGGCCACCAATTTTCTTGAGGAAGAGGACGCTAAGGACACATAAATAATAAACAGTTAACGTCTGTAAGAAGAGAAAAGATAAATTCAACTCCAACACCCCCAATGCAGCAGCGCCCGAACACACTATAGAAGAAAGCGGGTGTGGTGTCTTAAATAATATATAATTTCGGCATCGCCAAAGGGGACAATTTTTGTGCACTGTGTTGTGTGCGTAGGAAAACTATAAAAGTGAATGATGCACTAAGTTGACTGAAATTCGCCCTAATGAGTGCAGAAAAGTGTTCGCCGATTAGCTCGGCAATCACAGTTTCCACTTGCCTCGTTATCCTGTTCCTACTCAGTTTGGGTAAGTTAATTAAAAGGGGTAGGTATATAATGTTGGATGCGCTGCGTAGGCTCGGTTTTTCATGTTCATGTAAATATAATGTTGTCTAATGTGGATAAATCATAAATTAATTGAATTATTATGTCATGATGTGGGTAGTGTGCGATGTTGCGGACTAAGCAATATTTTTTTATCCTTTAATAAATTCGTAAGCTAGAATTTGGTACACAAATTAATTTATTTTATAATACATATATAGTTTATAAGCGATAAAATTAAATCGAAATTATACATTCTATATTAACTGAAATATACTTATTAAAATTTAGTGTACAAATCCGGGATTTAATTACTTAATGGAGAATACATTTCCAACTGTAATAATTACGTATATTGCAGAGAAATATATGCAGATACTTAGGTAGTCATTTTAGCAAAAAAAGCTTTTCCCTGAATATTATTATCTGCGTCGGAGAATAGCTTTTTTTCATATTTAAATGCTATAACTTACCACGAGAATCGTATCTGCTTAAATGTGAAAAGCAGAAATTCGATAATGAATTCAAGTACCCCCGACCCCCAGTAATTGTAAACAAGTAAATATGTTTTCATATTTGGAGATTGCTTACCTACTTTTAACTAGTAATTTTGAGTGGAATTTATATTTTTTTCTACGAAAATGCGGAATGACGTTTTTTCTGACAAGATAATCGAACTTGAAAGTAGGCTTTTGAAAAACTAGTACGGAAAATTAGTGTGGAAATTTTTTTCCGCACACATTTTTTAAACTTTCCGCACGCAAACAAAAACATAAAGAAGTACTTACATTTAGTTATAATTGTAACATTTATTTAATATCTAACAACCGGAGGAGTGCACATTAGTTCATCGCTTTCGCTTTAGTTTTGAAACTCCATGTTTATATTCACGTAATTTGATCTCAAAATCAAAATTATTTCGATGACAGGACACAATTTATAAACTGTCAACAGCTATGAGCTTTCAGTTCTATGACAACAAACTCACTTGATGTTTTTTTTAATTAGAAAAAGATTTACAAATAATTTTATTTTTTACGAATTCCATGTTTTCGTAGAAAAAATCGTATGTAACACGCTTGCGGAAATGGCCCATGACAATACTCGTGTGATTGCAGCACTCGCTATCGCTCGCGTTGCAAATTTCACACTCGTATTGTCATGATGCGTTTTCCGCACTTGTATTACAATATACTATTGTAAATCAGTAAGCTTGAATAGAAAAACAAACAGTGTTTGTCAGGTACTATTTTTTCTGTAAAACATATTGCAAAATGTGACTAAATCAGGAATGTGCGTGATCAGTGAGAGTGAAGAGACGTCGATTTTAATTGCATTAATAAATAGTAGTTTTTGCAACAAGGTAGGAATTAAGAGATTCTGACGAGTGTGAAAATTACGCCAGAGCGAAGCGAGGGCACAAGAACACGAGGCAGAATTCCTACCGTGTAGTATACTCTATTTTTTCTCATACCTGTACGAAAATGGCCACTTCTTTTGCGTGAAACGCGCGAACAAATTAAAACTACATAACACTGACATTTTGCTTGACACTGCGGTGAGCAAATCACCTTGACAACCACAAACAAACACAAATAACTCCCGCATATCAGCGAGGGATGGCTACCCAAGTGAGAAATGTTACCCCCACTCCTTGTTTTCCGCGACTACCCTATAAAGGCGACTTTGTACCCACATTTCACGTAAATAAATAAAGTAGCCATTTTGGTTTAGGTATGGAAAAATACATATTTACTTGTTACTATACTCGTTACTCAAGTGCCTACTTAGTGATTGTTTATTTTATCCGTTACTTTGATTATTGTTTATGCATAACTACTCCTTACACACTGATGATACTAATTTTTATTCTCTGGAATCAGTGATCTTGGAATAAAGAACTTTATTCAGGATAAAAAGTTATTTTATATTGCAAATTTACAGAATACCTTTACGTAACACCTTTACATAACGTACATTAATAAATTATATTAAAAACAATTTGTAAGTCAACAAAGCTCTCGTTTTTAATTGATCTAAGAAAATTTAGTATAGTCAAAGGTAAAGATCGCAGAAGGCCCTTGTTTTTGAAATTTGAGGACTTGTACAGGGTGCGCCAAAACTGTTTCCCTATTTTTAATACTGTCTTGTAAAGCCGGGCGAGGTCGCAGAAGAGTGGGAGTAGTGTCAGTACAAACAGCACGAGAAACAGTTTTTTTTTATTGAGTTTTAGTATAGGCAGCAACATGTGGATTTGAAATTCCTCGTAATTAAGGAGTCCCAGACCGAAAATCAATGCTTTTATGTGTAAAAAACTTTAGGGAAACGGGATCTGTTATAAAAAAAGGACATGGACGTCCACGAATAGCTCGGACACCTGAAAACATCGAGATTGTCGCCTACAGAGTCTACTCGCAGACATGCAGCCTTAAGAGGCGATATTCCATAGGCTGCGCGCTCGCCGGATTTGTCGCTTTGCGACTTTTTCCTGTGGGGTTATCTTAAAGCTGATGTAACATCGTCCAAGAACCCTAAGATAACTGAAGGAGGCAATTCGCATGGAAATTCGCCGTATACCGCAAGAAATGCTGTTAAGAGCTATGCAAAAATTCAGAAATTGCGTGCAGCAGTGTTTGGATAATGGTGGACAGCACTTTGCCGATATTCTGTTTAAAGTCACATAAAATAAAACTGTTTAAATTGTACTCTTAAAATATAAAAATAAATTTATTGTATTTCATAAAAATTTTTGATTACCTAAACTTTTAAAATAGGGAGACAGTTTTGACGCACCCTGCACCCTGCACTTCGGTAGTAGCATAATTTTTTAACAGTGCCTCCGCTGCCGACAACGGCACCCGAATGTGCTGCCGGCAAAGAATTTTTAGGTTTTGCCGCGTATTCAATTTTTATCAAGATAATGTTTTAAAGATTTCGAGGTTTCATTCAAATCCAACATTCTGGGCTATTTTATAATATAAATGAACAAATGAAAAAATTTTTTGTGATTTCCTCTACTTGAATTTGATTAACACTAGTTGCCATTGCATTTGCACTTTGTTGTATTTGGGTAAAACTGCCGTACCGCGGCTTTTTTCAAAATGGCTTATTTTGGCAAGAGAATAAGTTGTTTAAAGTCGGGGGAACATTTTTTTTAGAAAAACATTTTGTTTTCATGAAAAATGAAAAAAAAATCCTTAATTAACAACCTAACCACTAAAAGTAGGTATACTATTCTTTCACTTCTCAGTGGTTAGGTTGTTAATTGAGGTTTTTTTTCATTTTTCATTAAACAAATTTTTTTTCAAAGAAAAACAGGCTCCCCCGAGTTTAAACAACTTCTCTTTCCAAAATAAGCTATATTTACAAAAAAAAACTAATTTTTTAGGCATTTTTCGGAAAAGCCGTGATACGGAAATTTTACCACAATTTGTTACAACATTATTATCATCAATGAATGTGTTCGTTGCTCTCCAGAAAATCGTCTTTGAAAATGTCCTTCAAAATTTCACCTTGCCCTTCTTCCCAATGCTTTATGATATATTTAATGATTTTCAATATCTCACGAAAAATTGGAGGGGAGACTTAACTAAACAACTGAACCATTTTTTACTTTGATCATCCATATAAGCTTAAATTTAGTGTGATTAGTCATATATTTATTACGCGATTGTTGTTTACGAGTTACCTACAAATTTTGAGGGTTATGATTACCGGCACCGGAGCCAACATTGACGGGGCAACCGGCGCCGGCAGCCATTAGTTTATTTTGCCGGCAGCGGAGGCACGGCCTAATTTTTTATTCTGACTAACTTTTCTATATCACATTTTGCAAAATTTTTTATTTGATTCGTAAATATCAAAATTTGAATTGAATTGAATGAGATCACTCCAAATGTGAGAAGGATTTTAAAAAATTTGGAGGGGGGTTTCAATCAGCTCTTCAAAATTTTTCACGTGGTTTCTGGAAATCCCTTGTTTTCTGTGATACAACTGACTAAAAAAATGCGCTCTAGAGCAGGTAGTTTTTTGTGATCAGTGTAAAGTGTGTAAGTACAAAGAATATAAAAATATTATCAAACGTAAACCCTAACCTGAGAACGAAAGTGTAAAATTTTATTAAGTACCTATTGATCTTTGAATCCATTTTGAAGAAATATCAATTTAAATTTTAAATAGTAAATTTAAGGACCAGTAGTTATTATAAGTGCAAATAATACGGATTTTCTAAAAGTAAATTTTGCTTAATACTTATAACTATTTTGTTCTTTTAAAAAAGTGACTTATTCAGTAAATATCCTGTATTTGAGATTTTTTTTAATTACGAAGGATATCGAGATTAAAAATTAAAATTCACACCTCACTGAAACTCGTATCGTATCAAGGCGAATCGGAACATAGTTTCGAAATTAATTAAAGTTACACACAGTTAAAAGGGGATAGTAAAATATTCATATACGCTCCGATATATTCAATAACTTTTTTAATAGTTTTCAAGTTCAAGAAAAAATACGTTTTCCTTGCTTACAACTTGATTATTAAGGCGTTTTGTGGATACATTTCAACTTTTTTCATATTTTTCTGCCCGAGAATCTATTCTAAAATTTAAGCTACCTAATACAAAACACCCAGTATATATTACAGTTATAATATTAGAGAATAATAAATGTCAAAGGAACATAAAATTGAAATACAAAATTATATCCTTCGCAATTGCTTTTTTACCACAGTTTGGCTATGCTCTAAGCTAAATTGCAATTTCCATTTTGTGGAAATATATTTTGCACCTGTTAGTGTACTTATAGATTTAACATTTAACACAAAGAGGCGACTGTTTCATTTGCATTTATAATTAATTTAGTTCCATATTTCGCGGGAACTCTACTGCGAGCATAGAGCTAGCATCATAACTAACTTTTGTGTTGTTACAACTAAAATTAATATTAAACTAGAAATTATACACCGGACCCGACTGATGGTGGAAAAACAAACATACACGCACAAATTTACTGCTACAACCAACTATCACTGAAAAAAAATAATAAAAATAAACACCTACATACTACCTACATACATATACGATCTACCTGCTGGTTCTACGTTTGTTTTTAATTTTCCGTACGTTTAGCAATTCATTGCTAAATATTGTTTTAAAGCGCAAAGCAAATAAAACTTCTGTATAATCCATTCTAACTCATGTGTTACCAAGCTCGCATTTATAAATTATTTATGGCCATAAGTTATATGTGCAATTGATTTGAAATAAAACATTTAGGTGCGTCGAAATTTTGTTTACAGATGATATGATGTATGCCGGTGTGTTGCCCACTAACTAATACTCTATGTCACAATGAATACGTTTTTAATTAATCCTGTTGGTTATATTTTCGTGTGAAACTTGATGTTATGTTAAAGTTGATTGATTTGTATAAACTGTTTTATGGATTTATAAGCCTGAAAATTTGGTTACCATGTTTGATTATTACGAGTCGGCCACTGTTAAATTTGATCCTGTTTTATAGATGTGATGTACCTACAACGGTTTTGGTTTCGTTTTAGGTAGTAACAATAATATGCTTGTCATTTTTACTGATAAAAAGAATTTAATGAAAATACCACAATATTTCACAGATGCTAGGATGTCAATGAATTTATTTTACAAAATGCTTTGTCTCTGTAGGGCATATTCCATTTTCGAAGGGGATGGAGAGTTTCAGTCATTTCTAAGTGAAACATAAAAAATGGTCTTCATTACACTTGATTTTTATGAAAAGTTAATCTTGATATCTCTAACTGTTACTGAGATACCTTTAAAAACTAACATTTGGCCAATGCTTCTCTTGCGAGAGACATTGCGAGTTATTCAGAATAAAAAGTGATCCTCCTTTTTTTTTATTTCAAAAACACCAGCCTACTTAAGTCTATTTTCCAAAGAATTGAGTTAAATACTTTCATATTTACTCTTAAATGAAATTAATTTTCACAATACAGGCTGTTTCAAATTCGCTTCTCACTACAGGGATCTCAGAAACGGTAGCAGATACAGCTCTGGTTAAATTGGGGCAATGTTGCGTAATAATGTGCCCAATAATAAGCCGTTAAGAAATCAAAAATATCTTTTGTAGTTCTGGAGATTTTTGGAAAAAAACAAATTTTTGTCGTTTCGTTTTTTTATTTTTTTCTGCTCTTATTTTTCAAGATATTGAAAAACCAAAATCACTTTGCCATTGATACTTTTTGTGCTTTATAAAATGACGTTAAAATTTTCCTCGTGCGTCGTTTCGTTTTTCCGATGACGTCATCAACTCAATTTTTTTGTATTTTTTTCATCGTTTTAAGTAGCATTTTTCATATTCTATAAAGTGGCGTTTACATTTTTTCCATACGACGTTTCGTTCTTGTGTAATCATCGGGTCATTTTTTGAATACCTACGGCACTGGATTTTTTTTACAATTTCACCAGTAATTTTTTTCATTGTACAGCCCATCATCAGTATTGACGATTTCATAAGTATTTATTTTATAAAATTATTTAAAAAAATTGATTCCATTGTTCCTATTTTAGTACTACTAACAATAAATAATAGGTTAGTTTGATTTATTATAAAAGGAAAATTATTATTGTTAAAGTTTGCCAAAATGTGTGGATGAGGAAGTGAGGAAAAATACTGATGAAAATGTAAAAAAAATTCAGGGCCGTATGTCTTACCGTTTCTGAGATCCCTGTAGTGAGAATCGAATTTGAAACAGACTGTATAGCTAAAAACAAAAGATTAGTTTTCTTACACAATGTTTTATTAGTGTATTTTACAAAAGGGTAAAAACAACATTTTTTGATCGCATTTCGTGGTATTTTTCACAGAAAACGCACTTTATTTATACTATAAAAAATATTAGGCACACTTAATTTAAAAAAAGAAGAGCATTACAGAGAAAACTGTGCTCGCAAATTCTTGTTCTAATATATTTATGAGTCTATAAGGGGACACTATATTTCTACTGTTCAATTTTTTTTAAAACATCTTCGAGTAACGACAAAATTAAGATTCAATTTGGCATAGAATATCTCAAAACGTACTTAGGTAGTGTTCATTATCCATGATGATCCAGATCCAAATAAATTAATTATATTGTTGACAATTTTGGAATACCTGAGCTGTACGTCAGGGAGATATAGTCGAAAATATTTTAATTTTGTAATTGATTCTGTTTAGTTTCACTCACAAAAACCAGTAGCTCCTGGTAGTTCAAGTAGTTTTATTTATTGAAATTTTGTCACACTAAACACTAAACAGTGTGGCCTCTACAAGGATCTCGCTTATTACAAGAGGTGTATTATATAGGCGACTAACAATGGCCTGAAAAGAAATCTAAAGTATCTTGATTCATTCTTGAATTAAAATTGCTAATGAATAATGAATAATAAATTTTGAAAAAAGAATAACAAACATAAAAAAATACTAGTTTTAGATATTTCAACTCTTACTACATACCTACTTACTAAATATAAATGAGGATTTGAAAATGTGTTTATATACAGGATGTTCTATTAAAAGAATTAAAAGAATTAAATAAAATGAAGTATAGCGTAATGATGAGAAAAAACTCATTACTCCATTAGTTTTGGTTTCTAATTTTTTAGGTTGTGTAGTAGGTAGTCAAAATAATGTAACTGAAAAAAACTGCACTCTAATATTATTATGGTGAAAGAGCTACCGAGCGAGTTCATAATTTCATATATGATCGTTTAGATGTTCAGGGAATATTCCAGTTTTAATATTCGTACTTAAAAATATGTGGTATAAAGTGAAATATCCAGAAGGGAGTGCGATTAAAGATTATATAAATAATATAATATATAATAATAATAATGAATTTTATTATCTTATGAAGCTGAGATTGATTTTCATATATTCTTGAATATTCATAAAACTCTTACTTTAATATACTAACTTTTAAGAATATGATTTTCTAAAAAAGGTAATATTAATTTGTTATTCTTTTATCTGAAATAATACTGAATATTGTAATATTTGTAAGTACCTGAAAAATATCTAATAAGCGAGCTAAATCGATTTATTAAAAAAAAAATGTTTAGAAATATGTACTGAAATTACAAATTAATTCAAATTTGTGTGTCCATTAGGTAATAATCCACCATGAAATTAGTTAAGTTCTGAATTTTAATTACATGTAGGTAGTATGTTAAATTGCAGGTTTAAATATGTATAATTCCAATTATGGTAGAAAAAGTTTTTACAGGGAATTTATTACCGAAAGAAACGTAAGCTTACCTAATTTAATTCTACAAGAAAATGACTGTGTATGATGTCTATACGGTTTCTTGATTCGTTTTTCCAAAATAGCTCGGAATTTAGCTATACATAATCGACCTTCTACTTTGTACATATAATAACCCTGTATAATTTTTTAGATTTTCTGAACATAAAATGGATACGAAATAAATCTTCCTATACAGGCTTAATTTTTGTAAACATATAAGTCTGACTCTATCTTACATTCACATCCTTTGAGAGCAAGAGAGGGCAGAGTGTGACAAGTTGTGTTCTGAAAATCTGAAAATATCTAATTTTATATCAGTGTTTTTGTCACCGATATAAAAGATTTAAACCATACTTTTGACAAACAAGCTTTAACTTTTGTTCTTAATTTATTTATAAGTGTCTTCCTCTAATACCCTAATTAGTTGTTGGGGTAGATTTAATGTCTCTTGTCAATTTTGTCATACCCCTTCTAAGAAGTATTTGTGGGCATTTATATACAAAAGAAAACTAAATACTCGCAGAACTTATTTCAGGGAAAGTCGGATTACAACTTTGTTGAAATATTTTTCTAAATTTAGCACTTTTGTGTAAAACTTTGTTTTCGTAATTTAAAATATTTAATCAAGTTTCAACGGGTAATTATATTTCTACTCTAAATAATATTGTATGAAATTCATTTTTGAATAGTTTCCAAATTTATAAGTGCGGATGTTTACATTTTATATTATATACCTAATGAAAACTATATGTATGTATAGATAGCTACTAATGCATCTAAATAAACAAATTAAATTAAATTCCCTCGAGGCAGATCACTCGAAGTTGATGGAATCGTATACTCCCTTCGATGGGCTTGCCATGTAAACAGCTTTGTTCAGTTGGATGATACGTGATAAATGGATCTGCCCATAATGTATACCTCTTTAAAACTATTATCTATGGTCTTGCACAAAAGAAAAATCTAGTAAAGATATTATATTACGAGTATATGTATATTATACTCTAAATAAAACAAAACGTGATAAATGAATCTTTTAATATAGAGATGTAAATTTAAATGCAGTCTATTGCGGAATAAACATTCACCGACAATTTTTAATTATTTAAGAGATAGAGTGCTAGAGAGGTATTCTAGCTACCAGCTATATACGAGTAGTTATAAGGGTTCTAAGAGTTTTTAGTAGGTAATTACTAGTAAACATTTTTGTAGGTACGCCATTTTCAAGTACGTCAGCCAGAAAATAGTGTGAGAGTTTTAAATACCGAATTACGAATTTTGGTTAGTAGCTTACTTGGAGCACGTTTTTCCGATGTCACGCTACATAATATATTATATTTTATACATGGTTGTCTAGTCTAGAGGTCATGTACACCCCCAAAACTTTCTTTATTCTTTAAAGTAGAGAATTGAAATTTGATATACAACTTCGTTGGCAAGCATTTTTGCACCATTTGAAATTTTTTTAAATAACAAAATCGGTGTGCCACTTTATATTATTTTATAAAGGTGGCTCTGAAAAAATGATCAAAAGGGTACTTTTTGACAAGTAGGCCATGGAATTACCAAAGAAAGTTATAAGGTTATTAAAAAAAAAATGTTATTATATTTTTCATGTAACTTAGATTTTTTCTGAAAAATGTAAAGTCGAAAGTTACATTGAAGCTTTTAAAAGTCATCTGTTCGTTCTGTTTTTATTTTACCATATATTTTTGAAAATTACAAAATTTTGTACTAAAAAAGTTTATTTTATGAATAAAAAGAATTGGAACTAAAAATATTTAGTGGAAAATTTATATTATTATGTGTATAGAAATTATAATTCTTACAAAAATTTGGTTAACTAAAAAAAACTATCTGTTTTAAATTATATTGGTTTTGGAAAACCATTTAATGAGGTCGAACTTCATTTGAAAAGTGTTTAGAAGAATTTTTGGTACAGATATTATTAATGATTATTATAAGTGGTATCCAAGCGATTTCAAAATATTCTATAGTTTACAGTCAAATTATACTTTGAAATTGCAAAAAATTGTAAACTTGTAGAGAATTGAGTGCTCTACAATTTTTTGCGATTAGATCAACAGAAATGTAGATAATACGCAAAAACCAAATTTCAACTCTTAACTTCATACGCTCTCCGGTTAGAAACTTTCATAAAAATAACTTTAAAAAAATCTTAACGAAAAATGTAAAGAATTTTATGGCGGGACAACTCAATTACCATTTCGTAAATTTTTGCAATTTCAAGTTTGTTTTCAGGATAATTTGAGAATTTAATCGCACTAGGAATTCGGATATTTACGTTACTGTTTTTGATTCTGTAATATTTTAAAACTGGCGTCTGTTCATATTTTTTATTTCTAAAAATATCCAGGTTAAACGTCATTAATTTTGGCAGGTGATAGAGCATCAAGAAAAAGTACACTTTTATTAAAAAACTTTGCTAAAAAATATTTAATAACCAAGATACAGGATGTCAAAGTTTAAAATAAAAACGCGTTTTCTTAACATAACTATTAAACCACTCTATCGATTTCCATTAAATTTCGCACACAGAGTAATGTAGTACATTTATAGGTAACGATGGGGTTCATTTATAAAAAAAATCTCCAGTGGCGTAGATACTGGGGGACCATTCCACTTTTCCCTCCAATTTTCGACACCACTGGATATATTGCAAAGAAAATTCAATTTTTGGATTGTCTGGTTAATTTAGAGAAAATTTTCATTTAAGGTTTCGTTTTTGAGATATTTGAGTTTGAAGGTTTGGAAACAACATCAAATGTTGTGCTGAATTAAAGAAAATTTCGGGTAGGTCTAGAAATCCGGAAAATCGCCATCAAGTCTTGGCAGCGATTAATTCCGTGGCTAAAAGAGCTCGAAAATGTATTGAAGCCTATTTTGAGAACTTACTCGAATTTTTTTTTAGTTCAGAGCAGCATTTGAGGTTGTGTTTCCAAACCGTCAAACTCAACTATCTTAAAAACAAAGCCTTAAATTAAAATTTTTCAAGAGTAACTATCTCTAAATTGAACAGACAATTCAAAAATTTAATTTTCTTTGCAATATATCCAGTGGCGTCAAAAATTGGAAAGGAAAAGTGGAACGGTCCCCAGTATCTACGCTACTGGACAAGTTTTTTTATAAATTAACCTTATCATTATCTAGAAATGTACTACATTACTCTGTGTGTGAAATTTAATGGAAATCGATCAAATGGTTTAGAAGTTATGTTAAGATAACGAGTTTTTATTTTAAATTTTGACACCCTGTAAAACATTTTTGAGCAAAGTTTTTTAATAAAAGTCTACTTTTTTCTTGATGCTCTATCATCTCCCAAATTAATAACGTTTAATCTGGAACACCCTGTACATTGACAAAACATTACAATTGAAAATTTGGCTGTGTATGCATAATTTTGTGCAATTTTTTCTTTCCCTAATTTCCCGTCGGCTCTACGTTTACTTTTGATCCCACATGAATTTTTCGAAAATACGTTAATTATTCTAAACTGAATTACACCGGCTAACAAAACACACCACATAAACCAATTTTCATTTAGCTATATATGAAATAAATTGCGTTAGCCCGAAACCTGGGTTGAAGAATAATTTATTACCTGAAGCAAGGATTTGAAATTGCAACAGGATTATTCATAGCTGTCTAACAGAGGCAGACAGGACGTATTGCACTACGGGTTATCATGTGTGTGGAATCAGCAGCAACCAGCAGGAGCAGAGGTGGGTTGGCATGTTCATAGATACATCACCATGCATCATAGTTAAACTTGTTCTCAAATAAATCTAGATTTGTATCTAAAGAGATATACGGTTGGACGCATGCACAAGAGAAGAGCAACAGTGCAGGATAGACCGAATCAATCAAAATCAATTCCATCTCACACTATAGATACCTAATATGAAATTTTCATTAGTGTGCAGACATCACTAAGTAAATAAAATGTATGGATTATAAGATTTGGAAATCGTGCTTTTGATACTGATAAATGTTCATAATATATGGGACACTTTTTCAGATTTCCATTAACATCATCTTAATGTATGTGTCGAAAAAAGAGGCTAAGATTCTTGGCACATTTACTTGGTTTGAAGGGTTGGTTTAAAAGCAGCTTTTCACATAAAATTATTGAAGTATCTCTCATCGGTTTTAAGAATATATTTTATGAAAATCTGCAGTTGATGTTGATAAAATCTCTTGACAAAAAAGTGCTACATTTTATTAGTCCGTTTATCTTTTGTGTATATTTAATCTATCTGTATAATATACAATTTTTTTATAATCATTTAATTATCATAATGTCTTGAATGAAAATACAAAGATGTTTCTCTTAAAAGACTATATAAGAATTATCCAATGTATAAAGTTACAAAGACTTTGATAATTCTTTTTAGCTTCTAGAATGGCACGGCTCGCAAAGGTTCAAACACTTTTTAGAAATTCTTATTACCAAACTTCTTGACACAAGACACACACTACTTGCACTGCTGGCGATGTTTTTCTTTTGAATAAATGTGATCTAGCATTTTATCTGCGCTTCGCTGAGAAATTGTTAGTTTTAACTTGAGAAAGTCTTCAGTTTGTCTCTTCAGTGACATTTGAAATTTGAAATGTGTAAATAGTTTTAGCAATTAAAGTAATGTCTTCTTAGTTTTATTAAGAGAAAAACAAAGTTTAAAATAGGTGTGGGTATACATATATTATAATTAATTACATCATAATAAAAAATTAGCTATGTCTACGAGTATAGTTAATATCCTTCCTATATAAGTGATTCAATATTTGATAAACCATCCATATTAAATGTAATTTAAATGGTAAACACTGACTTTATACATTATACATCAGATAATGATACAAAACTGCACAAATTAAATGCATTTGAAAAGAAATTTTTTTTTCCAAATGTTGCAGGCGCAGTGACCACGAAAAAGTTACTGTATGAAACTTAGATGTGGATTTATGAATAACATCAGTGATTATTATTTGTTCCTTTGATACCTATAGATATCTGTTTCACTATACAGGGTGTTCGCGCGAAGTGGCTCACTATTGCTAACTTCGTTATTATTGGAGCTACAAAGTCGGTTAAATTAGCAAACTAGTAGCATTTTTTCCGCTGAGTACAATGGTGAAAACAGAAAAACAATTGACCATCTGGTTTTCAAGATATTCAAAAAAAAACTATTTTTTAAATGGAACACCCTATATATTTTTGCAAAAATCGATGGTAAATTAAATTTTATACAAAAAATGTCCTCATCTTTTTTTGATAATAATTTAAAATAAGCGAGTTATTTTGAAAAGAAGTTTGTATTCTTTAAAATCAAGTAGCCATAAAACGGAACAGTAATTTATTAAAACCAAACAATCATAATTTTTAATTTAAGCAAGTTGAAAAATACTTGAAAGAATTACGGAAATATTGAAAATTTACAAAATTATAATTTTCATGGCTACTTGATATTAAAACTATGAAAAATTTTTTTCAAAATAACTCGCTTATTTTAAATAATTGTCAAAGAAGCATAAGAACATTCTTTGTTCAGAATTTAATTTATCATCGATTTTTGCAAAAATATACAGGGTGTTCCGTTTAAAAAATGTTATTTTTGTGAATATCTCGAAAACCAGATGGTCAATTGTTTTTCTGTTTTCACCATTATAATTTGCGGAAAAAATGCAACTAGTTTGCTATATTAACCGACTTTGTAGCTCCAATAATAACAAAGTTAGCAATAGTGAACCACTTTGCGCAAACACCTGTATATTAAAAATATTAAATAAAATAGTAATATTTCCGTAATTCTTTCAAGTTTTTTTCAACCTGCTTAAATTCAAAATTATGATTGTTTGGTTTTAATAAATTACTATTCCGTTTTATGGCTACTTGATTTCAAAGAATTGTAAATTTTTTTCAAAATATGTAACTCGCTTATTTTAAATTATAATAAAAAAAATTAAGGACATTTTTTGTACAGAATTTAATTTGTCATCGATTTCTGCATTTAAAAAAATGTTATTTTTGCGAATATCTCGAAAACCAGATGGCCAATTGTTTTTCTGTTTTCACCATTGTAATCAGCGGAAAAAATGCTACTAGTTTGCTAATTTAACCGACTTTGTAGCTCCAATAATAACGAAGTTAGCAATAGTGAGCCACTTCGCGCGAACACCCTGTATTTTGCGCAATAATAATATCACTATTATTATTAACTAGGTATAACTTTAATTAGCTTCAATTAAATTTTTTTTTTGATTTTCAAGACTTAATTAACCAATAATAACAAGAAGTATGGAAATTGAACAGTCGCGATCTAAATTTTTTCATTGCTAATACATGTCGCTACAGTTGAAATCAAATTTTCACCTCCGATGATACATGTACCCCGGTCAATTGTCGAACGATACTTCTAGAAAATCGATGCATTAACTCATTCGAGCTTCCCATATGATAATCTTCAAATTGAGGGTGAGATGAGATTACCAGTGCGTTGGTAATGGTGTTTGTACCAAATATGTACCAATTCCTTTCATCTACACGCAATAACATATTGATCTGTTCTTTTCTATATAAATTCTGAAGAAATTAAGTCAACGCAATGATTCCAGTAAATTTATTACCATAAAGATTTAGACGCACAAAAAGAAATACACTAATTTGTAACGTTCCATTTCGCTAAAAAAAACATCTCAAATTCGACCTTATCTTGTTACTAAGATGATCACCTTGTTATTAAGGACGATGGTTCTAATAGTTCTTATCTATACAATTTGTGACACGTTATTTTTTTTTGAAATCTTACCTAGGGTATTTTCTTTACTTTTATATCTGTAACTAGAAATGTACCTACTTACTGGTTAGGCTAGTCAGTTTTATAATGAACAACTAAGTATATTTGATTCCAGCAATTTTGCACATAAATCCCCACTTTTCCTTAACAATGTGATTATATGTACTATGGGGAATACAGAAGCAACGAGAGTATACTTAGAAAATATCTAGGTTATTTACATTCGTTGCAGAAAAAAGTGGATCTAAACAAATTAAACATTTTCCTGTCCAAATAGCTTTTCCAGGGATCATTAAGCTCGCACAGCATAAGCCAATATTCATTCGCTCTTCGCTCTATGTACTATCACAATCGATATAAGCTAGAGCTAGCTATATCTTCTCTCTTGGTATTCTCTCTAATATCCTTTATACATCGAACTTTTACAACAAACAACACATTGTATTAGTGTTGTCTATTATTGCCATCAAATTGATTATACACTGACACTGCAAACACTATAGACGAGCAGCTTTCGTTCGACATTGTTTTAAATTAAACTAAATTATACAACAACGGTGCTCAACTTAATTTGCTGGCAACGTTTTACAATGCAAAATTTTAATGGAAGCTATTGGCGGCACGACCTTTGACAGTTGATGATTTAACTACATGCCTCCAGTGTTTGGGTGCAAGCTTTTGTGTTAGTATTAATGCTTTATTAGTTTCACTTCTCTTCATTTATTTTCAAATTAAAATTCGCTGCTGGGAAAATACATTTTTAATTATACAATTATTATGAGTTCAAAGTTTGCTACGCTATCAACCTGTTGTGTAAAACCCCTGTGGTAAATCTTTTCCGAGTAGAACCAGCAATGTTTGAACAACAAAGTGAATTTGCGAATAAAAATAATAACGGTGAAGAGAAAATGAAAAAAAATGAAAGGCGTTAACCGGAGATAATGGATGGGTGGATAGGTGGAAAGGGTTGTTTCGTTTCATTTGCTGCAGAAATTTAAAAAGTACGAAAATGTAGTAGAGAGAATATCGCCTTTGAACGTGCAACTACCAAACAAAATGTTGGATGCATAACTAAATTTAACGTCGATTCCATCGTAAGTCTATAAAAACAAAAGTGCACCTATAGTTCTTATGTAAGATGCCCCAGGGCACAATATTTTTTCTTTAGTATTTAATCATCGAATCTTCTATTTGTTCTATACAACTTTATTCTCCAGAGCTGGGAAAATGTAATCAATAATTATCAATTTAACATTTAAAGGAGATATTTTTTAAATATTATTATTATTTAAGAGTAGGTACCTGCTCTTACTGTAAGTAAGTGATATTTTTTAAATTTCGAGATTTAAATTTGTAACCAAATAATATTAAATGGAGGTTTTTTCTTTCATGAAAGCTTAATATTATAAATTATATTTCAGTAGATATACGTAATGTAAAACCCAAATCACAGACTGTACCTAATATGTAAATACAGCGGCTTTAGCGGTGCGTAGCAAAATTTTCATTTTCTATTCAGCTGTAAGAATGCGTATTGCTTGAAAATATACCGTGTAACTTTATAAATGTACTGACGTGAAAATATATGCGAACATACCTAATTAAGCCTGTACCTACTACATACTAACTTTTTCTAAAATTCAAAAATTTTCAAACTGTTTTTTAATAATTTAAGTTTTGGATTGGTATTGTGGGGAAACAGCAACCATACCAATGATATTTTTGTCCTACAAAAAATGGCACTACGCACCTTACTAAAAATACCCAACAAAACAACTTGTAGAAGAATTTTTAGGGCGAATAACATTCAAACTGTTTATGCTCTGTATATTATGAAATGTTTATTTTTCATCTTTAGAAATCCGCACTATTTTCTGGATTTCAGAAAGAGCTGCGCATACTCTACAAGAAATATAAATTATATTTATCCAAAACATGATCTTACAAAAACGGAAAAGACTTGCTCATATATGTGCATAAAAATTTTTAATGCTCTTTTAGTTTCATATCAAAAATTATCAGACTTTAAAAAATTCAAAGAAGAAATTTCTAAATATATATTGAAATTAGAACCATACTCTATTAAAGAATGTATAGAATCATGTAAGCAAACTAATGATTTAAGCTAGAACTAAGATTATTAACATTGTGATTACTCATAAGAGTACCATCATTAACACATTTTGACGCGGTTTCGATCTACTTGTTTTATACCTTTGTTATTCTCGTGTATGTAACTTGTCCTCTCGAAAATAAATTTATCTATCTATCAGTGAAAAAAACTATTCATGTAAAATATGCCTTCAAAACTGGAACTCGAATTTATTCCTCCAAATGACCTAAAAAAATATAAGGAAAAACATACTCCCCCAACTTTAAACAATTTCTCTTGCCAAAATAAGCCGTTTTTGCAAAAAAACTAATATTTTTAGGTTATTTTTCGGAAGTCTTACCGAATCATTGATCTGAAATTATCGAAAAATTTCCAGAGAAAATGATGGCTACTGATCTGTTGGTCATGTTTGTTTAAAACGAGTAGGTACAGAATGTTAACAATCTAATATTTTTAATAATAAAGATCTACTGTAAACGAGAGTAATTATTAAAATTAAATAAATACGTTAAGTGCGTTTAAACATTAATTTATTTGCTGATTATCGTATTATATTAGAAAAATTGTAGGTAAATAAGCTTTTAGACTAAGTTTAAGTTATGTGACAGATTCGATTAGATATAATTTCAACTACCATGTAAATTTTGTATGTACATTTGTAACACATCGAAACATTTTTGGTTGATACTTACGCTGAAATGATCTTCGTAACAAAAATAATTAGGTAGGTACTTGACTTTTTTAGCAAATCTTTATTTACTGGAACCGGTAAAAAAGTTTAGAGGGTATTTTTACTGTCGTATTTTTACATTCGGATACAAAACATCACTTAAAATTTGATTTTTTATTCGTTTTGCAGACTTCGGATATATTTGGCTGTTTCCGGAACGTCTTTAGTTTACTCAAAAAGTATATGTTTGAAACATTAATTACTAATTTCTTAGATGTCTAAAAATTACAAAACAAGTAAAAAAATGCTCAAAGTTTTTTTAAAGACCTCTTTTGAAAAATGTGCGAACTCCCAATTCAAACTATAAAAACTTTATTTTTTGTAACCCTGTGTATGTCTCTGTGCTATGTTGTAGATATTTGAAAATACTCGTATTTTAATTAAAACAGACAAACTGAATAAGTTACAACTGCAAAATTTCAAATTTTTACTGTTAATAATTTTTCATAGAGAGATAGATTAGGCTCCTAGTTTTCAAATAGTCCAGTAATGTTAGATTTTGAAATAATACCTACATTCACATTCTACAAATTAAAGATCATTCATCATTTAATGGACATACTATTGAAAATGAAACATTAGTTATAAGCACTTTAAAAATCAAGTTTTTACTGACAGTTTCTCAACATTTTATTTAAATTCTTTACATGGTTCAGTTTTTGTACAAACCTAAAAACATTACAAAAAGAATTTTAAAAAATGCACATCTATACCTTCAAAATACCTCTGCAGCAACAGGGAAGTGTAAAAAATGCTATTTTTTATTAAATTTTAAATTTTTAAACAAATTGTGTAATATTAGTCACATTTTGAAGAACGATCATTTATTAATTAAAAATATGCAAAGTGCCTGCTGATTTATTCTCCCATTTTAGATTATAGAATTTATTTTAGCACTGGCACCTCCACCAATATTTTAACTGGATCTAAGAATCCATAACTACATTAATATCTGTTACATAATTAAAATAAAAAATAAGTTCTGATTAATAAATAAAATTAGAAATGTTATGGGACTGTTCACGTGACATTCTTAGTATTATAGGTAGGTACTAAGGTACATTCTGTATGGTTATTTCGTATAAGAACGGAAAAGTTAAGACAGATTTTATTGTGTTATTTACAATATTTTTAAATAAAATAAAATATGAAATTTGGTTAAAACCAGTTAAAAAAAATATATTTTATGCCCAGTTGCATAAAAGCGAGTTAACTAGTTCTGGGGTTAACTCAGAGTTAAAGCATAGCAACCATTATTGTTAACAATCGTTACTACGATTTAACTCCGAGTTAATTTCGGAATTAGTTAACTCGCTTTTATGCAACTGGGCATTAGTGGTATTAAATCGATGTTCAGTTTGTTTTTGTAAACTTTGCTTACATACAGGGTATTTCACGAGTAATAATGAGCCTGACGGAATTGAAAATGCAACCCACAATACATTTGCAAAGTTAACGTGGTTATTTTAGATATCCTAATATTTTAAAATAAAATTATGAATCCATGATAGCTGTGCTTCCAAAAGTTTTATTTGTCGCAACTGACACTTTCACAATTTCATTTAACCAAAAGCGAATGACATGTATGTTAAAATTTACGAAACTGCACAGCTAACTAAGATTTATGTTTTTTAAACTAAAAAACAACTATCCACGTTAACTTTGCAAATGTATTGTGGGTTGCATTTTCAATTCCATCAGGCTCATTACCACTGGTGAAATACCCTGTATAAATTTAGAAATTATGGAACCGTATAGTAATTTTAATAGTTTATTTTTCGATTGATTCACTATGTATAAGTTCAGATGTTCATAAATAATTTGTGTAAATTTGCATAATAATGACGGCTACAACAATTTCTTACCAACCTATAGGTACCTAATATAATAAAGTAAGAGACTGCTTTTTACTGCAAATTGAATGTTTTGTTAATATCTATTCCAAAATTAATTAGATTTTACATAAATGACTATAAAATAACCACCAGCTGCTATAATAAAGTATGCATAATTTACCATTCAGCAAGCTGCATAGAACAGGCAGCTATATTGCAAAAAATTTGTTACTGAGCTTTCCATTACATAAATTTCAGATGGGCATTCGACAAGTGGTCTGAGTTTGACAAGTATGAATGTTTCTGCAGTGGCCGATGTGCGAGAGGAAATGAACCTCGATTGTCGCTTTGATTTGGGCAATGAGGAATTGTATGCCGTTAAATGGTATAAGGATGACAATGAGTTTTTCAGGTATGTAAATTTAAATAATAGAGTAGTTTTCAAATTTTATCACACTGAAGGCGTTTGCACAAGAAAATTATGGTTAGACGGAACTAAGTAAACAATATTCAAGCTATTCTACATATTATGTAAATTATACGATTGTTGAATAGAGAATTATTGTTTGTTTAGTTAAATATATACAGCCAAAAGCCACTAGAATACGAGAGGTATAGGTGACTGATGATGTAAAGCATGCAGTTATATTGTTATTTTGTTGATAATGTAACATGGCCTAGACTGGCTTATACCCTAAAACCTAGATTTACATAGAGGAATAATTGAGATTAATAAATTCAGAATTAGTTATGGATAATATTACAAACAGTGTTAACCGCCATTTATAAATTACACTTTATGAGTAGGTATAATATATAATGTTATTATGCCAATTAAATTGGATATAAATTTTCAAATTTTGTTTGCTTTAATGCTGGCAAATCCAACAGGTTTAGCTATGTTTGTTAATAATATTATAATTAATTCATGATCAATGGTTTAAATACAAAAAATATACTTTCATAACTATCATATGATGGAGAAAAGTAATTAGTTTTTCTATAAGCAAAATTATTCATTGGTTAAGAAGAGCTGAATTAAGTGTTGCGGGAAAATATATGAAAGCTTCGAAAAGTTAAATATATTACCAGCAGTGGCACTTAGTAAACAATATAAACTAATATCGACGTTAAAGGGTTTATTTTGGTTTAACTTTTGACTTTGAAACAGTCTACTCCCACTCCATGAAATGGATATCCATTTATCTCAATTTTATAATGATATTTTACAAAGTTTTTGTTCGCCTGTGCATTGTCTGAATACTCTGAATGAAATTTACTTCACTTTGTGATTATGTTAACCTACTAAATTCAAAATTTATGTCTTTACCCGTACATGTACTTGGAGTACAGTGATAGATTGGTTTAATATAGATGCAGTTCTTCATAGAAGAGAGCAAAATTATAGTGCAACATTTTTAATAGATAATCGGATAAAATCTATTTGGTTGAATTACTCACCTAAATTAGGAATTGTGTTTTCAACATTTTATATTTAAAACGTATACATATTATACAGGGTTGGTCAAAACCCTGGCATTCTTCTATAAATTCATTAGGTTTGGAAATAGAAAAAAAATTTTAGTACAGAAGTTGTCAGAAATTTACTGCTCCAAAACCTAAAATTATTTCCATTTATACAGGGTGTTTAATTACGGCTGGACAGCTACTTACTTCGTTATTTTAAATGGAATACCCTGTATATTAATAGATTTTCAAATTCTACACGTAATTTTAAATGAAAACGTGTCAAGGTTTCATATTTTTAAATTGAACGGTTTTCGAGATATTTACCTACACTTTAAAAAATAAATTCATCAAGTTAGAGATTTTAAAAAAGACGTTTATTTTAGTTATTCTGTGTAGTTTTTTAAAAATTAATTCGAAGTTCTAAAAAGTAAGGTCTAGGGAATATTGTGATACAAAAATCTGAAATTTATAGTATACAGGGTGTTTGCAATTGACCGTCAGTTTTCATTGACTTCAAACAACGAAAACTCTATTTTTTTCAAATGGAACCCCCTGTATATTTTTGACGTAGGTTCTAGAGATTTAAATTCTCTACCTTTTTCATAAAGTATTCCCTATACTTAAAATTAATATTTTAGGAGATATTTCAAATAATTTATACCGTATGAGAAATTTTATTCTATTTATTGAATTTACATTGCCATGGAAATAAAAAATGCTTTTATTCTATCATTTTAAGGTTGTAGAGAACTATACTTCATATACCAGCACAGATGGTCTGTTAATGTGTGGGGTGCAGTTTTGGACCAACAAATTATCGGTCCATTTTGTAATTTTTTTTTGACTGTATTCTAAATGGGGAAACATATCAACGATTTCAACAAAATTATTTATTTGGATTATTGGAAAATACACCTCTAAATATTCGTAGAATAATGTGAATGCAGCGTGGTAAAGCGCCGGCTCATTATGCAAGGAACGTGCGAATCGTTCTCAACGAACATTTTTCAAATAAATGGATAGGGAGAGGAGGACCCACAGGTTGGCCGGCTAATTCCCCTCACCTTACACCTATAGATTTTTTTTTATGGGGCTATATTAAAGAACTAGTGTATCAGGAACCTCCAACGACTGCAAATAATATGAAGATAATAATAATTTAAATTCAATAAATAATTTCTCATACGACAGAAATTATTTGAAATATCTCATAAAATACTAAGTTTAAGTATAGGGAATACTTCATGAAAAAAGTAGGGAATTTAAATCTCTACAACCTACATCAGCTATATACAGGAGGTTCCATTTGAAAAAATAGAGTTTTCGTTGTTTGAAGTCAATGAAAACTGACGGTCAATTGCAAACACCCTGTATACTATAAATTTCAGATTTTTGTATCACAATATTCCCTAGACCTTACTCTTTAGAACTTCGAAATAACTTTTCAAAAACTACAAAGTATAACTAAAATAAATGTGATTTTGGAAATCTCTAATTTCGTGAATTTTTTTTTAAGTATAAATATCTCGAAAACCGTTCATTTTAAAAATATGAAACCTTCACAATTTTTCATCTAAAATTACATGTAGAATCTGAAAATCTATTAATATACAGGGTGTTCCATTTAAAATATCGCAGTAAGTAGCTGTCCAGCCGTAATTAAACACCCTGTATAAATGAAAATAATTTTAGGTTATGGAGCAGTCAATTTCTGACAACTTTTGCTTTGCAGAATTTTTCTATTTATAAAACTAACCAATCTATAGAAGAATGTCAGGGTTTTGACCAACTCTATATTAACAATAAAATATACAGGCTGTTCTAAATTTGTTGCAATCTATTATATCAGGTTTTTAATAGAATAGAATAGGCGATTGTTGGTTCTACAAAGAATTTTAAGGCTTTAAAAAAAATCAAAAAATTCCTTATTTTAAACTGTAAAAATCGTATAAATATTATAAGCATTATGTAATATTTATAAATAAAGTCGGTGCAATACAGTTACCTACTTCGGAATTTATATCTACATAGCCTCTCTTACTCGGTTCCTTTAGAACATTATCTATAAAAAATAAAAATATTGTAATTGTAGAAAAAAAAACTAAGTTTGGAATTTTTCACATATTTTTTCACTTTTAAGAACTAATTAATCCACTAGATCTTCAAAAATTAGTTTATCAGTGTTAAATTTTACAATAAAGTTTCTAAAAAAACTTTAATGCCAAACTAACTGTAATGCCCGGTGCACACGAGGCTAATTTTTCAAGCTAGGGTAGAAAGCTAGTGTTCCGGCGTCCTATCCTGGCTTTACTATCCTCGATTGGCACAAACTAGAGCGGTTTACACGATGCTAGGAAATATTAAACCATGATTATTGTAGTGACTAAAGTAAGAACACGTCCATAGGGAAAAATTAACAGCTTTCTTAGAAGAAACACAATTAGACTGAAACAATTACTTCGGAAACTGTGTCAAGTTGCATTGGACGAATATTGGAAAAATTGAACTCCAGCCTATTAAACTATCCTGGCTTCAGATGCTAGCTTACTGGCTTCCTCACTAGCTTACTAGTTTAAAATCGAATCTAGTTCTGTTTACACGGAGCTAGAGTTACTAGCTTGCTAGCACTGGCTTGCTATCCCAGCTTGAAAAACTAGCCTCTTATACATCGGGCATTACAGCTACTTTTTTTAAGGATTTTGTGAAATTTTTCACTGGAATGTTCTACATCTAACTTTTTTACATATTTTTTTTCTGGTTCTCTTTATTAACCGGTGCAATAGGACGAAAAATTTAACTTCAAAGACGATATATGACGTAGAAATAATTTTTGGAGGACAGAGTAGACACACAATGTTAACTTTTAATTAATTTATTTATTACCTATCGTTCTAAATACCCCTTTTTGGCTATATCAAAACAAATTTTTTATGTATTGAATGTTTTATATTGCAAATAATTAGTCTTATTGTGATGGCAATCGGAATTGGAATCGCATTTTCATCATTTGTAGATGCAATCGGTAGTGATACAGAGTGCTGCAGATTGGGACTAGTTTTGTTTTTGGTCTACAAAATTTTTTAAGATAAAGATTTCGAAGAGTTTATTATATCTACCATTGGAAAGATACGGATATTGGCTACACAGTTTACTTAAGAAACATGAACGATTGCATTTCCCCAAAAAAATTATAGTCGTGTTTCCGAAAGTAAAAAAAGTGCCACTTTTTTTGCTGCAGGTTGGGACATTTTTTGTAAGTCACTTTAAATGTGGAAAAATTAATCTATTAACAACAACTGATTTTCAATGTTTCGAACATTTTCTTATTCCTTAGTGTTTTGACAATAAATTAGGAAGCGAAAAATTACTCAGATTCAACGTCCATATCTTCAGCGGAATCACAATGCTTACAAACGAATTGAAGGTGGTGAATATCACTACAATTCCCCTAAAATCATTTATGCGCATTTCTAAGTAAATTCAATGACGATTTCCAATCGTAACAACATCAAAATGGTTTACATAGCAAAAACAACATATTTCCGAACCTGCGTTATAGTCGCTATTTTGAGAGTGACTAGCAAAATTTTTGCACACTACAATGTGCGCATAATTCTTTTTGCATCTTCAAGAGGAATAAAAATACTATAAAAAACGCATACCCACCTTTTAGGATCACAATGAAAAATAGTCACTTTATTAAAACTGGCAAATATCACCAAAACACTTTTTTGTAAAATTTTGCACATGCCTATCTGGAGAGTAAGAGAACGTGCGTCTATTCTGTCCGAAATCAACTCAAAAGAGAACATGCAATGAAATAAGACTTTGATAGCTGAAAAAATTACATTTCCCATCTTGCAGCAAAGTCCCCTACAGTTAAATGATGGCATACAAGATGTCTTTTATTATAGTAGACAAAATTCTAATATTCTAATTTCGCGCTTGTATAATCGGAAGTAATTATGAAATAATTGTGACTGATTGTTAATAATAATTACCTATGTATGTTGTTTTAAAATCAATCTGAATTGCAGCAAGTGCCATGCAATAATAAATCAGACTGATTTTGACACAACACACGTAACTAAATATTTATTATGATTGCCACAATTAAGAAAAAGAATATCCTAATGCCATCGTCTAGACTCTAGATCGTACTCTTTCTGTATTATCTGTTGATGCCTAGTTCCACAAACAATTAAATTTTATTGAGAAATATAACTTAAAATTCCAATTAAAAATTATCATTGATTAAAATTTAATTTACATTTACGGAACCGGGCATTCTTTCAGAAAAATGTTACAAAACATGTACAATTATATAAAAGAACTCGGGGTAGTAATCAATTGACCAGCAGTAAAAAAGTATGATTTTATGAAAAAAGTTATTTCCTGGTCAAATCACAAACAAAATCTTTTGTGGGATTTCGTCTTACATAAACCAATACTAAGTTACTCTCCCAGATCAAATGAAACGAGTTATACTTAAAAGCTCCTGTAATATAACTATATAGAAGTCTTTTAAAGGCACATGATGGTATCGAGAGTTGCGGCAAAGTAAAAACTAAATATAATATTGATCTACTTGGCAACGATCATTTTTCAGATATTTGCCCGGTAAGAAGCCAAAGATTTATCCAGTAGCAGGCGTGCATCTGGTGCCTCAAGAGGCCGACTGCAGTCTCGACCACTGCATGGTGCGACTGGAAAGGCTCAGCAGGGAGCACACTGGTGGTGCTTACAGATGCGAAATATCCAGCGAGGGACCTTCCTTCCACTTGGTCTCTGAAACTCACAACGTTACAGTTGCTGGTAGGAAAAATATTTAGTTTTCAGAGTAGATATATTAAAACGGAAATATGTTATTTCGAGAAGTTGATTGAAAAATTACGTGTTTCTCACTGGTGAATGGAATGAAACGTGACAGGTGGGCGTGGGGAACACACGTCTTTGGCAAAATTGAATTAAACTAATTTGAAACGCAATAAAACACGCGACGGTTCCGAAAACTATTTCAAAAATGAAGTGAATTAATGCTCTAGTATATCAACATTATCAAATGTCAGCTTCGCCATGTGAACCTAGAGACTGCACCCGACTAGATAGTAGCATTAAGTCGGGGGAATTTTAAACCGCTTTTGGGTGACGGTAGCACAGAGAGAGCATAGAAAATCTTGTAGAGGGCGGGCAGGCGGGCGTGCGGATTATATTACCAGCTAGCAATGTGATTGCGTTTCCACTTTTGCCAGCGATAGTAGTTACAGTTTCCGATTCCTCTTTTATAGCTCTGCCACGGGAAAATCCCAGGATTGAGGGCTTAACAACATCTTATACGGAAGGCGATACTGTCACGGCGAAATGTGTCTCCGATCTCTCCGATCCTGCTCCAATATTATCATGGTACATTAATGGACAGTCGGTAAGTATAAAACACTTTATCTCGACGGATATAAATTGGGCCGTACAGTCGTCGAGTTGCTACAATTCTGACCCACTTAACTCAACATTTTGTGTTTTTGTTGTTGTTTCAATAAAGAAGAAATTTTATATCGCCCTCTCTTATACCCTTCATTTTTTAAAAATTATGAAGTCTAAACATTTTCTCTCATTACTGCAACATCTACAACATTAGTATACACTATGTAGCATTCTTAACGAAAATAAAAGTATAAATTTCAATTTAAATTTTCTCAAAGCGACACAAAGTATAAAGCATAAAATATTTCTCTTCGAAACATCTTTCTGTTTCTTGCATATTATTAAACATCTGTTTTCATTTCATTGCACGGATACTTATATTGATTGCTCCAGAATTGATATTCATGTAAAGTGGAAGCGACATATTTTATTTGCACTTTTATGCTATTTTTATTGCTCTATAAAATTAAATTGTCCAACGTGAACGACTTTTAGTGAAATTGTGAATAGTCGTAATATTGCAACAAGCACCTCAAAATTGTATATTAAATGAAATTTATGTTGGTGAAATATAGAAAAAGTTACGTTCGTTGTAGGGAAATAAAAAAATTGTCAATACGAATACAGAATTTTTTATTCATATTATTAAAATGTATCTAAAGTTGAATAAACTGAAATTTTATTATCAAACATTCGATAAACGATATCAAAACAGTATTTCAGATTGTTTACGACAATCTGCTTATGTATTGTATGAAATTTCAATGTGATTTTGTTTTGTTTGTGAACTTAATAGGATACTTGGAGATGTAACTGATTTTTATCCTATTTTAACAGTAATAATAGGAAATTGTTCCGTTATCATTTTCTACTTCCAACTTAATGATCGAATTGACATAAATTATTATTATTATGTATACTTATACTAGAATTCATAATTAAAGTTAAGGAATGTGCTTATCTAAACCTTAAAAATAAATAGTGAAATAAACTTACTCTTTTCTTGTTAACTTGTAGGTACTATTCGGTTAACATTTAACAATATAGTTTCTATAGTTTCAGCACACATGCACGTTAGCCTCTAGCTCTAACTTTTCGCGAGGTGTATGGTATATTATAATTACATAATTCACTTACAGTAACAGTAGGTAATTATACAACTCATTTTGTATAAAAAAATCCTAATGTGATACAAAAACGTGCCCTAAGAGCGTAAGAGCTCAAAAAATGTATTACCAAAAACTACATTTTGTAGATATGTTGAAAATATTAAAACATTGAAAAATGGGAATATGAAAATAATTTTTAGTGATTCTTTCGATGTGTAGACTTGACCTGAATTTTGGTTCAGTAGGTTATAATTTTTAACATCCGAAATAAAATTAAATTTGCTCATAAAAATCCATCAATTTTTTAGAAAATAAATAAATAGCAGGATCAAATATAAACACTTATTTATTTTAAAGGGACCTGTATATTTTTACATTTTTGGACTATGTTCTTAATAATATGACTAAAAGGGTTAAGGTTGCATGTATGTATTTAAAATTAATAGTTCACTCGAGGGTTTACCTGTTATTTTGCCCGCATAAATCACCTCATTTTGCTAGAATGTTCCACAGTCTTTCCTTTCTGTTCGAAATCTGATAGCAACATTTTTATATAGCCCAGTCATTCAAGCAAAAAAAGGTAAACAAAATTCCAAAAGTTTTGAAACTTGGACACTAGTTTGAAAACGCTTAAATAATATTAAATCTAAATTTACAACCCGTTCGGATGACCGAAACATTGTTAAAAATTGAAAAAACAATAATTTGCAATAGCTTTTTGTACAAAATTGCAAAAGTTATGCAAATTTGGACAAATGTTAAGTGGCTTATTACAAATCTTCCTTTGAGTTTGCAACCTTTTTTTCTAAACGGAACCCCGATTTTTATTAAATAATTAGTAAATTTTGTTCTAATTCTTCGTACAAAATTCCAAGTTATGCAAACTTTATGTAATACTTATAATACAGTCCTGAACCCACATGCCAATTTGCATACATTTTTGAGGAACCGAAATATTTTTTTTATTGCTTTATTACTCGGGGCGGTGAATTTTTTAAGGAGGTCAACAAAATGCAAAAGTTTTCGAACATGGTTGCAAAAGTTCGTTACACAGGTACAGACTGTACTTTGAATTTGCAACCTTTTCATACCTCCGGTACTTTGTTAAAGTGATAACATCTTGTAAATAATTCCAGTTTCGCATATCCATAATCTTGCAAAAGGATTGCAAATCTAAAATTATATTTGTCTATAATATTATTGAAAGTACTTTTCAATTTGCAACCTCATAGCAAGTCCGGAAAATGTTTTTCCTGATTTTTATTTTATTTTATTATGATGTCGAAAATTCATATATCGTCCTGGGAAAAATAGAAATACCAAAGATAAGTTTAGTTCTAATTTTTTTTACGTGAAGCTGACACTTTTACGAAAAAAACAAGCTGCTATTGATGAAAATGCATGGACAAATGGCGAAGTTATGTATTTTTCAGTGGAAGACCAAGATTCAGCTTTTTGACGATTTTCACGTTTTTTCTTCGCTTTATTGAATCAGTTGATATTCAACATATTGATAGTTACAATTTTGTTATAATAGGTGAAATTCGGTAACATTCCAATTCACCTCACACATTGCAGAAATCATTTGGGTTGTTTACACACTCGAATTCTCGATTTCTTTTTGAACTCATTTCAGATATTTTTTTTTCAACTAAGAACGACGATAAAAATACCATGTTACATGACTCGATACAATATCTGCAATATATCCTTGTTTATATCCTATGTTCAACAAATTAGGTTTTAGAGGGGCGAGATGCCACAGTACCAACATGAGAAACAAAATAATTGACAATCGCGGAGTTAGGATGTAAATTTTCAAATTTTACATCATAATAACTTCCCGATTGTCAATTATTTTCTAACCCTGTATTTTTACCATCAAAGTTATCTGAATTACTTCTGAATGTTACCGAATCTCACCTATTATAACCAAATATTAACTATCAATATGTTTAATTTCAACTGATTCACTAAAAGGAAGAAAAAAAGTGAACATCGTCAAAAAGCTGAATTTTGATCTTCCATTGAAAAATACATAACTTCGCCATTTGTGCATGGATTTTCATCAATAGTAGCTTGTTTCTTTCGTAAAAGTGTTAGCTTCAAGCAAAAATATTTGAACTAGACTTATCTTTGCGATTTCTATTTTTCCCAGGACGATATGTGAATTTTCGACATCGATTTTTGCCAAAAAACGCGACTCTTTCAACTTATTAAAATCACTAGCATCTGAACTTCTGGGCCGATCTCAAAACTATTTAATGAAGGCTCAGTTACCTTTAACTTGAGTGCTTGTTTGGCCAAATCGGCCAATTAGATCTCGATATATTCTCAAAAACGTCGAAAAAACTCCGAAAATTGAAAAATAAAATTTCGAAAATTCATATGTATCTCGAAAACGCTTCCATGAAAAAAATTTTAAGTGTGATTTTCGTGTTTTGTGGGCTAAAATACATGGGAATATCAGAGTGAGATATGGTGGGCAAAATGGCTGTAAACTAGTAATTTAATAAAAATCGAGGTTCCGTTTAGCAAAAAAGGTTGCAAATTCAAAGGAAGATATATAATAAGCCACTTAAAATTTGTCCAAGTTTGCATAACTTTTGCAATTTTGTACAAAAAGCTATTGCAAATTGTTGTTTTTTCAATTTTTGACAATCTTCTGGACATCCGAACGGGTTGCAAATTTAGATTTAATATTATTTTCGCGTTTTCAAAATTGTGTCCAAGTTTCAAAACTTTTGCATTTTTTGTGCAAAATGGACTTTGAAATGCTTGAATGACTGGCCTAATAGAACTTTCAATCAAATTTTCTTTTGAATAAGTCGAAATAACTAGAGAACCTGGAGAGGACTAATTGTAAGTCCACATATGTACAATATTAATATTGTTATTCATAGAATCAATGACGAATTTTAGGAGGAAAAATTTAATGTAAAAATATACAGTGTCTTATATGAATAGCTTTTGTATCAGACATTTTCGAATACCTAACTCTAATAAATAAGGAAAATGTGTTTGGGGGGATGCAAAGGATGGTTTGGAGATTCTGTGTGGCGCTGCATGCATCTAAATATGTAGTTATATTGTTTTACCTATTTTTAATTTTGTTCTTATTCATTGCAGAATTAATGTAGATTTAATGCAATTTATTAATTATATTGTACGATTTCATGCACAATAAATTATCGTGGAAATCAATGTGGTAACGTAACCCCAAACTCAATTAAACTGATTTCTAGGCTAATTCAATGTCTAATAAGATAATTCAAGACAACGTATTATTTTTTCAACTTCTCCAATAATTCTACACGAATTCTGCATTACCCCATTGTGAATACATCTTTAGTCACCCTGTTTTTGATATATCATTCAGTGATTTCAAAAAACACATTTTTGTCGTTTCAAAATTGATTAAATTTGATATATGGAACCTTTGACAAAAAAAACTAATCTAATGTCCTAACAAACAGCAGCCATCTCATATAAAAATGTGTTCCACGTAAGAACTGCCGATTTAAAAATGTCACGGGGTTAATGTAGTGTTGCCACTTCTCTACGGTTATTTAACTTGGTGTTCACTGGTCGCATCCACTTAACGAAATTGTTCATTTCGTAAAATGAATTTCCAATAACTACACCAAAAGCTGAAGAGTAAATAATTGCTTGTGATGCAAATTATAATAAAGATAATTTGGGCGATAAAAGAATATTAAATTAAGTACATTGGACCAAATTCAAACGACTTGATGGAGAATATAAATTGTGATGCAGTTTATAAACGGATATAATACAATAAATGAATATTAGAATACTTAACTGTTTGAAATTTCAAAGGTCTTAATTTGTAATTATTTAATAAAATATGGTTTCGAGCTACATTTAGAATTCCACTACAGGTTCTCTACACTAAAAATTAATTATTAATTTTATTACCTACTTTATACTATTTTCCGAATGAAGAATTTCTAGAATAATGTACCATCAAAAAGAAAACGTTATAGTCCTCGAAGGACCTTAAACAAAAGAAATAAAAGGACTCTCCTTGTCTAGATATGTATGTACCTACCTATTTTATATTTTTAAGAGTTTAGAACTGTATTATAAAACAGGGTGATTTATCTCTATATTAGACAAAATATCTTATTTCATCTACAGGACGAAAATTGACACAATGGATTTTCTGTGGTATTCCCGTAAATAATAAATTATTGTTTTTTTTTTAATTAAAAATAATTTCTTACTCTTACTTACTAACCAAAGTTTTAATACAAAAATTTTAATTTTGAGTTTCAGTTCAAAAATTAACGTTTTATTTTTAAAATGACGATAATTTCCACGTTTATACCTAACAAAAACAATTCTTTATGGGAAAATCCTTAAAGTGCCTTCTACTTTATCCAATTCTTATATCACTCCAATCTTTCCTCTGGTTCCTCACTAAAAATACATCTTCCCTGTCAGAGCGAACATTATCAGACCTTATAAAATATCAAGCTACCTTCGTACATTTCGCTTCGACACTAAAAATTAATGTTTGTTGTAGCAGGCCCTCCTCGGGACGATTGGGGAGACGAAGAGCTCTAAGCCAAACAGTATTGGTTTGGTGTCCCGGTCCATCACACTTCACTTTTTGGTAGAACGTAAACATTCCCGCGGGGACGGTACTATAGAGCTGCGTTGTGAGTCAGCCCTGCCGGGGGTGCCTTTAGCACCCCAAGTTACGACGTTCACAATTCCCTTGAGGTCCCACAGCGATCCGCAAGTCATTAACAATCAGAAGCTGCTCCACTGGTACAGTAGCAGTTGCAGCTCGTCTTCGGCGTTCAGTGGCTGTGTAGTGTTTCTCAGGACTATATTGACGGTTAGCATCGTCTGGAGGTGGTGCTTGAAGTTTTATTAATATTAGAAATTGGGGTGTAGTTTAATAAGATACTCCAAGTATATAATATACTTGGATTTGCATTATAGATGAAACTTATATTTGCACATAACATAATATTATTTCGTACATGAAGGAAATACAATTTACAAAAAGCAATAATAACTCTAGGTAATAAACCATGGATGAGGGAACTTTTTTAATGTTTGTTTTATTTCTACTAATACATAAAGTAAACACACATTTAGATGATTATATTTGTGAGCATATTTTTCTCTCTATCTCTCTACTTTATTACTAATATAATAATATTCACTATCTAAAATAGGTCCGATAGTATTAAGAATGTCTGTATTTTATACTTAATTTTGAATTGCGGAGTGGAAGCACATTTTGAAACGAACACTTTTAACGTGATAAGAAGTATTTGCGTATTTATGAATAGTGTTTGCTGTTCTATTATATTGCATGATGATAACTTGGATTTGTTATTTTGATTTTTCAAAATAACCAATATTATACTTTGTAACAAAATGAGTTTCTCTTTTTATTAATTCATAAAAGGGGTGCAAAGTACGATTAATATACACTATTCAAATGTATTGAGGCCTGATTTTAACCGTGAATTACTAAAAAATGGAGATGCGAAAAAAAATGTAATTTTATTTGTTCATTGTGTGTCTATTTTAAACCATCACTCACCAAAATTTGAATAACTTACGTTGAAAAGTTTGGAAAATTTGCCAAGTTATATTCCAAAAGGACCACTATTTAAAGAGGTTTTGACCATACAACCCTTCAATCCGTAATATGTGAATCCTATGTGAATACAATTTTATATATTACTAAAAGATAGCTGTGTTCTTTCGATGAATTTTGTTCATTATTT
The DNA here is from genome assembly GCA_963942485.1 of Pediacus dermestoides. Lineage (NCBI taxonomy): Eukaryota > Metazoa > Arthropoda > Insecta > Coleoptera > Cucujidae > Pediacus > Pediacus dermestoides. The sequence goes on from OZ012625.1 coordinate 19,087,176, forward strand.
TTTATTTTTTAAAATTTGGAAGTTATAATCAACTTATAGCTTTGTGTCGAATCTGGACACAGAAATTGCAAGTAAAAGTACAGGGTGGTCCAGTTACGGTCATTTATTTAGGGTTACGGTGTCCTCGTTATTATCTCAGAAACTATTGGGCCCAGGAAAAAAGTTTTATATAGAAGTTGTACAGTCTATAGCATTCTACATTTTTGAAAAAATATTACTTATACAGGGTGAGTCATTTTCATGTGGCGATATAAAGTTGCATTTTTTTAAATGGAACACCCTGTGTTTTACCAAAAATTATGATTTCTCATCCAATCTACGATAAAAAATATATAAGGCTTAATATGCCTATTATTGATAGTTTCCAAGATATTCGAGAAAATATTTTGAAAAATAATATTGTATTATGTGGGTGTAGCTTCCACCAGGTGTGTTAGAGCAAGCTATTTTATTTGTTTCAATTTCAAAAATACTCAACCAAAACATATTCTTTATTTAGTTAGTTTATAATAAAAAACAAAATATTTAAAAAAATTTAACTATTTTCCAATGCCTACCTGACAGCATTATTATTAGCTTCTAGGTCTACTCTATAAAATAATAGTTCTTTGTCAAATACTACGACTTTTTCTTACATATGATATCAATTTAAAGTTTACTTGATTCTTGAGACCAGAAATAAAATTTTCTTGCTAAAAAATAGAACTAACATTGCTCATATAAACAGGCAGATATCATAGTATTTCTAGATATTTTCTCGAATATTTTGGAAACTATCAATAATAGGCATATTAAACCTTATATATTTTTTATCGTAAATTGGACGAGAAATCATAATTTTGGGTAAAATATAGGGTGTTCCATTTAAAAAAATGAAACTTTATATCGCCACATGAAAATGACGCACCCTGTATAAGTAATATATTTTCAAAAATGTAGAATACTATAGACTGTACAACTTCTATATAAAACTTTTTTTCCTGGGCCCAATAGTTTCTGAGATAATAACGAGCACACCGTAACTGGACCACCCTGTACAATATGTTTAATCAGAAAAACATATAGGATTTTTACTACATAGTTAATATGTGCTTTCAGATTGATTCAATTCTAGTCGAACTATTTTCATGTTTGCAGAGCTAATGTAACAGATATGGTGTCATCTTATTTTTATAACTTTTTATCATTATTAGAAGCTGTTTAGTGTTCTATTAGAGTCAAGATTAGGGGCATAAAAATAGATGGAAAATCAAGTAATATTTGAAGGAACAATTTTCACAGCTTTGTTATCAAATTTTATAGATCCTTAACATTTATACATACATGCTATTACAAATTCACTCTTCACTACAAAGATCTCGGACGCGGTAAGAGATGTAAGTTTGTATCTTGAGTATAGTTCTTGAACTATCTGAAATGAACTGGAATTTCGTATTAATTGCGTTTAGAATGATTCTCGTAATTTTCAGGATTTGGAAATATCATCTATGTATAGGGTGTCCGGAAATTAGGAGCAAAAAACTCTGGGAGTGATTCCACTCGAAAAATTAATATGACAAATTCCTATAACATTTTTCCGAAAGCTCATTAATATTGGGGTTACAAGGCCCTAAAGTTTTTTTTTAATCAATTTTTTCCAATAATTTTTACTTTCTTATACGTAGTATAAGGAAGTATTGTAATCGTGATTTTTTTCGACTTCGAGATTTTGATGGATTTACACGTTTTGAGGGCCCCTGAATCCATTCTGAGCATTTTCGCCATGATGTCTGTCTGTGTGTGTGTGTGTATGTCTGTATCCACCATAACTCAAAAACGACTTCTCGGATTTGATTCAAATTTTATATTTAAGAGTTTGAACAAATTTGTGGGTGCCACATTCAATGTTTTTCATCTAGCACCAAAACAAGTGACAGTTACCTGAAGACATTTTTACGTTTTTTAGGAATATCTTGAAAAATAAACAATTTATGAGATTTTTTTATTCTTTAAAATTGATTTAGAATTGAATTTTGAACAAATTTTGTTTGAACTTTTTTTTGATATTCCGTCAAAAAAATTACAAAAAAACTAGATATTCTTAAAACACTTTATATTTCTCATAGCGCGCGTTGATAGTTGAATCCGATGGTCGAGGTAGACCATGTGTTTCATTATATTGCTGCCAAACAGAGGGTCCCGGGTTCGAATCCCAGAAGGACCGGTCCATTAGTTTTTTTTTTATTTTACTGGTTTCTATGGTACCGAAAACAATAATAATGAATAAATAAATGTAATTTCATACCGGGAGATTTTTTTAAGTGAGTAATAGGTCAAAAATCTAAAATAAAACACATTTTTGTCGTAAAATTCGGTTATAATGAGTGGGACAAGGACAGATTTATGCGTATTGCAATAAGTGCGACAGAGACTATTTGAAAATTGCTGGAAACCCTCAAAATTTTTACAAGAAATTTAACTTAATTTCTTTAGGAAAAGTAATTATTGTGATACTATCCGTATAAGAAAGTCATGTGTTGGGCACATCAGATATTTTTCTACATTTATATGATGTTCGATTGAAGTGCATCGAAAAATCTTCAAAAAAGATCCTCTTGTTGAATATCGATAAAACGAGTAGTTTTCGAGAAAAAGGCGTTTTATTGTGATGCAGCAAGAGGATCTTTGTTGAAGATTTTTCGATGCTCTTTAATCGGGCGTCATCAAAATTTAGGAAAAGTGTTGATTTAAAAAAACAAACTTTAAGGCCCTGTAACCCCAAGATTAATGAGCTTTCGGAAAAATGTTATCGGAACTTGTCACATTAATTTTTCAAGTAGAATCACCCCCCGAGTTTTTTGCTCCTAATTTTCGGACACCCTGAATAGTAAGTATCTACAGTAAGCAGGGAGTTGAAATAGACTTTTTTTACCCTACAGTCAAATTTTGCAGAATATTATAGAGGGTCACGCTGTAAGTTTAAAACTGAGTTTTTGTATTCGTAGACCCCGTCGTTCCTTCACCAGCTCTTAATTAAGAGTTGATTCTTTTATTTATTGAATAACTTCTGTCTTATTGGATTTTCAAATAAAAAGCGTCAGTACAAAGTTGTAGAGAAAAATATTTCCTACAACTTTTTTGGATACTGTTAATATTTAAAAAGTTATTCAACAAATAATTTAAAAAATTTGGGGAAATTTTTCTTTTTCATTAAATATTTCCTTAGCGGTAAGTTTCAGGGTAATTTTGTTCGAATGTTTTTTATACAGCTCTCTCAGAGCTACAAAAACGTATTAGGTACCTACATACTACATATTTTTTTATACAGATGAATTTTTCCGTATTTTCAACTTGTATCTCCAATAGATCTCATATGGTTATCGTCATTTAAAATAAATTATAGTGACTTTTTGAGAGATCATACAATCAAATAAAAACACGATCTCATTTGTACCAATTTCCATTTATTTCACTCTATAAAACTCTTTCCACCCCACAACGGAGGTAGAGTAGTAAGTAGTAAGTAAATAGAGAAAAAATTCTCCAAAATTTTCAACTTATATTTATTGAATAATTTTTTAAATATTGACAATATAAAAAAAATAAAAGAAAAGTTGTAGGAAACATTTTTCTCTACAATTTTGTACTGACGCTTTTTTTTTCGAAAATCTAATAGAAAAGCAGTTAGTCAATAAATAAACAATTCAACCCTTAATTAAGGGTGAAGGAACAACAGGGTCTACGAATATAAAAATTCTATTTTAAATTTACTATAAGATTCTGCAAAAATTGGCTGAAAGGTAAAAAAAAGCCTTTTTCTCCCTGTTTACTGTATTAGGAGTATGTACTAAACAATGACTTGGACAGTAGTGCCGATAAAACTAAAATATGTCTTTACATGGTAAAATTAAACCAAATATTGTAGCACCATTTTAGGAAAGTTCCTGCTTCTATAATATTCTACACTATCTAAGAAGCACCTACGAAGATTTTTAAATCTTTATGGGTTCCACCATTGCATCAATTTCGAACACAAATCCTAGATATCCATTTGTGGTCTGAAGCTCAGATCTCCGTCTTATCTTTTAAAACACAGTTCTCCACAAGTCCACATGACGAAATACTTTGCAAGTACCTATTATATCGGGTGTTCATTTAAATTTCACCTCCAGTTGGCGTTGAAGTATGAAGTGTCATTTATGAATGAAATTTAATTCTTAAACGAAACTTCAACGCCAACTAGAGGTGAAATTTAAATGGACACCCGATATAATTTTTTAATAAAAAGGGAAATTTTCTTTTGTATATTAAGAATGTTGTATGTAAGTTTTGTGCAATATACATAATAACAAATTTGTAATATTTTTTCATACTTGTATAAAGATTACCTAAAACTGCACTTTAGCTGTATTTTTGATAATATTTATTTTGTTTGGCCGATCTAATTTAATAAAGTTAAAATAAAATTTCAAAATATTTATAATTGTCTTAGTAGAATAAGCGAAAATTTTGATTTGTACTTAAATAGGTTTCAGGGAAAAATATTTTACATCTCTTTCTTACTATGTATTATAGAATTAAAACTTATATTTAGTTTTTGTTATGGTCCCTGTGAGGTAATATCGTATTGGCACTAAATCATTGATGTTCAATTTTTCTTCTAGGTTGTAATTACAAAATAAAAGCACTTAACTTTTTTATTGTTGTTGATGTTGTAAAACTCTTGTAAAAAAACCTATATTTTTGTGTGTTTATGCACTGAATAGATTGACTGTTAATTGTGATACTTAATATATTAGGTCTTCTTATTTAAACATAATAGTAATAAATAATATTATTATAATAAACATTTTTTTATTTATGGTCTTTGTTTAACAAAATGAATGATAAAATTTATATGCAGTTAATTGAATTAATGATTAAATTAGATACCTACACTTTTCGGATTTATCGATGTTTTCTATCAGGAATAATAATTCAAAAACTTTTTAATGTTTTCTAAATATTTGTAGATAGACCGGGAGCTGAATGGAATTGAGTATGCATAATATGAGGACCGCATTTTATCAATTGATATAAACTCATAACAGCTCAAAGATTAATATTTTGGATGTTGCCGCTCCATCATATGGTCCAATTTTTTTTCGCACCCCTTTTATATTTTTATATACAGGGTGGTAAAACTTAAACTTCATTAACTTTGGGAGGTGATAGAGCATCAAAAAATAAGTAGACTTTAATGAAAAAACTTTGCTCAAAAATGTTTTATAGCAAAGATACAGGGTGTCAAAGTACAGGATAAGAACTCGTTTTGTTACCATAACTTCTAAACCACTCGATCGATTTTCAATAAATTTCGTACACAGAGTAATGTAGTACATTTCAAAGTAATGATGGGGTTTATTTATAAAAAAAATGTCCAGTGGCGTAAATACTGGAGGACTACTCCACTTTTCCCCTCCAATCTTCGACACCACTGGATATATCGCGAAGAAATTTGAATCTGCTGCTCTTATAATAGTTATCCACGATTGAGATTTTGGTTTTTTAACTAATCTCCTGTTGTATCACAAAAAAAAACACGTTAACACGTTCGGTCTTTTTCTTTTCAAATTAGACACTTGAAACGACATTTTTTCACGTTTTTTTGAATAAAACACTTTTAGGTACTCAAAAACCAGAAAAACATTGACATATAACCGGTACATAGGTACAGCGCATTTTTGGAAATTTTGGCGCCCTCTATATTTTTGGGAACTAACTACAAAGAGTTCAGCGTAAAACAAAAAATGTTGCAAATTTTGAGCTATATCAGAAACAACATATTAAAAATTCAGCCTACCCGCAAGTTTTTGAATCTCAAATATCTGATGGACTGTAATAATAGTGATAACATAATAAGAGGGCGAAGGAATTGAAATGGACCATCCGATTTGCCGGCAACATGATTTTTTTCATTATTTAGGATCTCAGATATAAAAATCCGAGCATAGTTGCCGGTCCTCATATTATGCATACTCAAGTACCTTTGGCGCCTGCACTAAGAGGAAAATTCCAATTAGGAAATATTTCGTTTTTTTAAGTATAGCAATTTTACATATGTCAGAACAGCAATTTTCCAAAATTCTACAAACTTTTCCTTTAAAAATGAGATTTATATGACTAAAAAAGTTACTGAATTTTATTTTATCCTTTAATTTTAGTTGAGTGATTCTGTAAGAGTGTAGGATCATAGCTAGATACAAAAATTAAAGGAAATAACAAGAAAATAATTTACAAGAATTGTAACAAAAATATGTTCTATATATTTTACATAAGTATATATGTAGATGGTACAATAGTTTTTAAACTTATCACAAACTATGATGTAAATATAAATTATAAACTCAGAAAATCACAAAATTATTTTCACTTCAACTAACAAATTACAAATACAAGACCCTAAACTCTCCTCTTTTTCATTAACATTTTTCTTCGCTTTTCTTCTTCCTCCTTTTTCATATCTTCTAAATCTTCCATTATACCAATTTTTTTACTTATGCACTCTTCCTTCATTTGCTGTGCAAATGTGGATTCCATGTTATCCAAATCATCATCAGCCATGTTCTGGTAACGCCGTTTATCATAACCAAATATTTCACTAATGTATTTGGAATAATCCGCTTCAGCCTCTGGACCGTCATCAATAAAGTCATCCATTTCTGAATCATATTCACTATCATCGTCAATAATTTGTCCTAAAAAAAAACGATAATATAATAGTTATTTATATTATAAGTGGGATATGAACATCATTAACATAAGAGTCTGGAAATTGCAGAACGAGTCGTAGACGTGTTCTGTAATCAGACGAATATGTTAATGTGTGTATATCCCACGTGTAATATACAAGATTTTATCTTCTACCGTCCAAATAATTAAAAATGAATTTTGAATTTATCTCCAGCGACATTGCTCAGTAGTTGTCAAGTTGTCGTACTGGACTACCTAACCTAAGTTGTGTAAAAACTAGCCAGCGCTACACAACAATGAATTTGAATCATAAATTTTCAAATAATTAAACAATTTATACACCAAAAAATCTGGGGCGTGGACCGTGTTATATTTATTATTAAAATATAAAACTAATTTATTATAAAATAAAACTAAAATTTTTTTCAGTTATCTAACGTGAAGTTAGGGTTTTTTCTAGGTAGATATGCTATTATAAAATTCTCCAGGTTTCAAAAAATCAAACTTAAGAGTATGAAGTGTCATTACTCAATGTTAATCACAAATTTTAAAGAATTAAACAATATATATTATATTATAATTAGACATTTACAAATATAAACTTTCCTATAAAGATACTAAATTGTAAAAATTGTGTTATAAATACTTGTAAGAAAGAATTTTCTTGATGAAATTTCAGTGTGGTAATGATTTCTTTAAAACACATGTTGCGTAATACTCTGACTTACCTTACTCAAATTAATGTCAAATCAAGGCTATTATGAATTGGTAGTAGATAAAAAAAATTAATATACCAAATAATCATGTAGGATATAATTAATTATTTAATCTAAATTATAAATAGTTAACAACTTACGTTTCCGTCCAATTTGACTCTTCTTATTGCCAGTATTAACATCAGTTCGAAACTGTTTCCTTTGTAACTCCTTAGGAGGAAACTGTTTAGGCTGCACATTTTCCGTCATTTTCCTCGGCTGCATCTGTTCTGCCGCGCGCTTCTTCATTTTCATTTCATATAGTTCTCTCGCTTTTCCATTAAGTGATGATAATTTTGACGGAATATCCTTCTTCATCTGATCAGGTTTCGCATTGACACTATGTAGTTTGTTTATATTACTCGAATTTGACGGTTTGCTTAACAAGGCCTTATTCCTTGTTTGATTATTACTATTACTACCACCACTACTACTAGAATTGGTTAAGAGTTTATTTAAAATTGGTCCTCTAGTATTATCTGGAATTGCTTTTTTCTGTATAATCGAGGCACTAAGGTTTCCTGGTTTGATGCCCGGGCTCGCAGATTTTAAACTTGAAACATTGGAAGCCATTTTTGTTTTGTCTGTTGAGGAAGAAGACTTTGATGTGTTTAATTTTGGAATTTTGTTAGTGGTGCTTTTCTCAAGTGTGATGGCAGGTAGCTTGCCTTCTTTTCGTTCTCGCCATTCTCGTTCTCTTTCAAGTTCTTTTTTCTGCTTTTTAGTGAACAGCTTTTCGTCTTCTTTCTGTTTCTGTTCGATAATTATTGGTTCAAATTGTTTCTTTTCAGCTATTTTCAATAAATCTAAAAAGAAATAAATAAAGTAAATATTCTCGGTACCACTATAGAATTTAGAAGATAATAAAATTATTTAAAAAATTATGTCGCTAGTTTTAAAAAAAGAAAACCAGAATTTATGTTTCAAATGAATGAATATTTTTTATTTTATGACTTACTAGTCCAGTCAATTCTACACTTGAAACGAAAAAAAAAATACAAACGCTGAATTTTTTATATGTTGTTTAGGGGATTGCCCTAATGACAAAACCTCGGAGATCGTACAAATTGCAGGGTGGGAAAATTGTTTTAGGGGGTGAAAAGGGGTGAACGTAAATTGCGCCTAGGGCTTTGGTCTGACAAAAAAACTGCCGACAGGTAAATTGTGTAAAAAAATGCCCTCTACAATTTTGTTCCCGGAGGAAAGTTCCCAAAGTCAATAGTATTCGAAAAAACTAACCTCAAAATTTTGAAAAACCGTATGTTGGGTATTTAACGTAATATAGGGGATGAATTTTTTCTTTAAGTTTTCGACTCAAAAGTCAACAGCGCGTCGTTTTTCGTGCCCCGCACACATTTTCGGGCACTGAAACTTGATGTGTGATTCCTAGTACAATTTCCATTCTTTTCCCAATTTAATGTAGCATGTAAATACATTTAAATGTGTGCGGAGCGCATAAAACCACGCGCTGTCGACTTTTGAGTCGAAAACTTCACGAAAAAAAATTCATCCCCTGTATTGCGTTAAATATCCAATATAGAGTTTTTAAAATTTTGAGGTTAGTTTTTTCGAAAACTATTGACTTTGAGAAATTGCCTCCAGGTACAAAATTGTAGAGCGCATTTTTTCACACAATTTACCTGTCGGCAGTTTTTTTGTCAGACCAAACCCTTAGGCGCAATGTATGTTCACCACCTTTCATCCCCTCTCAAGCAATTTTCCCACCCCGCAATTTGTACGATCTCCGTGGTTTTGTCAACAGGGGAACCCCCTGAACAACATATAAAAAATTCAGCGTTTGTATATTTTTCTGAAAATCACATGTATATATAATTCTAGAATAACTGGCCTATACTTATTTTTAAATAAAGCGAGTTTTAATTTAAACCACATACTATTTCATAATTTTATACAGCGTGATTCGCAAATGTCGCATAAGCTCTCCGGTACGTTATAGAATTGTTAGTAGAGCATGGGAAAAATAAAAAAAATTTTTGGTCATCGTTTCATCGAAATATAAAGAGTCTTGTATCCCTAACCGATTTCTAATAAAAAATTGTTGGCGTGGCCAAATTATTGGTAATTTTTATTGTGAAAATCGAAACTTTTTATCAAGGTTCTGTGAAAAGGCATTTGGCAACGATGTTGTAAAATCTCCATCCCAAATAACAATCAAGTGTACATAATTATGTAATTATTGTCTAATTTTGATATTATTCACTTGAAAATAGTTTGTTCTGCAAAAATGTACACAAATGGGGAATATGCAGATATGTTATTAGTATTGGGTGAATGCTGTAACAATGGTTTGGAAGCTGCACGAGTTTATGCGCAGAGATACCCTAATAGGAAACAACCCGATACTAATGTTATTAGAAGATTAAATGAAACAGTCAGAGACAGTGGTATTTTACTGCCAACAGGAAGTGCAGACCGTGGTCGGCCTCGAAATGTATCGACGGCGACGCCCCAAATGGAAGATCAAATTCTTCAAACTCTGGAAAATCCAACAAGAAGTACCCGAAGTATCGAGCAAGAATTAGTACTTTCGCAGTTATTTCGAACGCAACCATCAACACCGCCTTTAGCGTGATTATGTGGGCTGGGATCCTTGGCTATCATTTGGTGGGGGACCCATAGTGTTGCCAAAGTGCCCAAATAGAGTAAATTTCTTGAATTTTCTTGAAAATAATCTTCAAGAACACCTTGACGATCTTCCTCTTGCGATAAGGAACATGCGGGTCCAACTGGATAGTGCGCCAGCTCACAATGCTGGCCGGTTAGAGCTAGGTTGGATGAAGGATTTGCTGGGAGATGGATAGGTCGTAATGGACCAGTACGTTGGCCCCCGAGATCCCCAGAACTCACACTTTGGGATTTTTTTTTTTGGGGTCACATCAAAACCTTAGTGTACAGAACACCGGTCCAAAATCAACAAGACTTCATAAATCGAATACAAAAGGCTGTTCAAACATTGTGCGACGAGCGCAAATTTGTTTAAATCCTAAAGGGCAGAATTTTTAACATTTCCTTTAATCATTATTCATTTTATTTTGTGATTCTATTTTGATATTTACCATAATAAAAAGTAACAGCAAAGCCTTTTATCAGCTCACCCCTTCATATTTGATCTGTTACCAAATTTACTAATCAGTTTTTTTTAATAACCAAAAAAATAAGACATACAATAGTGTTTTTTAACTAATTTTCTCAGGCTCTACTAACGATCCCCTACAAAGAACCGAAGAGCTTATGCGCCATTTCAGAATCATTGATAAATTACAACCATTAACTTTATACATACAAACACCAAAATGTGGCAAAAATGAATACAATAATTTTATATTTGTTGTAGTCGATATACAGGGTGGCTGAAATTCCGTTTCCAGCATGGGGATCTCGCTTATTATAATAGATAGACCATAGGTTGCTAAATTTAGAGCTCAGTAATAATCCTAAGACAAATTTAAATTATCTTGAACGGTCTTCTGAAAAAGTGAAAAAACCTGAAAATTACAATTTTTGAAAATCGTCCATAACTTTTTTATTTCTGAACATTTTTCAAATCTGTAAAAAATTTCTCAAAGCAACTTTTTATGCTCTATCAATCAGTGATCGTCGTTTCTTTAAACATCGATTCGCTTTTGTTTTTTAAACACCAACTTCCGTTTTTCTTATGGACGTACTTTCTACTTTACACATCATTGGATAGTATATTTTTTTCCAAATTCATCGATGTAGGTACTACACATGGTATTTAGATTTAATTTTAATTGTTAGAATTTAAAAAATGTGTCTAATACAGCAATCATCTCAAATCAAGCAGCCTAAACTCGACACAACGATACGCAGAAACATATCCTGAAAGAAGACAACCATCTTCTAGATTATTTTCTACACTGGACAACAATTTAATGGAATTTGGGGCCTTTGAAAAACCCAAAACAAAATATGGAAGCCGAATTACAGAAGAAAACAAAGAAAATATTTTAGCCGCGGTAAATATCTAAACACTGGCTTTGATAGAATTATGCAATTTCAACCATTTAGGTGAACGAGAATCCTGGTATCTCGACAAGAGAACTGAGTCATAATTTGGAATTACCTCGATATCTGATTCAAACAGTTCTAAAGGAGGAAGGATTTAAACCATTTAAAATCCATGTGACACAGACATTGAGAGCGTAACGAGGATTTTCTGAAAAATATTATTTGGACGGATGAATGTTCATTCACCAACTTGGGCATGTTCAATCGTCATAATGAACATTATTGAGCCAGAGAAAATCCCCGTACCTATAGAGAAGCAAGACCACAGCACCGATTTGGTATCTATGTCTGGGTATGTTTATGCGCGGAAAGGGTTTTTGGTCCTCATATTTTCGAAGGGACTCTAACCGCTAAACGTTACATTGACTTTATAAACCAAAATTTGATGGAATATTTGGAGAATGTCCCACTGAATCAACTACGGCAAATATGGTGGCATCAGGATGGGGCTCCAGCGCATAATGCGCAGATTATTAGAGAACGCCTAAATGAACTTTTCCCTGAACAATGGATCGGAACCATGGGCACGTCCATTGGCCAGCTAGATCACCTGACCTGAACCCCTTAGATTTTTTTCTTTGGGGATACGCCAAATATAAAATTTTTAAAAACACTTATAACAATGTCGAAGAGCTGAGGAATGCCGTTTTGGGAGTGATGCGTAATATTCCACGTAGAACTATAGCGCGAAGTTTAGATAGTGGAGTACGGAAGCGTTTGCGGTTGTGTATTAGAGAAGCCGGGCATTTATTTGAACATCTACTTTAAATTTAATTTGATATAGCATATTGCTTATTGTCATATGTTATTCGGCTTTCATATTTGTTTAGATTTCTTAAAGGCTCCAAATTTTATTAAATTGTTGCCCAGTGTAGAAAATAATCTCGAAGAATTTTGTCTTCATTCAGAATAAGTTTCGGCGTAACACTGTGTTTTTAGGAGAGAGTTTTTATGTTATGAATAAAAAATACACGCATAATATCAGTCTTTTCATTATTCGAAAACATAATTTTAGTTCACAGATTATGATTAATAATAATTATTGCAATTTGTCACTTGTGCCAGACCTCAACACAAACTAAACGAGTTTAGGCTGCTTGATTTGAGATGATTGCTGTATTGGACACATTTTTTAAATTTTTACAATTAAAATCTGAATACCATGTGTAGCACATCGATGAATTTGGATAAAAATGTACTATCCGATGATGTAAAAAGTAGAAAGTGCACCCGTAAGAAAAACTGAAGTAGGCGTTCAAAAAACAAAAACGAATCGATGTTTAAAGAAACGACGATCACTGATCGATAGAGCATAAAAAGTTGCTTTGAGAATGTTTTTACAGATTAGAAAAATGTCCAGAAATAAAAAAATTATGGGCGATTTTCAAAAATTGTAATTTTCAGTTTATATCACTTTTTCAGATGACCGTTCAAGATAATTCAAATTTGTCTTAGGATTATTACTGAGCACTAAATTTAGCAACTTTGCCAAATTTAAACATATGGTCTATCTATTATAATAAGCGAGATCACCATGCTGGAAACGGAATTTCAGACACCCTGTATATGAACATGAACAATAAACAGAAATACAGTAGTTTATAACCGACACAATCAATCAATGATTCACAAACTATTAATTTTAAAATGAGTTTGCCCAACATCTTTACGTATACATATAATTGGTTCTTAAAGCAAGATAGTACCCTTGACAAATATTTGATACGTGACTAGAAAAACTGGTATCATTATTCATTATCAACTGTAGCTTTCCAGTTTTGTTTTAACTTAAATATCACCTATGGCATCTCGAATTTTTTTCGGAGTATACAGAAGAACAGCAGATTTATACCATGTTTTAAACAATAATAACAAAATGTTCATAAATCAAAAAGATTTAGTAGCTTTCCGGAAAAACTGCGATACTTGAAATTGCTAATTTACATCAAAATGTCCATAAAGTTTTAGAAAACGAAAGTCCGAAAATATTAACTGTGTATAATAAACTTTTGCAGAACCATCAATTTATGCATTTAAAAGAAAAAGAATCTATTTTATAAAGGCACCCACGTGACCAGCGAAACCTGGTTGAATTACACCATTATCAAAAATCAGAACCCGTACATTTAGAATGAACTATCAGATACAAATTTAGTACAAATTTAAAAAGATTTTATGGTAATTATGTGTGGCCATGTTTATCACATAACTGACTTTATAAAATGGATAAACTTTACCATTCGATATTAAATTTCGCAATCAAGTTTGGAAAAATATTCAATACTGCATTATGCAAACTTTATTAGGAAAAAGTTTACCTACCTGCGAAATTCATGGGAGGTGGTGCTAATTTTGTCCTGGGTTTCATTGCTGGCGGTTTGTATTCCTCACGTTCCGGTTTCTCTGACTCTGATTCCTGAGCTTCCGTTTCTTTATGTTTCCGTTTGCGTTTATGGGGCAATAACGCCTCCTCCCGCTCCCGTTCTAAAGCTGCCCTGACACGATCTTTCGTAGAACTCAAATTGGAATTAACTTTTTTCTTGGTTAAATTAAATTTGGGCTCGTCAGGCATTTTACTGTATTTCTCCATCATTTTGTTGTAGTACGCCGATGCTTCTTGGGATACGTAACCGTAATCATCTTCGTCTGGTTGGGCTGGACCAGCCAACGTAACAGCAGTGTTATCATTGTCAACTGCATCTTGTATTACGGATTGATTGGCAGATTTTCCTCGCTTCCGCATGATATTTACTCTGCGCGTGGCTTTTTTATCCTACAATATCCAGCCATGTGTTATATTACATTACTGGTTATTAACATACGTACCTGTGCCCTCAATGCCAACAATTCATCCTTTTTCTTCTGAGCCTCTTCATTTTTTCGCTTTTCTTCTTCCTTCTGCTTAGCTAGGAAACGTTTAATGTTGCTCGACAACTGTTTTGAGCGTTGTTCTTTTTTGGGTGGTTCAAATTTCGTACTATAATACCGAATCTGGAGCAAGGATCAAATGTAAATAAATATGTCTACAATACGTTTTTACTAATTACTAAATTACCTCTTTCTTGTTTTGATCGTTCCTCTGGGCCGTGTGAAGTAACTGTCCGAAATCCATAGTTGTAAAATATACTATTATAACCTAGGAAAACAGCTTTACAACGTCGTGAATGTAATTTATGTTAAGAACAAAATGGAAAACATCACCAACACATCTGCGCCTACAGCAATAAATGATTATTTTCGTCACAGTACATGTAACCCAAAAAAAAGTAGAAGAAGCATTGCGACAGAGTTTAATGTGTCTAACTTCATATCTTACTTCTCTAATGTTGGCTCCAGTGAAAACGTGTCATGTTGGTTGCCTATTTTTAGAACACAAAATTAAACAAAATTACAAAAATGTATCCTTTAGCATCAAGGCTTTTATTAACTAAGTAATTTTTGAGATGAAATTAAATAATAATGGTAATGAGTCAAAAATAGCGACTTCAGAGAGACTTTTGGTAAAAATAATATTAATCTTATGTTGTAGTAATAATTTCATTTTCATTCTTGGCAACACTGACTGGTGACAAATATGTCATATTAATTTTGATTGTCTGCACAACGTTTAAATGCACAAAAACGCGTTTTTCAATGACAAAGCTTTAATTAACTAATGAAATTTAGATGTGAAATTAAATATTAAGTAACATTCGTTCTTATAAAAAATATATTTTTCTTCTTTCGCAACCAATATAACAAATTTTCTTATCAAATATAAAGAGACATTCTTCTTGAAAAAGTGCTCTCAAATAGTAAGTAACCAAAACACAAAATTTATCATAAATATTATAAACACGCGTTTCAAAAATTATCCCTAAACCACTGTAGCCAACATTAAACAAGCAAATATCTTGCTTTACAGAACTATGCGCATGTGTATTGTGTTTTTATTTTATAATTCATATTCAAGCAAAAAGTTTGTTACTGTTAAAGTGTCAGAGAATGTGACATAGTTTATTTCTTTTAGCGCAAACCAAAATTTGACTTAATCTGAACCTGAGAAGCTAATTGACGAAGACAATGGGAGACCAACCTGTACCGCGTGGCAGAGGTGCTGCTTTATTGCAGGCACTCAAAAAGCACCAAGAGAAAATTGGTAAACAGCCTGAGGAGCCTCAAGTTGAAGACGAACCACCCAAGCCCAGAGGCAGGGCTGCTTTGTTACAAAAGCTCCAAGAGAGTCGAAAACAAAAAGTTGGTGCAGAAGATGTAGCCCAAACGTCTACTGCCAGCCCACCTGTACGTCCTGTTCAGGTGAAACAAGTAGAAGAGTTGACTAAATCCATACAGGAAGTTGCTATAACAGAACCAGTGTCATATAAAGGTTTGTGCTAAAACTATTTAAGTTAACTAAGTTAAAGCAGTGATTGGTTAAGTCATGAGCTGGTTGTATACTCTACTTTGGAAATCTTAAAGTCCATTTTAGAAACTACAGCTAGCATAAAGTATGTATAATATAAACAAAATGCTCGTTTTTCATTGGCTTCAGATTATAGTTTGTACTAAAGTATAATAACAGAAGCAGCACTCGAAAAGAGAAACAAAAATTAGAGCGAGATAAATGGCCTATACCAATTTAAAAGGCTTAAAAGGCGGTTTCGTCACGTCTCCACACTATATACGATTTATTTATTTATATTCTGTTGTGTTATGCCTTGTTATTGGTGGCGGCAACACTAGAATCGCCGTGTGTACATTACTATGTTGGACTAGGTTCTGTCCCATATAGCAGACTGCATATTAACGCACTTTGTGATAAGGAAAAATGTATAACATAAACATATTGGGATTAAATCATATGTTTTACTATTATACCAATTTAAAGGGACAAGCTAGTCGAGGTCAATGAAGGTGGCTCAGCAATATCAAAGGTTCCGACAAGAGTGACGCTTCTGTATTATTCTGTGGCTAAAGTTCTAGGTATACAGGGTTGGGCATATGTGTCGCGACCCCTAATTTCTGACTAAATGTTTTTATTATTATTACTGTTAAAATAAATATTTGTAGTTTTTTTCATTCTATTCAGTGACATATTTTGTTTTCCAACAGCTAATCGATTTCTCGAGATATTAAGTGATCCGCAGTTTTCTTTAGTGGATCACCCTGTATATTTTTAAGTTTTCAAATAGACAATATTTCAACAATTACAATGATATAAGTTTTGGTGGGTGTGCGACTTGTGGTTGTTTTAAATATTAAATAAAATCATTCAAGAATAAAATAAAGAATATTAAATAATAAATAATTAAATAAAAAATAGGGTAGCTGTTTTAACAACAAAGTACGTTACTGAATAGAATAAAAAAACTATAAATATTTATTGTAAGAGTAATAATAATAATAAATACGTTTAGTCAGAAATTAGGGGTTGCGACACATATGCCCAACCCTGTATATATGTAGAACTTTAGTTTGTACCTATACATATACAAGTAGCTGAAAATCAGTCAACGCTTTCTACTCTGAAGAGTTAAGGTTAGGTTAGGTTTTGTATCTTTGTTTTGTTTCTATTTATTTTTAACAAACAATGTTTTTATCAGCGTGGTGAATTTCTCGATACCCTTTCTTAAATCTTGTAAATTCGACGTTTCGTTTTCGAAAAGTAATCATTTTTTCTTACGGCCGAGATTTATTTATACTTTACAAAGTAATAAGTAAGTGTACAGGGTCTTTCACGTAAAAGTAACACCCCCTTATTATCTTATCTATTGAGATATTTTAATTTTTCAAAATCGTACCTAATGTACCTAGTTTTTTCTGAAGTTTTCAAATATGCTATCAAAACTTTTTTAACTAGAAAAATATACAGGCTGTGTAAAAACTAAAAAATGGCATTTTTTCTCATGGAGCACCCTATACAGGGTGTGTCACGACGAGTTGACAGTAGACATAACTCTATTACTAAACACAATTTGGTTCTAAAAATTGGTACACGCCCATTATCCAATGTGCTCTATTTAACGAAAATATTGCCACCTTTCTGGTACTTCCGGTTATACCGGAAGTAGACACAAACTTTGTTATTTTAAATGGAACACCCTGTATATTTTTGAATTTTTAGATTCTATCATTCATTTTAGACATAAAAGTATCAAGGTTGTATGGTCCTAACATTAACGGTATTATAATTATTTACACTTTTTCATTTTTTTTTACAAAAACATAGATGTAAATAAAAATTCGAATCTTGACTATGACACATTTTTTCCAAAGTTTTTTTCTTACGTTTGAAGTAGGAATATACAAGTAATAAGCTGATATAGTTTTGGAAAACTTGCTTTATACAGGGTGTTGGTGGTTGTCCGTTCATTTTTGAAAACTTTGATCAATGATAACTTTTTTTTTTTTAATGGAACACCCTATATATTTCCACATTTTCGAAATCTACACTTAATTCTAGACATAAAAGTATTAAGGTTGTAAAGTCTTAAAATTAACGGTTATATAATTAATTACGTTTTTTCCAATTTTCAAGGTTTTTAAAAATTAACGATCAACCATAAGCACCCTGTAGATATAAAATAAGTTTTTCAAAACCATATTACCATGTTTCTTGTACATTTCTACGTCCACTAAAATTTGTTTTTATTATATTTAATTTAATATTTTTTATTTTTATTTATTTATTTTAATTAAGTAATTATGTTTCTTCCAATTTTTTAATACAAAAACTTAGAGTCAAACATTTTCATATTTTACTAATGACACGTTCTTTCAAAAAACAAACCAAATTTTAGTGGACGCAGAAATGTACAAGAAATATGGTAATATGGTTTTAAAAAACTTATTATATACAGGGTGCTTGTGATTGACCGTTAATTTTTAAAAAACGTAAATAACTATAATACCGTTAATTTTAAGACCTTACAACCTTAATACTTTTATGTCTCGAATTAAGTGTAGAATTCGAAAATCTAGAAATATATAGGGTGTTCCATTTAAAAAATGAAGTTATCATTGATCAAAGTTTTCAAAAATGAACGGACAACCACCAACACCCTGTATAAAGCAAGTTTTCCAAAACTATATCAGCTTATTGCTTGTATATTCCTACTTCAAACGTAAGAAAAAAACTTTGGAAAAAATGTGTCATAGTCAAGATTCGAATTTTTAATTACATCTATGTTTTTGTAAAAAAAAAATGAAAAAGTGTAAATAATTATAATACCGTTAATGTTAGGACCATACAACCTTGATACTTTTATGTCTAAAATGAATGATAGAATCTAAAAATTCAAAAATATACAGGGTGTTCCATTTAAAATAACAAAGTTTGTGTCTACTTCCGGTATAACCGGAAGTACCAGAAATATTTTCGTTAAATAGAGCACATTGGATAATGGGCGTGTACCAATTTTTAGAATCAAATTGTGTTTAGTAATATAGTTATGTCTACTGTCAACTCGTCGTGACACACCCTGTATATTTTTACATGAATCGATAGTTTTTTTAAGCTGATTCCAAAAATATACAATATGACTTTGACATTTGGAACAAAAGTGGCGGAGATATTAAACGTTAAATTTGTAGGATTTGAGAAAATAGAATTGTCCGGAAATTTTTTACATATCTTTTTTTACTATTAATTGCAAAGATTAGGCTAAAAAAATAATAAAAGCATTGAAAAAAAAATCAATCTCATTAGTTAATTAAATTTACTCACCTCGTACATTGCTTTCCGTCTCACGCAATCGTTGGCATTAGTTATTCGATAATATGCCCTGAATCCATTTTAATTATTTTCGCCATGCCTGTGTGTCGCCTGTCTTATCCTCGATAATTAAAAAAATCATATTTTAAGGGTTTGAATAAAGTTGTGGTTCACACATTAAATGGATAATGTTTATTGAAAAAGAACCAAGCGCCAATTTATGTTTTAAGTAATGTTAGTTTTTACTTTAATTTCTAACAGCTGTATTAAAGATATCCCTTAGATCTTTGGCCCCTAGATGGTGTTACATTAAGGCTGGCGTTTGGATCGTTTGGATCTTTTTAGGCAATGTAAATTAGAGTCTGCTTAACTATTACTTAACAATTTACGAGATTTTTTATTCTTTAACATTGATTTAGAATTAAATTTTGAACAAATTTTGTTTGAACTTTTTTTTGAAATTCGTCAAAAAATTTTTAAAAAAACTAGATATTCTTAAAACACTTATATTTCTCGTTGATTGTTGAATACGACAGTCTAGGTAGACTAGTGTCACATAAGAGGCGCTTGACTGCCAAACGGGTTCGAATCCCGCAAGGACCATTATTTTTTTTTTATATTTTACTGATTTCTATGGTACCGAAAACAATAATAATGAATTTTTTTAAGTGAGTAATAGGTCAAAAATCTAAAATAAAACACATTTTTGTCGTAAAATTCGGTTATAATGAGTGGGACAAGGACAGATTTATGCGTATTGCAATAAGTGCGACAGAGATTATTTGAAAATTGCTGGAAACCCTCAAAATTTAAACACGATTTTTACAAGAAATTTAACTTAATTTCTTTAGGAAAAGTACTTGTGGTACTATCCGTATAAGAAAGTCATGTGTTGGACACATCAGATATTTGTTAATTAATTTAATGATGTGTATATTTTCCGGCATTTATAGAAAAATTTCAGGAAATATTAAAAAAACAAAAATTTGAAAACTCTTGAGAACCAAAAATCCAAAATGATTGCGATTAAAAAATATTATCTACAAATTAAATAGAAAAGCGTAGGTTTTATTTATAAGAATTTATATGTATTTACTAAGAGCCGTTTGACACGACACTAATTTTAGTACTAAATTTAATACTAATTATGCGCGCGCAGATTTAGTAAACTTGTTACAATAAATTAGAGCATGTTCTATTTTTTTGTATACAATCTGACTAAATGTGCGTAAATTCGGTGCAGTAGTGAACAATGTTGTACAGAAGAAACTGAATTTAGACCTATTGTTTATTATTAATTTTTCAACTAAATCTGCGCGCGCATCACTTGTATGAAATTTAGTACTAAAATTAGCCTCGTGTCAAACGTCTCTAAGTAGCGTCCCAAAATGCCTTGATAGCTTGATACGAATGGAAGTCTGTTGGAACTTTTATAGCATTGCATTCCTAAACTTTCACCTACATGGTTAACCATAGCACAAAATCGTTTAAACATTTGATATGTTTTTCATTATCATTATTTTGTTTAATTTGCATAACTGCATTATCGTAGAGCAATAAGTAATGGTTGCTTAGCAACGGCACGTTGTAGTTGTAAATAGCCATAGGCGTCCTATTTTACATTCAACGTGGTTTAGTTTTGCTTAAAGTGTTTTTCATTTGCGTTTAATTTTTTTAAAAATGTCGACAAAAAAGTTGGTGTTAGGGGAAAGGCGATTAAAAATCAAGGGCGCGAAGTTATACTCAATGCATCAATTTAGTCCTGCAACATAATTTTAATAATATTGTGTGCGCCACTGCCCATTCTCAAGACACCTCACCAAAACTCGCGGAACCAAACGATGACGTGCTGTCCCTTTCTTACAGCGGCCTGACTCTATATTATTGTTGCAAAATATGCTTTTTTCTGGAAGACCGACATTAATTTTAATATAGATAGGGCCTTACAAAAGTAATAAGTTCCTAATAATTAATGAAAAATGTAGAAAATTTAATTCTCTATAATATAGAGTAGAAAAGAAAATGTGATTCTATTTGAAAAACTAGTTTTTTTTCTAAAAATTAATGCACAATCGTTAAAATTAATCAAATATATTTATTAGTATTTAAAAATTTCCCATCGACTTTATCTATTTCATTTTTTCGAAACTGATAAATTATGTACTTTGATATTAAAGAAGTTTTTTGGGAACTCCATGCCATGGCTGTAATATTAAAAAAAAACTCAAACTTAAATGACCCTACTTTTTATATTAAGTCTTTATGAAACATATTCGGATATATTATTATGATCTATGTATAATTTATATTAAAAAGAATTACTCCCTTAATATTTGGAAAAAACTTTATGCAATGTTTTTTAATTTTAATTTGTATGTTGTTTCTTGCTTTCACAGAAATTGACAAATTTTCTCTTTATTTTAGGTGAAAGTGGAAAATCCGTTCATCTTTCAGCCAACTACATTCGACTACAAGTGGAGAAAGACAGAGGTGTCTTCGAGTACGAAGTTAGGTTCCACCCAGAACTGGACGCCAAAGGCAGGCGTATTAAAATGATCAACAGTTTAATGTCTGATATGGGAAACGTAAAAATTTTTGATGGTGGCAGCACTCTATACTTACCCAAACAAATTACCGATACTCAATTGCAATTTCAAGGAACATTACCGGGACCGGATGGTGATCAGGAGATTACCACCACAATTATTTTTAAGAAAAAGAAACGCTTGGGTGAATGCATTCACTTATACAATGTGTTGTTTAAACGCATCATGTACATTTTACTTTATTCTCAAATGGGTAGAAACTACTTCAATCCTAGCCATAAATACTTAATTCCACAACATAAGTTGGAAGTATATCCAGGATTCGCTATAACTGTGGATGAGGTAGAAGACGGTCTTATGATTTGTTTGGACACACAGCACCGAGTGCTTCGCACACAGAATGCCTACGAGCTTCTGCATGAGTTGAGGTGCAGTGATCCTCATAGATTTAAATCCACTGCTCAATCAAGCATTATCGGCGCTTGTATACTCACTAAATACAACAATAAAACATATACTGTGGACGATATTGGTTGGGACATGTCACCCGAAGACACCTTCCCTACAAGAGATGGCAGAAATATTAGTTTTGTAGAGTATTATAGAAGCCAGTACAATCTAGAGATAAAGGATGTGAACCAGCCATTGTTAATTAATAGGCAGCCAGTGAAGGTGTCTGGTAGTTCGGCAAAAGAGGATCGATTGGTGTGTTTAGTTCCAGAGCTTTGTTATCTCACTGGGTTGACTGATGCTATGAGGAGCGATTTTAAGGTAATTGAAATTGTCTGTTACGAAGTTTCTAATCGTAGGCGTAAGTATCACTTGAAAAAGTGGGACGTTCTTTAATATACCTTAGAAAAGTTTCCAAACTGTTCAACGTGAGTTGTGTAAATGTTTAAACATATTTTTCACCCTTTCGTTTTTGAGTTATTCGCGCTTAAAGTCTTGGCTCTGACCTTAACATTGGAATCGTATAGGAGATGTATTTTACTAATTTACTTAATTAATAGTTATAAATATGAATTCTAAATTTTCTGTTACAATTTTTCTAGGTGATGAAAGACGTTGCCCAATACACTCGGATTACCCCCAATCAACGGGTTCAAGCGCTGCGAAAATACCTCGAAAATTTAAAGAATTCCGAAAAAGCCCAGCAAGTATTAAATGACTGGGGTCTAACTGTCACTGATGGATCTATTGACCTCTCAGGTCGTATATTAGAAAACGAAATAATTGCTTTTGGTAATGATAAAACGATTAGGACGAATGAAAGTGCTGATTGGAATAGGGAAGTAGGCAACTCTCGAGTCACTATGCCTGTTGATATGTTGAAGTGGATTGTATTCCATACTGCACGGGATCAGAAGTATGCGAAAGATTTTGCACAAAGCATGACCCGATTAGGTGATGTAATGGGTTGTCGAATCTCACCACCGAAGATTATACAATTGAATGACGATCATTCTTCGAGTTATGTGACTGCTTGTAAGAATTACATTGTCCGAGAAGTTCAAGTAAGTATCTACTATGTGTGAGAAAATTAGAAAATATCGAGTGTTCCTGAATAGTTGTTTTCAAAATATAGGAAGAAATTATTTGGAGTAGAAAACCCAAAACTATTTTTCAAACAAATATAGTAGTGATTAACTTGTGTTGTGTAATCTGATAATGAAAAGACACATTTTTAACATAATTTCTAAAACTGAAGAAAATGTACTGACAAAATTTTGGAATTGTTACATTTGGATAATTATTCATTCATAAAATTTTTTTTAATTTATAGAAATTAATTCCCATCATTTATTTCACTACTGATTGAAATAATAAGTGAGTTTACACATTTTGAGTATCTCGTACATACAGTAAGCTCGCGGTATCCTGAACAAAATAAAACCACGTCTGTTCATGTTAACTTATAGTCCTTCAGCTAGGGGTCAAAAGGTAGGAAGTAAAAGTGGGATGAGACGACGCAGTGTTTTCTGAAGGTTTTTTGGTCGCTGAATCCGAACCCGTGCGTCGTTTTTCAATAAAGTGGTGCAAACAAAAGTTATTAACAATTTATTGTTTAAAACGCTATAACTTGAAAAGTATAGATTTTACCAAAAAAAGTTTCAAACAAAAGTTGTTTAAAATAAAAAGACTCTCCGAAAAGGTCATATGATATTTTGTCATAAAGTCGCACGGACAAAAGTTATTAACAATGTATTGTTTAATTGTTTAAAATGCAATAACTCGAAAAGTATACATTTTACCAAAAAAAAGTTTTAAACAAAAGTTGTTCAAAATAAAAAGACTCTCCGAAAAGGTCATATGGTATTCTGTCATAAAGACGCTCGAACAAATGTTATTAACAATTTATTGTTTAAAACAGAACAAATCAAAAAGCATACATTTTAGGAGAGTCTTTTTATTTTGCACAACTTTTCTTTGAAACTTTTTTTGGTAAAATGTACACTTTTCGAGTTATTGCATTTTAAACAATAAATTGTTAATAACTTTTGTCCGAGCAACTTTATGACAAAATACCATATGACCTTTTCGGAGAGTCTTTTTATTTTGAACAACTTTCGTTTGAAATTTTTTTTGGTAAAATCTATACTTTTCGTTTTCGAGTTCGTTTAAACATTTAAACAATAAATTGTTAATAACTTTTGTCTGTGCGACTTTATGACAAAATACCATATGAACTTTTCGGAGAGACTTTTTATTTTGAACAACTTTTGTTTGGAACTTTTTTTGGTAAAATGCTCGGTAAAATCTATACTTTTCGAGTTATTGCGTTTTAAACAATAAATTGTTAATAACTTTTGTTTGCACCACTTTATTGAAAAACGACGCACGGATTCGGATTCAGCGACCAAAAAACCTTCAGAAAACACTGCGTCGTCTCATCCCCCTTTTACTTCGTACCTTTTGACCCCCAGCTGAAGGACTATTAATACATAACACTAGTTTACAAATAAAATTTTTTTTATACATTTAGTGCCGCTATATTTTTCTTATGCATTTCGGCCCGCTGAACTCGAAAAAATCTTTTTTATTGGTAGGTTTTCGGGACATGAATTTTTTAACTTGTTTTTTATTTTTTTCGAAGATAGCTTTACTATTTGGGCCATATCTCGAGCTAGAAACAACCAATCTGGTTGCAAAAGGTATCAAATTAAACATTATCGAATCGACAACAAATATCACTCCCTTTTCTCCTAATCAGTTAAGTAGTTCAAGTGCAATGGGCCAAGGAAAAATAGAAATCGTGGAAATACGCCCTGTTTTGAATTGTCTAAGTGGAGTTCGCACTGTTACAAATAAAACGAGATATTTACGAAAAAAATCTATGGATAAGTACCAAAGTTCATGCACAAGTGCCAAAATTATACTTTTCTATATTTATGGATTTTTACTTTATTCATAGCATATATTTAAGTTTGATAGATTTCGTTCATTTTTAATGTAATATTTTGATAATATATGAGTGTATTAGAAACAATTTTGGCTTTTCGATCGTCTATTGTTGTTTCGGTATCTCTTTTATAATTTTTACTTTCTTATACGTAGTATAAGGAAGTATTGTAATCGTGATTTTTTTCGACTTCGAGATTTTGATGGATTTACACGTTTTGAGGGCCCCTGAATCCATTCTGACCATTTTCGCAATGATGTCTATCTGTGTGTCTGTGTGTCTGTCTGTCTGTATCCACCATAACTCAAAAACGACTTATCGGATTTGATTCAAATTTCATATTTAAGAGTTTGAACAAATTTGTCGGTGCCACATTCAATGTTTTTCATCTAGCACCAAAACAAGTGACAGTTACCTGAAGACATTTTTAGGTTTTTTAGGAATATCTTGAAAAATAAACAATTTATGAGATTTTTTTATTCTTTAACATTGATTTAGAATTGAATTTTGAACAAATTTTGTTTGAACTTTTTTTTGAAATTCCGTCAAAAAAATTTCAAAAAAACTAGATATTCTTAAAACACTTTATATTTCTCATAGCGCGCGTTGATAGTCGAATCCGATGGTCGAGGTAGACCATGTGTCTCATTATATGGCTGCCAAACGGAAGGTCCCGGGTTCGAGTCCCAGAAGGACGGACCATTAGTTTTTTTTTATTTTACTGGTTTCTATGGTACCGAAAACAATAATAATGAATAAATAAATGTAATTTCGTATCGGGAGATTTTTTTAAGTGAGTAATAGGTCAAAAATCTAAAATAAAACTCATTTTTGTCGTAAAATTCGGTTATAATGAGTGGGACAAGGACAGATTTATGCGTATTGCAATAAGTGCGACAGAGACTATTTGAAAATTGCTGGAAACCTTCAAAATTTTTACAAGAAATTTAACTTAATTTCTTTAGGAAAAGTAATTATTGTGATACTATCCGTAAGTATAAGAAAGTCATGTGTTGGGCACATCAGATATTTAATGTGATTTTCGAGGTCCGCGGGTCGAAATACATAAGAAAAACATCGAATGTACAAAATGGCTGTAAACTAGTGTAATTAACGCTTTCTTCGTAACCAACATAAAAGTTTTATAAATGAAAACAAATTATGTAATTTTAAGTTTTTAACTAATTTAAAATGTCAGACATTCAATAAAAAGCCTCATATGAAGTTAGGAAAATTTATAAAGACCTCTCTGTAGATGCTGATTTTTTTTCCGATAACAAGACAATTGCAGTTATCTGCAGTCATTTTCTTAACTGCTCCCCTCAGTTATCTTTAAGTTTTTCCAACTTAGAATACGAATTGAAAAGGTGAGCGACTAAATCCCAATTTCTCGAAAAATACGTAATATGTATACAGAATCTAAGATGAGTCTGAATTTTCAGTACTACGTCTTTGTTTTCTTTGGCTTCACTGCAGCAAGTTTTTTACATTTTGTACATAATAATAATAAAAAAAACTACCTGTACCCTCATAATCAAGATAAAAAAGAATGCAGTTGTATGTTTGAGTATTTATTACCAAAGTGCCTATTTAAATTGTAAACGAAGCAAGGCATTTTATAGTTGCTTCAATCTTATTCCATGCTGTCTCAGAAAATGCCATTTTTGACACTACTCTTTAAGCATACAAGGACCCAGTTTTTACACAGTCGTAGTTTTATTTTAAATAAATACGACTGATTTTTCTGTCACGTGAAACTGCAACTTAAAATATTCTTACTTTTTCAGATTGTCGTCTTCATTGTGCCTACCAAAAGAGACGATCGCTACTCAGTAATAAAACAAATATGTTGTACAGAACTTCCTATACCGTCTCAAGTGATTATATCTAAAACTCTTTCAAATCCTGGCAAAGTTCGATCGATAATTCAGAAGATCGCATTACAAATGACGTGCAAACTCGGTGGAGCCCTGTGGACTGTGCGATTTCCCTTTAAAAATTGGATGATAATTGGTACTGATGTGTTCCATGGAAAAAATTCCCCGTCAGTATGCGGACTAGTTGCTAGTTTAAATGAGAGCGTCTCCAAGTGGTTCAGCATCGCTACATTCCAAGACAAAGAAATTGGCGATTTCTATAAAAAGGCGTTCATAAAAGTTCTGGAAATGTGGAAAATGGAACTTGGATGTTTCCCCGCGAACGTTGTTGTATTTCGTGACGGAGTCTCAGACGGACAATTGGAGTTTAGCCGAAATTACGAAGTTGAACAATTCGAAAGTGTTGTAAGGGAATTTAATTTGGACACAAAATTGTGCTTT
This sequence comes from Pediacus dermestoides, assembly GCA_963942485.1. Classification (NCBI taxonomy): domain Eukaryota; kingdom Metazoa; phylum Arthropoda; class Insecta; order Coleoptera; family Cucujidae; genus Pediacus; species Pediacus dermestoides. The sequence continues at coordinate 19,114,649 of OZ012625.1, forward strand.
GTCGTTGTCCAAAAAAGAATTAGTACAAGAATGTACCAGATACAGCGAGATGGTGCTGTTAATCCCAATCCAGGAACTATCTTGGATCATTCCGTAACCAGGCGACATTTGCCAGATTTCTTTTTAGTTCCTCAGTGCGTTCGACAAGGAACTGTTAATCCTGTTCATTACATCGTTTTACATGACAGTTGCAAATTGAAACCTGATCACGTACAGAGACTTACTTATAAGTTGTGCCATTTGTATTATAATTGGCCAGGTACTATTCGTGTTCCTGCGCCTTGCCAATACGCCCATAAGTTGGCTGGTCTTGTAGGACAAAATATTAAGAAAGTACCAAATAGTGCCTTATGTGACAAATTGTTTTTCTTGTAACTGTTTTCTTTTGAATCTTTTTCGTTTTTCTTTAGTTTTTAATTTTTTCTACTAAGATTATGACTGTTAAACTGAAGAAATTTTTATTTTTGCAATAAAGAATTACATTTTTGGTAAACTTTTGTAAAATTGAATCCTTTTTTCAAAAAACGCATGTACAAACGATAATAACGATTTATGCTCAAAATTAAACGCCTAATTTGATCTTCATCAATTTTATTCCACATTTCTATCAACATTGTTTCAACATCACTTATGGTTATGGGTTAACGATCTTTCAGTTGCTTGCCAGGGAGATGCCACAAATGCTCAATTGGATTGAGATATGGACTTTTTTCAGTTGTCCCATTAAAACCATATTGCTCTGTACAACTGAATATCTCCCCTGATAATAGACATCAAAGTAAAACAAAAAGGAGAATGTTAAGAAAAGATGAGGTTAGAGTTAGTTTTAAATTATAATGGGCTGTTGCTTAATACACTCCATAGAGTGCTCCAATTTTACTAAAACTAGGTAGCACTGAAATATTTCTGAGGAATCAACCTATACAGGGTGTCCAGGATAAAAATGTTAAGCATGGGGATCTCACTTATTTGAAGAGATGCGACTTCGGTTAAATTACAAAATATTTACCTTATCTTGGGCCTAATACAATACGACAAACACATTTGACATACCTGCCATAGCTTACTAGATATTATCAAAAAACTGAAATTGTGCATTTCAGTTTTTATTTAATTACTCAGCTGGTAGGAAAAATATCGCTATAAAAGTTGCACATTATTAAGGCACTTTTTCAAGGACAATCCAAATATGCAATTGAAATTTTTATATACCTTCAATTTTTTTCGAAAATAGCACCAACTTTGTTTTTTCTTATGGACCGTGACATGTTTATTATTAAATTATGATAGTATTTTGCTTTCCCTTTCCGACAATGTATCACACATGGGGTCTTAAGTCGTTTAGTCAATTATAATCGATTTTTTCTCAATCACCGTAGTTGGCTGTGCAATAAAAATTGTTTATCTCTAGCAAACTTGGATAAAAAATTGGATTTTGGTTCTAATAATTAAGATTTGACAAATCTTATGAAAGATAATGGTTTAATCAGGTTTTATTTACATAAGAACATACACTTTATTTTTTAGATAACCCCAGAGAAAGAAATCTACGGATGTTATATCCGGGGATCTAGGTGGATAGGTACTCACGGACCAGTAGCATGGCCAGTTAGATCCCCGGATTTAACCCCCCTAGATTTCTTTCTCTGGGGTTATCTAAAAAATAAAGTGTATGTTTACGCGTTCAATAATATTGAAGAATTAAGAGAAGCTGTTTTGCAGGCATGTCACACAATTCCTCAACAAATGTTGGAACATTCTGTGATTTCGACTGTGGAAAGATGTAATTTGTGTTTGGATCAAAATGGCAATTTATTTGAACATCTTATGTAAATAAAACCTGATTAAATCATTATTTTTCATAAAATTTTTCAATTCTTAATTATTAGAACCAAAATCCAATGTTTGCTAGATAAACAATTTTTATTGCACAGCCAACTACGGTGATTGAGATAAACTCGATTATAATTGACGAAACGACTTAAGAACCCATGTGTGATACATTGTCGGAAAGGGAAAGAAAAATACTATCATAATTTAATAATAAACATGCCATAAGAAAAAACAAAGTTGGTGCTATTTTCGAAAAAAATTGAAGGTGCATAAAATTTTCAATTGCATATTTGGATTTTCCTTGAAAAACTGCCTTAATAATGTGCAACTTTTATCGCGATATTTTTCCTATCAGCTGAGTAATTAAATAAAAACTGAAATGCACAGTTTCAGTTTTTTCTTAATATCTAGTAAGCCCTGGCAGGTATGTCAAATGTGTTTGTCGTATTGTATTAGACCCAAAATGAGGTAAATTATTTGTAATTTAACCGACGTCGTATCTCTTCAAATAAGTGAGATCCCCATGCTTAACATTTTTATCCTGGACACCCTGTATACATACAGGATGCGATTTGAAAAATTTATAATAAAGATTATACTTAAAAAAATTTATTCGCATTAAAGTAGACGCCCGGGAATATCATTTCTTATAAATAACATCATCCAAGTGTGCATCATCACGTCGCAAACACTCTTCGAATCTGAACCTCAAATTTGTGAAAACAAACACAAATTCTTGCAATTTCCGGAAGAAAAATCTCGTAACACTGTTATGTAACGATTAGAATTTACGGTTACTGCCTCGCCTCGCTTAGTTTCAAAGGAATAGGGGCCAATCATCCAATGGGCTGAAATAGCCGCCCGAACTGCCATTTTTGGTGAATGTAGAGGCTTTTGATAGGCCCAATACCGGCAATTTTGCTTATTAACTTACAAAATGTTCCAACATTGTTTCGTTAAAAAACACGCCGTAAATTCGGGTCATTTGGTTTCAATTCCTGCACTAATTGTACCTTATAAGGTCTTTTTTCAAAATACTCATTCAAAGATGTTAGCGAGACGGCAAGCTGAGCTGATCTCTTGCGGTTGATAATCCAGGATCTCGGTGTACAGAAGCTCCAACTTCATTTACTGCTTCCTGAGATTATGTTTGAGAATGGAAGCTGTAGCCTCGAACTTTCTGACCCACGACCTAATTACACAATTGTGCAAGTATCGCCATTTTTATAAAAATTCTTTACTCCTAGCGCGCGTAAGTATTTTCTTGCTGATCGTTATATTGAGTACCTACTGCTACAAACCGATAAAGGTTAAAAATTTACATGCTTTAGCAGTAATTAAGTGAAATTCCAAATTCTCAGAACTATTACCGATTATTTTGTGGTAATGATACGCAGGAACTGTGTTCGATTATTCCATTCTTAACATTTTTATTGAAAGAAGTCTTCAATTAATTAACGGCTCTAAGCAGCTCACAAATAATCGAACACAGCTAATCAGAAGCCAGGACTAATCTATTTATTTATTTATTTATTTATAACGAGAAATTCCCAATTACAATGAAAAAAAGAACAAAATACAATTTACACCAACAAGGCAAAAAAATGGCCATAAAAACACATGTACAGTACAATCAATTAATAAAATGTAACAATTAAAGTAATACAAATTAAACATAAACAATTATAACATTACCCATTATAAAATTTCTTAATATCGTGCAAGGAACAGTAGACCACATCCAGACAATGAAAACAATCATTTGCATTCCGCATCATCCGAGTAAGGGATTCATTACCACCGTACACAATTCTATGATTATTAATAGAAAATACATTAGTATCACGCAATAGTCGGGGCGGAACATAAAAATCCAACAACCCAAGCAATTTCGGGCAGTCGATCACATTATTCACTAATTTATAAATAAATAGTGAATCCGCACAGGTCTTCTTCTGGAAAGGGAAGTCAAATTCAAAATGCTCGCCACACCATCATAGCCTACATGAACAGGAATGACCAACCAGTTTCAATTTATAGGCCATATATTTGAGGAACTTCCTCTGGACCCGCTCAAGCTTGTCAACATGCACCTCATAATGTGGGGACCATACCGAAGAGGCATAATCAAGATGCGATCGAACGAGTGCCAAGTAAAGACTCCGGACAGTATTAATATTACTAAATTCCTGAGTATGTCTCTTAATGAAGCCAAGCATTTTTAGAGCTTTATTGCAAATTGAGTTAATATGACTACTAAAACTCAACTCAGTGTCCAAAACAATACCCAAGTCAACAATTGAACAGACCTGGTCCAGTTTGACCTCATTAATAAAATACGTACCAGGAGTCCTCACTCTCGATCTACTAAATTGGATGTATTTACATTTGCTGGCATTAAGAGTCATCCCATTACGACCACACCAGTGAAAGAGTTCGTTCAAATCGTTCTGAAATAAGCATGACTGTATCTCACTGTCAACAACACCAAAAAGCTTCAAGTCATCAGCAAACAACAGTGACTAAGTGAGACCCTTGACGTACACCCGATGAGACCTTCATGCTAGGCGATAGATATCCCTTCAACTTCACAATCAGGCTGCGATCGCAAAGATAAGACCCCATCCAGAGGAGTAGTGACCCACCCACACCAAGACCAGACAGTTTTTTAAGCAACAATGCGTGATCAACCATGTCAAACGCTTTAGACAAATCTGTATAAACTGCATCGATGGTGTGAAATTTCTCCAAGGCATCAACAATATACTGTTCATATACCAATAAATTAGTTGTAGTAGAACGGCCACGCATGAATCCGTGAATCTACTCAAGAAGTGTCAACAGTATGGATATGTCCCTGGAAATTTATCTCTTTCAAAAATCTTTTTACCGAGATACAAATTAAGGTTAATAATATACACAAAAATCTGTTTTACAATATCTTGAAACTGATTTTCCGATTTGTTTTTTTGGTATATTGATTTGGCGAACGGTTTAATTTTGGAGGGTGAGTAACATTTTAAATAAATTATAATTCTTGTACCATCGTAACAAAGTTTCGATTGTTCATTGGCGTATTCAATAACTTTCACCAAAATGAGTGAAAAAAATTCAGTTAAGAAATTAGAATATATAAAAACAATATCTGGAAACGTTCTTACAAACATTTCTCAAATTCGTATGCTTGAAGATAACAATGTCAGTTATTGTTTCCTCTGTTTCTTGTCCAAAAAATCATCTACCATCTACTTGTAAAATCCACACTCCTAAAATAGACTCGAACCTTAATAGTAATACCTTAAAAAGCAACCCATTAAAAGTGACAATTTAAACTTAAAATGAGCTGACTAAGTGCTAGGAAATACTAGGCCGCGAATCGGCCGCAAAATAGAGCGACCGCCGCTTTTTACTTTCTTATATAATAAGAAAGTATAGTAATCGTGATTTTTTTCGACTTCGAGATTTTGATGGATTTACACGTTTTGAGGGTCCCTGAATCCATTCTGACCATTTTCGCCATGATGTCTGTCTGTGTGTCTGTCTGTATCCACCATAACTCAAAAACGACTTCTCGGATTTGATTGAAATTTCATATTTAAGAGTTTGAACAAATTTGTGGGTGCCACATTCAATGTTTTTCATCTAGCACCAAAACAAATGACAGTTACCTGATGACATTTTTAGGTTTTTTAGGAAAATCTCGAAAAATAAAAAATTTATGAGATTTTTTTATTCTTTAACATTGATTTAGAATTGAATTTTGAACAAATTTTGTTTGAACTTTTTTTTGAAATTCCATCAAAAAAATTTCAAAAAAATAAAACACTTATTTTTGTCGTAAAATTCGGTTATAATGAGTAGGACAAGGACAGATTTATGCGTATTGCAATAAGTGCGAGAGAGACTTCCGAAATTTATTTGAATATTGCTGGAAACGCTCAAAATTGAAACACAATTTTTACAAGAAATTTAACTTAATTTCTTTAGGAAAAGTAATTGTGGTACTATCCGTATAAGAAAGTCATGTGTTGGGCACATCAGATATTTTTATTCTATGACTTTGTCTCTCTATTAGGCGGTCAACCGCTTGGGTTTGTAAGTACATAATTAAATTGGATTGCGCGGATGTCAGGGTGTGATTCCAGAGACGGATTTTTTGTACCAGTTGAGTATATGCAGAAAAATTAATTTGTCATTATCATTACTTGCTGATGGTGGTACCTAATACCTATAAAGTAAACTCCTGATTATAAAATCACTAATCACAGTACAATAAACATTAATTACTGTGTTTTATTAAGTAAGAAAATCTTTATTTAGAGCATAAGTGCAGATTCTGCCAAATTATTTAATGTCACTCTTATCTCATAATTCTCTCAATTTAAAAAAAAAACTTAGAAATATACATATATAGTTATTAATTTGAGTAGATTTTTTTTTCTAGGATAGAATATTGTAAAATAAAACATTACTTTCGGTAGATTTAGAACAATTTATTAAATAACATGCCACAATAATGTTGACCAATTTTTACAGAACTAAAATTAAAATTTTGATGTTACACCCCGAACATCCAAATTATAGATGGAATGCGAGACACGCTTTGAAACAGCAACGGTTGTCAGGATGTAAAAAAAATAAATTACAAAAATATTATACAATTCCCCTCCTTATTATTTCGTTTATATTTTGTATAATTTAAGGCACATGGTTTTTAAGTACATAGTGAATAAATAATAATATTAAAAGAAGTGAACACTTGACTGAAACATTTCGATGGGGTTAAAATGTTTCAAAAGCTGTAGTATGGTTCAGTCAGTCGCATATAAGTGGTATGGTGCGATACGTGATTTCATCGATTTAGTTTCTTACTTAGTAGACAGCAGCTAGAAGACGAAAAAAATCAAATCAGTAAAAGACAAGGAACTATGGATGATAAAAAAAAGATCATAAAAGATCTCCAGAATGAAAATAATGAAAATATTCAAACTGGATTATAAAAAGTTAGTTAGCCCTTCAAAAATGTAGGACAGCTAAGGGAGTGATATTATTCTATTTCTATTTACATCAATTATTTTAAATTTTTTTTTAAACGAACCAGAAGTTTCCTAACAAGTATCTAATTTGGTTCGCTTTTTTGAGATGAATTATTAGCAAGTTGAAAAGACAAATTATAATTTTCAGAGGAAACTTTTGGTTACAAATTTTAATATTTAGACACATACATAATGTTGAATATTGTTACGAGTACGTGCACTACCAAATAATGATTCTTTAATACTAAAAGTTATTGAATTAAAGTAATGAAATGTTATTGTACGACTGAAGAAAATATCTAAACATTCTCCACAACAAAAATAATTTAAACACGTTACCAAACCGCTGTGCTGTCCCTCTAACAAAAAAATTCTGGGGCATTGGTTTTTGGTATTGGGGGGGCTGATCATGGTTGCTGGTTAGTTGGGTGGAACTTACCGAACGGCCTGATGGGGTGTTTGTCCCACAGGAACGTCCTCTTGACAGGGGATAGGTACGAATCACGGAGATAGAAAGGAGATTTGCCCCATGGATTGTACTTGGAGAAGGGTCTCAAGTAAGGAGAGTCCCACCAGAAGGGATCACGTGTTACAGCAGAAATGGGCAAGGAGGGGGATGGGTTTAGAAGATCGTTGAAGAGACTCTTACTTGGATACAACCCTCCGCGAGAATATATGGGTTGACCAGCGTAGTTGAAGGCAACTTCGGATGGGCGGGGGCCATAGGCGCCAGCCTACAAACAAATGAGTTACGCGAAATCAGTTGGACACAATCAGGTAAATTCATACTTTAGTTGGTGTGGGAGAAAGCCTGCCAGACATTGGCCACAATGTTGGGTAGAGTTTGTCGAGTTCGCCAAGACGGTCCAAATGGTCCAACCAGGAACGGTTGGGGTCGTATTTGTCGGCGGATGGTGGAGGCCTTTTGCCGTACACGAGGTACAGAGGATAACGACTGAATGGATAAGTCGTGTGGAAGATGCTGTTGGGCCATTGGCTTGGTTCACGGCCCTTTACACGGTCCAAATGGTCGGACCAGGCCTTGTCAGCATCGAAAGGTCTTGACTTAGGCAGATGGAATACTAACAAAATATAAAAAATTTCACCAAACCTGCAATTTTTATACAGCGTAGTCTGCAATTAAGTAACGCTAATTTTAGGATGATGACCTTTGGACTGGAAATATGAAAATAGAGCAATGACCAAAATTTTTTTCCCTTGAAAATTATAAATCCAAGAATGTAATTTAAGGCGTGGATATATTTTAGATAAATTTTTCATATTTTCGGTCCTGAATTCCATCCTAAAAAAAACAGCACTTAATTACTCAACACTGTATACAACTTTATACTTCAAATTTAATTCTTTGTATGTTTCTTATTTTCGAAAAATTCGATAAATTTAGACAACAGCAAAACCACAAGCAGTCTTTATATCAAAAATTGATTCGTTTTAGGAGGTGTTTTAAGATTTGGATGTAGTAAAGGTAAATACATTTATTAACTTTTTTATTGTTTATAAAATTAGATTCTATGATAGCAGAATTTTACAGAAGACTTACAAGTATGGGTACACAGTTTTGTTAGTTCATGCTGAAGAGTATACTATTAATACTGTGGGTAGTATTCTATGCTAAAGCAATATAAAAAGCAGAAAACAACATCTTACCTCCAAGGCGACCTCGAACTCATCCCGCTCCCTCACAAAAACTTTTCACTACAATAAGAGTCTTCTCTCAAAAAAAAACTTGGGATTTCTTGTAGAGGGAGTGTTCGAAAAAAAATTGATGTGATCGCCCTGGCAAATGCTGGAGCGGCGGGTATAATAGTTAAAAAGCCCTGCTGGGATAGTTTTCAAGCCATCAATAAAATGACATTTTAATTTTATCCTGCTTGTGTTCAATGCAAATACAAAGATAACATTATAGTGCACAAAATATTTATATAGTGTATGTTAAATATTATAGTACACATTGTTGTTATTCAGCACTGATGTTATCTTAGTATTGTAAAGGCGACAAGTAAATACAGGTACGGGTCAATAAATAAACGCGTAGCTCAAGCGTTTGTGGGGCGGCACACAAGACCTCGCTTTTTAAAAATTTATTAATTCAGTAATGCTGTACAACATATCAAATAGTTACACATACAGATAATATATAATTACATTAATCGTGTCCACAAGACAATAGCTTATATTAAATTAGATAGATAACACGTATTGGTGCAAGAATTGACGATGGACACAAGAAAGCTATTTTACTGTTCATTCTGATTATTAAGTTATAAAGGCACTTTTGTTGTTGAGAACGACCGACGAATTGACAGACGTACGCAAGATGTTCAATCGGCTCGGCCTTTTACTGCTTCCTGTACTTACCAGGCCGATATCTGTCGAGGGATCCATAGTTGTGGGGGTAGATGGCACGTGGAGAATATCCATAAGTGTCTCTGTGCAATGGATCGTATCTGTAGCCGGGCACATGGATGCGTTCACCAGCAGCAATTGGATCGTCGTAAATTGATTTAGAGTAAGGCCAGCTGGAACCCAACTCTGGGATGTCGCTCAATGGGCGAAAGATGCCACGGGGACGAGAGTGTACTGGATCAGTGGCCCTCAAGTCATCGGATCCTAGCCAATGAAAATGAGATTTTGTCTCGATTTCTTGTTTATTGGTGAGGTGTGTACAAACCTTTAAGGGACCTGACGAAGGACTGCCAGAACCTGGCCTTCTTTGTCGGTGTTTCGTTGAGGCTTATCATTTCCAAATGACTTTTGAAAGACATGGTGGCTGTTTTTTTTTCGGCTGGTTTTCTGCTGGTCTAACGCGGTCGTTCGTCTGTTTTAAATAAAATTTGTTATAAAGGAAGTGTGATTAAAAAATGTAGAATCAATCGATTGGCGATCATAAGAATAAGCCACTTCTACTTGTAATTGTCATAGTTTTGTATTATTACCTAACATATGAATCTATGAGTTAATTTACAATTGATGACCTCCGCCTTCATTATGAAATAATATTTAATCAAATTCTTTGTTTAGAAAATTTATACTACACATGTATGTATGAGTGATTTTCAAATTTAATCACCTATAATCATGTACATTTATGGAATATATTAATTCTTTTCATAATATCCATATAGAGAAATAAGCTTAAAAAATTATAAATAAAATAATATAGGAGCAAATAAGTTCCTATAGGTTTACCAAAATTATTATGAAATCTGGATACATTTATATTCTAAAATATTATCTACAATATTTCATGATTTACATGTATATTGTATACTAAATATTGTGCATAGATTCCTTTATATATCGAAAGGAATTGATTTTTATAAATACAAATTGAAATTGTCGATTTTGGCGGATGCGCCAGTGTTAATAATAGCTCAAACCTTAATGGTCAACTTTTTATAGGAATGACTCCATGAATAATCTTTACCTGATATTTTAGAAGTATTTAATTTTTGTACAAAACTAAAAATATGCAGATTTAAAAAAACGTTCTACTTCTAAAAGATACTGGTTTATGGAAAATTTTATTTTTTGTACAAGAAATATGTGCGTTATTGAACATTTTAATTAAATTTTGTTAGTATTTAACCAAATAATACTTTTATGCTCTATCTCAACACTTCTAATTTTAAGTTTGATTTATGTGATGCTTAACGTAAAATTTTACTGCTACAATTTTAAGTTGTCATCACATAAGTCATATCTAAGCTAAATTTTAAGTAGAAGCGACGAGGACGAACATTAATAATAATTTGTATAGAGATTATGTTATGATTAAAGAGCGGAACATCAGGATGTAATGACCAACATTATAATTTTCATGTACAATAATAGATAAAAATAGATTAGTCAATCTAGAAATCAAATACCCAAAAATTAAAAGCTATTTTGTGTTAGAAAATGCTTGATTGGAGCATAACTAGACTACAGTAAATTTGGGGGAGTTCCTTTTTCGGCTATATCAAAACTTATTGACAACCAATGGGACGTTACATTTTAACTCGAAAAATATAGACTGTACCTACGTTAAATAGTAGTTTATGCAACAAGGTAGGAATTAAGAGATTCTGACGAGGCAGAATCAATTCCTCCCGTGTAGCATACTCTATTTTTTCTCATACCTGTACGAAAATGGCCACTTCTTTTGCGTGAAACGCGCGAACAAATTATAACATCATAACACTGACATTTTGCTTGAGAATTTGCGGTGAGAAAATCACCTTGACATCCATAAACAAACACAAATAACTCCCGCATATCAGGGAGGGAATGGCTACCCAAGTGAGAAATGTTACCCCTACTCCTTATTTTCCGCGACTACCCTAAAAAGGCGACTTTCTACCCGCATTTCACGCAAATAAAGTGGCCATTTTCGTGCAGGTATAAGAAAAAAATGATTATTAATTAATTATTTATTTTCAATTTACGAATTAATCGATACATGCTTTCGTAGATATAGCGCTCTAAAGAAGATCTCTGATTTTCGCAATATTACAAAAAAAAACACATTTTGGCCAATAATTCGGTTTCTATTAATTGGATGGACAAAATACAAGAATTATATTAAAAATTGGCTAATTGTAAGAAATTGCGAAGAAATCGAGATAGATTGAAGTCTGTACAACCAATAGACTCGAAAATTAGAAGACACTAAGATTAAAAATCTCATGCTATTCAACGTCATTCAATTCTTACTTATAGGCTCGAATCTTCAAGTCTATTGGTCACACAGACTTCAAATTTATTTTGACTTAGGATCTTAAATGTAATAATTTAGTATTTTTAGCTTTTACTAGATACCTTTGAAAAATATTTAAAAATTTGGCGAAGGCGCATTGTCAAAAGTAATGATAATAAAAATGGAACCATTTGCCAAATCTCAATTTCTCTTAATTTTTGTTCCCACTAAGCAAATAATTATAACATCATATTTTGGAGTGTTGTAGGTAGGTACATATTTATATCTACTTAGTGAAAACGAATTTTACTTTTCAATAATATTGATATAAATTTTCTTCAATTTAATTTTAAATGAGATGTGGAGTTCTGTTATCATGTAAATATTTATGATTTAAAAGATCTGTTTCTGTTTAATAAAATTATAATAGTTTAGAAGAAGAATGTCAAGGTCAAGGTTACTTAAGTTCTCTAAGTAGGTATACTCGATTCTGGAAAAAATATGTTTTTACCAATTGAAAATCGGCATCAAAATATAGTTTCTAATATTTTAAATTGTTTAATACAAATTTAACTATATAATTTATGTAGTTATATTTTATCAATTATCTAAACATACCTATACAAAGTGTTCAACGATTTGTCAGTAAACCAGTATCTGCAAATGAGCAGTTTTGGCAGGGAACGAAACAAAATTTCTTGATATTTTCCTACTTATTCAGTAAGTTGTATTTCTCACATAACTCAGAAATCTATGTAATATGAAAAAGAACAACTTTTTAATTTTTTAATGAGAAAATTGGATTGAGTATTTTACGAACAAAGCTACTTTTTTAATTATTATTAGCCACACAATTAAGATTTTTTCATTTAAAATCCGTCGACGTTGGAATGCGAACCGAAACTTATTCTAGAAAATCATGCTTTTACGCGCAATTTTTAAAAGTTTCAATTAAAAGAATTGTGACTATAAATAATGTACTTATAGAGAGACAACTTGCGGGCAAAATTAAATTACCGAGGCATGAGTAAGATAAAATGGTTGTCAGGTTAATAAGAGATTATTTTTAAGTTTTCACTCACACTCATCACAGTTAATATTAACTTGCTATTTCTAGTCGCCAAATTGTTTATGTTTTATTTAATTTTGCATGCTTGGAATCGCCGCATGTTCCACAAGTGAACTTGAATTATGTCACATCGTCATTAGACGCAAAAAATATAACACAAAAATAGTAATTGGAGGCAAGTATTGATAATGTTCGAAATAGTACCTAATAAATCGTCAGATAATTTTTAGTGAGTTGAATTAATTTTTCAAATTTTGGTGGATGCGCCCACATTTCTTGGTGCCATTACTCATTTAAAATGTATCCGTTTGAATATAAGAAACATAAACATTGGTTATTACGTAAGAATCAGAATTATTTTGGAACGTTCTCAGTTGTGCAAAATATTTGTACACAAATTTTCTATTTTAGTCACTAAAATTAATGACCGCATGCTGTTAATCGAAGTTGCCGCCAATTTTCTCGTGATTTGTTATGTTAATAAAATAATAATGAATCCTTCTTACTTTCTAAGCAATCGTTCGTGTTCGGTTTATGTGATAATAGCAATATAAACCCCCACCAGTACTATAGCGAAAAAATAAATAACAAGCTCGATTAACTGTTGAGCTGAGACCTGCTCTGCTCCGGGTACCAACATTCCCAACATGTTGAAACCTCACTGAAACCATCTAGGTGTTTCAGTTGAAACCTAAACGATTTTGGCGATTGCGCTCGTACGAATCTATTTTTATTCCAGTTTTACAATCTCATCATCAAGCTTCGTGTGCTTTCGGGAATTCTATATAATGTGTGTGCGTTTGTGTGGGTACTATTTATTTTCCACACTAAGACAACACCTCACACACATACACACTTTTAAAATAAGCGTCGTCATGCAGTTGTGTTCCATTACTTGGTCTATTTTTGAGCACCGTTTACAGGTGGTAGATCAAGGTAATGGTAATTGTTGAATAATTTGGCCCAATTCATTTGGGTCGTCAACAAGTCGAGCTGTGTGTATGTGTAGAACATACGAGCATAGTATAGTCGAGTTATGTAACAATTTTTAGTTTGATTCATTTTGTGAATATTCTAGGAAAAAAATTGCTGCAACTGATGCGAGCTAAGAAAAAATGTTTTTCTAAATTTGGATAGCTATTTTTATACAGTGATCTAACATGACTAATGGAAAGTTATTTTATCAATATTATACATTTAAGTTTTTCGGTTTCAAAGTTTCGAGTTAATATAATTAGATTGTACAGGGTGTCAAGAGCTTTTATAATATTAACAAAAATAATTGTGGTACTTTTGATATTTAGGTTCATGTAATATTTTTGTCAGAGGAAAAGCAACTAGATATTAAAATTAACATTATTAATTCAAGTTTTTATGAAATATTCAATTTAATCAAAAATTTACTCACAACATTGGGTTTTATAAATTTAAAGCAATTTTTCAGGTCTATATACAGGGTGGTCCAGGTTAAACGCGTTTTCTTAACATAACTTCTAAACCACTCGATCGATTTCCAATAAACTTTTGCACACAGAGTAATGTAGTACATTTCAAGATAATGAAGGGGTTCATTTATAAAAAAAATCTCCAGTGGCGTAGATACTGGGGGCCATTCCACTTTTCCCTCCAATTTTCGATACTACTGGATATATTGCGAGGAAAATACAATTTTTGGATTGTCTGTTTAATTTAGAGAAATTAATTACCCTTGAAAAATTTTAATTTAAGGTTTCATGTTTGAGATATTTGAGTTTGAAGTTTATAAACACATCAAATGCTGTGCTGAATTAAAGAAAATTTCTTAAAAACGAAGCCTTAAATAAAAATTTTTCAACAGTAACTATTTTCTCTAAATTGAACAGACAATCCAAAAATTGAATTTTCTTCCAGTGACGTCAAAGATTGGAGGGGAAAAGTGGAACGGTCCCCCATCAGTATCTACGCTACTTGAGAAGTTTTTTATAAATGAACCCCATCATTATCTAAAAATGTACTGCTCTGTGTGTGAAATTTAATGGAAATCGATCGAATGGTTTAGAAGTTATGTTAAGAAAGCGAGTTTTTATTTTAAACTTTGACACCGTGTATCTTTGTTATAAAACATTTTCAAGCAAAGTTTTTCAAAACTATTTCTTTAAAATTGTCATATTTGAAATCATGTAAAACGAATCTATTTTAAGATTACAATTTTTACTCAAAATTTAACCTAATAATTTAAATTTGGGTTGAGAAATGAACTGGTTCATTCGACAAGAATATTAGTTGTAGTACTATAAAAATATTTTATAGAAAAGTCACTAGTTCCCTCTTTGTGGAGTATTCACAGACATTTTTCCTTAAATTCATATAAAAACTTCATACTTATTTATTTATGTTAACAATCATTTAACTTTCAATGAACTCGTAAATTGTTGTATGAACTTTTAATAATTTTAGAAATTTAGTACTCCTTATTAATTTTCTCACACAGTGTAAAATTTGAATCATAATGAAGTTAAAATCTGTTTACTAGCCTTCTTTGACGAAAAAGCGAAGTAAAGTTAAAGCTCATATTTCTAATAATAAATTGCAATTTTAAACAGAGGCACGTTAATTATTAGATATAATAAATGTTAATAAAAAATTATTAATTTAGGAATGATTTTATTCTAAGAGACTAGTAAAATAGATAAATTTTTTGGGCTCTAACCCAACTGAAAAAGTATTTACAAAGTGCAGCTTAGAAATATAATATTAATATAGAATGTTTTAAGTAATTTTCTTGAGGTTTGCACACTTTGGGATAGATGATCTGTTTTCCTTGAAGTTAGTTTTAATATAAATAATATTTTGATTTTATTTACAAAAAAAAACACAAAGAACATGTTGAAATTTATAATCGCAATTAATGTTAGTACTTATTCTAAAAAATTCGAAATTTTGGAAAGAATATTTATTCATCGCTATTTATACCCAATTAAGTTTCTTCTGACGCAATTTAAGAAGTAAATTAATTGTTTTTAATACGTTTTTTTTATAATTTGCAATTTAGGAAAAAATGTATCAATTTTAGATTTACATAAACTACCTATACTTAATCCGTACTGACAACAGACGGCAGGATAATTAGGATACACCCATTTGATTGGTTGCAGTAGGTCGATACACGGACCAATCAAACACACGCATTTTAAATTTTCACCTATTATTAGTACCATGACTTTTTTCTAAAATAAAAACCGGGTACAGAAAATTTAAATTTAGCATTTCAAATATAAAAATAATTATGATAGAGATGATTTTTAGTAAAAATTTATTACTTAGGAAAAGTTTATGTATACATTTTTTGTTTTTATGAATAGTTTTTGGTTATCCACTTACAAAATTTTAATAAATCTTATTTGTTTAACAAAATTGATAAGCTTTTAATTTGATTTATTTTGAATTGTTCTAATTAATGTGAATTTTTTAGAGTACCTACCTAATTTTTAAGGAAAATTTTTAAAATTGAATGCACTTAAAACCCATATAAGTACCTACTTAGATATAATTATAATGGAGTATTATTACATGGCTGTTAGTGAAGTGAAAATAAGTTTCCATACATAATTTATGACCATTAGTTTAAACTATGATAAATTCATAAATAAGCAAATATTTCATTTTTGATTTAATCATGTGGACTACTGCAGGTACATAAACCCAGAGGATGCATTAATCTAAATAATATTGCACACTGTGCTATTTTACTAATCTCAAATCCCAATTTTGAAATTATCTATAAATAAGTGTACTAGTTTTATGCTATACTAAAAGTTTATGACTTATTCGTAACAAGTAATTTTAAGGTTAGTATAGCAACAAAATTAATGTTTTATTCAATATATTAAAATCCTCGTTAAAATCAAGCAAATTGTTTTGCGGATTAAGTATGTAATTAAAGTTATTTTGAATATTTTTGGAGCTGTGTGCTTGGCATCACTAATAAAGTACCAGTACATTACATCCATGTTGCATAATACTGATACATACTAAATGTAATCAAATTTATATTTTTATTTTTAATAAATTACATAATTTTGTACAACAGTCATTTATTAGAATTTGTATAAAAAAGAAAAATATAAAATTGGATCGGTCGGCTGCGGTATTAAATTCGCATTCGCATAGAAATCGGTCCAATGTAGGACATGGCATGCCAAAAGCCAAAGTCCCGGACCCAGAATAGCACTCCAAATTTAGCAACGCGGCCTCTATACTCATCCACACCACCTCATCTGTATACTTTGCTCCGTTCTGCTGGCTCTCTCGCACGTCATCAACCATAAAATTAATTTTAAAATAAACACGCACACACACTTTGCTAAGATGAAAAAGACGCTGCATTCATCAGGTTTCTATTATAGAATTTGTTCAACACAGCTTTTGCAAAACTCTATTTTTAAGTCAGAGTTTGTTCTAATATAAACATAAAATGTTTGTGTTTAGTTAAAATTTTTATTAAATAAATAATGGAGTGTCAAAATTTTGATTATTTGTTCTAAGAATCTAAACCAGGAGCCTAGGTTCTAAATTAAGACTGAAAAATAGTATGTTGTGGTTACAAAATGTTATGTAAAACTAAAATTTGTCCTTGCCACTGGTTCATACAATTATTGTAGTAAATTTGGTCCATCAACTTGGAAAAGGGCTTAAACACTTTCGAAATGGCTTATACTTACGACTGCACAAGGGGTTTGTTTTTATGGTGTTGATTTAAACTAAAACTACACCTGGTGATGATCAAGCACTGACCTAAGTAAGTGGGATAAAATGCGAGTCGTGTTAGCGACTGCTGGTGTTCGGCACTGACTGCGGCCTGGTGAGTGTCGCTGTGCGTCTTCGGCGTCTAACGTGCCGACGTCATGGGCACGGGGGCGGCGTCCGTTTCCTGTCGTCTTGCCGATGCTGTAGCGCCATTCAGGGCGTATTTTGAAAATACGTTATTTTTTGGCTCATTGTATATTGTTGCGTGCTGTTTTGTTTTAATATACGTACATATAGATGGATAGGCATCCATACGTAGGAATGTACCGAAATAGCATTCCACACGGGTTCGGCCCACGTAGCTTGATTGCCTGCTGTTCTGTTTCCAATTTCTAGGGAAGGTCATGCACGCTTTCATCGAAATCAGATACCCGATTGGGGCAATGATTTTCATCTCGTAATTATTCTAGTATGGGCTATTTTTAATTTTGTTTTATTCGAATTATTTTTGTCATAGTGCTTAAAAGTGTCCTCTGCCAATGTTAACATGTGCTGTCTGCTTCAGGTTATTTACCACACCTCTTTATTACACATTTATTTGAGTAGGTGCATCGCTGAAACATACCTACTGAATGACAACTTTGTTGCTCATTTTGGTCATGCTCTCACATACTAATCTAATAATAATAATATCTCATGTTAAAAATGTTCAAAATATTTCTAAAATTGATTGAAATTGAATTTTGGTTTAACGTAGTGAATGCAATTTGTGGAACTTGGTCAAAAATACATGGACTGCATTAAATTGCTAATATAAAACACAAATTATGGTTTTTTATAAATTTTTTAAAGATTAGATTGTTGGCTATAGATTTAGTACTTTCCAAAGATCCGAACTACATATATCCCTATCGTATAAGAAAGTCATGTGCTGGGCACATCAAATATTTTTACCCTTACGACTGTGTACTTGCTATAGCGTCCCCAAAAGAATTTTTACCAAATCGTGGCCTAATTTGTCAAGATAATTGAGAAATATTACTCTATACTATTATTCACAATGATTGCATACTTTTAACTTTAACCATGACCGTGGTAGATAATTGAATGAAATTGTTTACGTAATTCATAAAAAAATCCACATAAAGTATCAGTGTGCCGTTTTTGAAATTTTTAAAAAAAATTTAATATTTGGATTAAGTATTTATTTTTTTAAGAAGAAAGTGAGTAGGTATGCAAAAATCTCATTCAATATTTTAAAATATCTGATGTGTCCAACACATGACTTTCTTATATGGATAGTATAGGTACTTACCACAATTACTTTTCCTAAAGAAATTAAGTTCAATTTCTTGTAAAAATCGTGTTTAAATTTTGAGCGTTTCCAGTAATTTTCGGAAGTCTTTGTCGCACTTATTGTAATACGCATAAATATGTCCTTGTCCCACTCATTATAACCGAATTTTACAACAAAAATAAGTGTTTTATTTTAGATTTTTGACCTATTACTCACTTATAAAAAATATCCAGGTATAAAATCACATTTATTTATTCATTATTATTGTTTACGGTACCATAGAAACCAGTAAAATAAAAAAAATAATGGTCCTTCTGGGATCCGTTTGGCAGAAATTTTTTTTTCTTATTACTTCGTATAAGAAAGTAAAAATAATGTCGCCATTTTATAAAAATATTATCGGTAGTGAGCACACACAATCTTTGAGGATTTTAGTATTTTTCTATGTTAATCAATTCTGCCACTTATTACGATTACAAGAAAAATGTTTTGAAGTTTATAGCTTATAGTTAATCTAGACTTTTTCATCCGATTAATTCAGGACAAAAAATTTTAATGTAGTTTTGTGTCCTCCTCCAATAGAGAAGTTGAAGATACAGTAACAGTTTTACAACTAATAAATTAATTGCTTTAACCGCCATCTTGATTTTTTTTGTTGGAGATGGACTGAGACGCAGTTTTTTCTTTTTTGTCGCTATACCTGATACCATGAGGTTAGCATAGAAAAGAAGTATAAACTACAGGTTGAGCTCCTCCTCGCTCTTGGAAAGGAGTTGTTGACTTTCTCGTTGGAGTCCTGATGGGTCATTCCAGACTCATTTAGCTCTAATAAAAATCATAGGGAGGATGAAGAAACAAAGCTCATCCTTCCAAAGCACGTGAGTTTCGCTATTTCAATCCGAATTTCAAATGTTACAGTACCTACACAGAATATGATGAAATTTTAAATAGGTATACATTGAATGGATAAATAATTCAACATCCTTTCATTAATCTGGACGCTTTAATTTGTAAATATATAGATCGCAACCCCCCGCCACTAAGTGGTGCCACTACACCAAATCGACTCGATGGCGCTATACAACTTAATTTAACTATACAAGATCGAATTTGCAGGGTGTTGGTGGGGAGAATCGGAAACTGTCTGATTGCTAGAACTAATTGCGCAAATCGTGAAGTTAATAAAAAATCGCCCCGACAAGGTTACTCACCTTTCGTTTTTTTCTTTATTGTATATTTTGAAAGTTTAAGATACCTACCTACCTAAACCTTTTGTAAACCAATTTTTTTCTTTTCTTAAAATTGACACAATTTACATACAATTTAAATTAGAAAATAATTTCCCGCGCTACCAACGTTATCTAATTTCGGTGGCAGGAGGACAATATTACTTAGATATACCTATTAGTAAAATTGTTGTTCTTATGAAGGTGTTCATTTCTTAATTCTCGGTAGTAGTGGAAATATCCATTGGCGATGTTCGATGTTAAACGTTTTATTGTCAAATTTCTTCAGATAATTAAATAGTTGACATAAAATTGTTCCAATTGTACCTACTGTAGGAGTTTACGATCCTTCAAGATCTCTATACATGATTTTTTTAAGTTTGTAAGGAGCAGATTGGAACTAAATAAAGTTTGTCATGCAGAAAAACTAATTAATCTAATCCGGATTTTATTTTTTCATAAAAGAGTTTATTGCATTACTGTTCACGTTGAATTGAAACGTCAATTTTAGCTGAAACGTAAATCAAACATTAAAGTAGCTACTTCATGTACTGGACAGTGTTACAAATAATTTGCTGTATAACCTAACACTTAACTAAATCTATGAATTATCCTGTCATTTTGAATGATTTGTTAATTCCCTTAACTAGACTAGAGGACTAATAATAACTTATAATTTGAAGATTATTTAAACTCAAAAAGTTCATTAACCATGCACAACTAAATTATTTATACAACAATTCGGAAGAGATCACGTGCCTATCTGGTCGATTAGTCGTTAGAAGAGTCTAACTGATACTACGAAGTAAAAAATTCAGAAATAGGAGCAGTATCAAAACGATTATTCGTAAACTAGTATTAATTTCAAGTCTAAGGTCCGGTATTTCAGTGTCAGTTTAAACCAAACTTGGGTAAACTTCGTTTAGAATATACAAATTTAAAATGATAAAATTCACATTCTAATTGAAGTTTACCCAAATTTGGTTTAAACTGACACTGAAATACCGGACCTTATAGTTTTTAAAACCAAAAACAATCAAGAAGACAGTTTGAATCTATTGCTTTGGATATAATTCTTTAGTGATACTTAATTGTCTTAACAATAAATCTAAGAAAATTAACCGAGCCTAAAGGGCTAGTTTTTTAATCCTTAACTTCTAGTTAATTTCCATTGTAAAGAAAGTAACTATCAGTTGAGGATAACCAGCGATTTAAAAATTGATGCTAAGTAGAAAGTATTATAATTAATTCAGAGAATTGGCAAATATTGTAGAAACTTTACTATTAAGTACTACTTACTACAAGTACAAATTAATATAGTATAGTTTGTTAGAAATACACCTGAACTCATATGTTTGTTTGTGAAAACAAAAAACGCTGGCTCATAATGAACGAAAATTGGCTTACATTTAATTTCCATTACGGTATAGATACATTTATGTTGTTTGCTAATTATTCTATGTATACCTACCTACAGCATTCGGCTATAAGAATGTATTATACTCTCTGATATTTGTGTCTCATTTTTTAACGTTTATTTTTAATTTTTTATATATTCAATAACATTGAACATATTTTTTGTGAATGACATTATATGAATTATGTTATGTTAAAATCTATTTATATAGTCAATAACAAAGTGGCAATTTATTTTTCACGAACTTTTAAAACTAAACTTGTGGCAAATGATCAAAGCCTCTGTAGGATTTCTTTGTATTTAAAATAATTAAACCAAAACCACGAACTGAACAGTTTATTATATATATTTTTTGCCGTTTCCAAAACATTTTCTTTTTATTTAAAGTATTTCACAAAACACCATTAATTTTGCAACAGTTGCTAAGACAGTTTTTCTGCGTCGTTCGAAAAATAATACAAAATACTCCTAATAAAAATAGATGACGTTATCGAGTGGGATGATTCCTCCTTACGTATTAACAGTGAAATTTTATTACGATCTGGTTCATGTCAAAAAATTGGCCGCTCACTCCCACATCACCATAATCCAGAGGTTGCAGTGTGTTGTTATGGTAAATTTCTCGAAATAGATTCCGATAAACACAAACCATTAAATTGCAGAAGTAACAACGCAGATCTTCGTGGAAATTATTATGATGGGTATTAATATTGAAATTCAAGCAAAAATCATCGAATATCACGCAACAGAAAAATATATAAATAACATCTTGACCCAAATGTTTGGGTAACTGGTCCAGTAATAAATATTTCTGTTAACATTATTTTATTGTGTTGGCATCGGCGAATTCGCATATTTTTTCAATATAACCCACTTTTTGCAAATAAATTTCAGAAAATTTATTAAAATTAGGACATTAGCTGCAACACAAAGTTAAACAATTTCTCATATCATAATGAACTACTCGTGCAGTGACGAATCGATGTAGTGTTATATTTAACACTACGGTCATTTAGTTTGACTTATAATTAATCATTAAGACAATACATAAAATTAGGATAAATTACTTAAGACTTAAGGTTAAGGCAAGGTTTTAGATATAAATAAGTTTATTCGTTTTTCCATATTATAGTAAAAAAACATAAAATAAGGTGACAAGAAAGTATGCTATAGTCAATGAAAAGTTCATAATAAATTAAAAAATAATTACTACGTGCATATTTTTTTATAAAAATATATTTTTTTTAATTCCCATAAAATATTTGAAGACGCCAATCATATAATAGTAAAATGTACCTATATTGAATATCAGACCTCAAAAAACTAAAGATATTGATAGATACCAAAACAGGTAGGAAGCCTACAACATTCGGCCGTTAAAAGTTATGAAGAAATCAGAAATAGTAAAAGTACCTTTAGTAAATATGAGAAAAATCCTTACGAAGAGGTACATACCCCCAAGATACTGCACAAATTAGCCAGATTTAGAGAGAGAGCGGCAGCAAGCGAGACCGGCGATATGGTAGGGCACACACTAGCTAGCACGCTGTCGCGTGTTGGTCGCCGGCTTGGCCCAACTGTTCATGAATATCCCTGTATATCAACCTTAACCTTAGAATGCGCTGCTATATTTTTGAGATCCAATAAAATAAGTATTTCATCATGGAAGCATGGACACTAAAGAAGATCAGATAGAAGATGAAGCCTTTTAATGTCAGGATATCCCTGCGTCTATTAGCGATACCCTGGTGTTGCTCAAACAATAAATCGTGAAATCGGCCATAGGAAGAAACTAGGTAGATACTTTTCACTATTAAAAAAGCAAACTAGAATACCTTAGACCTTACCTAGAACATATCTATACATGCGAGGAAAACGGTACTTTATTCTCCAGTTGATGCAAGGAATTTTTTTTCAAAGATCTTATTAAGAAAAAGCCTAAAAGGCGTCTAACATGTCACATTATTATGTTAAGCATTTACTTGATCTAATAATTTAGAAAGGAGAATTAACTGCACTGCATAGTATGTACTTAAAAATTGCTTTAGAATATATAGAAGCTTACAAGGCTTTAGACAAAGTAACCAAAACAATAAATTTGTGAATTTCCACTACAATCAATTTTTTATTTCAAGTATTGCCTTATATATTTACTTATCTAAATGTAATAAGTAATGTAACAAAGTCTTGATATATAAAAATCTGTGGCATAGCTTTTTCCATAATTTTCATGTACCTATACGTAATTCCCAATTTAAGAAATAACATTAAAACAAAATATTTATATCTAACTTTCCGAACTTTTCAACCTTTAAATTTAGATTTTATTATTGATTTACTACTTGTACATCTGTTCCAAAAAATTGGTAAAACATATTGCACTTACACCACGTGATGCCATCGTGTTGGTTTTAATAGTCTTTTGTAAAAATATCTTTATAAGACACCAGTAACAAAATTTTATATTACACATTTATTTTGACATTTAAATGTAGTTTTTCTTAAATAGGCTAACTGTAATCCAGAACGTACAGAATCAATTAAGCTAAAAGCTGATGGTAATGTACATGTTATGAATTAAAATTGTAAAATGTTTAATGTATGTCATCTATTTTCGTCAAGAGTCAAGAGTACTTACACTACTTACATATTCATTATTTATAATATTACGGAATATGTTTCAGTAATAGTTTAAAAGTGTTATGGCAAATATGTTACGAAATAAATAGGATAATTACGCTTATTACAACAAATTTTCAGATTATGAAATATTTATGATTTCATCCGGCATCAATGAAATACAACCACTAGCTAAAAATGATAGTTTATTTTCCCCTATAATATACTATAACACATTATTTTAATATAATACATATAAAAGCAATAATGAAGTTATTGTATGACACAAACTATACCTACTAAGTATCCCTTGTATGTACGAGTCCTAACAACTAAATGTTCGGACAAAAGTAAATTTGATTGTCTTTTTTCATACGAGCAAAAGTTATCTAAATTAACTTTCATAATATTGATGGTTTTTTCTGTTATAGTGCCAACATTTAGTTATATAAAAACGTAAATTTCGTAAAAATCCGCTCGGCGGTTCCAAAACTGTGGCACTTTAACGCAGCAGGATGGGAAAATTGTAGAAACAAAGAATTATTATTTTCAAAACGTTAGATCTAGTAGTCGGATTTTGATGAAATATACTTTATTGCAAAGCTGGATGTTGGTTTTCTTTACAAAAAAGTTACACAAGTTTTTATTTGGTGATTTTAGGCATTTATCGGAGCTTCAAAGTTGCACCTTTAAAAATGAAAAAATTTTCTAGTAACTGTTTTAAAGAATCACAGTTTTGAAACTGCTGGTTGGATTTGTGTCAAAAAACATTTAAATCAAAGCTCAATAATCGTACTATATTGAAGAAATCCTGAAATGTTAATATGATTTTTTTTGCATTTTTTTCGAGTTCCACAGTTCACTTTTTAAAAACGTGTTTTTTGAGGGTGCTACCTACATTAAAATAATCACAGTTTCGGAACCACAGGTTGGATTTTGGTAAAATTTACTTTATTGCAAAGCTGGATGTTGGTTTTATGTACGAAAAAATCCCCAAGTCTTTATTTGGTGATTTTAGGCATATTTCGTAGCTTTAAAATTGCACTTGAAAAGTGTGACGTAATTTTCTAACGACTGTTTTTAAAAAATCACAGTTTTGTAACTTGGGGAAAACGACATAAAGGTGCTTTTATTGCCCTCATCCAGTCCGGACTTAAATGTCATTGAAACTCTTTGGCATAAATTAAACATATTCTACGCAATAATCCACCTAGAACCATTGGGGACTTAAAGGCCAAAATAGAAGAAATTTGGGACGGTTTCACGTCAGAATTGTACCAAAATTTGATAAATTCAAAGCCTGCTAGAATACAGGCAGCTATTAAAGCAAAAAGAGACGTAACCTCTTATTAATGGTCCTAAATTAAGAATTATCTCAACATTTAGTTGCAAATTCATTTTGCAAAGTTTACTAATTATTAAGGTTAAAATATTGTTAAATCCAATAAATAATTTTCTTCCATGCATAATATTGTTATTAAGGCTTTATCTTATTGTATTGTTAGGTGTTTACTAATTATTTGCGTAAAATTTCCAGTTCTCCTTTCATACTTCAAAAATTTACTTCTGTCCGAACATTTAGTTGTTAAGGCTCGTATAATATCTTAAATTTAGAATATAGGATAGACACGAAATATTTTTATTTAAATATTTTGACTACATTCTGTGTAGTCGTGTATAATTTTTTTATTTCCAATCTGGGTTTTTTTTATATTTTCCATATAAAGTCGTACTGAAATATTTTTAACCAATTTAATAATTACTCCGAGTTGACATCGTTTATGTTCAAAATGGTATTTAACTTTTCGATTCAAAATAAACCAATCTTTCATCATGGATCAAATTTTTAACTATTTTCAATACTAGTTTTCGAAATAAATTAAATGAGAGGTGAACATAATGATTTATTTTTTCAAATTCCAAATTTAAACAGTAAGAATTCTTTAAGGGTTAACACTGTCAAAAAAATTACTTTCGACCGCAAATCATCTCAACTATAAATTTTATGTATAACTTTAATAGTTTAACAGACTGGCTTGTTTTTATTCAACAGTGCATGTCTTACTTTTTTAATCTAAAATTTTCAACATTCAAGAGATGATTGCTCGAAAACTAACCCGGATTGGCGATAAAAAAATTATACTAGACAATGCACAATTTATTCAAGAATCACATCTAAAAATATTTCGTGTCTATCCTGGGAAACCCTGTATAATTTTAGGAAGTGTAAAATAAAGAAATAAGAACCAGGCAAAGTTAACAAATATATAACCGTATTCTTTACTCATCTACATCAATGTTAAAACATATATGTATTATTATCAAAGCATGAAAATAATTTTCCCAGGCGACCTACATACGACATCTACGTTCTATGTAACAAACTATCAAACGTAAACTGTAGGACCATGTATAGGACTATAAAATAAATTGAAATTTGATGTTGATTTTTATCATTTTATTATTTTACTTACCTACTCTAAAATCTTACAGTAAGTAATTACAAATAAAATTAGTAATTCTTTTAATTTTCTTTTTATTTAACAATAAATTTACTTTAAGCAATTAACCGTAAACATTAGCGATGAAATACAATATGAAACAAACAGAACTTGTATATTTTATGTACACTACGTATGTACCTTTAAATCAAAATTGACCAACGCTGTTCCAGCACGTGTCTGCCACACGTTTGCACCCCACTTACTAATGTTGTGGTTGGTAAATGTGAGTTGAAGCTTTCAAATTTAGGGAAGATGTCAATGTTATATTTATGTATAAGTATAACAATAACATCACTGACATAATTTAGATGAAGTAGTTTAAAACAAAAAAACAAAAAACAAAAATTAGTTTTAATTAATTATTTATTGATAAATATATGCTTTAAATAACTTGAAATGTAAGAAACACAATATTCTTGATAACGAATTCACGAACGAAAAGGTTAGGGGCTGGTATATTATTTTTTGCAGTTTAAATAGACCAAATTCAAAATCTGGCGAATGCGCCGGTGTGAAATATAAGTTTGTAAGTACTTATAAGTACAGAAAAAAGAACGTACTATATAGTTTGTTCATGAAATATAAATTAATTTCAATTTAGTACAAGTAGTACAATAAATAATTTTTTATTATTATTGTATATTATACAGGGTGTCCCAGTTTATATCTTCAGGATTTCACCAGTCGATAGTTTAGCAAAAATTAAAGGTGGTTTGTCTAATAAACTATGGTCGAATGTTGCTTCCTTTTTGACGAAAATAAATTATTTTAAATAATTTGCTATAAATCAATAACCAAAAAAGTTAGTCTTCTGAAATTTTGCATAGATCTTTTTTTTTGTATTCTGTTATTAATAGTGGTTACAATTATTTTATTTAGAATACAGAGGCGTGCGTATGGGTTTCTTCAAAAACATTTTATTGAATAAAACGTACACCACTGGTTTTTTTTGCAGCACCAATATGCAGAGAGTATTTTCCATTCAATTTAGAAACTTTTTTGTATCTTACAATTTCTTGATAATTTAATTTTTTTTTCTTATTTATTAAAAGGGTCTTCCCTATTAGATTTTCGAAAAAAGCATTAGTACAAAGTTGTAGAGAAAAATATTTTCTACAACTTTCCTTTTAATATTTTTTTGATATTGTCAATATTTAAAAAGATATTCAACAAATAAGTTGCAATTTTTAGGGAAATTTTTCTCTAGTTAGGTAATACTTACTACTACTACTTACTACTCTTTCCCCAAAATTTTCAACTTATTTGTTGAATAACTTTTTAAATATCGACAATATCAAAAAAAGTTTAAAAGATAAGTTGTAGGAAATATTTTTCTTTACAACTTCGTACTGACTCTTTTTTTCGAAAATTTAATAGGAAAAAAGTCATTCAATAAACAAAAAAATCCCACCCTTCATTGAGGGCTGGTGAAGGAAGGGCGGGATCTACGAATACACAAACTCAGTTTTAAACTTTCAGGGTGACCCTCTAGAAGATTCTATAAAAATTGGCTGTAGGGTAAAAAAAGTCTATTTGAAGCCTTTTTTCTCCCTTATTTACTGTACTATTAGGTTATTTTGAGTTAAGTTATCAAAAAATTATAAGATACAAAAAAGTTTCTAAGTTGAATGGAAAATACTCTCTGCATATTGGTGCTGCAAAAAAAACCAGTGGCGTACGTTTTATTCAATAACATGTTTTTGAAGAAACCCGTACGCACGCCTCTGTGTTCTAAATAAAATAATTGCAACCACTATTAATAAGAGAATACAAAAAAAAATGATCTATGCAAAATTTCAGAAGGCTAACTTTTTTTGTTATTGATTTATAGCAAAGTATTTAAAATAATTTATTTTCTTTAATGGCCTGTACGTCAAAAAGGAAGCAACATTCGACCATAGTTTATTAGACAAATCATCTTTCATTTTCGCTAAACTATCGACTGGTGAAATCCTGACGATATAAACTGGAAATATCGAACAATAATATTTTTAGTGTTGATTAATTTTTTTATGATTGTTTTTGAAATGTAAATATATGTGATTGTGAACTAATAAAAATACTACTAAAATAAACATAACTTTCCATTTATACAATATTAGAAAACTTTTTATTACATCCTGTAAAAAATAATACTACAAACAAGTTTTTATTTATGCTTATTGTCCTTAACTCTCAATATACTTATACAGTATCTATATCCACACGCTATTGTTTAGCGTTGAATAATATATAAGACAAGATACAACACACGAGAGGGTGAATCCAATTTTGTAAGAGAGTGCAGTTTGAGCTATTCCGGTTTGTCCTCGTGGCATTTGAAAGTCGTTGAGTCGGAAATGATACCGGAATACCAGCTAGCAGTAGTCCGGGTGACTTTATTGGATGTTTACTGCGTGTTCCGGACCGATTCCACTCATGCATATAAAAACCAGGACGACACAAAATACACACAGACACACACAGAAGGATCTATCTATCTATCTATCTTATATTATATTCTTTTTGCCTTTTGCCCGTCGGATTCAGTTTTAGAAATTGTTTGACTTGTAATGCAGTAGGTAATCGTATTTGTTGTTTAGTATGTAGGTATGCTTAGAAAAATCTCGCAATGTAGATATATAATAGCGTTATCACAACACAACAAGTTTTTTATCAACTCAAGTTTTATATAGTTTGCAGCAAATCGTAAACCAAACCCACTCAAATAGTCGCTACTGGAATTGTTGACATAGGAGATTGAGAACTCAAAAACAGTCCATATCCTGTTCTCGAGACAGCGTACTTTTCCATCTAGTCTCAACTTATCCCATTTCGCCTATCACATCACAAGCCATCTGTCTCTTATTGCAGTATCCTGCACAAGGCGCCCTAATTCCCGTTCCCATCATCTAGATTTTGTACCGGTAAAATAGCGTAATTGGGGCCTCGTCACCTATGCGAACACGGGTGGGGCTTTGCACTGTACGAAACTTCCTTCCTTCCGGTTTTTAGCCAATGGTATTGACGTAGAACATGTAGTCATGGCAACACGACCGGATATTATATACGTACATCGTCCGCAGGTTCCACCCACTGCATAACGACGACTTCTTCGAGAAGTTCTTATTAAAGTCATAAGGAGAACTTATGGCCGCACATAAATTTGAACTGTAATCACGACGAAGGCAAGCCGGAGGGTGAAACCATACATAGCAAACTGTATACTTTCAAATAAGGACGGGCTGTGGATATATTGGCTTTTTCAGTTCGTTAACGCTGCAAATTACTCTTGGTTTCACTATTCCCCTTCGGTTGTTATCCTTCAAATAGCGGTTTTTAATTAGCTGTTAAGATCTAATTGTTTTCTTTCTTTATTGTTATAGGGAAGTGTCAAGTCTTAAACTGTTCATTATGTCGTTTAAAGAGAAAAATTGATGGTGAACATAAATTGGCAAAATGCTATATTTTTGAAAATTAAGAAGATTTTGTATATTACAAATTCAATTTCTGTATATATTTTTTTTAGTTTTTTCAATGAATCAAGTAAGTCTTAAATTTATATTATTTTCGTATGATCTAGGTACTATAGGTTAAAATAAAATTTTTAGAAAAATAATATAAATGTGATGCAACTTCTTGTACATAATGTTCTTCATTGATTTATATCCTTAATATTTAAAAATATTCGCTCTATATGGAAAACGATCAAAAACGGTTTAGCCGTCTAAAATAAATTATAGGTACCATATTATATTATAGAAAACCTAAATTCAGATAATTCTTCTAAGTAAGACGAACAAACCCTTATTCCTATTTAATAATAAAAGAATTAGGATCTATAGACGAAGAACATGAAATGGACTATCATAATTTTAAAATCATTTGCCAAGTAGACGAGGCGATTTGATGTCTTAATAAGTAGAACAGCTGACATTCAAGATATGATATAGAAATGTAACCTGGTAGATATATTACGATATGGAATTATTGATAGAAAATCAAACCATATCTTCAGAACAAATAAAATGTAAATTAGAAATTAAAACCGAATAAATAAATAAATGTCAAATAAGCACGTAAAGAAAGCAGTCGTTATCTCATGTTCTATGCAGAATTATGGAGGAATCTATATAAATAAAGTACGCCCATAATCATACCCAATAAAATGCGTGACGGGAGAGGACACCTCCAGAACAACAGAGATGAAGATCATATCCCTTTTAGGGAAAGCACTGTTCACAAATGAATCTACAGTGAAAGACAATCATTTAAAATTTCAGGTATAGCTGATGAGGCCAAAGACTAAGGTAATGGAACCACCACATCAAGAAATTTAACAAGAGCAGAATAACAAAAATAACAAGGTAGGTTCAGCAAATCAAGAGACGACTGACCACCAGGAAGGCCCCGGAGTAACAGCTGGTTATTGTTCAGAAAACCCACATAACCCGTAAAAGAGGTCTCAAACGTAACATAATATTCCTAATAATAATATCTAATAATAGTCCAGTCAAATTAGACGAAAAAAGACTCATTTTCGGAAATAATTACAGAGTTTTGATATCAAGATGAATTATAGTAAATTTATCGTAGAATGAAGAACCGATGAGTTCCCATTGATACAGTGGGAGTTTCCACCCTTAAATATCCAAAAACTACCCTCTAGCGTGACTGAACGCTCGTTTTTCGGAGTTTTCTCGTTATTCGAAAATTTTGTTTATAAATTTTGCAATAGAAACCATGTAGGTATTGAATATTTTTCTCAACTCTTTCCTACCCTTACTACGGAATTTTGAAATTGGAGGTAGTATTTTGTTCAGCGGCAAAAATTGACAGAATTGAAAGTTTCATTAGCAATATATGAAAAATTATTAGATTTACGAAAAAATTGAATATCAAAGTTTCCTCTACAAATACTATTTATGTAATTTTTTTCTCATCAACGTGGACTAATTTATATCGTGTTTTCCGTGATCATGAATTTTTGTTTTTGCCCTTTCTCACACCACCCACCAGGTCGTGTAGGTGCGTTTTTTCTAAGTGGTTTCCCTAGGAGTCATATTCCACTAAATTTTAAAAATTTAATCTTTTACTTCAAAAGAATCCTGTTTGATTTCTGAATTCGAGCATCCTTGTCCCAAATACAAAAATGAATTTGAAAATCATTTACAATAAACAGGGAGTATAAATTAAAAAAAATATGTAATCCGTGATTTTAGAATCCAGTAAGACATTTCAAGCAAAGGAGTTCCTGGAAACATGAGTCTGCAATGATTTCTTAAAATGTTACAGACAAAAAATTATCAAAATCTTCAAGTCTTGCACATAAGTTACATAACCTCTGAAAATGTCTGGTAGGTATACCAAAAAGTCCGTTGAAATAGTGCAGAGATATACTCGTCTGGATTCTGGATTAGGTTGTGGAGTGTGTATGACTTGCGTCATGCTACCACTTAGGCCACTTGTCTGGGTCCATTGTGCCACCCCTCCGGAGAAATTCCCTGCTCCCAGACTATTCATCGAGCCAACCAACAGAGTTGATTAGTTCAAGAATCGGGCCGGGTGAGGTGTTGCTTATGCTGGCCATACTCGGCCAGAAGTCCCCCAGTAGGGATCCTCGGATCGATGCAAGTGCGGGGCAGTAGCATAGTACATGCTCCGCAGTTTCATCCTCTTCTAGACACCCCCGACAAGTGGGATCAGTTACGATTCCCATTGTGTAGAGGTGTTTGTTCAATCGACAATGTCCAGTCCATATCCCTACGAGTTTCCTAAGATTGTCCCTAGTTAGAGGTAGGCACATTTTGGCTGTTTTTGGGGATGGTGCTTTTATGGCGGCGCTTCCCTGCCTACAGCTATCGTGATTTACCCATCGCAAAGAGTGTCTTTTTAGAGTATCTTTCTTTATCAGAGCATTTAGAGTAGTCCATTTAGAGAACCAGCGCCGTGACTGTTTTTGGAACCATCCGCAAAAATGTTTAATTAAGCTAACAATACGATAGTGCCTTGTGAAGTTGTATTTCACTGAGATGCTGTCAGATATACTCGTAATTACATACTAAAAAATTAAATGGTTTTCAAATTACAATATATTTTTTATTAAGAAATTGAGGTTCGTTAAAATCTCTTGTTTATGTTAAACAAGTATAAGTTTATTTTGAAATTACTACAGAGATTTAAGACAACTTAGGATCATCGTCAGAAATTTTGCACCTGAATTTAAAACCAATATTTTATTGTCCTTTTAACAACAAACTAGAAGAGTTATAAGCTAAAACTTACATCGCTCCAGCTCAAAATCAATTTGAAAGTTTCAGAGAAAGGTTTCGAAAATCATGTCTTCTGAAGAAAAGATAGAAAATAGCTATTTTTATTATTATTGGAACAAAACTAAACCTAAATTTTCCTACAAACAAAAACACAAATTTTCTTTATAAGTTCACCAAAAGTGCAAATCTTTTGTGACGTAAAAAATCAAACTTCATTTTCTGGTATGTAAATTAAGCAGAAATAGAATTTTTCATTCAGATTTTGAGTTAAAATGTTCAAAATCTGAATGTTTAAAGAGATGCACATCTGATTGCTATATTTTTCAAAAAAGTAGAATAAGTACCTATATAAATTTTACCCAAATAATTTCTAAACGAAGACATTTTTGTTAGCCTCTATTGGTCTATTTTGACCTCAAAAACTAAATTTAAAGGTTTGGTCATTCTTTTCGGGACACTCTAGATTCAGCAAACTATTGCTTTTACTTGTTCATTTGAAATCAGATTTAATACTGCTAATTATTTTAAGTAGCATTACAAAATTAATAGGTATAAAAGTTAAGGTAATCTTAATGGTCGTTAGTATTTTAAATAGTTTAAGACACTGTAAGTTGCCAATTGATCTACTCTATTTGTTTTTCATGAATCTAAATATAATGGTCTAGCAGCCTTTCAATATGTGTTCTTTGTATAAGTGCATATTCCTATTCATCTTCATATTTCAAACAAAAAAAAAACGTTCCATTCAAACTATATATATATATATATATATATATATATATATATATAATATACAGTGGCTTAAAATCTAATTATACTCCAAGATGATTTCACTTGAACATTTTGTAAGCATTATTGATATTCGCCCATCAATCATACCGTAACATAATTACAATTATTATATAAAATATTTTCAGTATTTAAATTTCGAAAGAACCTGTGGGGTCCTAATGGATCACCATTATTTCGTCTTCTATATCTTTATTATACCTACATTTGATTGATTAATTAATTACAGTGAAATTTTTGAATAGAGTTAGCCAAGAAAACTTAAATCTAAGTATATTATTTACATCA
Source organism: Pediacus dermestoides (assembly GCA_963942485.1). Taxonomy (NCBI): domain Eukaryota; kingdom Metazoa; phylum Arthropoda; class Insecta; order Coleoptera; family Cucujidae; genus Pediacus; species Pediacus dermestoides. The sequence goes on from OZ012625.1 coordinate 19,148,402, forward strand.
ATTTTTATTCATATTCACATCATGAACACCATTATCTGATAAACTAATAATAATAAATGTAGCGGATATATAGTGACAATGGTCACGTGTTCTTGGCTTTTAGAGGCGTCCATTAGCTGGTTATATTCCATATTCGTGTGATAAAAATCGTTACATAAAAATAGACATGAATCGCTGCTAAAATCCTCTACATATACTTCCGTTAAAATACAAAAGGCACGCAAGTTACTCAACGGCGCTCTGGTCGTGTGTATACTTTGAATTTTATGCATCCATAAACAAAAGTAGGACAATCAATTTTCATAATATCCAAGTTTCATGTCAGCCCAATGAATAGATATTAATCATTAGCTTGCCTGAAGACACCGTAATATTATGGAACATGTTATAGGGAATCAGCAAAATAACCAACAACTTTATTTTATATTTTGTATTTTAGTAATTTACTGTAATAAAGCGAACTTTTCGTCTACTTCTACAATAAATATCGAAATAAAACACAAATAAAACGTCGCCCCATTATCGATTTATTAAAGTAACTTGACTATCGTATCTTGACTTGAAGAAATTGAAATTGAAAGGAACAAAGTAACTTTATCCGTTCTGCTTTGTGAACGTAAATAATAGTGAAATATTTGGAAAGTTCGGTCCGGACGTGGAAGCTAGTCGTCGTCGTAGTCATATTTCCGGTGGTGTTTGCTGCTGTTGCTGCTGCTACTGCTCTACTCCTGCTGGCTGTCGTGTAGAATAGCCCAACAATTTAATGATGGGGTGGAGGAGGGCTTCAGCAGCAGCAGCTTGGCTTGCACCAGCTATCGAACAAACAGCCACAAACACGATTATTATATTTAAAATTATTATGAGAACTAGACGAGTTACAAGCACCTGTGTTTGGGTGTGGAAGATACGAAATTAATCATCAAAACAACTACATTATAAACTGGTATTCAAATATACAACATCGGAACATTAATATGGTTGTTTTAATGTGTTTTTAAATAGAATTAGCACCACTGTATATCAAATTTTAAGGGGTAGTTTCTGAAATAGTAGCTACTCCGTGAGTAGCAATTTTTCAAATTGATGACTCTCTCGTGCTTCTTTGAAATTAATATCGTAATCAAGTAATTAGGGGAGAACGTAGATATTTTTAATTTACAATTCTTGGATGTCTGCATTTTCTCGTAATTTAAGTGAAAACTAAGGTAAAACCACAAATTTTTGATCAATGGATTTACAAGTGAACAATAACAATATTTGAGTGAGGCATTAAATCAACTAAACTGCTGGCCAATTGAAACGTACCAAGCGAATTTTTAGATTGAATTTAAAGTCTAATATTTTGAAAAATAGATAAGATATCAACATGCGATTTTCAGGATTTCAGAGATAATTTAATTAAGAAAACGATAGTGTTATCCGATTTTTTTACTTTGAAGTACATTACTATCTACAGGGTATGAAAGAAAGTCGTTTTTTTTTCTCAAATTTTATAACTACCGAGATTCCACAAAATTTTTTTAATATTTTTTTGATGTAGATTTTTTTATTCCTTACTTGATGGAAAAAAACCTGTTTCTCAAATTTTTGATATCCCTCTTATAAGATACCGAATTTTTGCTGAAAACTAGATTTTTTTTTGTTTTTTGTCATTCGGCCGTATTGTGTTTTGTAAGAACCAATCTCTGATGTTGATTATGATACCTTATGAATGGTTTTCTTATAAAAAGTACATTTTTTGTATTTCATTAATTTATTGGTAACCAGTGGCTTATCAAAAATCGGTACACGTTCGCGTATTGGTAAATTTTTTTATTTCATTTTTTGAGGCTGTTTTCTTAACGGAATAAAATGGAATTTAGTTAATTTATGTTCACCATTGGTTTAAGTGACTTATATCCTCGAAACGGATTTTTCACTTTTTCATAAATTTGCTCATATCCGTGTATACCGGGTGACCACGAAATCGTTTTACAACCCCCACCATTTTGTTACATTTAATCGTATTAATTTTAAATTTGGCATGGTTTGATTGTTGAAAGGAATAATCATTTTGACGTTTAAAACAATCCGGTTTTATCGGAAGGGCCACCTACTAACTTTCAAATTTTTTTAAAACAAACCTGTACATTTTTTCCGTAATAATTAGATTCTACTTAAAATTACCTTTTTATCGACATATCACATGATGACATTTGCTTTGAAAATGGCAGCATAATTTATTATTACAAAAACCTGTTTAACAATATTTAATTTAATAAAAAATTCGGTATCTTATAAAATAATAGGTATATAAAAATTTTAAGAAATTGGTTTTTTCCTCATTAACCGGGGACTAAAAAAAATGGACATCAAAAAATATAAAAAAAATGTTGTGGAATCTCGGTAGGTATAAAATTTGAGAAAAAAAAAGACGACTTTCTTTCATACCCTGTAGATAGTAACGTATTTCAAAGTAAAAAATCGGGTCACACTATTGTTTTCTCAATTAAATTATCTCTTGAATCCTGAAAACCTCATGTTGATATCTTTACTCTTTTTCAAAATATTTGACTTTAAAATCAACCTAAAAATTCGCTTGGTATACGTTTCAATTGGCCAGCAGTTTATTATTGCAAATAATTTGAAAAATTAATTCTACTAACACTGTTTCTACCTCACGTAAGGCTCTCTTCAGATAGAGCGAGGGGTCAAAGGTCACGTATGTACATGCCTGCTGAAAAAAATTAATTAATCAGTAGTTAGTGCAATATGTTCTATTGAGTGCCATTTTAGTGAATAAAAGTTGATAAAAATGCTTAATATACACATCTTGGACTATAACGTTTACGATGATCAGTTGCCTTCTAGCAATAAAGAAAACGTCCGTCACTTACCATTTCATAATCTATATAATAATAGTAAGCTTGAGGATTTTTTTCAGAATTTGCGGAAATATGTACGATCTCCACATTGCTGGCTCTATGTTCTATAAGTTTATAGAAAATCTGCAATTCTAGCTTACAGAAAACCTTATAGATAGATTTATACATATTTACGAATGGGTTTGTTGTCGAAAAAACTTATAGAATCATATTTTTAGTTGTCAAATTTATATTGAAGCGTTTCAGGTAATACCTAATGGATTTGCTTATTCACGTTTGCTACTCCACACACAAATAGGTTTTGTAATTCTCCACTACCGAGAATAGTTCAGAAGTTTAATGTGGTGGGTGGCGAATGTGATATTTTTTGTGATAGTCTAAATGTATTTAAGCGTAGTATTGTAAGTTTATTGTCTTAGATTTTAGTGTTTTTAACTTTTAATTTTAACCAGTAAGTGGATTTTTTCTGTTGGTGGCATTGAAATAAATAAATAAATAAATAAATTTCCAATGTAATAACAATTTCACAAATTAATGTAAGTGAATTATTATTAGAAGATTATGATAAATATTTTTATATCTCATATCCAAAGAGCAAAGTCCTCCAGCAATAATTAGTTAAAAACTTTTTTTCACGTACTTGTTACACTTAATTTTAAGATGTTTTGAGAATTCAGCATGTACCAGTATCTTTTTGGTTTTATTTTGGACAAACTATACAGTTAGAAGAGATTGATAAAATCTGTTCTCTAATTGTTGAAGAAATTGAAGTCAAAGAAGATTGTGAAAATAAATCTGTTTTAATTTTACTACAATATTTTAAAACTAATTGAATATTTTTAGATTTTTTCATGGTAATGGTTTAAATATTCAAATAAATAAATTTACAAGGATAAATGCTTAATTTCCTCTTTATAAAAATATCTAACCTCATATAAATGAGTGTATTTGCAGTAAACCCAACTTTATCACTAAACATTTGATAACAACAATATAATTTATATTTGAAATTAAATTTAATCGTAAGGTAAAATGACAGGTATTTACAGGAAAGATCCAGAATTGCCAAAATTATAATTCTGTAAGTTACCTATAGTTTGACATGAGCTACATATTTACAAATTTGCTGGAATAACGTAGAATTGGCCAATTAATTTTATTATTATTTAAGGTTCGACTTGTTGATTTTTAATGATGTTCACTTAAAGTAAACTAGTGTCGGTAACGAATTCGTCTTCTTGTGAGCTTTCACCTATACAGGGTGTGTCGAAAATATACCAAGGGGTGATTCCTGAGATTATTCTAAAAAAAAAGTTCATATGAACATGGGTCCGAAAATGTCTACCTGCTGAGTTACAGTCCCTTAAATTTGGGACCCTGAAGAAGGTTTCCATTTATTATCTCCGAAACTGTTTAAGGTAAAATGATGAAATTCACCATATCCACTAATGATTTTAGGCTTAATAAGAAATTTTCACCAGAGGCGGATCAAACCTGGGGGTGGGGGATAAAAAAAAGCATTTTCGGACCTATGTTTTTTTCTTAGAATGATCTCAGGAATCGCCCCCTGAAATAATTTGGTGTATTTTTGAAACACCCTATATACAGATAGGCAAAATCTGCTTTCTGTTCTTGTACGCTCGTTGAAAACCCATAATAAAGAGTTGGTTGTTTAATTGAAAATCAATAGAGCTGTGTGGTCTAATTGAGCGCGCAAGGGTGCAGTGCATCATAAACCGAGAGTGTAAAGTCTTGTTCCGACAGACGGTCGAGGCGGAAACAGGAAATTCAAGCCGACGTCCGAATAAAGAGAGTTTTCATAGAGGAGCGTCGCGCGACCGATCATCTTTCAGTCGGCTAATTGGCGCCGACACGCACCGCTATTTCATGGACACGGCTTCCGTATTCCGGTTTTCCTTGCTATGCTCTGGCTTTTTCCAAATTATGATTTGTTGCGACAAAGGGTTACATTCAGGTTTTACGTTATAATAATAACTTCGCTATGTTTTTGTGTAATCTGTTTTATCATTAACCAACCTAACATTTATTTTTAATGTCTACAATTTTTGTGCATCAGTTTTGTTTTACAATTTTTATGCGAATACATACAAAACTATCCACATCAATAGTAATTGCTGGTGAAGATCCACATCAGCAATAATCATTTAATCGAGTAAATACCGTGACGACCCTTAGTTAAAACATGATGTGAATGGGCAGATGTACCGCTGCTAGTTGTTAAGTTGCCAACCACCCCCTAGTTTCCGATAGTAATGTTGGTGTAACTCGCTATCTGCATTTGTAAACCTAGGCAAGCAGCTGATTTGTTTTGATTGGTCTTTAACTCGCGTTTACCACCTGCACTCATTCATTAGGTGCCCCACTTGAATAGCCCATTAAATGTTCATATGAAAATTAAGTCAGTGATTCATATCCAACCACACCTCGCATTTTGTCTTGTATAGGATGAATCGACAGCAGACAGCACGCATCAATCTTTTTGATTACAATGTATTAGGTGCAATTTTCAACAGAGGCTGGTTAAAAAATTATTATCGGCTCTGTAATAAGTTAATTTTATTACTTTTTATTTCCATTTTTTTACAGTATACTTATTGGCATACCTAATCAGTGAAATGGACCGACTATTCATTAAAATCTTGAATATGAAGCACTCTATTCCTTCTCAATAAAAAACATATAAAAAAAAATCTGCATACATTAAAATTATGTACAGAGGGTGATTAAAATTCGATCGTCATCATTTCGATTTCGTAAACCGGAAGAGAGTGTTAGTGAAATGGAGTAAAATTTGACATGTACAGGGTGTCCCATTTTCGACACTTTTAGGGGGTATTGGCGTTATTATCAAAGATAGAGTATTGCGGTTTTCACCTTCCTGTCCTACTTTTTTACGAAACGAAAGATTCCGGGGTCAAATTTGTCATGGCTCTCTTAGTTTTTAATCTACAGAGTGATTCTGAAAATCTTTGTGTTTTAGACACCCCTCGTATTTCCGTTATGCGTCTACTTATCAAAAAAGTAAAAACTGATCTTGATAGAGTTTTTTACGTAGAATTCAGTGGCGTAGGCAGTTTTTGTGTAAAAGGTTTAGTTTTTGAGATATTGCCCAAACTTATGTTTTTTTAAATGAGACACCCTATATATTATCTTTTATATTGATTAAACAAAATTTGGGCTTTATAAAAATATATAATACTTAATATTTATTTTAAAAAAACAAGCTCAAAATTCGATATTTTTAATAATGTACTTTATTTATAACAGTAGGCCATGGCTAGTTTATTAGAAACAAATGCAAAATTTGACAGATTTGTCAGATTTCCATTATTGATGAAATACTTTTGTTACGTAGGAGTTTTTATTTTACTTTTAATTTTTTATTACAATGGCCATTTACGATAATTATGAGAAGTATTATATTGTTGGTATGTTTTATACAACGCATTAAAATTATCTTTTGAAGTGTTTAGCTTTAAAATAATTACGCATTATGAAAATTTTGGATTTGTTTTTAAAAAATTAGCCATGGCCTACTGTTATAAATAAAGAAAATTAGTAAAAATATCGAATTTTGAGCTTGTTTTCAAAATAAATATTAAGTATTATATATTTTTGGAAAGCCCAAATTTTGCTTAATCAATATAAAAGATAATATATAGGGTGTCCCATTAAAATAACCATAAGTTTGGACAATATCTCAAAAACGAAACCTTTTACACAAAAACTGGCTACGCCACTGAATTCTACGTAAAAAACTCTATTAAGATCAGTTTTCACCTTTTTGATAAGTAGACGCATAACGGAAATATGAGGGGTCTCTAAAACACAAAGATTTTCAGAATCACTCTGTAGATTGTTGACATGTAAAATTTTTATTGATGACAATAAATGAATTGAATTGAATTGAATTGAATTAATGACAAATTTGACCCCGGAATCTTTCGTTTCGTAAAAAAGTAGGTAAGTAAGGTGAAAACCGCAACACTCTATATTTGATAATAACGCCAATACCCCCTAAAAGTGTCGAAAATGGGACACCCTGTACGCCGGAATTATTTCCAATACACATGTATGTGAACCTCCCCTTCTTTCTCGCTCTCAAAAGAGTCCAACGTGAGGTAGAGACAGAGATAGTGAGACGACCTGTCTACTGAAAATAATCCATCTATAAAAAGAATTTGTCATTAAAATGTTGATAACTCTTTTTGTTCTCGAATTTACCTGAAAAATTTAAAATAGCAGATTTTCAATTTATCTCTGTAAATAGTTAAACCGACTTTCATTTGTTCAACACAATATTACAGCATATACAGGGTGAGTACAAAATATTTATAACATTATTTCGAAAATTTTAGTTTTAAATTTGATTGTTACAGTGTCGTTTGCAGTATTATATTAGGTACCTATTAAAAACTGAATCTATTCTAGATATCACATTGCATACTTATTCAAAATCTATACCTGTCATTAAAATTATTTACTGCTCACGTTGTAAAAAATCTTGCATATTAAAAAATATTCTTGATGCCAATTCGATTTTAACAATCGAAAAATCGAAGCACGCTCACAGTAACAAAAGGCTGCTTACGTGTAATATCCTTACATGCATATGCAGAGACGAGAGCTGACACAGCAAAAACAAAAAATATATTTGTGAGGACAATGGAAAGGAGCTATAATAGGACACAATACTCCACAGAATTGGAAATCACACTGTCGAGAAGCATGCAACTTAAAGGATGTAGTAAGATGGAGCAGATGAAAACGACTATTCTGGCGAGATCACGTCGAAAGAATGGATAACAACAGACTCGCAAAGAGGGTAATGGCACAAAACCTCCATCTGGAAGACCACCAAAGGGAGGGTATGAGAGCTGGACATTGGGCTTTCAAGATAATACCTAAGAGGCAAAATATAAAGGGACAGGACACTGTCCTAGCTCAAGAAGAAGAAAAAAACTCGAAAAATATTATTTTTAAGTTATCCAAATTTTGTTATATTCTTCTGAATGTCTTGGAGTTATTTTGATATTTTGGAATGACATGGTATACAAGGTGACTCAATTTCAACCTAACCTAAAGGATTATGATATTTTGCGATTTTCAAATGTCATTTAGTGTATTAACTGTGAATAAAGTGAATCTTGTTTCGAATAGTAGGTACCTACAAAAGATTATGCAAATTGCACAAAATTGTGGATTTTAGAGTCAGTTCCATAATGAAGTAAAAGTCTCTTTCTGTTTAAATGGCGTTTAGAAATGGCCGATTTCATTTTTGATACATTTTATACATCACAAAAAATCAGTTAACTAAAGTTGACGAAATTTCGGGGTTATAATAATAATGAGGAACTATAATAAATTTGTTCATTCTATATAGTAAGAAGACATCTCAATTATTCTTAGTTTGATTTTAATTGCAACTTCATTACATTATTGTGCCTTATTATGCTAATAAACGACTGAACTAGTGACATATTTTTGTAATTGTGATTACGATGCACTGACTGTACTATAGTAATAAACAGTGTTTGCACATCTACATCGTATCCTGAAGACTTTAATAACGCTAAATTAAAGTAGGATTTACTTTGAAATTTTTAAGGGATTACCCAACTTAATATATGCCAAGCCAGGCTTTTTATTAGAGATACTCCCTGCGGGGAAATGAATAACATTCAAATTCAAGGAAGTCAATCATCAGTTACAAAGTTGCTAGTTGCTAATAATGCTAATAGAGTTTTTATTTATTTTCAAATATGTAATTTTATTAAAGCTATAAGTAGAATTATACGAGCAGCAATAGTAAATAACAAATAAGAATAAAGTATAGTTGTAGTAAAAGGAGCAACTAAAAAATTTAATATTATACGTATGTAATATTACACTGAAAGTTACCCGCCCTATAGTTGCATTTTATGTTGGTACGTGTATAACACATTACATGCTATTTTCCTTCTCGTTCAGTTTGCTTTATAAGCTTTTTCCAGGCTCGTTTATTTTCATTACTTTTGTCATGACAATCCCTTTTCACCCCCTAACAGATTGTGAATGAAGTTAAATACACTTAACATGCTATTTTTGCCCTGTTCGTATTAAAGATCTAAAACTCGTAGTTCGGTCGATCATGGAAAAGATGTATGTGTAACATATTGAGACAGATAATTTTACGTTCTCTAAAGATCGGCTAAAGAGGATTACTTGAAAATTTTCAATTACAAATGAGAGAAATAATGTGGTTTTTACTAGACAGTTCCCGCCACATTTTTCACTTTGACTTTTTAAATTATGAAAAGTTTTCGTCCTCATACTGCTTGACTTATTTGGGTTAGGTTGTTGTTATTGTTATAGCCGAAGTAAGACAGAAAAGTAACAAAATCGTTCATTCAGCTGACATTTCGCTCTTTATTGATGCTTCATCGAATCAAATATTCTTGGAATGTCTATGAAGTTTTTACAGACATTTTTATATTCCAAAATTTGTACAAATTATTTTCTATATAAAAATTTTCATCACATCATGTTAATCATATGTATATCAGGATTTCTTGTGCAGAAAGAGGAAAATGAATGACATGATTGAAAATTTTGTATGTTTTGCTAACAAAACGGACCTTATACAAATTTTTAATTACGAGAGGATATGACGATAGTAAACCGAAAGAATATGGTTTGGACCATGTAGTAAAAGAAACGGAAAGGCTATTTTGGGGTGTGAAAAAAGGAAAAGAATACGCGAAAGTCGCACTATGCAGTAAACGGTATTTCCGGTGGTAAACTAAAGCTGGGCAAATCTGCGTGAAATGCGTGGGGCGGATCGACAGCTCACGCTCAATTGCCTCTGAAAGACACCCCGTCAATCTCGTTTACCTGAATCTGAACGGATAGACTGTGATAAAACTTATATAAACCAGTGAAGCTCTATCACATTCCCCTTTAGGTAGGTAGAGGTGTTAGAGTGTAAAAGTTGTGAATAAGGCAATTTGTCTCAGCTCAGTATACACACACATACACACGGGGATCTGTTTAGATAATCCCTACCTTCCCCAATGCCGACTGTCCATCAGGATCTAACCGTTGCTTTTATATGTACTTATCCAAATATTTAGCGACAATTGTGCCTCAGAATTGATACACACTAGATATAAATGCAACAATAACAAACTTCTTTAAATGCTCTCATTTTTCCTAATATGGAATAAAATTCAATGAAGAACTGGATTAGAAAATGTCTACAATGGAAATACATTTACAATTTTTTTGTTGTGGTGTCGATGTTTCTGAAATTATAAAAAAAGTTATACATAACAGAAATTGTAGATAAATATGCAGTACCTATGCACAAATAAAAAATGTTACCTTTGATTCATTTTATATTCGGGTTCCGTGGTATGTTCAATAATTATGAAGTTACAAAAATTAGTTCTGTTTCTGATTTAACTCAAAGAGTAACAACGAAAATTTTAGAATTTATTGGAATTAATTATTTAAAAAATCATTGAATTTGTAATTTAATAAAAGTACACTAATCTTATTTCTATAATTTGAGACCATTTAACAATATGGGTCTTATAACTAATTCATAATTTAATAACGGTGTCATTTCTTCATTTATTCCATTTTCGGTTAATGTGCGCTTTTGACAAAATCATATTAATGAACAAAACGCTTAATAAAGCCCTAAATTTGAACCTTGGGGCATCATTAACTCCGAATAAGTATGGCAGTTTTTGAATTTAAAATAATGTATAAAAGCACTAAAAAACAATTGAGAAAGTAAATAATACTGGTATTATTTTCTACAAAACTACTATTGAAATTGCAACAAAATATAACGCGGTCACGCAATTTCAGTATTAAATTATTATTAAACAGAAGAAATAAAATGGCAAGCAATTAATAATCCAAACGATATTTTAGTAACAACTGCGAGCTTTGAATTGTGCTTTATTTACTATACTTCTAGAAGTCGCGTCACCTTAAAAATGGGTTGCAGCAATTTTACTGAGAAATTAATGAAGATAGTTCATTTCATATGAAAATAGCAGACCAAGACCTCAATATTTACTTTATCCTCTTGCTAAAAGTAACTTTTGGAATATTTTTGAAAATATTATACAGTAAAATTGAATATTTAAAAGTTATAACCATACTGCAACTCGGAGCCACAACATGGGGATTTAATATACAGCAAAATCGGTGATCCTTCTAGTTCTTGGAAAACAGTCTATAGGAATCCTGAGCTCTATCTGTTAGTAGTCCTAACAGGCCATTGTAGGTTCAAGATACATTTAACATTCTCATGTTCCTCTAAAATTAAATTTTATTTGGGCTTTAATCGGAATATCTTAAATTAAACTTTTTCTCACTTTGCTTGATTCATATCCTTTAGCACTTGTCACTTAGTTTTTGTTTTACTTTCGTAACAATTAGTTTATTCGTTTTATAATTTTTTTTTGGCAGAATTATTTTAAGTAGACATTGTCCTTCTTTCAAGGCAGGCGAGTGAGAAGTAGAGACAGAGATTATGACTACTCATATACATAATTACCACAAAATTTTATGTATTATCTTCAAAATGCAGTCAGTCTCTAGCTGTCAATTCATTCTAAATGTATAGTTAGAAAGAGATTTGACAACAGAATTTAACTAAGGCCCGAAATTTTCACCTCTAGATAAAATTATTTGATAAATAAATTTCTATAATTGTTACAATGACAGTCAACTAAATTATCTGCCAGATAAAGTTTCTGCGAAGATGAAAAACCAATCCTAAGTTTATTATGTCATGATTTGTTCCACATAATATTTAACTGATGATAATGAATTTATATACAATATCCAACTTTTAGTGATGTTCTTATATCGAACAAATCAGTCACTTTTTACTTTACCCAATAAAGAATAGCACTTCCTGTGTTATTATATTAATGGGCACTAGCAGGACTCCAAAGAATGCCGAATTGAACGATTACATAATATAGGCATTATAGTAGTGAAATCCTACCTACAAATATAAAAATGAATGTAGGAATACATACATAAATAAAATGATTGGAAACGGTTCCATCAATGACAATATAAGCAGGTAAAGCCAAACAACTCTAACGACTTATAAAACAACGTTTCATGAGGATGTAACTGAAAAGCCAATGCCCACGACACATGTTTCTTGGTTCATTCACATCCATCCTGCCACTTCCGCCGTCGTAGACCACAAGTCTTAAAGAAGTTACCGCCCCGATTACACGATGTATTAGCAAACGTTATATAAAAGTTTAACGTCATTTTTTTGAATAGACGGTTTCGGAAAAGGCAACGAAAATCAATATTTGCGGTGTAAGAAGTTAGATGTTGAACACCTGGGGGTACAAAACGCTTTGTCATAAAATTCAACAAGAACGTGTGGCATATTAACATTTGAACGTCCTCCACATGTAATCTAACCATGGATGAGATAGTTTCTCACCATTTACCAACCGAACGTCACCTAATGACTTATTTATTTAGGAGAGTGAGCGTCTAACTAACTAATAACGCGTGCACAGAGGCGGCATTACGCGCCCTTTATTAGATTTCACACGTCGACACTGTAGTTGCGGAGAACAATATTGTGGGATCAAGTAACTGACTATCGTGTAGGGCACTTGGTAGGGTGTGATGCCTTATTGGTAAATATACTTTGCTATGTACTACACATTGGCCCTAAATAAATTATGACGCATGTAAGCGCGCACTAATAAATGCAACTTAACTCATGTTCAAAGTCGATAAGTCTTCCTGTTCCCATTTAATTAAGTTGTCAATGTTGTCGGGTTTTAATTGAATCAAGATAAATATTGTTGGGAAGGTTGTATGGGGGTGGTTGGAAATGTATGTAGTTGTGTCAGTGGGTGAGAATTTTAAGTACTTGTCCTGTTCGCTATGTAGGTACTTTCGATTTATTAATTTCTTTCGCCTTCTAAGTAAGTATGAAGCTAAAAATCTTCAAAAGAGGTTTAGATGTAAAATATATTTAAAGATATAAAAATGGTTTATAAAAAATAGATTCATTAATTAGAAGAAGAAAATATATGTAAAAATATCAAGTTTTGAAAGTCTACATCCAGGTGTAAAGTGTAAAGATCCTTGACCCACTCATCCTAGATCAATGTAGGTACTTGTCGCATACGGATTGATAGAAATGAAAATTTCACATTTTTTTCACTTATACGTATAGTAAAATTAAAAACTTTGAATTACTGAAACAATACATCTCTAACTTGAAAATCGTTCCTTGTCACATAATATTGCAGAATTTTTAACATGTATAGGGAAAAATTGACAAAGTTATTAACATGTTTTCTAAAGCTGGATGATGATTTGAAAGCTTATGGTAGGTATATCTGGCATTAATTTTCCAAGGGCCAGAACTTTTGGAGATTCTGTATTCTGTTGACTCATAATTATATTATAATTAATTACCAAAGGATTTTATACATTTTCCCTAATATGAACGTTCTTTTCCTAACACTCAAAAATCCGATCATATGTCATATGCCTAAAGCACGGCCAGTTTTATGTGGTTTAATTTTTGTAGGTATTTTTAAATATCACAATTTTATACTAACTGCTATTGATGAGGGTACCTACATGTACCTAGATAGTTTTTTGTAATGTAAAAATTATATAAAATTTGTGGAGAAGGTTTCTTTTCAAACAATTAAGTTTTGATACCACTGGTTTTGCTTTTCTGTAAAAAAGATGCTATTTTATTAAAGTATTTGTCCATTTTTGAAGGCAGTAAGTATTAAATGCCATTATTTTGGCTATACATACACTAAACTTGTAATTATAAAATATTACAACTTTTAGGGAATTATATTGTTTAAAATACCCAACAAACCTAATTCCTACTTACTACTTTTTATTTAAGTGAAAATTAGGCTTTCTCAAATACGACACGTCGCTGAATTTATGTCATCAAAGTATTAAATAAATTATTAGTTTTGCACTTTTTTTTACAGATTTTTAGTGAATAACAAACATTTACATTATTTGTGACTTAAACTAAGTAGAATAGCGTTTAGTTATTAAGTGTCTTTCCGTCTAATTACATTTGAAATGTAGGAATATAACGGGTGTCCAATAAGTCTTTCAGTCAAGGCGGCTATGGAGTATTTTTCTTTTCATTAATAAACACAAAATTTTAAATATAATTTTCATGTAACCATCATAAAACATTAATTATGTCGTCTTAAATGACGTTATGTTTGAGGTGAGGTTGTAACGGTTTAAGGTTTGTGTTTATTAAGAAAAGCAAAATACTCCATAGCCATCCTGACTGAAAGACTTATTGGACACCCGTTATTTAGCGACCAGCTGGTTTATTAGGACTGTAAAGGCACTTGGAAATACTAAATACATAAGTTTTCTCAAAAAATTAAAAATCAAATATTTTTAAAATAGTAAACTTGTTATTTTGGACATTTTTGTCTTTTGTGGTATTTTTGAAAACTTCTGGCCAAAATTCTAAAAATAGTGCTGCCAGAAGTCCAAATCTCCCTGGCTAGTTTCCTGACAGATACACCAACTCTATTTTTAGCCCTTCTTACCACTCTTCGGCACTGCTGAGGAGTTAAAAGCTTTGGTCTTCCACTTTTTGGAAGGTTCATACAAGGGATACCCTATTCGCATTCCGCTATAGTTCGATAAACGGTCCTAGCTGATATATCTTGGTTTTGAAAAATTATCACTATTTCTGGCCTTACGCATTTGCCCAACTAAATTATAAATACTTTTTGTAATTTCCAGTTTGTACGACATTTTTCGCCAACCGAATAAAGATTTCCATGTGCCAAATTGAAGCCTGGTAAACAAACATACTTTTGTTTCCAAAGCCATCTCGATAAGTTGCTTAGGTACCTCATTAGCGTACCTTGAATTTTTTGACAAAACTTATGAAACCGCGTATGAAACATACGTTATTGTTCTGCTCTCTGCAAAGTAGAATTATTATTTTAAAGTTTTTCGACAGAACTTCTGGATATATTAACAGCCTAATAGAATTAGTTATGTGTACTTGTGACTGCTTATCTTTACAATAAAAAAACAAAAACCTTTTTCAGTGGGAATTTTTCAGGCCTAAGCATTTCGTTCTTGCTGTTTTTCATTTTCATGAATAGTTTTCCAACGTCTGGAGCTGGTTCTGATCATGTGGTGTATATCAAAACTCAAAAGATTATGTTCATTCACATAAGTGTACCTACTCAAATAACTCATCATATGTTAGTTTTTTAGATTTCCTTAATTTTTATCCCTTTTATATGGGTGGTCTCAAAAGATGCCAATCGTGGGTTCAACATAGAACGTAATGTTATGACGGGATTAAATTTCCATAATCAAATTAAAAGTCGACTCTATAAGTAAATGAGGATCAAACTGTGATATGTTATTATACAAAAAGAAAAATATTATCTAATAATAATTATTCTGTCTTTTTGGGGATAGATATGAATTCAAGACACTGTTTCAGAATGATATTCTTCTGAACTTTAATACGCTTAAAAAAGCACAAAATATTCAACTTATTGGAAATCCATTTTCTTTAGCAATGTCCAGATTGAGTGTTTTTTATAACATTGAGCAAAGAGTTCCTTAATTTTTAAGCTTTTAACTAGTCTATTAACTTATTCTTAAAGGGTGTCTCAGAAGTAATTGCGTTTTTAAAACCATTAAAATAAATACTTAATTTTTTTATAAAAATACATTACCTATTACCAAAATAAAGCTTAAACATTATATTTTTATTTGTGGAAAGGAGTATTGGATAAATGGCTACCGTTCATGTTTTCACATTCCAGTGGCGGCTCGTAGTCACTTAGTCGGGGGAGGCAGTTAAAAAAGATGCGAACGTAGCGAGCCTAAAAGCGGCGCAGGCAAAATTTTTTTCATGGTTCAAGGTCATCCATTTTAAGGGTACTTTTTGCTTAATAATCTTGCTCACATCCCATGCCTGGTTGCCTTGATAGGAAAGTTTTTAATCATGTTTTTATGAAATTTAAGAAAAATATTTTGCATAAGTATCTACCTACTAAATACAAATTCTTGGTTACAAAGAAAGATACAAATATCGATTAATCTGTTTAAAATTTCTCTATTTTTCTTACTGAATCATTAAATCTTTGAATTTCAATTTGACGAGCTGAATCTAGGACGGTTATTATTATTTTGTTTGCCTAAGAGTTGTAATTTACACATAGATCTAATATGTTCTTGATTTTTTGAATGTCTCTCAATCGAGCGACCTGAATTTTTCATAGCCAAATTTTGACCAAATTTCTTCACCCCGAATTGAAAATAAAACACATGGCCAACAAAACATTTTTTTTTTAAATGAAACTACCCGTTAACCATTTACATTTACTGTACCAATGATTAACAAAATTACGAGGCGGTTTACCCTGATTAATTAAATACTTACTTAGGTCTGGATGAGGAACCTCTAAATGTTTGACGAACAATTTATCATCGTAACACAGTCGATTAAATTTAAATTTTATTAAAAAGTCAACAAAGTCTTCACAATTTTTAATATTTGTTACCGTGTCACTTCCCTCCCCTTCCATTCTAAGAATAAACTTTTGTTTGCACACAAAAAAAAACACAAATACCTAACCTGTTTCACCTCATACTTGCACACACAGCCACACAAACAAACAACAAATGTTACATAAAAAACGCAGGCGTAAACGCTTGTTCCTTGTTCACAACAGTTTCTTTCGTGTTTAACAAAAAGGTGTTTTTGCCTCCTACTTGAATGTGCAATGACAAAAAATAGTAGTAGTAACTAAAACGGAGGCGTAACAATCGTAACACATGTTCACCACAGTTTCGTGTTTAAAAATATAAATCGAGGAGCGCCTCCCAGCCCAGAGCGCAAGTGCGGGTGTGTGTGACAACATCATAGGCAGAAGTGCTATTCGAGTCGTGAGTGGTATAGAACCACAGATGAGAGAAGTTAATGAATATTTCGAGCATTTCAACAGGGTGGCGGTTAATTCAAATTCTGATTCAAAATATGTATCTGTAAAAGTTGATAAATTAGATCTATCTTGTATCTATATTTTAAGAAATTGAAAAAAACGTATTTTTAAAATAAAAATAAAATAAATTAATGGACATAGAGTAGGCACTGCCTCCCCTGACGAGCCGCCACTGTCACATTCAAATATTCTTGAACTAAATTTCTCGATCACTCGGCGAAGGATTGCACGAGGAATAGCATTCATTTCATCTGTAATTCTTTGCTTTACTTCTCTTAAATTGTGTGGCATTGATATGTATATCTTACTCTTAAGGTAACACCATAAGAAATAATCTGCTGGTGTCAAATCTGGACCTCTTGGTGGTCAGTTAATGTCCAGGAGTCAAAAGAGTCCTAATCATTTGACAGTAGCGCACAAAAGTTACAATTTGAGCATTACCGTGATCATCTTAAATTTTTATAAAACGCTCGAACACAAAAAGCACGTTGGTAAAACGCTCTATTGCAACTAAATCTTAAAAATGTGTACAAGCGTTTGCGATCTATCTCATTTTCCCGGAGTATGTATTTTGTGCCAGAGAGCGGATTCAAAAACGAAAATATTTCTGAGACACTTTTTGTATCTTATTTAATAGGCATAATAATTCGGCAGCAAGTCTGAGCGATTTTTGATGAATTTCATTAAACAAAAGTATGATAAACTACAAATTCTAAACTCAAAAAAATTTTTTTAAATGTCGTTTGAGTTACAATTACAGTTTATAAAATTATTTTCAAAAATCTATCTGTTTCGTGAATAGCTTTTTCCAAACATTTATAATCTACAGTTATACATATTGTAAGATGTATCAATAGCGTATATGTATACTTTGTATGGTTACCTTAAAAATTAAATTTACTGTGGTCATATTTTTCCCAACTTATCACATCACCAACAGTAGTACACTCGCTAATGACCGCTGAAATGTGTGTGGGCCATCATTACTTAATAATACCACCACACCTTTAGTAAACTTTTCGACCATTGTATAAAGTGCAGTTCAATTCAAGACGGAGGCACTTAATATGCTCACAACATCTTCTATTCAAAACCACATTTTTCCCATCCTTAAGAGCCATCAAGACGTAATTAATCAAGAAATTTTTATTCCTTAATAAGAGCCTAATTGATGTATTGGACGTTTCAAAGGAAATGGTCATAATTCAAATATATACCAAAGCTAATTGGTTTTCTGCCCATAAGAGCAAAGCAATTTTAAATCCATGAAAAATATTCGGAATCTACCCACAATATAATAAAGTTATAATAAGTCTTCCTGACGTAAAATCCTATAATCTTAAGTAAATATTTTAAGAGAGGTTTTTTAGGACGATTTCAAGGACACATAGATGTGTGCATGTGTCATCAGGGGTTTCTCTCTTAACAACTTCTTCAATACAATTTGTAGACTAGAACCTTATTTATTTTTCCGTTTCCCGGTCTTTACGGACGCTAATCCAGCTTAATTTTCATCCGGATAGTTTTTTGTGCGTTCCAAGTGAATTGTAGCATTAAATGGGGGCGTGAAATGGGCCAGCGGGAGCTTCGAGAAGTTTTGTTAGTTTTATTTCCGAAAGCAGTCAACAAGGGGGTCAGCAGCAGCAACAGCAGCAGACTGTTGGCCATCCAATTGTATAAAAAGATAAATCACAATCAAGACCGTTTTTTTACGTAACATTACGCGATTCGGACACTACTATTCATCTTCAATGGAATATTATTTCTGTTCCAATGTGGAGATTTATTGCGCTGATTAATTTATTTAATGTATATGTAGGCCGCACTAGATCACTTTGATATATTGGAATTGAATAAAAATCCCGAATTTTTTTGCGGAAAGCACAAAAAATGACGCCGACTAAATTTCTTACTGTGATTCAATT
This sequence comes from Pediacus dermestoides, assembly GCA_963942485.1. Classification (NCBI taxonomy): domain Eukaryota; kingdom Metazoa; phylum Arthropoda; class Insecta; order Coleoptera; family Cucujidae; genus Pediacus; species Pediacus dermestoides. The sequence continues at coordinate 19,167,239 of OZ012625.1, forward strand.
AATATTTTCGCCACAGAAATCGGGACTGTATTATGGTTAAAAGCAGCTTATTGATGAGGTTTTGGGCGGATGCTCCATTAATTTAGTACATTGATATGAAAGATGTGTCCAGCTTGAACTTGACGTGGGTGGTCATATAATAGGTTCCTAAATGTGTTGTGTGAGGCTTTGTAGGTACTTTATTCAATAATTGAATGAGTTTTGGTTCGAATTTATGAATGAAGAGTGCTACTATATCCGAACAATGCTCATTCTTAAGCGCTTCCAAACAAACTCTCCAGTAGAAGGCGTGACAATTTTCATATTACTTAAGATCAAATAATGATTTGACTTTAGTACTGAATATTTTCCGCTATTGATACCTGATGATGCAAAATATTGTCTGCACAAGTGGGCGCGGTACTCATGTTAAAAATGAGAATTATCATCAGTATTTTACCGAATTTGTCAGTTTTCTATTGATAACGTTTACCTTTCCTCGGGGAATATAAACCACATTTCATTGTTTGTCGAATAAAGTCTCGAAATGGGAATACTAAAGAAATTTGCACGTTGCAAAGGATGACCAGGAGGGTGTTGTGTGAGTAACTATAATTATTGTAGTTCGTGCCTCTGCCAGGTGGTCGATGATGTTGAACAAACCCAATTTGTAGTGTCCGATACAAGCGGTGTCTCCCGCTGATTTTCCTCGATTTGTCCAACGAAGGATAATTTCCATTTATTTTCCTTATGGCCATCTGTAGTTTAGCCCTGTTTTGGTATTTAATGAAGTTTGTTGTAGGTAATAAAAAGTTCAGATTGATGCAAATTAGACATTAATAAGCGTTAGTAACTTATTCCGAAAAAAAACATTTAATATAAAACTGTAAGTTCATTCTGATAATGGTGTAAGAAATGTAATTAGGATTTTACGTCAATTATTGAACGTTTCAGAAATAACAGGTTTTTTTTTCCCAGATAATTTTATGTTCGCCCAGTTCCAAAAATTGTATCCAAAATAAGCAACCGAAATGTTTTCATATAGAATATATTAAGAACTTCGGGAAACACAAAATATTTAGATCATAAATTTCTCAATCTTCCCGAAATCTCAATTATTATTAGCGACAAATTTTAAGTTATAGTTACATGATATGAGAGATGAGAGATAGTAGAAGAGGAAGAAGACCTTAGTATGAAATAATAAGGAACAAAATATATACTACTATACAAGTATTATTGACTGAATTAAAGAATTCATATAAAATTTTTGTTCCTCTCTTAATTATAGGTACCTACATTTTTAAGTTCTATAAAAAAATGATAACAATTTTTACGTAATATCACACTTCATGATGATGTTATTGAGAGTTTTTATACAATTTTTGTGCTCTTCAACCACCATTAGTTTTGATTTTCTATTACATGTCATAGTGAATTTTTACATTTTTTTTATGTATAATAATAATTTGATAAATCTGGATTTACAATTTTCTATCAAATGTAAAATTTGACTTAGTGTTCAAACTCATTCCATGAAGAATATTTTTATTTCATAAACATATAACGAACGAACATCGAAAGACAGGGCAGATAAAGATTTGTTAAAATTATCTACGAATAGGTATATGTGTAGATTCCCTGGAAATTCCCCCGCATTTAGCAGATTTTGTAATATTGGGATTTTTTTGTTCCAAAAAGTTAAACAATTGCAATCACACAATAAAATTTCTTTAAATGAAAAATTTTACTCGATTATTTTTTATCTTAAATAGGATAAGATATGAAATAAAAAACCCAGTAGTAGTGGAAATAAAGAATGTAATAAGTTGTAATTAATAACTTACTTTATTTTTAGTTTTTTTTCCGGATATTCTATAATTTATATGACAGCTATATTGTTATTTCATGCAAGTAGGATGAAATAAAGGCGATTTTAAAAATTTATCAAATAAGTACCTACCTAATTAATTCAGGTAACAGACTTCGATTCAAGTATATGAAAATACGATAATTTTTTATTTGTCGTACAATATTTTTATTTCTATCAGATTTGGGAGCCTTTTTTAAAAACTGGAGGCAATATTTCTTTTTCTTTTTTATCTTTACAACTCTAACTCTTATAATAAGTTATTTTTGGCCACCTAATTTGTTTTAATTGATTCCATCTATATCTACAGCATTACCCATAGTGATCCATAAAAAAGAATAGAAATCACCAGTACCTAGTGCTATATTTGTAGTTATACGAGCTCTAACAACTGAATGTTCGGACAAAAGTAAATTTTTGAAGTATGAAAGGAGAACTGGAAATTTTACGCCAATAATTAGTAAACACCTAACAATACAATAAGATAAAAATATTATGCATGGAAGAAAATTATTCATTTGATTTAACAATATTTTAAACTTAATAATTAGCAAATTTTACAAAATGAATTTGCAACTAAATGTTGGGATAATTTATAATTTAAGACCATTAATAAGAGGTTACGTCTCCTTTTGCTTTAATAGCTGCCTGTATTCTAGCAGGCATTATATTTATCAAATTTTGGTACAATTCTGGCGTAAAACGGTCCCAAATTTCTTCTATTTTGGTCTTTAAGTGCCTAATGGTTCTTGGTGGATTATTGGTATTGCGTAGAATACGTTTAATTTTATGCCAAAGAGTTTCAATGACATTTAATTCCGAACTGGATGAGGGCCATGGAAGCACCTTTATGTCGTTTTCACCGAGTTCCAAAACTGTGATTTTTTAAAAACAGTCGTTATAAAATTATGTCACATTTTTCAAGTGCAATTTTAAAGCTACGAAAATTGCCTAAAATCACCAAATAAAGACTTGGGGATTTTTTTGTACATAAAACCAACATCCAGCATTGCAATAAAGTAACATTTAACAAAAATCCAAGTGTAGCACCCTCAAAAAAGCACGTTTTTGAAAAGTGAACTGTGAAACTCAAAAAAAAATGCAAAAAAAGCATATTAACATTTCAGGATTTTTTCAATATAGTACGATTATTGAGCTTTGATTTAAAAATGTTTTTTGACACAATTCCAACCAGCGGTTTCAAAACTGTGATCATTTTTAAAGGTGCACTTTGAAGCTCCGATAAATGCCTAAAATCTTGTATAACTATTTTGTAAAGAAAACCAACATTCAGCTTTGCAATAAAGTAAACTTCATCAAAATCCGACTACTAGATCCAACGTTTTGAAAATAATTATTCTTTGTTTCTACAATTTTCCCATTCTGCAGGGTTAAAGTGCCACAGTTTTGGAACCACCGAGTGGATTTTTACGAAATTAACGTTTTTATATAACCAAATGTTGGCATTATAACAGAAAAAAACCATCAATGTAATGGATGTTAATTTTGCGCGTATGGAAAAAAGACAATCCAATTGACTTTTGTCCGAACATTTAGTTGTTAGGGCTCGTATATTAAGCACACGTTTACACTACTTTACTTAACTGTTTTTTGGATATGTTGATATTTGATTCGCTTATGCGATAGCAAATAAACAGTGAATAATTCATGAAAAATCTACAGTTAATTTTCTACAATAGGTATAGAAATTAAATTGAAAAGGGGTCTCGTTTTAGGAAATAAAATATTCTTCGTTGGAACTTTTTGAAAATATCTGTATAAGATCATAATTGCCTATGTTGTTATTACATCACAACTTTCTGTAGATATTACTTTTTGTATGTCCAAAATGACTTGTCAAAAACGATACTCAAGGGAAAGTAGAAATAAATGTATTTTTTAGACCGCCAATTTTGTCGAAATTTTTCAGAAAAAAGCGAGTGAATTTTCAAATTCCAAATTTTTTAACGTGAAGAACTGTTAGGTTCCATATTTTTAAAATCAACGGGTCTCGAGATATTTACATTTTTTCAAAAATTTTAATGAACCCAACTTGAAAATAATAAAAAACTACTAAGTACTTCAATTTTTAATAATGATCAACGATAATCTCCCTACGAGTAATATAATAGAGCAACATAAACCTCACCCTATTACATCTACTTCTACAAACTGTCCTTCCAGCCGACCTACAACATTATATGTAAATTTTATCAGAGTCATATGGGGTGCGTCCCAACATCCGCCGGAGCGCGAGCATATTTTCATCCCAATAAATATCATTTCCGAGTGGCTGCAGTTCCCCGCTGCTTTATACCTAATAATAATAAATACATCATAAAGCAGGACATCAATGCTTAGCTTATCTGAACTTGGACGAGTCAATCCTATCAGGAGCAGAACGAACAAAGTCAATGGTGTGGACATGACGGTGCAATAACCACGACCAGCGAAATGCCGACGATGTCCATTCATCATCACCAACGTGAATTTACTCGACCCGAAACATAGATAACTGAAAATTGTTTGTGAGTGCCGATGGAAACCATAAGGAAAATAATGTCCACTAAAACTGCTGGTAAATATTTTCACTGGAAACATTTTCGTCTTTATTTATGAGATGGTTAATATTGCTTGTTATAAAGCATAAAAATCTTTTGAGGTTTTTTTTCGTGTTTTATTTAGTTTTATTTAACAACAGTAAACTTACTATATACTCGTAGCAACAAAAGCGAATGTTTGCGTTTATTAAAGTTTCTCGGTAGTTTTCTACAATAACACAATAACATTGATTTGGGCAAAGGTAGCGAACACATTGTGTTAAATTTGTTATAATCCGGGTTTTATGGGGGAGCTTTGCCCATATACTGTTACAAATATAAATGCTTTACAAAAGGACACATTCAATTCTCAGCATGTAGCAAAATAAACACATAGTAATAAGCTTGGTAAAAAGTTATAATTGATTCTTGAAACGAATTCACGAATCACAGAATTTCCACATTGTACGAGAATATAAAATAGATTTCTAAAGCTGGAAAAACATTTATAATTTTATTTTCCATCAATAAGAGATTAATTATCATTATCTTAAGAACAAGGTTTCCTCAATTGAAATATCTAAACATTCAACAACTTTGATTTTTTTTTAAATCATGTATTTTGAATTTGATTTCTATACTTAATATGGGTTCCAGTTTGTAGTTTGCTAGAAAAAGTTCCAAAATAGGTTAAAAATAATTTCTGAATTAATCGAACATAGAAATATCAGAGTATACAGGGTGTCCCAGTTTATATCGTCAGGATTTCACCAGTCGATAGTTTAGCAAAAATTAAAGGTGGTTTGTCTAATAAACTATGGTCGAATGTTGCTTCCTTTTTGACGTACAGGGCATTAAAGAAAATAAATTATTTTAAATAATTTGCTATAAATCAATAACAAAAAAAGTGAGTCTTCTGAAATTTTGCATAGATCTTTTTTTTTTATTCTCTTGTTAATAGTGGTTGCAATTATTTTATTTAGAACACAGAGGCGTGCGTACGGGTTTCTTCATAAACATTTTATTGAATAAAACGTACACCACTGGTTTTTTTTGCAGCACCAATATGCAGACAGTATTTTCCATTCAATTTAGAAACTTTTTTGTATCTCACAATTTCTTGATAACTTAACTTCTTTTATCTTATTTATTAAAGAGGTTCTTCCCTATATAGATTTCCGAAAAAAGCATCAGTACAAAGTTGTAGAGAAAAATATTTCCTACAACTTTCCTTTTAATATTTTTTTTTGATATTGTCAATATTTAAAAAGATATTCAACAAATAAGTTGCAAATTTTAGGGAAATTTTTCTCTAGTTAGGTACTACCTACTACTACTACTTACTACTCTTTCCCCAAAATTTTCAACTTATTTGTTGAATAACTTTTTAAATATCGACAATATCAAAAAAAGTTTAAAAGATAAGTTGTAGGAAATATTTTTCTTTACAACTTTGTACTGGCTCTTTTTTTCGAAAATTTAATAGGATAAAAGTTATTCAATAAAAAAAATCCAACCTTTAATTGAGGGCTGGTGAAGGAAGGGCGGGGTCTACGAATACACAAACTCAGTTTTAAACTTTCAGGGTGACCCTCTAGATTCTACAAAAATTGGCTGTAGGATAAAAAAAGTCTATTTGAAGCCTTATTTACTATACTATTAGGTTATTTTGAGTTAAGTTATCAAAAAATTATAAGATCCGAAAAAATTTCTAAATTGAATTGAAAATACTTTCTGCATATTGGTGCTGCAAAAAAACCAGTGGCGTACGTTTTATTCAATAAAATGTTTTTGAAGAAACCCGTACGCACGCCTCTGTGTTCTAAATAAAATAATTGTAACCACTATTAATAAGAGAATACAAAAAAAAAAGATCTATGCAAAATTTCAGAAGGCTAACTTTTTTTGTTATTGATTTATAGCAAAGTATTTAAAATAATTTATTTTCTTTAATGCCCTGTACATCAAAAAGGAAGCAAAATTCGACCATCTTTTATTAGACAAACCACCTTTCATTTTCGCTAAACTATCGACTGGTGAAATCCTGACGATATAAACTGGGACACACTGTATAATATTATTAATCAAAAAATAAAATAGTCAATATTTAAAATTTCTTTATGATAATTATATCGGGTGTTCATTTAAATTTCACCTTTAGTTGGCGTTGAAGTGTCGTTTAAGAACGAAATTTCAGTCATAAATGACACTTCAACGCCAACTAGAGGTGAAATTTAAATGAGCACCCGATACATATTTCTTAGAATTGGTAGGTTCAATCCTCAATATTACATACCTACTTTACATAATGAACTTTTATACAGATCGTCTTAAAAATTGAATCGAAATTTGAGACAAAAACTAAGTCTATACTTATTTTTATTTATCAAAACTTGTAAGAACTTTGTTCTGAATAATTTTGCGATAAGATAATAATTAAATTTACAATTCTTTTGTAATCTGTTATTACGCAGTTTGATCGACTTTCCGATTTGTTATAGGTAATGTGTCAATAAAATGCGTTACAATGTCTTATACATTATGCTCATATTCCAATTATTATATTATTGTTATTTTCTAAATTCTGTTTCTATATAATTATTTTCTTATAATTTTTACTTTGATAAATTTGCTAATTTTAATTCTATTATCCATTAATGATCAAACCTCATAGGTCCTTAATTTAAAATCACTTCGTGGATATATGTAAAATTATACAGGGTGTACCAAAAGTAAAGCGCCATACTTCAACCATTCATAGAAAAAGTAAATTTGAGACAAAAAGTTCTTATAAGGTTTCTTCTAATCTTGATCCGATAAAGATCTAACAGTCTCTCAAAAGAGCGCAGTATAAACGTAATTTTTTTCATTTTCGGGATTGACCATTATTGACGTTATTATTTCAAAGTGCATTTTCCAAAAAAAATCATGTTACTAGCCTCTTCAACTTACTTATAATTATTATCCAATCAAATTTCAGAACTATTCGTATGTCTTAAACCGTTTTATAGATAGACTAAGAATATGATTTGACAAGCTCATTGTATCTCATACAAACAAAATACTCTATGACCTAGATGAACTTTTAGTTAAAGACTGTATATGGTTATTTTAACAATATTGGTTTTATCAAAAAATACAATTAAAAGTAACTTAAAAGCAAACACTTGGAAACAATGTTGCGGCCCCTAAAAAACTATGTAATTAATAATCTTTCTAACCAAAGCACTTATTTACGAAATTAAGTCGAGGGATACTATTTGGTGCTCGAAAGCACCTAAGTAAATCTATTTATCTAAATGCTCTGTAATCTATAGTTAATTCTTTATAATAAAATTATAATTTCGTATCTGCTCTTATGACCCAGATATTTTTCAATTTCCTAACTGTTCTCGTATCATATCACTATTAGTAAATAAATCCTTAGCAAACATTTTTATTTTATCCTGTATCTTAATTTGGAAATTTGGTATAATAAAATCGACACAACAAACTTTAAGTATAGGGACTTTCAAAACACATCTTAATGTTACAGGAGAACCTCAGAATAGCACTAAATTAGTAAATAAACCTTTTTACCATCAAGCAAATTCAACTTCATTCGCTAACGCAGAATGTTTGAAAAATTATTAATACAGACAAAGATATGAGGATAAATAAGGAAGCACTTTTGTCTTTATCTGCTGTGAAGGATATACAGAGTATTCTAGAAAAATATGAAATATTTTTAGTGTTCATTCTTGAGAGTATCTTAAATCGCCTTGTATAAATTATTTCTGCTAAACTATTCATTTTACAGAAAATGTAAAGCTAATTGTCTTATTTTCTACACAAAATACCACCAAAATGTTTTATCTAATACTTTGTCTTGAATTCGTAACCATAACGCGGGCTTAAATGTGATGATGGTTTTTCCTTAAATTTTCGTTATTGTCGTACTTTCATTCTAATTTTTTTAAGTTCAGAAATTAAGTTATAGGAGGGAAGATAAAGGTACATTTTACGTAGAATTACTTACCGCTAATTTTTATATGTAATCAGGCCAATCACAGTTTTTTCTGTTCAAAGTCAAAACAACTTTTATTCTCCTTAAACCCATAATCTACTTTATAGGCCCGAAAATACGAGCGTAAAGCGGACTTTATGGCCCGATTAATAAAAAATTGCTAAGCAACGATTGCAACTGCGAACTATACTTGCCACTGTGTTAAGACAAAAACAAACTGTCAATTTTGATGTATTTAGGACGTAAATAACCAACTACCTAGACAACACTAAAATTCGTATCGGAACAACTCTCACAAACTTGTCGGATATATTAAATATTTTTTTAATGTTTTAGAAACTAAAATAGAATAAAACGTTGTATGTACCACGGGCATAATTGTCGATAATGGCCCTAGGAGAATTAATAGCTTTAAACATTCCCTCATGCCATAATCTCCTGATTATGCCCTTCATACATAAATAACTTTTATACATCAAAATTGAGAGGTATTAACCTTAGAATATTCACTCATTTTTACAGTATATCCCATAATTCCCATACTTTTTATATAAATTTTTGAAAAGTCTTATAAGCACCAAATATGTTAGTTAAAACCAATTTCGTATTTAAAATTTGAACCTTCATTACACAAGTGTAGTTTTGGATCGTTCATTTTGATTTCAATCAATTCAAAATTGTTCAACCAACACAAAACAAATAGTTTAACATCCTGAACTAAATAAGTTACTTTTTATTGTCATACCTGCAGATACCACAGAAAAAGAAATATATGAGGAAAATATCGCTTCATAAAAACCCGCTGACGAAGATTGCAAACGTTTATAAACCAGGCAACGGAGGGTTTAACTTAACAGAACAACTGATTGTGTTTTGGGCTCCCCTTTCTTTGTTGGTTGTGGATGGATGATTAAATACAGCCTGATGTTATAGCTGCAGCTCTATGGGTTGCCGTGATCCACTTAGTGGTACGTCTATCAATTTTCAAATGATATTGTACGTGTACCTAATACCGCTAAATTAAATAGCGAACGTTATTGAATAGTATCATGAATTTAGGGGTAGAAGCATGTAAATTGAAAAATAACTTGAAATTTAGAATTAAAGATAATTATTAGTTATTCCGAGTAGTAATAGTAATCTTTGTCTTAGGTCTTAGGAAATAAAAGATTTCATCTCTCTACAAAAAATTTGTTGTTTACCCACTTTAATATTTGCCATGTCATAAATCCTCTTGTGTTGCAACATGCAATCACAGTAAATTAGGTATCTAAATAATAATATTAATATGAAGTGCAACTTGTACCGAATAGTGTATTTACGAGCTACTCTAAAATACTTTCGAGTCCTCGTTGTGTAAAGTATCGTACTTGATTATGAAAAATGATAATTGTACATCCTCTTCATATTAATCCACCACTTAAATATTACGTGTTCCATTATTTGGTTTATTTTACCTCCCAATCATTTGGGTTATAAATAAATCATATTTATAAAATTTTCCCGAAAAAATTTAGATTTTCTCAAAAATATTAAGTTCTTGCTTAATTAACTGTAAGATATCACACACGTGTCGTTCTAATTTTTCGATTGTATCGCATTATTATACTTTATAAAATATTTTTTTTATATTGTAGATGAATCTGATATTATTTTAATAATACCAATTCTATGGTTAAATATCGACCTGTCATGATAATTTCCACTTATCTATAGACATGTTTACTCATTTTATCTAATACCTGTTATAGTAATGCTGACGCCCCCGACAGTTCCCTCCTCACCTCCTTCTTTGATATCAATACAGTAACTAAATATTGGTTCATTTTTATTTCGATTAATTGCTAAATCAAGTTTCGTTTTTCGTATATAGTTATTTGGATACATTGAAAGCTCTTATCGTGATAATATACAGCATTTTAATGTATTTTATTGATTAGCCTTGACAAGTTGATCCCAATCAATTCTTCAACACAAACAATAAAATAAAAAAGAAAAAAATTAGAAATCATTCCTAAAATCTAGTTATTGTATCCTGTGCCGTATTTTGGAAAATATGCCTTCATTCCAACTACAAATTAATTTTCCTTCCGTTCGTGTCCATTATTAAATCACAGGGCAATTATACGAATCTAGATTGGGTAATGGTGGTTAATGTGGTTAAACACAGTTGTTAACATCGACAATGTGATGATTTGAAAGCAGGAGTCCCGGTGGATTCAGCGGATTAAGGCTTCACTGTTCCGCAGGATGGATCGATGTTCACGCCCAACTACTCTTCTTTATTGTTTTTTTTGGTCCTTTAGTGCTCTGATACAGTTGATAAAGACAGCTTTAATTAATTGACATAATTGTTTAATTGTTTTTAAGATGCGTCTGCAGATAAATCGATATTCAAGACGAGTTTAAGTGAGAAAAGATGGGAACTTTATTTTAAAAGGCTTTTATAAAAGTTAGAATTTAATCATTTGATCGAATGCATTAAAGTTACAAAGTAATAAAAACGAATGTAGAAAAAACAACAGAACAGTAAAATATTAATAGTTAAAAGTTTTATTCATCAGTTTTTCTGTATATCTGCTTTTAATTTTATAAAGGGACGTTGAAATTGATTAAAAAGAAAAAAACAAGTAACGTTGGAGTCCCTAACTTTCTTTTGTATCTATATATGACGATATGACGTTGCCAGATATTAAAAGCAGTGGATTCTTTTGATTCCTTAATATTTATTAAAAATATTGTAAATACCTCTAACAAAGTTTCATCAAGAATATTTAAAATAAGACTTCTTTTAAAATGTCATCATTATTAAAGTTAAATTATCTTCTAAACTAAAATAGTAGTTTATGCAACAAGGTAGGAATTAAGAGATTCTGATGAGTGTGAAAATTGCACCACAGCGAAGCGAGGGCGCAAGAACACGAGGCAGAATCAATTCCTCCCGTGTAGCATACTCTATATTTTCTCATACCTCATACCTGTACGAAAATGGCCACTTCTTTTGCGTAAAACGCGCGATCAAATTAAAACAGTATAACACTGACATTTTTGCTTGACACTTTGTGGTGAGAAAATCACAATGACAACCATAAACAAACACAAATAACTCCCGCATATCAAAGAGGGAATGGCTACCCAAGTGAGAAATGTTACTCCCACTCCTTCTTTTCCGCGACTACCCTAAAAAGGCGACTTTGTACCCGCATTTCACGCAAATAGTGGCCATTTTCGTGTAGGCATGAGAAAAAAAATATTTTTCTAAATTTCGCCGCGTTACTTGCAACTGGTGAATTGACATTTCGACAAAACCCAAAAGAGTATTCTTTGAATAATAGTAGTCATGGTACCTGTTTACCTAAGTTATCTTCTGAAATTTTATAATATTCAAAAAACTGAATAGGTATGTCTTCCAGTAAAGTATCACTAACTTGTGGTACGAGCGAATTATTCAACTACAACCTAAACTATAATTTTGTTCGTACTACTAAATAGGTATGAAACTAATAATAGCATTGAACATTGAAAGATTTTCAATTTTTTTAATTAAAATAAAATCATGAGTATGTTACACAGACTTAATTAGATATCTCAGCCTTTATTCTGACCACTTGAAACATGAAATCTAGATTAAAGAAAATGAGATCATCATTTCGCTCCTTGGCGTACTTATGTATAGGTACAATTTTTAAGATAAATGAAACAGCTCAATGCTAAAGGATACCAAGCTAACAAACCAGTTGCTTGTTGTACTTGAAGCTCTTGGAGTTGACTTTACATTTATAATAAACCAAAACTTTCTGCATCTTATTCCACCTGATCATCTTTAACAATTGTAACAGTAACTGAACTTATAAGTTTGAAACCTTCCCTTGTACTGATTTATATGCATCAAATTGTAGGTACCTATAGTGTGTAGAGTAAGGAAATTTTTCAAAGTAGAATGAGAAAAAATTTAATTAAATATTCTTTCTTTCACGTTACAATTCACTACTTTAAATCAAAAATATTAACTAAATAAACCTTATGAATCTATTTCCATCTGTAAAAATATCACCTTAAATTAGTTTCAGGAGAATAGCTTTTCATTCTTCCTCTAGAATATGAATTCCTAAAAAATTTTTTTTATTTGAATAACTTTATACAATACTTGCAAATGATCATAACATTATTATTCCCACTATACTCTTATTAACTCTTATTTAAGTAGGTACTTACTTCTTTGATAGGTATTCTCTATTTTTTTTTACATTAAAAATATTGACTCTCTTTTGGGGATCCTTGAATCTAATCTACTAATCTAATATCCATCTGCATTAGAATATAAAACTTTATATCGTAATATCTGGTCCAATTCATGTATAATATATTGAAGTTGAGAAATGCTATCGACTTAAAAAGTATTAAAAGCTCTTCCTTAATGAGCGGCACATACAGAATATTCTATACCTAATCTTATTAACTGTGTTCGAGGATTAATTATTATAATTTAAATTATTAAATTAAATTAAATTATTAAATTTAAATATTAAACTTTCAAACTTGATAATATAATATAGCTGTATTTCTAAACAAAATTATGAAATTTGACGACCTTAATAGTGAAAACAGAAAATATTCTATTAGGAAATAGTATATTGTAATACAAGTGCGGAAAACGCATCATGACAATACGAGTGTGAAATTTGAAACGCGAGCGATAGCGAGTGCTGCAATCACACGAGTATTGTCATGGGCCATTTCCGCAAGCGTGTTACATACGATTTTTTCTACGAAAACGTGGAATTCGTAAAAAATAAAATTATTTGTAAATCTTTTTCTAATTAAAAAAAAACATCAAGTGAGTTTGTTGTCATAGAACTGAAAGCTCATAGCTGTTGACAGTTTATAAATTGTGTCCTGTCATCGAAATAATTTTGATTTTGAGATCAAATTACGTGAATATAAACATGGAGTTTCAAAACTAAAGCGAAAGCGATGAACTAATGTGCACTCCTCCGGTTGTTAGATATTAAATAAATGTTACAATTATAACTAAATGTAAGTACTTCTTTATGTTTTTGTTTGCGTGCGGAAAGTTTAAAAAATGTGTGCGGAAAAAAATTTCCACACTAATTTTCGGTACTAGTTTTTCAAAAGCCTACTTTCAAGTTCGATTATCTCGTCAGAAAAAACGTCATTCCGCATTTTCGTAGAAAAAATATATAAATTTATTATTATATATTAAATTTCAGTACTAAATTACAGTTCTTCTCACCTAAACATTATTTTCATTAAATTATCCTCTAAAAATCTTTTCCTTTACCCTTCGCCTATAAAAATAGTAAAACAGAGTTAAGATCACATCAAAACGAGGATTTTTTTATTCATTATTATAAATTATTTCGTGTACATACTTATAAAAAAACTAAAACAGTTAAATATTAATTATTAGAAGTGTTACTTTTATCTAAATAAATAAATACTCTTCCTTCTTAATGTTCATTGGCGTAAAAACTACTTTGATACCTACTATAAAAATTTATTAACCAACTTTTTTTAATATTTCTATAACGAAGTTTATTTTTAGAAATTTAAGCTTAAGTTCGTTTATCCCACATCTTCAACAGAAGTGATATCACCTGTATAATAATTAATAATCATGAATGAGCTTATAGTTTTTCTCAGTACAAATTAAAATTGTTGTTATAAATATCAAAACATCTTATGTATTTCTACTAACACATACTTCAGGGGTCTTTTCCACTTCTATGCATTATTATCTCTAAGTTTAATATCGTCGTAAAATTTTCTGTCAAGTCATTATAGTAGATTTTTTTTTGGCTTAAGTATTCTTATAAAAGATAACTAATTCATTTAATTATTATCAAAGTGATGCCATTTCAATATTAAATACATCATCTCCTCTGTTGCCTTGATTTTTCATTCAGTGATTCAGTGATAAATAGTTATTTTCATAATGAGCGATAAATTCGCATAAACAACGGAATAAAACTTTAAAACGACTTATGAACACTATTTTTTATATGATCGAACTAAATAATATATATTTTTATTAAAGAATAACTACCTACAACTGTACTACTACTTTTTTGAACGACAAAGTTAACGTAGGTATATTTTTTAAATCACTATGACTATTTGGTGAAAATCTAATGAATTGGGTAAAATTGGCGAATGTGACTCAGAGCGATTTTAGAAAAATTTTGAAATTACCTTATTAATTAGAATCTCCTGATTACGAAAATACTAAAAATAAGCGGCGGTCTCCAATATTTCTAAAGTTATAGGAGTTTGAAAACTTCAAACATCCTAAGTTTGGATGTATAAATTAAGCACTTTTATCAACTTTTAATCACTGAAAATTCACTTACTAGTAGGTACCTATTGCACTAATTATTGATTAACTAATCATTACTATTTAATATTATTGATGAAAGCTCTATTTTTAAAGCATTTTTTTTCTTGTTTTGCTGTCAAAGGAATTTCCCTTCTCCTTACTAATGCTTGAATTATGCAGAAAGGTTTAGACTTAGCTGTAGCTGCAATAGTTCGTCAACCACAACTTTTACAGCTAAATCTATTAAATCTAGTGACTTTTTAGGGATTTTATTTTTGGTTTTGTTTAGGTATGTACATCAAACATCAACTCAATGCGCACTACAGCTAAAAATCTACTAAATCTTGCATATATACACTGTTTATTTACAGCGGCTTACAAAAAACTTACATCTACAGCTAAAGATAAAGCTACAGCTAAATCTGTCTGCATAACTACACCATTACTTTGGAAATATTGGAGACCGCCGCTTATTTTTAGCATTTTCGTATTCAGGACATCTTAATTAATAAGGTAATTTCAAAAATTTTCCAAAATTGCTCTGAGCTACATTCGCCAAATTTTCCATGAATTGTACTAAAATTTAAAATTTTCACAAATATTCGGATTTTTTTATCTCTTTTCGTCATATCAAAAGACGCCATTTTCTGGTAGGAGTATTAATTGCCTGCCGGATCTAAGTAGTTAGGTCAGTTTATGTTTTTATGTAGGTACCTACAGATTACTGACAATTTTTTTTTAATTAAAAAAGAAAAATTTTCCCATACCGTTCAGACTTTTTGGTGGTCAATGTATGATCCAACAGTTTTGTAGACTTTATTTACAACTTTTAGTTATGAAAATAGCTTTTAAAAAAATCGGGAACCACTGTCTTAATAAATTAGAATAAACGAAACATGTTTAACTAAATTATTAAGAATATATTTAAAAAAAAAACGGATACTTACGTATAATATGAAAATGAAGTAACTTAATCTAAACTTAATATATTAAATTTCTCGAATATCGAATATGCTAGTAGACATACACCTCGATACTCTAGACTTTCCCAAAAGTAGATGATGACTAATTGCTAAAATGGTGATCAAACTGCTACTTTACTTTATACGACTATCAGTAACAAGTAAAGATTATGGTCATCAGTTCAATAAGAACAAAACCAAAAAGCACTTATCATTATCTTGACTTGTTACAGAGTAGACCTAAAGAACGAATCAAATTTGAGGATAATGCAGAATTATTTTCACTTGACTCTCTTTAGCGCTCTAGTGAGGCGAACAAAAATAGTAGAAGTATTTCTCCCCACTTATTAAAAACATAGTGTGATTAAAAAACGCGAACACTGAAGAATCGACTCTTTTAAGATACAAGTAATATTTATGTCATAAGTTATTATGTTATAAGATATCTCTGATCGTTGATGCACGGAATGAAGAACGAAATATCAAATGGACTGAATATGCATACTATTATATACCACCATTTATTTTCTTTCCTTAACAATATTCAAGAATTACATAATTTTGGAGTATTTTGGACACTTTTCGGGTTGAGTCAGTAGTAGTATAGACGCATAGAGAAACTGACCTCAGAGGATCAAATTGACGGTAAAAGAGGAAGATAGTTTGATCAAATAGAAAATGTTATTGCAACTTCACCTACTGATATTCACGATGTTAGTAATGGAAACAAATGGAAACAAGTAGTAAAAACGCGCATGAAGTGATATGATTTCTACACTATGCCAAAAAGTTAATGAGTACAATCAAGAAGGTATAAAAATAGAGGAGAGAAAGCTCCCGGATGGGTGTAGGCTCAAATCCGTTGCCAGTTGCAATGACAGTGTCAGCAATTCTCGCGTCATTCATCAGTTTTTTATCCACAAAAAGCACAGATGGCGCAATTTCTCAAAAATTCGTGTACTCACAAACCAAAACAAACACTGACAAATATGCAGATTTGAAGCACGCACTTTAATGGCTGTTAACGCATGCGCAGAAACTTTCAAGTACGCTTGAGTCCATTTGAACGTGCAACATTCTCTGACCCACGAATTCTTATCCCCACCATGGGAGCTTTCTGTCCTCTATTTTTATACGTCCTTGAGTACAACTAACAGAAAGTGGGCGATACTATACCTAAAGGCTAATTTACACAGGGACAGTAGCTAAAGCAAATTTTAGCTGCTGGCACTGTGTAAACATCTGATTTAGTACTTTGGCGACTGGCTCAAGTACTAAATCAAATGTTTACACAGTGCCAGCAGCTAAAATTTAGTCACTTACTTTAGCTACTGTCCCCGTGTAAATTCGCCATAAGTAGTAATCCAAACCTTGTCCTGCCACTAAAATATCTGCTGTGGCCAACTCATCACTGTCTATAAATACTACTCGTATATTAAATCAATATTATTTTATACAACTCACCTAATTACAATTTTAGTATAAAAATACTCATTGTGCATAATAAAATTTTACCAACCAATTATAAATAATAATATTTTATATTTAAAATTTATAAAAGCTGCTTCCTGCTTCTCATTAAAAATAGAGTCAAAAATCCAACATTTCCTAAAATTTATTGCGAAATTTTGGCAGGTCAAGATACCCAGTTATTATGTAATTTTTAGTATTTCTCTTCTCAATTTTTTCACTTTTTAAGTCATTTTTTGAATTTATGAATTTTAGACAGTGTATCGCAATTCTAAGCATAGATATTATTCTAAATGGCTTAATTAAAATATTTTATGAGAAATTCGTACTAAACAAATGTGGGCACTTCTATAGGTAATAAAATACTGAACAATTTCTATCCGTTAAGTTTATCAGTTTCGTAAAATTCTAATAATAGACTTCAAAAACTTGACACAAAAATGATTCATAAATATTTTGAAATGCATTATTTATTTATAATAGATATTTATTTTCAAACGGCGTATAACATGGTGTTATAAGACTGAGTAGGCAAGGTATAAGTTTCATTTCTATGACACCACTCTTGAGCGGCGTATAAGTAGGACTTATACTCCGGCGGAGTATAAGTTATATCATTATCTGCAAAAATGTATGACAGTTGCATGACAGTTGCAAAATTACTTATTAAATTGATTGTCATATTACGATTAGAATGATTCCATTTGAAAATAAAATATTGTATTTTATTCGGAGTATAAGCACTTTTATGTGACTCCGTATGGAGTTAATTCTCCTCGCTCCGCTCGGCGCTTACACCTCCATACTTCGTCACATAAAAGTTTCGCTATTATATTATTTTATTAGGAGTATAAGCGAAACTTTTATGTGACGAAGTATGGAGGTGTAAGCGCCGAGCGGAGCGAGGAGAATTAACTCCATACGGAGTCACATAAAAGTGCTTATACTCCGAATAAAATACAATATTTTATTTTCAAATGGAATCATTCTAATCGCAATATGACAATCAATTTATTAAATAATTTTGCAACTGTCATACATTTTTGCAGATAATGATATAACTTATACTCCGCCGGAGTATAAGTCCTACTTATACGCCGCTCAAGAGTGGTGTCACAGAGAAGAAACTTATACCTTGCCTACTCAGTCTTATAACACCATGTTATACGCCGTTTGAAAATAAAAATATTTGTACACTTATTTTGTTGATATCTAACTGTTTTTAGTTATTTGTTTGTAGAATTGTTCCATTTCAAAAAAAAATGTTTGTTAATATAACTTACCTTGCAAAAATCCGCATTGTAATTTTTTTTACAACAGTTATATTCTAATCTATTGATTTATTTAATGATTCAATTTTAATTGTAAATACGTGTAACTGTGTAACTATGATTGTGCTGAATTTTCTGAGTTTTCCCAAAGTGCAAATCAAATGTTTTTAATTAATTAATTTTGAAAATTAATAATCAGTTTTGTTGCTATGTAGGTATGATGTACATACAGATTATGAATTTCTTGTCAGATTGATAACTTCAATTTAATGTAAAATGTAATTGATATTACAAATAATCATTAGCGTGGGGCATGATTTTTATAATAAAGAACAAAATATCAGAATATTTAATATTATCATTCCATCAATCATTTTATTGATAAAGTATTCATTAAGCGAATGTTTTAATTATATATATTTTGTTTGCAACAAAGACACTGGCACTTACCTTTTTTCACATAATTCCTCATACTTGCCTAGGTTGTTTGCTATGATAGGTTTAATAAAAATACCTGAATTAATATTGTATGTTACTGTATTTGTACTTCAATAAATAAAACTATTTATACATAGGAATAAACAAATAGTGCCATGTTAACACAATCAATAAGTTTGTTAACCTTATCTAATAATTTCTCCTATACACAAATCTACTCTGACTATTTACACATAATATACACATGATTTTTATAATCTTCTAAAAACTATTTACAAAATATTTCGAAAACTATTGTAATGGCAAATAAGACGCCAGGGAAAAACAAATGTTTTGGAATGTCGAAAAGTTCTTTAAAATTGCCTGAGTGGTATATTTCTCTGATGCGATAATTTTAAATAGTTTTAAGTTTTTTGAATATTTATACAGAACAATTTTCCCAAGAGCCTACAATATGAGACACTGACAGAAAAATTGATATACTACAAAAAATTGTATTACATTTATACTTTCTTACACGAAGTAATAAGGAAGTATATAGTAATCGTGATTCTTTAATTAAATCATCTATTGTCCAGTTGAAGAAAAGGAAGATGTGAAAGAAATTAGTGACGAATGAAGTTATTGAAATAGAACGTAAAATCGTATAGTGCGATTCAAAAAGTAAGTGAAATAAGAGCACCTAGTCTAAGTCTGTTAAAACCGCCAAAAATATTTTTTATCAAATTGTAATGAATCCAATAGGACTTGCATTCTTTTTTCATTTTTTATCGCTTGTTACCCAAGTTCAAAAGTTATAAAATAAATCTAAACTGATTCAACCAAACCTTCTACGTGTCAATCACACGTAGTAAAGGAATAGATGTAAACCAATTTTGTTTATCTATAATTTTTCGCGTTATTTCCATCACATGTTACTTTTCTCCACTGTTAAATAAACAACTTCTATTTACTAACAAAAATGACATCTTACGAAAGTGATCACAATTACTTCACCACCATCGAGGCTGGCCATAAAGAAGGTGATGTGGAGGATGTCCTCCCATCATCATAGGCCCAGTAATTTGTAGGCCATCGTTTGGTTTTGGAGGACTACTGAGACAGGGTTTACCATCTCTGACTAGAACGGGAACGGCTACACGCCGGGGACTTGGCAATGGATTGGTGTTTTGCTGATCATGCATGCCCTTTTCATGTTGTGCACGTTTGGTTTTATACCTGTAATATAAAAAATCCACGTTAAAGTATGTCAAATTGCGACATGTTTAAGTAAAGGTCGATAAAGAAATTGTGGAGATATAGTCATATGTAATAATTACGTAAAGAGTAAATAAACAATTTGTTTTCTTTTAAGTAGTTACACCATTATCAAATAAGTCTAATTAATTTCGAAAAGCAAGTATATCAATCTTGTGAGATATGAAAATGTTTATTTTTGGTTCATAGTTTATCATTTCGACACCGATAATCGAGGGACTTTTATCGCTTCCAAAAAGTATTTTTTGTTGTTTTTTCAGTTATCTTATCGAATTAATTGTACACGCCATGTATATATAATGAAGATACAATCTCCAAAACAAATTTCATTATCTGTACTGAGACAATGAATGTGAAAAATCTTTGCGCACTTACCTATGATTTTGAAACCAGATTTTGACTTGCGTAGGGGTTAACCTAATAATCGACGCCAAGTGCTCCCGTTCCGGGGCCGACAGGTATCGTTGTTGTCGAAATCGCCTTTCCAACTCGTAGGTTTGTGCCTTGGAGAAGAGCACACGTCGCTTGCGTTTCTTATGACTCCCAGGTTGTTGGTCGTGATCATCCGGATGATCTTTCAAATCATCACCAGTGTCATCGTCCACTTCCTGTTCGCTAAGAACAGCGGTGGTGGTTGAAGCCGTAGCGGAATGCGATGGTGGTAAAGCGCCGGATGAGTCTGCTAAGCTAGCTGGTTCAACGCTGGATCTTCCTGACATTGCTGGACTAGTACTGTCGGGGCTAAGTTGGGCTGGATGGGCAGGGACAATTTGGAGGCTTTGTTGAGGATGTAGAGGAGTACCTGCAATTAAGGAAAAGTTTCGTAATTTTCTTTTGTAATTGCATTTTTTATTTATTTATTTTAGCGTTGTGTGAAATATAGGGTATTACAATAGTAGCAATTTAGATCAAATCAATGTTGTGTACACATACATGTGTGATCTTATTTTTATATCTTTGTAATTTTATGAAACAACAATAGATATAAAATAACGCAATCCACGTAATGATCTAAATACATTAAATATATGGGTTATGTTTGAAACTATTAAAAATGATAATACCTATTTAGTTATACAAGTTAGTAGAGATTGATTATATCAGAAAAGCTTGCTCTAGACCTCGCAAGATGCGGGACTGGCACGCCAGGACCAAATCTTATAAATAAATAAAATAAATAATTTGTCTAGACCAACATTTCTAGTAGAAGCCACTTCATTTTACTACGAACGTTAAGAACTTTCCCCCTTCAACAAGTTTGAGTAAAAATATCGTTTTTATTAAATCATTCATTCGTAAACCAGATCTTGACTTAACATAAAATCCAATATTTAATTCTCTAAAATAAAACAGTAGATAGGTACCTACATAATACATTTCTCCTAGGTCAAACTTTCTGAAAGTAATCCTTTATATCGTTTTTTGGAAAAAATTTGATAGAAATTACAATATATCGATACTAGTTAATAAACATAATAAAAAGCAAAGTGAATACTAATCAAAGTAACACATTTTCATATGGTTAAGTACCTAGCTAAAGTCCTGAAATGCATAATATTTTTTAAGTTCTACTTAACTATAAGTGAAACTTTTTCATTATAGTAACATCACTTATGGCCGTTTGCACCGATAAAACTTAAAATTAACTAGAACTTAAATACAATTGTTGCTAAGGTTTTGATAATTGTAACTATGACATTAAGTTCCTGTTATATTTTAAATGGTGTCGGTGCAAACGGACATTATAGCTAAGTATACGATTTAAAAAATACGGTGCAACTAGATATAGAAGAAATTTTTAAAAATTGAGTAGAATTAATAAAAATATCAATTTTTCTGCTTTAATTCAATATGTTTGGTAGAACTTTCCCAAATTAACTTATAACAGTATTTCATTTCTATAATTTTGTATATTCTATAAATTACTCTTGTTTATAAAACTGTATGTATTTATAAAAAGTAAAACCGTAGAAATAAAATTTTCACTCTAGACTTCTATGTATAATAAAAAATAATTCTAAGATAATACCTTGTATATTTATTTCAATGTATATTTTTTTAAGTATACCTACGTGTTAAATTTGAGTATTAACATGCCAAAAAGCTGTAGAAAGAATGTGTTCAAATATGTAATAACGATGTAAAATTTGGGATAATAAAATAAATAAAATAAGAATTGGGTCTAAAGTCTGCAATTCTTTTTCCTTTTCCAGTTGTGTTGTATAAAACTAGTAAATTCTAAATTAACCACGTATGACTTAAATATTTTAGCAACAGAGTGACATGATATCAAAATTTACGACAAATTTTGGGTCGCTGTTTATAATAACATCATTAAAAGATATCTACTTTCAAATGAAGGCTACCTACTGCTTTTGAAAATGAGTTTGTTTTCCATATTTTTAAAGCCCCCGTAAAACTTTTTAAAACTCTTATAATGGTTTTAGCGGTTTTTTAACATACAGAACTTTTTGTCAAGAATTAGGTTAAAATAGTCTTCCCTCCCAGCAGTAATCAAACTGTATCACCCAATATTGAAAATTTAAAATTTGTATACAGGAAATTAGGAGCAAAAATCTCGGGGAGTGATTCTACTCGAAAAGTTAATGTGACAAGTTTCTTTAATATTTTTCCGAAAGCTCATTAATATTGAGTTTACAAGGCCCCAAAGTTTTTTTTAATCAATTTTTTCCAATAAATTTTTTCTAAATTTTGATGATGCCCGATTGAAGAGCATCGAAAAATCTTCAAAAAAAATTGTTGAATATCGATAAAACGAGTAGTCTTAGAGAAAAACGCGCTTCTGCTTAATGCTTGCTTTGTTAATCTTGAAAATGAGCTGTAGTTAGTAGGTAATCATTTAAGGCGTTTTTCTCGAAAACGACTCGTTTTATCGTGATGCAGCAAGAGGATCTTTTTTGAAGATTTTACGATGCTCTTCAATTTGGCGTCATCAAAATTTAGAAAAAGTGCCTATAACAAAAAGTTCTGAGTCTTTATCCAAAGCTCAACGTCAGTTTCGACTCTTTGACACTGATGGGGAATTTACCTACCTCAATTTTGGTGCAAAAATACAAATAAACATTAGTGATAAGTGTGCCAAATTTTAAACGAATCGGTACACTATAAAAAAAAGTTACTGGTAAAAATTGATTTAAAAAAACAAACTTTAAGGCCCCAAGATTAATGAACTTTCGGAAAAATGTTATATAGGAACTTTCACATTAATTTTTCAAGTAGAATCACCCCCTGAGTTTTTTGCTTCTAATTTTCGGACACCCTGTAGGTATATCAAATTTTGTAGTCTAGAAATTATAGGAAAAATAGTGGAATAAATTATATAACCGGATTTTATATGTTCTTTTAGACTAATAATTTAATTAACATATGTATAGTAAAAGTTAAGTTGAATACCTTGTCCTCGACCTTGTCAATATTAAACTTACAAAAAAAATTCTCATGTCAATTTTGTAATCAGTTTATACTAATTTTATGTCCCTCAAAATATATACAAGAGAGGTAAATCCATTTTAGAGGAAACTGAAGAAATTTAACAATTAAGCAACAGCATTTGTGCTACCACAGCATACAACCATTATTTCTTCGTTATGTACCACAAAAATATCGGAAAACCTATTGAAAGAATTCTGAAAACGCTTTTACTTATACTTTTACTATAAGGAAGGTAACTTGTTGCTAAAAGTTACTAAGTTTTATTTACTATGTCGCCCCGAGCAAAATAGATATCAACAATGATACATTATTTTTCTATAATTGAAAAGTGAAAAATATAACAATTTAATGTTTTTGTTTTTAAATCTTTTATACAAAATTCTATATCATTGTTCTGTTGTTCATGTTGATATCCTGATGATGTTGATTGATTTTACAATAGCAGTCAATTTGCTACGTCAATATGATATAGGAATTTAAACAAACACATCCTTAATTAATAAATTATAAAGCAGTAGAAGCAGATAATAAATCAGAATCAAGATCAGAAATGTATAAGTATATGTAGGTATAGCGTGAATAATACAGATCAAAGTGTAACTTTACAACTGATTATAGAGATTATTATTTTCAAAAATATTTTGTATTGTATATACTGGATACCATTTAATAGTTTTTAGTATCGTTACTGATTCTAAAGGAATGTAATACGCAATACGCAATGGAATAAAACCTAGAATATCTCAATATTAAAACTGGCGCCTTCACCAACACTAAAATTCCCATAGATATAATGATTCCCAGCAAAAAATCTAATCTGCCAATAAACTCTTACAAATTCCTCCTCTTCGCGTCCAACAAAAAGTATCAATACCTAACAGAAAAAAGCGACAATTAATTACTCTACTGCTTCTGCTCATTCAATCTCAATTGATACAGAGTACAAAGCCCCAAAACAGCTGCTCTTTGTACCGACAGATCAGCAGCTGTTCATGTTGGAAGGCGTGACCCCATCATAGTATGACCCAATGCGGTGCTGCATGTTGGAAATTATGCGGTGTGCCAGCCCCTGTTCTCACTGTTATAACCATTTAGCTTCACTAATGCATCTTTGAACGTTATGTAATTGATACAATGCGAGGAGCATTATTGATGTATCAGTGACACCACTATGTAACTTTCGGTATGGGGACCGTTTAATGGCGATGGATGCTTTAAAATTGCGGGTGCGTGTCACCCTCCGAAGAGAGTAAGAATACATTGGTTGTTTATGTCCGTGGAAAATTAAGGTATGGAAACAATTAATTGTTTGAACTTACCATGATCGGCTAGCGTTGGCCACGGTCTCATATATGATAAGTCATGACTAGAATAAAGAGGATGTTCTGAGTTAATTGTTTCCAAGTCTTGATGGTGGTTCCTATTTCGGTCTAATTCTAAAATGTCACTAATGGCGAAGCCCGCCGGTTGCCTTTGGCTACTTATTGGTCCCGCACCCATTTTCATATCTAATAATCTGAAATGGAAAAGAGGAGATTAAATTGCATTCTAAAAAGAACATATATTTCGCAATAATCGTAAAATTTACAAATATTTTCAAAATATTGGATTCACTACAGAAACAATGTTATTGTTTCCAAAAAAAATAAAATATGTATAAGTATACATATACTACCTATATGGTTTTTAGTATCATTGTGACCAACTACTACTACAACTATTCCATATTCTTGAAAGAAAATTATTTAATTATATATAATATTCATCTCAAAACTTTGGTAGTTTAAATTTTTACAATTAAGTACATTACAATAAAAATTAGTTTTAATTTGAAAAATTCTTCTTTCCAAAATTAAATTTAAATGTTGGCTACAATTACGAATATTTTTTGTTTTCGACAATTTTATACAAAGATTCGTAGAGTTTACCTTTTGCAGAAATATCAAATTTCCCGTAGCATTTTAGATTGTCATTATTATTTAGTTCTTTGGTTAGTTAGCTCTTTAATTTGAAAATTCTCTTCAAGGGAATTGAAAAAAATTAAGTTATTCTGTTATTTTTTCTAAAATAGAAATTAAATTTTATGCAGAATTTTGCGTTGGCTTACAAAAGTTTAAAACGGTAGCTTCTTATAAAAGATCAACTTTTTAAGGACAGTATTTTCTAAACTAGATATGAAGTAAATAGATAATTTTGAGAAAATGTTTGTCAAATTATGTATTAAATTTTTATAAATAGATAAGTATATATGATTTAAATATTGGCAGAAACTCTATTTCGCTTTATATTTTATCAATAGTGACTGACATTTTTTCTTTATTTTGAGAAATATTATTCTTTTCGTTTTTACTTTCTTAGTTTCGGTTATAATAACTTATGTTCAGTTTCATTTTAAAAAATTTGAAAACAAGCTTCCTAAAAAATTCAGATTTGCGCAAATATTAGTTTTGTAAATTATATCAGTGATTATCGATATTTTTATAAATTGATACCACAAGACTGAATAGTTAGTGGTCAAACGACGATTCAGTCTTGCCGTACGACTTAAGTTTGCGCAAGAAAGTTGATATGCATGACGGATCGTCTATCTCGGCCTTTAAGACATACTTACTTCTAATTTAAAATTGTTTCGTTAAATTTTAAAGTCTCATAAAATCCTAAATCTTCTAGATATAAACATAATCAGATTCCTTTAGAAAATATATAATATATTTAAATTAAACTTTTTTTATCATGTAAAAATTACGTTTTATGTCCGATTCCACCAATGTGTTTTAAACTCATAATTAACTATTCTCTGAATAACTTGAATTTTACCAACTCCTATTTGTCCATCGCTAATCTCTAATAAATTTCAGTCAATGAGAATAATACTTAATGCTATTCTCTGATTAAATATTTATTAGACGTTTGTGGAGTAGGGCATTACTCTACTACAGATTGGATTTTAAAAATTTATTGTTTTTGTACATAGAATTAAAAAAAAACCCTTGAATACTGTCTATTTTCTAAAATGTTTGTATTGAAAATTTGTAAATATTTTTTTTTGTGGGTATTCAAAGATACAAATTGAAAAAGCAATTTTATAATAATAGTTATTAAAATATATGCTTAATTTTAATCGGCTTTTTGTTTTTTAATCTTTAATTCCTAGGATAAGTAGGAAGGTACATATTGACATTCTATAACATTTGACTCTCCTCAAGTCTATAGTCCGATTTTTAAGGAAACAGGAAATAAGCAATATAGGAATTTCTAAAAGAACTAGGTATTGAATAAGCGAAACACTTGTAACACAAGCACAGTTTTTAAACAGCGTGACAATTTGCCTTTTTATGTTCTCAAGGATTCAAGGTAACCGCCCAGCAGGTCACAAAATGCAGCTAAATACTTTCACACCTCTACAAGTCACGTTCAGGACACCCTAAAATCCAATAAACAGGTGTCAAAAGCAAAGAAACTAACTAGTATCCTATTCAATTCACAAGTTCTGCGCCACTTATAGTCGGAAGTGACAATTTTGATAAATTTCCTCAAGTGTACGTGTTCAAACTTATTTTAGTAACAAAGAGCTTTCGGAAGAACCGAAACTTTTGTATGAAGAGAAATTCTAGAAATTAGTGAATATGCACAGGTATAGGAATTACCTAGTTAATGATCTTGGTGAAAATTCTTTGTATATATTTAAAGAGGAGTTAAAGAAATATTGCAAAATCTTTGTCACTATAGTTCCTGGAATGTAAGGAACCGAATATAAACACATTTTAATTAAAATACAAATTTGATCGAAATAGTTGCATTAATGTGATAAAATCTTATATTGAAAAAGTTAGTGTCATAAAAAAGTTTCAAAATTCCTAAAATCAATCAGAAAACATCCTGATTCTTTTACTCCAAATAAATATTATGTAGGTATGTTAGTTACACTTTCGTCCTTAGACTATACTAACCGCAAAAAATGCAAAATAGACTAACCCAGGAAAAGCAGAGCGAATAGCTGAGGAACACCAGGCCCCGGGAAGTAGCGCCGGGGCCCAGTGATGAAGCAGAAGGGGCGGCCAGGTGAGTAAAGCGGCAGCCGCTGTTGAGGCTGACGTAGCCGCACCGGTAGGAGGCGACGCATTGCACGTAATTGATGTAGTGGACGCCGGCGGCATGGCGGCGTCTTCGCCACGGGACTTATTATCTTCCTCAGCCACTTTTACACCACTACTAAACACGTTCCAACAACTAACACCAGATGAGACAGAGATTCCTTTGGCCGGCGGTTACGATAACTTGCTGACTTACCGCGGTGGATTGTTGTTGAGTGGGCAAGCACGCGAACTATGAAGAGCTTCTAGAGAGGCACTGAAGAGCGCTGAAGAGCCACCCTTCACTCGAGGATCTCTCCAAGCCTCTCAACGGCTCTTGTTTGGGCCAATCACGAGGCAGTGTTGGTAGGAGGAGCGATTCCCAGCCAATGAAGGGTGGATGGATCGGCAAACCTCTTTAAATTGTGACCGAGTTGTCCTTAACGCACACAATGTATAATAAGTTTGTACAAAGGACGCTGGCCGGAGCCGGGGGATTATTTAGCTAAAGTGCTGCTTGCTTGGCCTTCAATAATGAGTGTACGGCCATTGTGTGTTCGCACGATCTACACTTTCAATTATTGTACTGTATGAGTGTAATCATATTGATATAATGTAAAATGTGTTTACCACTTATGTGAATATTTATGGCACCCTTCCGTTTCAGAATCTAGAATTAAATACAAACTCTCCTATATCAAGTATTCCTACAACAGCAATGTTAGAGTAGGTACTTGAAAAAAAGTTTCAGAAAATAGAGAATATACAGCAATTAATCGCATAGTAAATACTTGGCAACTAATTCTACATAACAGAATGGTACCAAGAACGAATCAAAAACAGAAGGAATATGGAAACATTGTCTCGATGAGAAAAAATAAGGGTAAATTTATATGATCATGGCAAAAAGAATCAGTCTAAATTAGATATTTATAGAAACATGAGTTAATAGGATAATAAGGTAGCAAAACTTAGATAATCACCAGACTTTGGTTTTTTCCATCATTGATAAAATAAATCATTATCAGATAAAAATTAAAGTTAAATAAAATTATTCATCATTGTAAAACAAAGATATCTGCAGAAATTATCGGATAGATAACATAGTAACTTTAATGTAACGATTGAAGATATAAAAATTGCTTGTCATTTTAAATGTTACTTAATAACTATAATAAAGGGCATCACAAATATTAATATAAGTACCTACTATATCAGTACTACCTAGTTTTTTCTGTCCAACTTCTCTCACTCTTCTACGAAGTTACGCTTTAATATTATTCTAGTCAGAAGAAAATATGCTACTCAATTAATAAATTTAAGCATTATTTCAATGTAGGAGTAACTAAAGTACCTAAGTATATAGGTAGCTTATGCATACTGAATTAAGCATGTGCAATTATAATTTATGAGCTAATTTTAACAATCAGACCATTTTATAATTAATAAAATCATAATATTAGAACCTTTAACTCTAAAATATTGTGAAAATTTTATGAACATACAATGTATTAGAGTATATGTGTCTAAATTTTCTTTCTCCAGTATTAAGGATATATTGCATATAAACTAAACTTATCTAAAAGTATAAAAAGCATAATTTTTGGATTATTTTAAGTAAATATGTATAAAGTACCTAACTACCTACTTTTATTTCTCTAACTTTCAGGAGATAATTTAAGTTCACACATACTTAAAATTGATTCGTATGGTTAAATATATGGGTATATCTATTATACCTATTAGAGTCAACATAAATTTTAATACAAATATGAGAATATGACAGCCACTGATGAGTACTAAAAAATAATGATTTGTTCCAGAAATCGAGTCGCATCTAGAAATTAATATAATAAAATGTCCATCAACCAAATTTTTGGAAATGTGCGCTAAGGAAAAAACGTGTTTTCGATATAAACAAACAGCGATTACTCCAGATATTAAGTGATTTTGAAATTTGGACCAATTGCGGAATACTCTATGTTCTTAAGAATATTCTTTAAAAAGTAGTGTCAAATTTATGAATTTTCGAAAGTTATACTACTTATTTTAATTTACTATTAAATCTTCCAAAGGCTACACCTGAGATAATTTGTCAATGTTCTATTCAAAAAAGTTTATTTTTATTTTCAAAATACATTGACTCTATTCCATAATATGTTTAAATCAAAACCGAAACATTTCTTTGAATTATTATTCTCTTTATGAAAATCTAAATAGCTAAATATTTGCCAGTGAAATTTTAATCTTAAAATTATAGACACTTGTATTATTAATAGTAAGGAGAGCAACTTTATCATATTAATATCTTAATTGGCTTTTAACTTTGAACAATATAACTATTACTATAAACACCACCAGCAGTTTATTTATCTGAAATACCAATACTTAATACTTTACTATTCCGCATTGTGGTAAACATGAAAATATGTATAATCTATTTGTGATTTCTGATTTTGTATTGTATTGTTTCTGAATCTTCTTGCCATTGACATTGTGACTTGTGCTATTTTGTTGATTGGTTTTTATAATTTTGTGTGTATAACCATTAACCTGTTAAAATCAAAATTAGTTTATCGAATGGCCAACTTAATGTAGGTATTTTGGAAGAAATTGTTTAAAATATGTATAATGATTTAGATTAAATTGTAACTCATTTTATATAAATATTTCAATAACATAAATATCTTTAAATACGTATGTACTATTTAATAATTAGTTAGTTCAATACTTAAGGATGCAATTTTGGTTTATATCAATAATTAAAATTATGTCTTAAAATGTTTTATCTATTTTATAAATGATGTATTTTTTGACTTGGTTGTGCCAATATTTTTATACATTTAACCACAAAGATTTTTTATTCTATTACATTTATTTTTCGCAAATAAATCGACCTGCAAAAAATAATAAATGCTTATTTCTGTTTAAAATATTTTTTCTCATACCTCCACGAAAATTGCCACTTTATTTGAGTGAAATGCGGGTACAAAGTCGCCTTTTTAGGGTATTCGCGGAAAATAAGGAGTAGGGGTAACATTTCTCACTTGGGTAGCCATTCCCTCCCTGATATGCGGGAGTTATTTGTGTTTGTTTATGGTTGTCAATGTGATTTTCTCACCGCAAAGTGTCAAGCAAAAATGTCAATGTTATGCAGTGATAATTTGTTGCCGCGTTTCACGCAAAAGAAGTGGCCATTTTCGTACAGGTATGAGAAAAAATAGAGTATGCTACATGGGAGGAATAGATTCTGCCTCGCTTCGCTCGGATCCTATTTTCATGCTCGTCAGAATCTCTTAATTCCTACCTTGTTGCATAAACTACTATTTCAAGTGTATCTTTGTGATGAAATAACTTAGTTTAATTTTTTCCTACGGTTTTTTTGGTATTTTAAACTTACCTTTGTTCAAAAGATGTTTTACAAATTATTTTATTGTCTACATTGCACATAATACGAATTTTATGGTTTAAGTACTCAAGTTACTATAGAAATTTTGCCGTGCGACCGACAATAAACTATTTTTCCAAGGTGTAAAATCATAAAACCTAATATTTCTATAAACTTTAATTGCAATGACACAGGCTACATCAAAAATACTTAAGGTTTACCGAAAAATACCTGCTATAATATAACATCCGACTCCAAGCCCCTGAGAAAAATCACACACCTGTGTTGACCAAAGGCCAGGTAACAAAATAAAAATAAGCTAAACGTGATTCTTTCAGACTGCTTGTCGCCTAGACCTAAGCTGAAGCAAAGACCACCCGGGCATTTTTTCTAGTGTAGTAAACTCGTAGTAAGATCCGGTTCATTCATAAGAGTACTTTAACGCATAAATCTTCTGTTGGTATTTCAATGGCCCTCCTACATACTTCACCGCACACTTTAGTGGACGTTCTCAAAAGCCAAACAACACTAATTTCATTACTTGCGGCAACGAAAGAAGAGAGGTGAGAGGATGAACGGAAGTGGTGTCTGTCCACTTTGGTGGTAGGATTCGGTATACCTCTTTCATTATTCGAGTCACTAATGCGATAAAAATTTCGGTTTTGCTCGTTGTTATATTAAACGTTTTTGTCAATTGGATTAAAATTGCTTGTTTGGTGGGCTATAGGAATTTAAAAATATTTTTGTTAGGATGAGATGGAGAAATATATGTATAGAAATATAATATTTTTGATATTTACTCGTATAGTGCAGGTAGGTACTTATGTTTTAGTGTTTGAAGGATCAAGTTTAAAGTACCTTTTTGAATAAACTATAAACTAATATGTAAAGTAATATTAAGTAGTATATTATGTTTATTTAACAAATCTTTACATAAGTATTTACCAACACCCAGAATGTTATCTCAAGTTTTATTTTGAAAGCCGTATTCAATCAAATTTGCTGTAGGTACACAACAGTAGGTACCATGAGATTTTGGTACCTACTAAATATTTTTTTAGTAATTAGGAAATATTTATCTTTATTCTATGGAACTAATTTATTATTACTATATCAATTAGAAAAATCGTATTATGGCCAAAAGCCATTTTTTGTCGTTAATTCATGTAAGGTTTTTAATAACGCTGCAGCAATGGTTATTTATAACATACATATGTATAACAGACACACTGAAAAACTATGACAATCAAAATTGAATCAGGTCTTGAAAATAAATTTTGGTCAATGTATAAAAATATAATTTATGTTCTTTCTTTTAAGGAAGTAAGGAGACCGCAATAAATGTAAAATTTCCAAATTACATATTGTATTGATCTGACAAAAATTGTTCACAGTTGAATGATATTTTCAGCAATACTATTCGACGCAATTCCAAAAGATTGGATTTTTTTCCTCTATTACTATATCCTATACATAATTCGTCTATAATTATTATTGTTGTACAACTTGTACACCTTACAGTTATATCCTTAAGATATATTTGAAATATTCACTACAGTTTTTGTTATTATACTAAAATAAGGTGCTCATTTAAAAAAAAACATGGTACTTACGAATATCGGTATTCATCTTCCAATTGCACATAATCCGGCGGAATAATATGCCACGTGGTGTCATAGGGTGGACACTCATCGTATCCGTTGCCTGACATATTCATTTTCCTCAACAATTACAACAACACCACTAATACCTCGTTAATATTAGATAAATTAAAATATTGTTTACTCGCTATCCGACACTTAAGCTTCACTGGGCATTGATTTTTCTCTCGCACAGTTTGGCATAAAGTATATAAATTTATCAGTATTGGATGAGATATTGTATCGATGCCTGTATAGGCAATCTGTGCCAGGTGGACGACTCTTCTACATGTATTTATAAAAATATATATGAGATAAGATATGATAGCGCACAGCACTATATTGACAGGTGCCTGTGGATCTGTTTGATTTTGGTGTGCAACATTCGTTATACAAAAGGAATAGAGACAGAGATCATGTGATCTATGATGTATGGCATATTTTATTATGGTTTGTCTTGTAATTAATTTCATATAGTTCATGGTTTTTATTAATTATTAAATTTCTTTATCATTACATAAAAATTACTATATCGGTGTATTTATTTAAGTACATAAGGTTCGAGGACCGTCCCTTTCTTGGAATTACCTACATTTATATAAAAAAATTAAATTCAGATTGATATATGATTGAATATCTTCCTTATAGGTATACTTTTTTAACCTACCTATACATATAAAGGTAATCATATTTCTATAGAATTTAATAGATATGATCTAGGTGTATATTATTTCCTCTAATGTCTTACAATTTCCTTTTCTATTTAGCCTCTGTAACCAAGAAACCTAATTACAAAATTTACTTCATGATTTATAAGTATAATTATATCTTCCATTCGATTTTAAGGAAACTATTTTTTATATAATAATGTTTTTAGATGTCATGTCAGTATTGATAGGTATACTTAATCCAAAATTATGAAATCATCAGGTATTCGAATTAAACTCTTGATTTTGTTAATATCTAGGTACATACAGGGATATTCATGCACAGTTGGGCCAAGCCGGCGACCATCACGCGACAGCGTGCTAGCTAGTGTGTGCCCTACCATATCGCCGGTCTCGCTTGCTGCCGCTCTCTCTCTAAATCTGGCTAATTTGAGCAGTATCTTGGGGGTATACTTTTCAGTACAATTTTTTTTTTAATTTTTGAATCTGATTATCGTATACTATGTAAATGCAATATCTAAATTTTACATATTTCATCTATTGCGTCTCTCTCTAATTGTTAATTTCTTTAGAGCAGTAACATGAATATTAATCATATGATCCGCTTCAATTATAAGGTATCACCATTAGTTATAGTTGGTGATTAGGTTTTCCAGTAAGAGATATTAACAGTGGCGGCTCGTAGTCATTTAGTCTGGGGAGGCAATTAAAAAAGCGTAGTTAGCCTAAAACCGCCACAGGCAAAATTTTTTTCGTGGTTCAAGGTCATCCTTTTTAAGGGTACTTTTTGCTTAATAATCTTGCTCACGTCCCATGCCTGGTTGCCACGATAGGAAAGTTTTTTATCATGTTTTTATGAAATTTAGGAAAAGGAGCTCTACTTGGTCAGAAAAATATTTTGCATAAGTACCTACTAAATACAAACTCTTGGTTACAAAGAAAGATACAAATATCTGTTTAAAATTTCTCTATTTTTTCTTACTGAATCACTAAGTCTTTGAATTTCGATTTGACGAGCTGAATCTAGGACGGTTATTATTATTTTGTTTGCCTAAAAGTTGTAATTTACACATAGATCTAATATGGTCTTGACTTTTTGAATGTCTCTCAATCGAGCGACCTAAATTTTTAGGTAGTTATAGCCAAATTTTGACCAAACTTCTTCACCCCGAATTGAAAATAAAACACATGGCCAACAAAACAATTTTTTTAAATGAAACTACCCGTTAACCATTTACATTTACTGTACCAATGATTAACAAAACTACGAGGCGGTTTACCCTGATTAATTAAATACTTACTTAGGTCTGGATGAGGAACCTCTAAATCTTTGACGAACAATTTATCATCGTAACACAATCGATTAAACTTAAATTTTATTTAAAAGTCAACAATGTCTTCACAATTTTTAATATTTGTGACAGTGCGACTTCCCTCCCTTTCCATTTTAAGAATAAACTTTTGTTTGCACACAAAAAAAACACAAATACCTAACCTGTTTCACCTCATACTTGCACACACAGACACACAAACAAACAACAACTGTTACATAAAAAACGCAGGCGTAAACACTTGTTCCTTGTTCACAACAGTTTCTTTCGTGTTTAAAAAAAAGGTGTTTTTGCCTCCAACTTAAATGTGCAATGACAAAAAATAGTAGTAGTAACTAAAACGCAGGCGTAACAATCGTAACACATATTCACCACAGTTTCGTGTTTAAAAATATAAATCGAGGAGCGCCTCGCAGCCCAGAGCGCAAGTGCGGGTGTGTGTGTGACAACAACATAGGCAGAAGTGCTATTCGAGTCGTAAGTGGTATAGAACCACAGATGAGAGAAGTTATCGAATATTTCGAGCATTTCAATTCTGATTCAAAATATGTATCTGTGAAAGTTGTTAAATTAGATCTATCTAGTATCTATATTTTAAGAAATTGAAAAAAACATATTTGTAAAATAAAAATAAAATAAATTAATGGCCATAGAGTAGGCACTGCCTCCCCCGACGAGCCGCCACTGGATATTAACGAAATATTTTACCTTCAATATGACTCTAATAATTTTCCTTTAGACTGTTTGTTATCTTTTCTATTGCTTCTAGAATTTATCCGAAATATTGTCGTAGTATCCTTTTAAATATTGTTGATGAAAGATATTAAAAGATGTTCTTATTTCCTTTGGATTCAGGGATATCTTTACATACAACAACTTAAGTTACTTAACTTAAAAGCTTAAAGCTTCAACACTATATCACGAAGATGACGTCTATCTTCGGTTTGGAAAAGCTCGGGGAAAATTACTGATTTTAGTTTTTTTTTTAATACTTTAGTTATCTGGTTGAGTTAACCATCGAAGTTTATGGCTTTTTTGTTGTTACAACCAAACCAACATGGTGACTTAGATTTCGTCCGATTCAGTCCTAAATAGATCTGGACCTACTCCTGCTTCGTAAGCCCTTCCGTCCTGTTTTCCAATCGTTTATACTTACCTTATTAACTTCTTCTTTGACTCTATCTTAATACCTACCTGGGATGTAGTCTACTTCTTCTTGAACTTTGTAATTGGAAAAGTACAAACATTTAGTTTTGACAAAACTCTAATTTAAAATTAAAAAGTAATTTATGTGAAGAATAAATAATTATAAATATTAAAAGAAACCTTTATTACATAGAAGTATTTAGTTATCTTATCAACATTAATGACCTTGGCACTAAAGAATTGTGTATGTCAATTTTTTAATTTCCGAGAAAAAGTGGTTGAAACGATTTTACGATGATGATAACGGCGACAGACGAAATAATTAATTAGTTGTTTAAAAAAAATGAGTTTATTACGACTAACACCATTAATAGCGGAATTTTAAAAATCCCCTCGATTTTTTTAAAGTTTAGTGGCCCTAAAGATGATTTGTATCCTAATCTTAAAACTGATATCTAAGTTTCAAATGCACTCTCCCTAAATTCCTAAATAGCTCCGTATGATATGACATAGATCCAAAAATTATCAAAATCCACTAAACAAGAAAGTTATCTAGAAAAATTGACTTTCAATTCTCAACTTCAAGAGCGAACATCTTTATAGGATTACCCCGGAAAAAAAAGTATAAAGTTATTTTCAATAAATCATAAATCTACTCAAATACGAGAGATATCGCATCATTTCTGCTACACCATGTAGGTATGTTCTGAAACAATAGCAATTTTGGAAAAAGTAAAATACATTCTATTCTTTTATATTCTATTACTTAAAATAAAAGAAGTAGAGAAGAAAATATTTACATAAAGATGGCAATATTAACGACACCGCGAAGAAAAGAAGAATTTATTATACATTTAGTGTTCGGTTCGTCATTTGGGAACTGGAAGTCAGTTCGATTTGGAAATGTTAAAAGTATCTATCTTTATATCCATTTTCTTAACTTGTTTTGTACAACTTTAAACACGGTTATTGATTTAGCATAAAATATCTTCAAACTCAATAAACTCATAGTATTTTAAACTTCAAGACCATAAAATTATTCATAAATTAGTACCGTCCTGCCAAGGAACAAAAAACACTGTCGAAAATATGTTGAACTTATTTATTAGGGAAGAATTGAATTATCAGGTAAGTCAATATTTTACAACTACTGGCGCTATACATCATAGAAGTGAAAAAATATAAATGAAATTCCTCGTAGTACCTGGCTGTAATTATTGTAGTGTTTTGTAAAAGGTGTCAAGACATTTTTACGATGTTGAACATATTTATGCAACAAGTATATAATCTATGACTTTATTTACGAGTCTGGTTTATGGCAGAGCGAGCTTGCGAGCGAGGCTAATAAATAGGACGAGTCAATAAAGTCAGATTATAGGTATACGAGTTCCATACAAAGCTTTATGTTCAACTGCGAAAATTACCTTTTAATTATTTAGAAAAATTATAAATGACAGTTATAAATTCATTCTGACAGTATTTATTGTGACATTGACAGCTGATATATTGATATTTTACAATAATACACTTTACGCACGCAAAAGTACGTCATAAACAGTACTTTATAATGCAGTTGTACATAAAATATTTTTCAGATTATATTTCACTCAAACTTTAAATAAAAATAAATTATTTATGCAAATCGCTGGGCTAATTCAGTTCAATTAATGTGACGATATTTTGGTAGTTGGGCGCCTTGGATTCTGGTAAGTATTTTATGTAGTATAAAACTTTCAAAATTATTAAATGTTAATTTATTTAATTTCACAAAGATGACAAACTGAAACTTAAAAAAAATAATTAATCCACAAACTTAGTTTGCCTCTTTATTGCAAGAATGCGAGCGAGTAGCAAACCAAAAGCAAAAGTGAAAAAAGAAAGTTACAAACCAAAAAACAACCTTAAAACGAAACTACTATGTTAGGAATTATTTTGTTACAAAATACCCTGGGTAAATGTATATTTAATTAATAATCTGGATTTATGTATTTTTGATTTATCGAAAAATTAGTGCTTAAATTTTTAAAATGGAGTATTGCCTTTCCTTTATTTTGGTACAGTATACCTACTTCGTTTAAAGAGCTGCATGATTTTCATTTTTTTACGATCCTAAACTCACGTAAATTATTAATAATTTATTCATAATAGAAGTATAATGTATAAGTGTTTCTTGATTAATCGCTATACTGATAAATCTCCTTTATTGTTTCTTGTTTTGATTTAAAATTTTGCAGTATCATTGTTTAATTATAGTATATTATTCAGGTACCTACTTGATAAATTTTATAGAATAAAGATAATATTAATGATAAAATAAATTTTAATATACTTTTTTTAAATTAAACGTAAAATTTAAAAGATACAGATACTTATTACCTAATAAAAATTGGTATGCATAGGTAGGTACTCCTAAAAAGTGCCAATATCATTGTGTACTATTTTTATATTAAAGTATATTATTTTTTGGATTATAAAGGGAAAACTTAGCCAATCCTTTGAATTTATTTCAAGTATCATAACCATTGACTAGATTGAAAGGTGCTAAAAGTACTGAAGCTTTTAGTTTTAGTGCAAATTTAAATTACCAAATATTTAATATCTGCTTCATCATCACTAGAATAGTATGGTTTTTCTGTAAATATGCGTTAACGTCATTAACGATCTAGTTTTTAGACACTTACCTAAAAACCTCAACTAGAAATTCGATAGGAAATTTTTATTTTTGCCCCCTTCTAAACTTTAAAGCAAACTTTACATATTTATTGTAATTTTTTCTGAAGTTTTCAAATATGCCATCAAAACTTTTTTAACTTGAAAAATATACAGGGTGTGCTAAAAATTGCATTTTTTATTTTGAAACACCCTATATATTTTTACATGAATCGATAGATCTTTTTAAGCTGATTCCAAAAATATATATGACTTTGACATTTGGACCAAAAGTGACGGAGATATTAAACGTTAAATTTGTAAAATTTGAGAAAATTAACATTTTTTTTTACCTTTTAGGATATTTTAATTTTTTGAAATTCTATCTGCTTTATTTTTTTCTGTATTCAAGTATACTATTAACTTTTTTTAATTCAAAATGATTTTATTAATAATATAAATTATACAAGATTGCCTACAATGTACCTACATTTCCAGGTTGCCATGAATTAAAAAAAAGTTATAAACTAAGCTGTGTTCTAGTTTTTTAACATTTACAGGAAGAATAAAGGAGATCTTACAATAAAAAAAATCAAAATATCCTAAAAGGTTAAAAAAAAGAAATGTTAATTTTCTCAAATTTTACAAATTTAATGTTTAATATCCTCGTCATTTTTGGTTCAAATGTCAAAGTCATATATATTTTTGGAATCAGCTTAAAAAGATCTATCGATTCATGTAAAAATATATAGGGTGTTCCATAAGAAAAAATGCCATTTTAAGCACACCCTGTATATTTTTCAAGTTAAAAAATTTTGATGGCATATTTGAAAACTTCAGAAAAAACTACAGTAAATATGATTTTGAAAAAATAAAATATCTCAATAGGTAAGAAAATAAGGGGGGTGTTACTTTTAAGTGAAAGACCCTGTACCTGTACATTGAAATATGTCGTGACTTTTGGGGTATCCTGTATAATCGTTTTAAAGATTTTGGAAATATTTAACTTTTTTCTCAACTTTGACACTATATTTTGAAAACGTAGGTAGTAATTTAGGACATATTTTCTTAGAACATTATGAACATAAAATTGATAAAATATTAAGTACCAAGTTGTAGGAGCATAAAATGTAGCCAATTTCTAAAAAAATACTCTGGCTTTTCCTATATTTAAAGGATTGGCTTTATAAAGTCAATAAAGAGTGACAAAAAAATGTCAATTTAGAGTGAATATACGTGCTTACCTACTTCTAGGTCGTGAATTTTAGAGCTCTTGAGAAGTAAAGTTTTAATTTTCAGTTTAAGTATCGATAGATAGATAAATTTTAATAATTTTCTAAATATGTATTAAAGAACTTATACACGACTTGACGGCATAAATTGCACAAAATAAAAAAATAATATTCCGTTAAATTTTACCTCTCGGGTTTATGTTAATACTATTCCCTTTTTTAAAATTTTACATTGCTTATAGGTAAATTCAAAAATAAAAGACAAATTTTTTTTATACAGGGTTTTTTTGAAATACACTACCAAAAAAAGAACGGTAATAGGTGATGAAAAATAGATGCCATTGACAAAAAGTGCCTTAAATAAAACTTTTTTCGTTTTCGAACTAAAATTAATCGAAACTTTGGTCACAATTTCCAGTGCGCTACTGGGTCAAATGTAATTCAAAACGTAATTCTGGTTGTTTAGTAACAATAATAAAAGGTAAATGTGATTTTTTCTGTCACACAATTCAAATTGTCACCGTATAGTTTTGTTATTATTATTAAATCAAATTAAATATAAGGGCAAACCAAAAGGCATAAGGAGAGCCCAAGAATTGCTAATTCGTCGAGCTCGAGCGTGCATTGCGAACGATGGTCGACAATTTGAATAAATATAAATAAATTATTATTTCACTACGTGTTGAATTCTCAGTTCTGACTTTAATATTTACTACGGCTTTTTATTCAAAATTATTTAATTTTAGTGACCATGGCTTTTTATTGAAACCGAACGCAATCATGTTTACGTAAATATTTTCATCCAGTGATGTTATAAGTAAGCAATCAGAGGTTATTTTCCTTATTGTTAAAAAAAATAAAATGGTCCATTCGCCTCCTTAGGAATCCCTAAGACTCCGTTTCGCTTTTGGTAATGTATTTCAAAAACACCCTCTGTTTTCCCTGTAGTTCACTAATTGTCTAGATAACGTATCTTTAGATATATCGTTAGTTTTGCGGCATCCTGTATAATCGTTTTGCAGATTTTTTAAATATTCATATTTTTTTCTGAAATTTGACACACTGTATTTTGAAAACGAAGTAATTTTGGGCATATTTTGTGAAAACATTATCATCAGAAGTTCAGAAGATTAGTGACATAATAGACACCAAGTTGTAGGAACGTAAAATAGAGCGATTTTCTAAAAAATACTCTAAGCTGTTGGACTGTTGCTGTATTTAAATGATCCGCTTATAGTAAGTCAATAAAGAGTGATAAACAAAATCTCATATAGAATGAATATTAGTACACTGAAAAAAATATATGTATCTACTTTTACATATAATTTACATAACTAGAACTGTAAAAATTACTCTTTTATTGTAGAATTTACACTCTTTTAGTATTTCACTGCGAAAATTACATTTTTATTGTAAAGTATAAGTAAAAGTCTAAAAAATTGTAATATTACATAAAAATGTAAAAGAACATGATTATTGTACTTTATTACAGGTTTTATGTAATTCTTTGACCAATCACATAGTTTGTCTTCGCGTTATCTGGTAAAAGCACAATATTCCTGTAATTCTAAAATTACATATTTTATGTAAAATCGCGTGAGACATGTAATTTTACCGAGTTATGTACTTTACTATGATTATCATAGTAAAAATACACGTTTACTTTTTTCAGTGTACTTACCTCGTTAATTTTTAGGGGTTTTTTGAAGTAAACTGTGAATTTTCAGTTTAGGTCTCGATAGACAGATACATTTTAACCATTTTCTAAACATTAAAGAATTTATAGGTACACGAGATTTTATGGCATAAATTGCATATCTACAATAAAATATTTTCCTAATTTAATCCTTAAATTCTGGGTTTCAGTATCCTTGATATTAGCGTTTTAATTTACTTACAATGAAGCTGAATACTTATATTGCATGTTATTTTTAAGTGATTTTACTTATTATGCCTAATCTAATCAATCAGTAAGTCTATATTTCCGCTCTTGTTAAAGTTTCAGAGTGATGTAGCAGAAAATAAAATAAACTTCACTTATAGTAAATGCCGATAGTATTTTATTTAGTACTCATTTAAATTAAAAAATTATAATAGCCTTTGTGTCAATGATAACTTTTTTGAAGAAAATCAGAATTATTGAAAAGAAAATTAAACTGAAATTGAAATCCCTTAATTCACATGTTCATATAGTTTGTTATTGAAATGCCATTTTAGTTCAACTCTACTCTACTGGGTGTCCCGGAAAAAGTGGGAAATCTCTCGGATTCAGATAGAGCATAAAAAAATAAGATAACAAGTTCCTATAAAAATTGTTCCTACAGGCCCTCCCTGCGAAGATATGTAGCCCTGAAGAGCGCGTCGCTGGAAATCGTTTTTTTTTTAATAACTTTTAAAGTACTTAATATAATTTTATAAAAAGTTAATATGATGGACACTACTAAGGACCTCTTGAAATATATCTAGCTTGTTTAGTTTACCAGGGGCAGACTAAAGCTTTACAACTTAATTCTTAAACTTTTAACGCCTTGTGTGAAAAAAACTTAAAACAAAACAACAAAATCAGGTTACTTGAACCTTAGACTAAAGAAAAGCTACTCTTGTTTATTGTCGATAAAGTGGACCGTTTTCGAAAAAAAGAATAATAAACGAATTCATGTTTTATTTAGTCATTAAAAAAAGTAAGTCTCATTCCGAAAAAAAATCAAAATTTAAAAAACGCCTGTAGGAAAAATTTTTATAGGAACTTGTCATCTCATTTTTTCATTCCCTATCTGAATCCGAGAGATTTCCCACTTTTTCCGGGACACCCTGTATAATTACCTAATTTTAATTCTCAATTACTCAATTAGCAATAATTAAGTTAATGCGAATTAACCGTAATATTTCCTACAATAATTTAAATTTTAAATTACGTAGCTACTGCCATCTTTGGATAACACATAGAATTAATAATCTGAAGATCAAGTAACCTGTAATTTTTTTCTTAACAATTGTTGTACAATTTTCTGATATAGATAATTATTTGCTTAATTAAGGTGTATTATTTTAAAAGAGTATTACGTCATTATATTAAATGCTTAATTTTAATTAAGTAGCGCATTTTTACTTTTTATGAATCAATATTCATCAAACACCAATAGATGGCGCTGAATGTATTTGGATGAATATTATTTATAAAACTTATTTACTGTTTGCTTAAAAACAGCAACTTTATTTATTTATAATTTATATAACTACATTGTTTGTTGTATTATTGGATAATTTCGATTTTGCAAAGAATATATAGATATAATTAATAAAATAGGCGTGTATGTGAAATAACCATTCGGAGACATGCCCACGCAAGCAAAGCCTGCGGTCCGGTTTAGCGTCTCAATAAATTAGTAAACAAAGTACCGTACTAACTTTATTAGATGTGAAAATGTAATAATTAGTACACAAACATCTCATAATTATAGACTAGTATTAGGTGAATATCAGTGAAAATGGATTGTAATAAATCCGAGAATGACAAACAGGAGTTAACCTCAACAATGGGCAATATACTGTCAACGTCCAAAAAAGAAGAAAAAAATGACACCAGTGATGCTACTCCTACTTCATCAACCGATGCCAATACCTCCTCTTCAGCTTCCCAGATAGGTTTGTACTACCCCCAACACGCTTTTCACGTTGTTTTTCCACACAAACCAAATTCCTTTTCAGTGTCCGACGATCCCATAAGTAGCACATCATCAGATGTTGTTGAACAGAAGAAGATGAAAGAAACACTGCAAGCGCCAAGTGTAGTTGAGGAAAAAACGCCTGAAATGATGAATGTTTTTGAAGTTGGAAACAAATCTGCTATTGAA
Organism: Pediacus dermestoides; assembly: GCA_963942485.1. Taxonomy (NCBI): domain Eukaryota; kingdom Metazoa; phylum Arthropoda; class Insecta; order Coleoptera; family Cucujidae; genus Pediacus; species Pediacus dermestoides. The sequence goes on from OZ012625.1 coordinate 19,210,803, forward strand.
GACCAAGAGCCCGATTTGTTGGAGATTAGCATGAGTAATGCCCCCAGGGAGAAAATAACGGAAGATGTGGAAGATCTCGTGCAGGATTTAGAAAATTTGCTGGGTGAATCGACAGATGCGTTTAATATACCTCCTAAGGGAAGTGCAACTGCGGAACTGGGAGCCACAGGATCTTCACCTGTGGCTACTACTGTACAAGATGTTGTTTCTGAAGGTAATAATTATTTTACTGTTTGATAGGTATATTAGAGAAAGTCATGGGAATATTGTACACGGCTTTGAATCTCTAATATTCCAAGCTCAATAAATTATCCACTTAACTAGAGTTGCGCGCGCAGACGTAACCTTTTAAAACAAAACACGTGGACTAATCACTAAGCCAGGGTCGCTTGGGGCGCCAAAATTATCGTTAACGGAATGTAAATAATCTAGATTCCAAATTCCAACGATTCTCTATTGAAATTATATTTCGTCTTAATGTTAATAAAGTAAATATGCTATTCACGTGTAAGTACTATTATAAATATGTCAAAATTCCAAGGAAAAGGGCGCCGAATGTTATCCTACTTATAGATATAAAATTCCTTGATCCGCCCCTGCACTAAAGTTATGCTTAACTAAGTTAATGGACTTATTAGACTCGGTTTTTCAATCGATATTAAACTTGTATTAGTCAAATCATTAGTAGTCCAGGAAAAATAGACTTTAACCTGGAAAAAAATTGTTACAGGCTGAATTTTTGCATGCACCTTAGTATTATAGCCCTCTATAATGTGTGAAAGTTCCCCATCGATTTGATGGCTGCTAACTGAGTTACTCGAGGTCAAAGGTCGCGACAAACAGTTTTTTGCAAATATCTCGAGAACGACGACCTTTATTGAAAAAAATATAGAGAGGTAATTTTTAGCTGAGGCAATTTGCTATAAAAACTTATTCAAAAGTTTTTTTGTAGGGGCAATCGTTCACGAGATATAGCGTTTCAAAAACTAAGAACGTAAAGGACTTACTTCACTACGAAGAATAACGACTGATCTTAGGATATGGAAGTTGGATAATGAATTATTATTCAATATGTATATTTATGGCGTTTTTTATTTATTTGTGCATTTATGATACAATAATTAACTTTCTTCAGTTTCGGTGAGGGATTGTTCCGTCACCAAAGTTTGGACGAGGAAATGCGATGGATCGATGTTGTTATCGATCTCCTCGTTATCAATATTAAAATTTTCCATGTTCATACATGTTTGGCCATTACATTAGCTACAAACTACAGAACAGTTCAATTCTGCTTTTCGCCGACATCCACAATTGGAGTGGAGAAATTGATCCTCAGGACTGGGGATGGGTATTACAAAATAACATTTTAGAGCCAGTTACAACTCTGTTCCAAGACGCTCCTGATGCATTACTTAATACAGTATTTTGTAAGTGCAAGAAAGGCTGTGGTTCCAATTGTGGATGTCTGAAAGCAGGATTGAACTGTTCTGTAGTTTGTAGCCAATGTAATGGCCAAACATGTATGAACATGGAAAATTTTAATATTGATAACGAGGAGATCGATAACGACATCGATCCATCCTCTTTCCTCGTCCAAACTTTGGTGACAGAACAATCGCTCTCCGAAACTGAAGAAAGTTAATTACTGTATCATAAATGCCCAAACAAATGCAACAAATGCACAAATAAATAAAAAACGCATATACATATACATATTGAATAATAATTCATTATCCAACTTTCATAGTTATTCTTCGTAGTGAAGTAAGTATCCTCTACGTTCTTAGTTTTTGAAACGCTATATCTCGTGAACGATTGCCCCTACAAAAAAACTTCTGCATAAGTTTTTATAGCAAATTGCCTCAGCTAAAAATTATCTCTCTATATTTTTTTCAATAAAGGTCGCCGTTCTCGAGATATTTGCAAAAAACTGTTTATCGCGACCTTTGACCTCGAGTAACTCAGTTAGCAGCCATCAAATCGATGGGGAACTTTCACACATTATAGAGGGCTATAATACTAAGGTGCATGCAAAAATTCAGCCTGTAACAATTTTTTTCCAACTCAGCCTTTTTTTTCGTCTATTTTTCCTGGACTATAGTAATACATGAACAAAACCTTTTCGGGTCTTTCGAACCTTTTGCGATCAAAGGGGGGGGGTCGACCCTGAGTGTAAAAAATCACTTTTGGACAAACCATCCCCGTCTCATTTTCCGCCATCTTGAAAATAAGAGTTAGTTTGACTTTTGAGGATATCTCGGAAATCATCACTTTTTTGAAAAAGTGATCGAGAGCAATCTTGTAGAGAATGAAATTCCGCATATTTTTTGTTTATTTAATTTTTTCATATCTCTTATTGTTTAAATAATGTAAAAAATTGGGTATTTCGAATTTTTTCGCAATTTTATCATAGTTTTATGAATGACACGATTACTCTTTGAATAATAATGATGTAATTTGCAATATTTATGCAAAAAAAAAAATTTACAATAAAAATAAAATTGTCACTACGAAAACGAAAACTGAACAACTTATTACTGCTAAAAATGTTTTGTTGGTTTCGTTTTGTGCATTCTTTCAACTCTATTTCTAACTTCTCTGCAACAGTTTAAAGAACGAAAAGTGGATAAGGAAATCCTTGCAGCTATATTGGAAATAGATTTTGTGTAGAGTTATACGGACGGCAAAGTGATGAAACTCTTGACGATTTGGGATGCAAATTGTTTGCAAAACGCGTTCGCAAAAGTCAATTTACTCCAACGTCCCATGCAAGCAAGCAACACATTTCGAGGGCGTACCACCAGGTCCAGGGATGGTTAGGAAATTATCTTGACCCTGCAGAACCCACATAAAAAAACGCTCATTGAACTCTACGCACTCTACAAGTGGTGCGGAAAAGAGTACAGTAGAAATAAAATTGATAAAAAATGATGCCACAATCTTTTGCGAAACAATTACTGAAATCGGGAAATAACCACCGAGATACAAAACAAAAATTTTTTCGCAGTAAAAAGTGGCACTGGAATGTTTGATAAAAATGTGAAAAAATTCGAATTACTCGCTTTTTTACACTTTCCGCTGCTATATTATTTAAACAATAAGAGATATGAATAAATGTTATAAACAAAAAATGTGCGCAATTTAATTCTCTGGGATATTCCAAAATCTCAATTTTGTTTGATAACAGGCCTTTTTGCACTCAATATCCTGAAAGCGTGTTCCATTTGACTGAATCTCTGTCTCTTATAGTTTCCGAGATCCCAATGGTGACCGTTGAAAAATGCACCACCGTCTAATGTAGTATTTCCAGTGACGCGCCTGTGACGTAAAATTGTCATTTCCTTATGTTTTACGGGGTACAAAAATATTCTTACATTAGTTTCAGTTTTCAGAATGTAACTTTCCTGCCTTTTTCGTCATGATATTGGTGCTAATTTTTACTTAATTTGTAACAGTTAATATTTATAACCAAACATCGATCTTAGGTATCACATAGGGAGCTCAATTCGCCAAGATAACTCCAGAAACTTGGAAGTTATTAGATATAATGTAACATGTATTAAAATTTAAGAGGCGTTTTTTCGTTTGGTTTTTAATTAGTGTGTAATAATTTTTGTAATTAATGCTGTACTCATACTAATTTGTAGGTATCATTTCATTAATTTTTTCTGCAGGGTTTCCTGTGACCGGGAAAACCGCAACAGAATTCAAACCTCTTATTTATTATTATTAAAAATTAATATTATTTAATATAACCTAATTGTTACTGACATTATTTTTTTTGCAAAACTATTTGTTACTTTTTTGGAGTTTGGTGAAACAGTCACATTCAGCAACAGTAAAGTGCAATTTAATTATTTTTTTTTTATTAATTTTATGTATATTTTTATATTAAAATAGTTTCATATTTCTATACATTCTGTATAATGTTCCTGGAAAATCGGGAAAAGTCAGGGAATTTTGAAACTCAAGTTGATTGGGTACCCTGATATTTCCCCAATTATTAACTTTAGCTTTCAAAAATACTTTTTTTTATATCTTTTACGAATCCTTATATCATGATAAAATATTGTAGAACCTTCAATAAAATTCTAAAACTTAACAGTCACTTATTAAATAATGTCTTAAATACTTACCGATCTTTTTTTGCAGATTTACCTACAGCAACCGCCGTTCAAGATACAGTGGTTGGTCAAAGCGTTAATTTGAAAAAAGAAGAACTAGAAGAAGGCAATTGCATTGTTATTAATGACACCAGTAATAACGATGAAGTCACGATCACGAAGATTTCTGAAGATAAAATTGAAGAAGACACTCAGACTTCTAATAACGTGACAAAAACTGAACTAGTAGACAGTACACTACTCCAAAATAGTGTTGAACCATTAGAATTGGAAGAATCGGAAGCTGTTGATAACATTCAATTACAAACGCAGGAAGTTATTCCTTCTGAAGTACTGGTGACATCAGAGGTTGGAAATGAAGCACCGGTTGTAGTTGTACCAGAGTCAGAACATATAATAGAAACTCTTCCAGTCGCTGAAGAAAAAGCAGACATAAGTATGAAGGCTGAAACTGAGGTACTCGAATCAGTGGAATCTCAGGCGGTCGTAGCAGTTCCTGAAGTTGGCACATTAGACGCACAAGAAACTCGAATTGAAGATGTGGAAATGGCAGCTACTGCTCCTGAAAATGTGGAATCTCAAAGCGAAAATGTAGTTGAAGCTACTGTTAAAATTGTGGAACAAGCGGTTACAGAAACTGCTGCAGAAATTCAGTCAGAAATAATACCAGAAAGTATAACTGAAAGTGTTGCAGAAATCGTAACTGAAACTGCAGAAGTTTTAACAGGAAATGACGTATCAACAATTGTTGCAGAAATTGCACAAAAATCTGTAGAAATTGTTACGGAAATTCTGCCAGAAATTGTAAAAGAACCTGTAGAAGTTGTACAAGAACCTGCAGAAGTTGTACACGAAACTGCAGAAGTTGTACAAGAAATTGCGGAAGTTGTACAAGAAACTGCAGAAATTGTACAAGAACCTGCAGAAGTTGTACAAGAGCCTGCAGAAATTGCATCAGAAACAGCAGAAACTCCACCAGTAATTGAAGAAATTCCAATGGAAACTGAAATCGTGCCGGCTATTATTGCAGAAAATGCAGACGAATCTGATGTAGAATTTGTATCGGAAACACCTCCAGATATTGCAGAGGAAAGTATAGTAGAAAAAGCAAGTGAAACTCCTGCGTCGCTTGCTACTGAATTGCAAGATGTTGCTGAAAGGTTACATGAAATTACTAACCAAGATATCGAAATGAAAAATGAGCCCACTATGGAAATTCCTAATAAACTAATAGAGCAAACTCTCGCAGAAAGTGTACAAGAAATTGTTGAAGAAATCAAATTAGATGAAAAGATCAACATAAATTTACAGAAAAAGGACGAAGATTCATGTGCTGTAGAAGCAGTAGTTGAATCCGAAGTACTAGAAGCAAGTCTTAAAGTAGCCGAGCAAATACCTCAAGTGGAAGCTATGTGCACTGAATCAGAGCCCATGGATATATCCGACGATGTAGAAGTGATCGAGGTACCACAGGTGATTACGAACGACGAGTTTGTAGAGAAACCAAAAGAAGAAGCTGATCATCCTAACGATCAAAAAGAAACTCAAGTGCTCGTTGTTGAAAAATTACCAGAAAATCTTCCAGAACAAATGGACACAGAAGACAATGAGGCAAGTGCGGTACTTGCAGAATTGTTAAAAGACAACGATAACGAAGAAAAGTACATTGAAGAGGAGGAAAAAATTGAACCAGAGGAACTTGTACCGTTACTTACAGAAAATTTCCCAGTAGAAAATAATTGCGATCTGCTAGCACACACCTCGGAATCTATACCAGATGTATCATCTGACCCTCCCCGCGCAGAACTTGTACCTGAGGAATCAAAATTAGCTGAATACGAAACAGATGAAGTAGAGCGAGCTTTTGGTATTGATATGCCTTTGGACATTGTCCAGAAGCCCGAGGAAGCTATTCAACAACTGCCTACTCAAATTTATCAAGAAAATATAGAAGCTGAAAACAGGGAGCTAGATACACTTCGACAAGCTGTGGCAAGTATTATGGATGCACAAGATGAACCTCAACAGCTACCTGAAATTAATGTAGAGGTACCGCAAGTTGCCTTTAAGGAAAAGAGTATAACGGTGACGCGATCGGAAATAATCGACAAAGTTGTAGAAAGCAAACTGGAAGAACCTTTGATGATAACAATAGAAGAACCAGATAAGGAAAAAGAGAAGATTTATAGTCCTAAAGTGACTATTAAACCAATTATTAGACCACCAGATGAAGACGTCAGCACCACAAGTAATGAATCCGAGCAAGGTAAAGGCAGCTTGAAGATGACTATAACTAAACAGTCAGATACAATGCATTCGATTTTGAAAATTTATAACCCGGAAGACCCGGTGGAGTATGATTCTAAAGACCCGGAACACGAACAAACCATTCCAAAACTGATAATAAAACCTAAGATGCAGCAAGTGGAACAACAGCACAGTCCGAAGATATCCACCAGAAGTTCCAAACAATATCACTCCCCTACCAGTTCTTCCCAACGGTCCGGTAGCCCACGTATAACTATTAAACCGGTGGTTAAACCACCAGAAAGTAAAACTGAGGTTGTTAGTCCGTTGAAAATCACAATAAAGCCGGTAATGAGGCCAGAGGAACTCGCGCGGCAAAAGCACAGCCCAAAATTGACTATTAAGCCTATAGAAGAAATTAAGCACAGTCCCAAGTTGACGATTAAACCGATTACTAAGCCAAGTGAAGAAGAGCACAAGGTGGCAAGTCCACGCGTTACAATTAAACCAATTGTTAAACCCGTGGATGAAATTGAGCAAGTACACAGTCCCAGAATCACAATTAAGCCTATACCGAAGCCCATGGAAGAGGAAGCACCAATAAGTCCGAAAATCACAATAAAACCGGTGGTGAAACCACCAGAACCGGATACACAAAGCTATGAAGAAGAAGAGGTGAAGGAAAGGATTGTGTTGAAAATAAACAAAGGAAACCTGCCGACGCCCTCAAAAGAGAAGAAACGCGAACATGTTGAAGATGACAAATCGGAAAAGTTAGCTAAAATCAAATTGAAGTTTTCCAAAGAAGGCGGACAGCACACTGTACAACCCGTGGAGGAAAATAAGCGAAAACGCCTAAATGAAGATGTTTCGCCAGAGCCAAAAAGTAAAAAGCAAAAATCCGAACATGTCCCTTCTCCAACTATCGATAATAACGAACTGAAAGGCTCGTTTGATGATAGCGAAAACGAATCAAGGCTTCCACAAATTCTTAACGTATCTTCACCAATCGTTATCAGCGAGGATTCCACTCAAGACAGCGGCAGCGTGATCATAGTGGAGGATCTGAAGGATCCTCTAGCCGACATTCCAGTCTTTGAAATGACGTCTGATAGTGCGATGTGCAGTAATATAACCATTAGTCCCATCCCCGTTCCAATTGTTACACCTCCTATGCCGAGGAAACGCGGTCGACCCAGAAAAGTTCCTTTGGAGGTTCGGGAAGAATTCAAGGATATTAAAGAGGAAATCCCACAGAAACAGGAGGAACCACCGCCGCCGCCGGTTGAATCGGGGCGGCCTAAGCGAAGTTGTCGAGGGCAGAATGTACGAGATACTTTGGGTATCAAGCCTAGGAAACCACGTGGTCCTGGAAGGGGGCGTGGGAGTAAGAGAGGAATGGGAACTAGGACGATTCCTATGAAGCCAGAGAAGGTAAGTCTTTTTTTGTTAGTTTTTCTTTAGTTATAATACTTAGTTATGATATAGAGTTGAATTTTGGTTTTCTTTTTAGTTGTCGGAAACAAATGAGCAGCAAATTTAATTTTATTTGTTTCGTGAATCTACGATAATGCAAAGCTTTACTCGGAAGTCTGATATTTGTTAGAAATTATTGATTATTTATATATTTAAAGAAAAACGAAAACTAAATTAAATTATTTATGATGTGGAGTGCTTCGAGAACGTACTATAAAAATAATACTCTATCAAAGAACCTGCATTTAATTCATCATCCAGTGAATGTATTATATTATTAAATTATAGGAAGTATATATTTTTTTTATGTATAAACTGAGAAAAGAATTATGTTATGGATTGAATAAATTATGTTTATAAGAGTGAAGTTTTGTCATACGAATGACAACTTTTTCTTTTTAAATAAACATTTTATAAGAGTAGCACTTTTTTTTTATTTCATTTCATTTAAATTTTCAGAAGTCATTACTTTAGCACTAAACTACTTTTGTACTTTTTATAGTCTACATTCAGAACCTTATGCTTTAGTTTCCACAGTTCGTATTAGTTTATTGGAATAAAAATTAAGGCACAATTTATATTCGTTACATAATTTTGATATATTGTACTGCCAAAAATGTTATTGCTTGTGTATCTATTTTTAACACTTCTTCAAAATAGATATTTCGGCGACAATAGCCGTTTAGTTGAATAATCAAATCTATGCGTTTGTAGTTGTAACTGAAAATTTAAGACCTTAGAATTAAATTCTAAATAATCAAGGTTCTAAAATTTAAGTCTCTAATTCAGAATTCAGTCATTTAAATACAAAAATAGACCTTCATAATAACTGCAAGATGGTCCCAGAATTAAATTCAAGAAATTTACCATCATACAGTGATCGCTAAAAAATCTCCGTCATGGGGGAAAATTATTTTTGTCTTTTTTTAACTGTTTGCAACAACAGTTTATGCATGTCTGAAAACCTGAAATGAACCAACTACTTTATACCAAAATAAGGCAAATTGTAGCAAAAGAAGGGAAAAAAGTATTCTAAAAATATATCAGATTGTTTGAATAAATTAATCTATTATAATACAGTGTGGAAATTGAGTAACTCATAAATTCAGTAATTGAGGTTTTCAATAAAACAACGTTCTTTGTCGGTCCTGACGTCACAAGACACCCTAATGACCGTTGCCATTGCGCTTATCAGCTATCTCTCAAAATTGAAAACCTGCATTTCGTTGATATTAATTTTTTGGAAAATTATTTTTTATTATTGATTTTATATAAAATTTTCTATTTGAAAAAAATCGAGAAAAACAGTCTTAAAGTTCAAATATTATAAATTCGGTTGGAAACGGAATAAAAAGTACCTACTACCAAAATCAATAGTTAATAAAAAAATAGATATAGGTTGTCATTAAAAAAAAGTCGATGACGCCATATATAAAAACTGAAAATAGGTTGAAAATATTTGCTGAAGTTAAAATCGCTATACCCCTTCGAGATTTTTTCCAAAAAATTAATATCAACGGAATTACTGAATTTATACGTTTTTATTTCCACACTGTATAATATTTTTGATGTTATACCATAGATTATAGCTTACTTAAGGACTTATTATCCTACCAAATAAAATGTTTTTATAAATCGCCTAACGCCTGTTAAAGTCCGAGTGCCTAAACATGAGACACCCTAAACAGGGTGTTCGCGCGAAGTGGCTCACTATTGCTAACTTCCTTATTATTGGAGCTACAAAGTCGGTTAAATTAAAACTAGTAGCATTTTTTCCGCTGATTACAATGGTGAAAACAGAAAAACAATTGACCATCTGGTTTTCGAGATATTCACAAAAATAACATTTTTTTAAATGGAACATCCTATATATTTTTGCAGAAATCGATGACAAATTAAATTCTGTACAAAAAATGTCCTTATGCTTTTTTGACAATTATTTAAAATAAGCGATTTATTTTGAAAAAAAATTTCAAAGTTTTATTATCAAAAATTCAAAAGTAGCCATGAAAATTATAATTTTGTAAATTTTCAATATTTCCGTAATTCTTTCAAGTATTTTTCAATTTGCTTAAATTCAAAATTATGATTGTTTGGTTTTAATAAATTAATATTCCGTTTTATGGCTACTTGATTTTAAAGAATTGCAAACTTTTTTTCAAAATAACTCGCTTATTTTAAATTATTATCGATTAAAGATGACGACATATTGTGTATAGAATTTAATTTACCATAGATTTTTGCAAATATATATAGGGTGTTCCATTTAAAAAAATGTTATTTTTGTGAATATCTTGAAAACCAGATGGTCAATTGTTTTTTTGTTTTCATCATTGTAGTCAGCGGAAAAATGCGAACACCCTGTATACAGGATGGTCTCTTAGATTTCAGTAGATAAAAATTACGTCATAAGTTTGTATTAAAAAATCCAATTTAAACCGAGATTTAAACCTTATTTCAGTGTTAGATCCATAGCAGAGGAAAACTGATACAAAAACATTATTTTCAAAACTTTACTGCGCTACAATTTATAATCTATTAACTATACCAAAAAGTGATTTAAGTAAAAGTTGAAGGAAATTAGATTCACTACAACTTTGTTAACTTAAGAGTATATTTCAGTTATAAGATCAATAGAAGAGGAGATATTCTTACAAACCTGTTTTTCTTTTCAACATAGCAGACCTCCTAGGTCAAAATATTGGATTTTACTTTTACTTCAAGAAAATTGTACTTTTCTGTAAGGTAATGAAGAGAAAATTCTGGCAAGTCGATTTTTTTGTGATGTTAGAAAAGTTTAAATTAAAAAATGTGACCTCCACCCCCTTGGAAATAAAGCATGTTCTTGAATTGAAGGGGTGCGTTCCTATTTTAAGAATTACTCTGTTATTTTTCATCATACAAAAAATGTCCAGCTCTATACAGCCAAAAATCGTAGAGAATAATTAACTGTACAAAATTTATACAGACGTTTTTTCGGTTGGACCAACAGATGTTGGAAAAAAACACAAAAATATCGAACTTAAATGAGCTGTAGTTACTACATTAATTATTGGAATATCGAAAAATGTTGAGAGTGCAAATATGTAGGGAATTTCATTCTCCTAAAAAAACAAAGTTAATCTCAAAAAACCAACGAACCGTTTTCAATTTAAGATGACGCCTTATTTCGAAGGTGGTGTACATCACATTTTTGAATTTAAACTTCTCTGAAGAGCTACTAACACCACACTAAAAATCAGCTTCCTAGGAAATTTTTTCAAGTTGTAATTTTCTTGGACTAAAAAAGTAAAAAGTGACACTGAAAAAAATTTTGGAAAGTGATTATATTTAGAAGATAAACTCAGTCGCCCACAATATTCACATGTTTGTGCTTGATAGTACATATTCGGCAGAAAGTCTTAGGATAGGCCAAGAGTCCTATTTTCAAAATTTTTCTATTTCTACATATTGAAATTTAAAACATTTTTGTTTTTTATTTATGACGTTTACTTAGACTTCTTACCATCCTCGTTAAAAAAAATTTTCTGTGATTTTATGAATAAGACGACGCTTTACAAAGAAGAAATTTATATTTTGTTTGTAAAATTTGTTATATTTTTTGGATTCATGTTGTCACTATACCAAATTTTTTAGGAGGAATAGTAAATATTTTAGGGTGTGGTAGTATAGACTAATTCGAATGAAAAATTCCATATAACATGTGTCCAATTTTTATTATTGATCGTTCGGATTATGAATAGTGCTGCCCTCATAAAAGAACGCCAAGACGACCTCAGAAGAGCTACACGTGATGTTGTCAAGAGAATTCGAAAGTGCATTGAATTTTTCATTAGAATTAGTCTATACTACCACCTCCTAAAATATTTACTATTCCTCCTGAAACACCCTGTATATTACAGTTTATTTTTCTGGAAATGAAAATCTGAAGTTTACATTTGGGCATCTCTAATTTTCATTTATGGATATTTGCAAGAATATGATAACCTCGCCTCACTTTATCATAGTGAAAATTGTGTTATTTGTAAAAAAGTTCATAAAAAATATTAGCAGTGAAGGATAAGCGGCTCATTCTGTATGCGTATGAATAGACAAGTAAACAACCATTTGCTTACATATTTATCTACATGTTTATATACATACTTATTATAAAATGTTAAGATTGCCCATCTAATACATTTAAATTATAATTCATACAACATACAAAATGTTTATAATTTCTCCAAAATTTCTGAAATTAAAGCCACGTTATATTTTTATTTGTTGCTAAATAACTAGACTTCTCATATTATTTTCATTAGATAAGATGAACCTGGTTGTTGGTGCATCCCAAAAACTTAGCTGAAACTCAAAACCGCAATAAATGACGGTGAACTTAATAGGTTATTTATAGACGTTCTAATTTTAACTGTTTTAGCTGTTAACTGTTGCAGATTGTTAATAAAAAGAATTGATTTTTCATTAAATAGTATGGATATTTTGTACTAGTTGCTTTCGATACAACTCATTCCAATTAAAAGATAAATATAAAATAAATCCTGTGGTAACTATTTATAGAAATGTTCACCTGCAGTGCCATGTTGTTGGAAGTTATTTTGGCCAAGTTCAAATTTGTTAAAACAATCTCATTCTGGTACTATTAGTGGTGTTGGTTTTTTTTGACAGTGCTTTATCAACACGATGTTTGATTATTATTTACTGCAAAAAGTGTGCGAATACATCGAGGATAATCAAGTATTACATAGTAAATAATTCGGTATGTTGAATAATTGCATGTAAATATTACGTCGTGTTATCTAGCTAATTGATAAGCTTCTAGTTGTTAAACTAAAGCAAGTTTTTGTTTCTGTTATTAAATTTTTTCTCTTTAATAATTGAATTTAGATCCACGTTAAGATAAAAACAACAAACAAGCAAAATTGAAATTTATGTAATCTTATAATGGAAAGACAACAAAAAGAAATATTACACCACAAAAATGGGATAGAATGAATATAAATTTATAAAAAAATGTTTAAAATATTAAAAAATATAATAAAATAAATGTTTTAAATTAGAGTGTGTAAACTGCGAGGCAAATTGTGTCTTATGCTGTTACTTTCCGTCGCATGTATCGGTGATAAATATAGGTTTATATACAAACACTAAAATAAGAAATACAATATCACACAGTCCAGATTTATACTTTAATATATTTTCTGATAATTACAATTTGTAGCGTTTCTTAAATTCTTGGAACACAATTTTTATCTTATCTTATTAGCTAGATATTTTAGTTTTTTTGAAATCTCTGAAAATAAATAAATACGAAACATAATTAATCAAAAATCATAAAAGGATAATTTTTATTTCGTTGTGTACAAACATTGGCAGTGTTTTTTCGTTTATATACCATAATTTAACCTGTAGGTATATTAGTAATTTACAATAAAACTTGCACCATTTTCATATTAAATCGTCTAACAAATATTTGGTTACACGATTTCATGTGAATGTGGTTACTTACAGCAAAACGGAAATAATATTAAGAGTTCAGCACAAATGAGTTAATTTTTCCCTTTGTTCAACTGACTAAATCATATTTTCCCCAAAATTTGCTTTATATTAAATAAGTACTTCCAATTTGTGTAGTACTCTTAATATACTGATAACATGTTATTTTCTTTGTAGGAGCCAAAACTGAGTAAGGCTAAACTGAAACTACTACAACAAAGCGTTGAGGACCAAATACCGAAAGCCTTTCAACTAGACAAAGTCCAAACAGACCTGTCATCGGGTGTCATAGATGTAGATCTGAAATCACCGGCGGGAAGTCTGCTGTTCGCTCAGCCCTCCCTCAGTGTGAGTGAGGCATCGTCAACCGCCGCCAGTAGTTCAGTGGATACGGCGGATATTGTTATGTTTGAGGAGGAGACGCGGATGAGTGCAGACACAAACAGTAGAGCTCAAACGCCGGCCAAACAGGTGGTGGTGACGTCAGGGGAAATTGAGGAGTCTCAGAGTTCCGTGCAGAGTACAGCGACTACTGAAAGTGGTAGAACTTCGGCGCGGCCCAATAAGGCTCCAAGACTTGAGGTTAGTGGAATTATTTAACAGTGTTTTTGGTGAATGAATTTATCTGTGAATTCTTAAGAGCAGCCTTGGATCAAATTAACTTCAACGAATGAATCTTGACATTACCAACTTTAGTATTAGGGTAGAATTATTTTCAGTGGACATGTGCGTCTCGCTTTTTCTCTTTCTCACTATGAAAAAAGCCAAACACCAGGAAGGAGGGGACAGGTAATGTCTACTGAAAATAGTATAGTATAGTAATCTTAATCAGGTACTAATCTTTTTGTGCTAACCTAAAGCCTCAACGAAAAAATTTTTTTTTAATTAAATACGATTTTTTTAAATAAACTGCTGGCCAATTGAAACGTACCAAGCGAATTTTTGGGTTGAATTTAAAGTCAATTATTTTGAAAAAGAGAAAAGATATCAACATGGGGTTTTCGGGATTCAAGAGATAATTTTATTGAGAAAACAATAGTGTGGCCCGACTTTTTTACTTTGAAGTACGTTACTATCTACAGGGTATGAAATAAAGTCGTCTTTTTTTTTCTCTAATTTTATAACTACCGAGATTCCATAAATATTTTTTGATGTCCATTTTTTTGGTCCTTGGTTAATGAGGAAAAAATCAATTTCTCAAATTTTTGATATCCCTCTTATTTTATAAGATACCGAATTTTTGCTGAAAACTTGAATTTTTCTTTGTTTTTTGGCGTTAGGCCGTATTGGTAACCAGTGGCTTATCAAAAATCGGTACATGTTCGCTAATTGGTAAAATTTTTTTATTCATTTTTTGAGGCTATTTTCTTAATGGAATAAAATGGAATTGGTTTAAGTGACTTATATCCTCGAAACGGGTTTTCCACTTTTTCAAAAATTTGCTCATAATCGTGTACTTCTTATACCGGGTGGCCACGAAATCGTTTTACAACCCCCACCATTTTGTTACATTTAACTGTATTAATTTGAAATTTGGCATGGTTTGATTGTTGAAAGGAATAATCATTTTGACGTTTAAAACAATCTAATGACACTTCCGGTTTCACCGGAAAGGCCACCTACTAACTTTCAAAAATTTTTAAAACAACCCTGTACATTTTTTTCCGTAAGAATTAGATTCTACTTAAAATTACCTTTTTATCGACTTATCACATGATAACATTTGCTTTCAAAATGGCAGCATAATTAATATTGCAAAACCCTGTTCAACAATATCCAATTTAATAAAAAATTCGGTACGTTATAAAATAAAAGATATCAAAATTTTCAGAAATTGGTTTTTTCCTCATTAACCAAGGACAAAAAAAATGGACATGAAAAAAATATTTAAAAAATTTTGTGGAATCTTGGTAGTTTTAAAGTTTGAGAAAAAAAGACGACTTTCTTTCATACCCTGTAGATAGTAACGTACTTCAAGGTAAAAAAAGCGGATCACACTATTGTTTTCTCAATTAAATTATCTCTTGAATCCTGAAAACCGCATGTTGATATCTTTTCTCCTTTTCAAAATATTTTATTTTAAATTCAACCTAAAAATAAGCTTGGTACGTTTCAATTGGTCAGCAGTTTACCTATGACATTTTAAAGAAATGTTCTATTTTTTCCATTCCAATAATTTTTTGCAATGAACTCAGTAACATTTACACAAATATTGATATCTTAAGAAAATTTGTCCAAAATCAAGAATTTTAAATAAGCCCAAATGTACCCATACCTACAAAGTTATAATAATCCCTCAAAACTGCCCCCGAAAAATCTGTTTCGTTATTTCCGAAATCGTTTTGGCATAAAAATAGAAAATATTTAAAGCAATATTTCCAAATTTCTAACAAAAGTAATTTCGCATAAATTGAAGCTTGTTTCTAATTTAGGTGATGCAACAAAATTAAAAAATAAAGTATAATGTTCTCTGATAATATAGTAATTCACATTTATTTATGAGTAATATCGTGATTGATTATTACATTAAATTTAAAGTAAGTACTTAGCTGCTTTTATATCAGCAATAGATATTTTTTAAATATTTAATATTAATTGTGTAAAATATGAAATAAATCATATTAAGACACGGATATAAAATTATTGTAATATTTGTATTTTATTATTATACAGGGTGTCCCAAAATTAACCTGCCAAAATGTACCAGCTGATTCTACGTTCAAAATAGTGCAAAAAGTTTCAATAAATATAGGTTGAAAAATGCTTCCTAAGGAGGGTACAGCCCCCCGATAGGGGGACCCCAAAGAGGAGTTTTCTGCAATATATTTGTAACTGTTTGAGGTAGATTCATGAAATTTGGTGAGTTTGAAGCTTTTATAATTTGCCACAAATTTATTTTTACAATTTTCAGAAATTTTGCCAGGGGCGTCACATACAAGGTTGGTGCTGTGTATATTATGCCCCATATTTTTTGTGGGTATAATTATTAAATTTTTTATATCAAATTTTGAAACTTGGTTTATTTTTACACAAAAAAAGTAGTCTCAGTCGATCTTTGTATCTTGAACCGTTTTCGAGTAAAATCGTTTTGAAAAAATCACGTCCATGAAAACTACACTAATAAAAATAATCAAAAAACTAAAATTTATCAAAGTAGACAATGGATTAAAATTTATCGGTATTTATTACTTCGT
Source organism: Pediacus dermestoides (assembly GCA_963942485.1). Classification (NCBI taxonomy): domain Eukaryota; kingdom Metazoa; phylum Arthropoda; class Insecta; order Coleoptera; family Cucujidae; genus Pediacus; species Pediacus dermestoides. The sequence continues at coordinate 19,227,337 of OZ012625.1, forward strand.
TTAGCATTTCGTCAAATATTAATAATAAAAACAAAATATCAAAATCAAATTTTTTTTTCAATTTTGTGATTATTTTTATTAGTGTAGTTTTTATGGACGTGTTCTTCAAAACGATTTTACTCGAAAGCGGTTCAAGCTTCAAAGATCAACTGAGACAACGTTTTTTGTGTAAAAATAAACCAAGTTTCATAATTTGATATAAAAAATTAAAAATTATCCACACAAAAAATATGGGCCATAATTTACCCAGCACCCAGCCTGTATGTGACGCCCCTGACAAAATTTCTGAAAATTGGAAAAAGAAATATGTGGCAAATTATAACAGCTTCAAACTCAACAAATTTTATGAATCTACCTCAAATAGTTGCAGAGATATTACAGAAAACTATTGCTTGGGGCCCCCCTTTCGGGGGCTGTAGCTCCCTTAGAAAGCATTTTTCAACCTATATTTGTTAAAACTTTTTGTATTATTTTTAAACGTAGAATCAGCTGGTACATATTGGCAGGCTAATTTTGGGACACTCTGTATAATACAAAAGAGGAAAAAATTAACAAAACTATTATTAGTTACGTGTGGATTAATAAATAGCCAGAACCGAAAACTAACCAATTTCCTCCTCGGTTAATGCCGTTGCACATTAAAGAGGGTATTCTGTGATGCAAATACGTTGAAAAGATTGACAGACGTGTCCTTTAAAGAATTTCATATTTTAAAAATAAAAACTACTATTTTGTTCAAAGGAATTTTTGTACCATACATATTTTAAAATAACTTCCATTGGTTGTTAAAGTTATCAGTTGGTTTGTGATGACACCCTTTAAAGAATCAAGTGGAGTAAGACCTGGACTACTGGAAGGCCAACTGATCTCTTGCCAAGAAATATTTATTTCGAAAATCTGCGTTTTGAAATTTGTAGGCTGTGGCGACCTTACAGTAGCCCTTGTTATCATGTATTTTTTCCTTACGAATTTATGTTTACTAGTTTCTATAGGTAAATTTTTGAAAAAAATGGTTTGTGTTTGTGTAATTAAAATTCCAAAAGCAATTTTTATCCCCGTGTATTTTTTGTAAAATATGTAGATTATTTTAAGTCAAATTATTTGACGCCAAAAGTGGCACATTGTTTCTTTTCTAAGGTAATAGATCGCGGTATCGAAGAGTCAGAATGCGAAGGAGCATCCAATAAAACGACGAAACGTCATTATCATGTTATGTTGCGAAGTAAAAGAATCTGAATTAGCTTTCATCTGTCATTTATCATAGAACACTCTGTATGTCTCACATTTAATTTCGTTATTCCCATTTTATCACTTTTTGAGATCCTTGTCGATAAAATTGTCGCATATTCAAAAATTTTCACTTAAATTGATTTACCATAATTTTTTTTTAACAAAAAATATGATTTTTTTAATATAGGGAAGTTTTGTCCACGAGCATATTTATTCAGTTATAGTTTCCTAATTATAGGTGGACAGTCCTTTAATTAAATTTTAGAAAAATGAGTAACGGTAAATTAATGTTTTCTAAAGAGCAGAAATAACATTGCAAAAAAATTAATTTTTTACAGTTTTATTTTCAAAATTTCAACTATTTATTTTTTGAATAATCTTCAAATACCAGTCAGTGGAAGGTCGCCGACAAGAGTCGGAATTCCTAGCTACAATGCAATTCGAGGTCGGTATTAATATTAATCAAATGTACTAAGATAATATTAACAAAATGTTAAATAAATCACGAAATTGTGTGGTTGAAAAAAAGCTTCACCGAGAAGTTATAATTTTTATGTAAAACTTTTTTCTGATTAGTAAAACAAAAAATAGGTCATCGGTACCATCATACAGGGTTTCCCCTAAATCCCCTAACTGACTGATATAGGTAGGTAAAGTGCCTTTTTCATAAAGCGATATCGAAATAATGTACTTGAATCCGGGGACAGCCTGTAAATTTTCTATTTTCTAGAGGCATCTTTAGATATACAGGGTTGGGCATATGTGTGGGAACACCTGATTTCTGGCTAAACTTTTGTATTATCATTATTGGTCTTAAAAGAAATATTTTTAGCTTTTTTTACTCTATTCAGTGACGTATTTTGTTTTCCAGCAGCTACTCGATTTCTCGAGATATTAAGTGATCGGCACTTTTTTTTTAATGGATCACCCTGTATATTTTTAAGTTTTCAAATAGACAAAATTTCAACAGTTACAATGATATAAGGTTTGGTGGGTGTGCGAAAATTGGTTTTTTAAATATTAAAGAAAAAAATTCAATAATAAAATATAGAGTATTAAATAATAATTAATTAAATTAACTAAATAAAAAATATGGTAGCTGTTTTAACAACAAAGTACGTCACTGAATAGAATAAGAAAACTACAAATATTTCTTTTAAGAGTAATAATAATAAAAACGTTTATTTAGAAATTAGGGGTTGCCACACATATGCCCAACCCTGTATAAAATAACATAAATAAAACACATTCTGTAATATAGTTTTTTCTTTTTTTTATGTATACTAAAATTTGTAATTTATTTTTATCTCCAATTTCGATTTAAATAACCAGTTTTCTTTCAATTTAAACAACTTTAATTTTATTAATAGTAAATTGAATAAACAGAAGCAAACAATAATTTCAGCTCTTAATTTTCTAATCTACTAATAAATAATAATAAATTACTCGTAATCTTGTAAACTTGAAATTGTAAAAAATTCTTTCTCATCGTGTTTAGGTACAAGAACCCGAGGGTGCAGTGATTTCCGCCGATCAGCTAGCTGAGTACTACTGGGGAGGAAATGGACCATTTATGTTACAAGAACAAGTGGCACAATTTCTAGGCATCAAATCCTTCAAACGAAAATATCCAGGAATAACTAGACGGTTTGTGGATATGCAAGAGAGAGATTTTATACGTGAAAGTGGTTTAGCATCTGAAGCAATGTGCGATTTGGGACTAACAGCAGTTAATAGTGCTGATATTTTGGACATTATGTACTCTGATTTTCAAGATAAATACGAGGAGTATTGTAAGCACCAAAGGGATAGACAGGCAAAGGATCTAACAAATAAACAAAAAGCCCTGTCGTTGGCTGCTAGTCAAGAGAAAACTAAAATGGATATAACTGAGCAAGCTGTACAGTCAGCTGCATCCTGGAATATTAATTTTAATAAAGTAGGTTTTTGAAAAATGTAATCAACGTTATTCGCTATTTATGTTGTTTTTAATTATAGGCAAGAAAGGAGCAGAGAAAAGCGTGTATGGATCTACAGACGTTGACTGTACATTATCCCAAAGGGAAAATTAAGCAAATTAGTAAACCGAAAATTGGGAACTATCCTGTGGCGTTGGTTCCTGGACAATTTACAGATTTTTATAAGGTAAGTTTGCAAAAAAATGCATGGCACAATAACTCGAATGTTAGCATTTAGTAAATCAAGCAGGACAACATAAGTTTTTTTATGACTGCGGCGTTTTTATAACTACTATTTTCTGTGGAATCAATTTTCAATCATTTCGTAATTAAACTATTAAGTTGCAAAGTACTCACTTTATTACCTCGCCTAGGATCCAAAATTATATACTTCTTTACAAAGACATATTTCCCCCTTATTTTATTATATTTATTCTTCTACATTCCCCATTTTCTTTTATAGGAGTTCACCCCTACAGAAATAAATAATCTTCCTCTAAATACATTGTGCTATGACACAATAAACAAGATACCACCCGATGAGTCAGAAGAATCGGACGATGGTTCAGATTCAGATTCGGATGGCAGTTCGTCGAGTTCAGATAGTTCAGATTCCTCATCTGGTGTTGAAGACTGTAAGTTATGTAAGCCCACGCCTGCTAAACGAATAGCAACTGCTAAGTGAATGTATTTACATTTTTTTTAATGAATTGTAAAAGTATGATTCTACATTTTGAATATTGTCTTAATTTTAAGGATATAATTATTATATTGAATAAAAATATTATGTGTACAGGTTAGTTTTCTTTTTCTACGTTGTTATTGACAAGATATTTTAAGTCTATAAGTATTTATGTATTTGGGTGGTATAGAAATGCGTTTTTTTTATCCTGAAAGCCCAAACTAAAAGCCTAGAAATTTTTCCACAACTGATTAATGATGAAATTACTATATTGGTCCATTTGCTTTTTTATACAGGGTGTCCCAAAATTAGCCTGCCAAAATGTACCAGCTGATTCTACGTTCAAAAATAATGCAAAAAGTTTTAATAAATGTAGGCTGAAAAATGCTTCCTAAGGGAGCTACAGCCTCCCGAAAGGGGGGCCCCAAAGAGGAGTTTTCTGTAATATCTCTGCAACTATTTGAGGTAGATTCATGAAATTTAGTGAGTTTGAAGCTTTTATAATTTGCCACATATTTCTTTTTTCAATTTTCAAACATTTTGCCAGGGGCGTCACATAGAGGGTGGGTGCTTGGTAAATTATGCCCCATATTTTTTGTGTGGATAATTTTTAAATTTCTTATATCAAATTATGAAACTTGGTTTATTTTTACACAAAAAAGGTCGTCTCAGTCGATCTTTGAATCTTGAACCATTTTCGAGTAAAATCGTTTTGAAGAAGTCACGTCCATAAAAACTACACTAATAAAAATAATCACAAAATTGAAAAAAAAATTTGATTTTGATATTTTGTTTTTATTATTAATATTTGACGAAGAAATGCTAAACGAAGTAATAAATACCTATAAATTTTAATCCATTGTCTACTTTTAATAAATTTTAGTTTTGTAATTATTTTTATTAGTGTAATTTGAAAACCGTTCAAGAAACAAAGATCGCCTGAGACTAACTTTTTTGTGTAAAAATAAACCAAGTTTCAAAATTTGATATAATAAAATTAATAATTATCCCCACAAAAAATATGGAGCATAATATACCCAGCACCAACGCTGTATGTGACGCCCCTGGCAAAATTTCTGAAAATTAGAAAAAGAAATATGTGGCAAATTGTAAAAGCTTCAAACTCACCAAATTTCATGAATCTACCTCAAACAGTTGCAAAGATATTACAGAAAACTCCTTTTTGGGGTCCCTCTTTCGGGAGGTTGTAGCCTCCTTAGGAAGCATTTTTCATCCTATATTTATTGAGACTTTTTGCATTATTTTTGAACGTAGAATCAGCTGGTACATTTTGGCAGGTTACTTTTGGGACACCCTGTATAATTTCGTTTTCACTTGAAAGATAGCATTTTTAAAATTTCAAATAAAAGATGATAATAATACTTTATCTAAACACGATCTCTCACACCAGATTTTGTATTAGTTATATTTTACCCTCAACTAAAAAAGAAATAGTTGATATTCATGAATACACCACAACTTTTTGAACATGTTCAAAATTTCGTGCAACATTTAATACTTTTTCTGCGTGTTCCATGTTTCGAGTAAATCAGCATGTAGTTAGTATGCTCAATGCTCATACAAAGTGTCCAAGTATTCAATACACATTTCAGATTTCAGAAAGAATATTTTATACTTACTAGTACAGGGTCATTAGACTTTATCGAAAAAGTGACCGAGAAAAATTTTGTAGAGTATTAAATTCCGCAATTTTTTTGTTTATAACATGTTTTAGCGCTCAGTGGAAAAAAGGGAGTAAGTGGAATTTTTTCGCATTATCATCATAGTTTTATGAATGAATAACAGTGAAGTTGAAACCGGTCTTACGACAAGTGCAAATTTGTCGGCCTGGCAACCGTAAGAATTTTAGCAGTTCCGATTATTATTAATTATTCAAAGAATAATCGTTTCATTTATAAAAGTATGAAAAAAATGTGAAAAAATGCGACTTACCACTTTTATTCCACACTGCGCTATATTATTTAAACAATAAGAGATATGAAAAAATATTAGGAACAAAAAATGTACGGAATTTAATTCTCTACAAAATTGCTCTCGGTTACTTTTTCGAAAAAAGTGACGAGTTTCGAGATATCTCCAAAAGTGGTTACATCCTTCGAACGCAAAAGGTCCAAAAGATCCGAAACTTTTATCATAGAAAAAGTCTGATGTTCCTGTATTAGTCAGTAAGTATAAAATATTCTTTCTGGAATCCATCTAAAGACTTAATTCCTTCTTATGATGACTTGATGACCATAAAGCATACTGACGGTCACCCACAAAAAAATCCACAAGAAGCTTAAGCGCTACCAAGACGATCATTTCTATATTATACAATAATCAAAAAATAAAACAAAAATAGTTAACCTTTAACCTGGTAATTTGAAATAAAATTGCGATATTATTATTACCAACAATTTATACAATAAAATAATATCCTAAATAAAAGACATTCTAAAGTTCACGAAAAATATAAATTGTGGCCAATTTTCTTCTATCAATTTCACTAGAATTAATATTACGCTTTTTTATCTTATTTACATTCAAAGGGTATTGCTTATAATTTTATTAAATAATGCATATACAGAGGGTATAGTGTGGATTTGTTCGATAACTTGTTTTCTTTTAACTTTACAAAAAAAAAGTTAAGGCCAAAATATGTGTGTACTTTAATTTTTTTAATGGAAGACCCTGTATATTATTATTAAATTCACTTTTTATGTTGTCAAATTTAACGATATTCTCTTTAGAAGATATTTGGAAATATTTATACTTTTCTTATTTTTCGAAATAACATTTGTGTATATCTCGAAAACGTTTAACTTGCGACAGAAATATTTAATTAAAATTCTAAAAAATTTAAAAATATAAAAGTTAGGGCGTGATTAAAATATCGCGACCAAGGCACTTCGCTTAATATTAATTTCTGGACTCATAATAAGATAAGTTTGACTAAATCGTAATATTTTGATACTCGAAATCATTGCTGCTCTTTTTTTAAAAAGTGATGCAATCTTTATTGTGACAACACTCTCTAGCTAATTTTTTAGCAAAGCAATTTAATATTATTCACCAATCCACGAAACGACATATTTTACTTTTACTGTCATAAAACGAAAAGAATGTAATCGAATTAAAAGGGAGTTGGCTATACAAATACTCAAATGTACTTGAAGAGGTATTTAGGTTTTATAATTGAAATATTTTTTTCGTAGAAAGTGAAATTTAAAGTTTTGCTCTCCACTAAAAGATACAAAACTACACAATTTTTAATTTTCATTACCACAACTTACTATACCTAATGTAAAAATTTAAAACATCAATGTATCTTAAAATTTCTTTTTATTTTTTTTTAAAAGATATATAAATTTGTAAATAACTGTTTGAAATTATACTATGCGTAATTATGTAGGTATGCCACTGCTAATAAACACAAAAGTCGATATAAACTCAACAAATGTTATTTAATCAATATCAGAAAAAACTGTAAAATTTTGTCAAGTGTTTAAAAAAATATATCGACATCAATAATCTACACCTTCTGTTGAATATACTCTCTACTTTACCAATAACTTACAACGTATCACTCCTTTCTAAATCTAAAATCTACTTTTTAATATCACTAATAACTTGAGCTGCAAGATCCGCAAAACTAGCAGAAAAATCCAAACTACTCTCAGTCAGCAACGACTGCAACTGTGCATCAACATCCTGGCACAAATGCGAATTCTCGTTTAACGGGCCACATTTCATCGGCGACTCTAAATTCCCCAACAAACTGCTCAAGGAATAATCGGCCACTTCAGCATTAATCCAACTTTGACTGTCGTTTTCTTTTAGAATACGCGACGGACTTGAAGGGGCTGTTGAGATGGCGTTTTCATTCAAGATCTCATTAATATCAACGTCATTATCAGTGTCGCTTAGTAGTACACTATCGGAACTAGTACCTTCCAATGGAACATCCATGAAAGTTTGGTTGGTATTCAGTTTGTTACTACTTGTAATGTTGTTGAAGTTTAGTGGTTGAACTGGCTCTTTGTTGGTTTCCTTCGCCTCTTCCAGCGAGGTATTTGGTTGGGTTTGCGGTTTGGTCTCGCCTTGCGAAATTATATTCATCCGTACGATTTGATGTCCACTTTCGACTCTGTTGGGTAAAAGTGGCAGTTTACGTTCAACCACAACAGGTTTGGATGGTCTGCGTCCTCTGCGATTACAATATCTTGGCATTAGTCTTTTAATTGAGTCTATTTGGTTTGTGATTAAATGTACCATAGAAGTGTTCGGGGGGTGAAAGATGGTAGCAGGTGAAATTCGTCGAATATTAGATTGGATATAAACCGGTGGAGCAACGAACGAATTTTCGTTTTCAAAAACAGTTTCATCTGTACTTTTGTCTTCAGATTCATCAGTGCTTTTTTCAATATCGGTTAAAATTTTTCGTATCTTCGTCTCAACAGCCCTTTTGAGTTGTACATTGTTTTTACTACCACAAACGTGTCCACACGGGCATTTGATCATGTTTTTTCTATAATGTAGTTTGGCTACTGACAACAGCTTAGACAGTGAGTTGCTGAGGTCTTTGCCTTTGATGGTTCCTTCATCTTCAATCGTTTCTTCTTGAGCCAGCTCATTGGTTTCTAATTTAACTGTAGGTGGGGAGTCCCAACTGTACTCCAAAACGACTTTAGAATCACTTCCAAACATTAGATATATTTCACCAATGGTTAAAGTTTGGCAGTCGGCTTCCGTCCAACCATTTCGTATTTTGTTGGTTTGTGCGATTTTTTGCTCGGAAACTGCGTCGACTTCCAATTTTATTTTAGTTTGCTCGATCAGTTTGTTGTCCTCCACTTCTTGTTTCTCAGTTTGTAGAGCTAGGATAGTGTTAACCGCTTCATTGACAACTTCGTTAACCAAATTATCGGAAACACTAGTGGAAGCATTGTGCTTCGCTAACTTTTCACTTGCGCTATCTGTTCTCTGTCGAAATCCTTTTTTAGGACTTTTACCATATGGTTCGTCTAAACTTTTAACCCCAACTCGTTGTTCATACGACGCTAAACATATACTTTGTCTTGTAAAATATTCGCTAAGATTTATCGAGGGAATCTCAATTTTACTATTAGCTGGTGGGCTTAAACGCAGTGGTGGTGTAAACAGCAATTTATTTTCTTGTAGTTCTTTGTCAGGAGGAACGCAGTCATTAGTAGCTACATTTGTTGATGTGACAGATTTATCGTATATATTCGCATCGACAGTCTTCCACCTTTTATTGATACAACAAAGTAAGCTGCTTAAGCGCTTCTGTAAAGGTAATATAGTCTTAAGCCTAGGATTTTGTGCCATCATTTGTACTTTTAAGAAAGATGTCATGTCTTTAGGACGAACCTCAATAGTAACTCTAGTAGGCAACTGAATTTCATCGTACTTTTCATCCAGCTGATTCAACCGCCTCAACGCCCTGCACATGGGTGTTTTTATACGAACATTTTTACCTTTAATCCTCAGTACAATAGAACCAACATAAATCAGTTCGTTAAGCTTCATACACGCCTTTTCACTAACAGCACCGATTTTTTTCCGCAACTCTCCATAGTTAATTAACCCATACAATTCTTGAGCTACCTTTTTTATGCCTTCGGCAAATCTTAAGTGCTTGGATATTTTATGCCACGTACGATAATACAAATGCCTGATTTGGTCTCTGGTTTTAATTAAATTATCCGGAACGCCCTTTTTCCGCAACTTGCTGCTAATATACGTTTGAATACTCTCAAAATCCTTACCGAATTCGTTCAGGGCTTCGAAGAATATCGTTTTGTCGTCTGAAGACCACAAGGGTCTGAACACTTTTTTGTCTTGTTTCACCTCTTCCTTTTTCTCGCGCTTTTCCACCACAGTGACTGATGGCGTCAGATCCAATTTCATTTTCTTAAACACTCGTGCACTCGATCGAATTTGCTGGCTTTTTAACTCAGAACCCTCTGTGTTGTTGTATGTAGTTAGAGAACCTAGTAATGGTTCGTCTAAGTTAAAGGGGCTGTTGGTTATAGAATTATCTAAACCAGTTTTATCATTACTACCCTCCATGATGTCTAAAATTGCATAAAAATATTCTCAAATTATGCATTTTAGACGGAACTAAATATAAACTTACTGCGAGATACTGATGGATATTTGCAGTTTTATTTAGGTCATTTGAATGAGTGAAACTAATAAGTTGGATCTCAATTTGAATAAATTTCTGCACATAACGGTAACTGCACTAACCTTTAAAATAAGGCAAAATAAAACAAAAATATGAGAGGCAGAAAGATGACATTTGGCATTGAATTGAACATTTGAAGGGGCATAATTTATAAAAACCATTACTTATACAAATATTATTGAAAGCAAATATAAGATAAATTTTCAAAATATATAGTTTTATGAAAAATTAAGGGCATTCTTACTTAAAAATATCCTAAAGATATGCGTAGAATTGTTATAAATATTACATTTTTACAAATAGAACGCAAGTGTTGCCAATAGTATAAATTTAAAATTATTAGAATTGCCCCAAATAAAAACGTAATTTATTTACTGTAAAGATTAGTTGCACAATGTAAAATTAAATATTGAATTTATTTGATTAAATTTAAGATACTAATTTATTTTTAAGATAATCAGTGTTCTCAATAGTATAAAAATGTATTTTGAAATTCACTAGAAAGATATCAAGAGCGCAAGCGTAAACACGGCACATGTTTATCATATTTAAAAGTTTGGTTAGATTAATTGTTATTATTAATCTGTCAATTAATTTTATTTACTTTTGTAAATAGTTTACTTACTTAAAAACGAATTGTTTTCCCTTACTTAAGTCTTGTATGGACCCAACTTCAACACCGCTTCAATTTCAATATTCGCTATAAAAAATGTCGCAAATAGATTTGGGATTTTTGGAAAAATGTGAACCTTCCGACGTTCAAAGTTGTTCATTTCCCAGTAAAGTTGGTGGTAAGCCCGCATGGTTAAGCTTGGAAAATCTGCCTCGATTTGAAGCCTTACAATGTCCGAAATGTAACCAACAGCTTGTGTTTTTTTGCCAAGTATACGCCCCATTTGAGGAAGATCCGAAAAATTTCCATCGAACAATATTCATGTTTGTTTGCCGAAACCCTGATCATAAAGATCCTGAAATAAAAGTTTTCAGGAGTTCCTTGGAACGAGAAAATAATTTTTATTCGTACGATCCACCAGCAGACGATGCCTATTTATCGTTTTCTATTGAGAAATTTGTTAAAGTTTGCAATGTATGTGGTTGTTTCGCTGATAAACAATGCGCAAAATGTAGGCACGTCAACTATTGCAGTCGCGAGCATCAAATGCTTGATTGGACTGAAGGCCATAAAACATCTTGCAACTCTGGTAGCAAAAACGCAACAAGAACTTACTCGAAAAAACTATTTTCTGAGTGGGAGCTAGTTATCGAACCCGTAGAGGAACTTGTAGAAAAGCAGGTAAATGAAGAAGAGGAACTGAAAAAATTTTACGAGCTAAAGAAAAAAGGACTTATTGGAACAATGGAAAATACTCCGGACTCAGAGTTCGAACGGGAAGAACGAGAGCTAATTAAAAAGGACAAAGTTTTTGCCAAGTTTAAGAAAACTGTGGAAGCAAACCCCGAGCAGGTTATCAGATACAATAAAGGTGCCCAGCCACTATGGATAGCCGCAAATTCGCTTCCCGAGGACATTCCTAGTTGTGAATATTGTGGTAGTAAAAGACAGTTTGAATTTCAGGTGATGCCACAAATGTTGAGTTTGTTAAAAGAAAGCGAGTTAGATTGGGGGGTTCTGGCTGTGTATACTTGTAGTAAAAGTTGTACAGAGGGTAGTGATTATAAGAATGAATTTGTTTTTGTACAGAATGTCGCATCTTAGAATAAAAATGTTAATTTAAGTTAAATGCGGTTTTTATTCGAAATCTATGCTTATGCTTACAAAATATTTAAAAAGACACTTAGATGAAATTATGAAAATTGTGTACGTTTTGGACGCAAGTTTCTATCTTACTAAATTAACGAAAAAATTTTTTTATTACCAATTAATTTGGTTCGCAGTATAATAGGTACTTAAATAAAACAGATTTTTCGTGTTTCAAAAATCAATCAATATCATTTTCAGATGAATTTTGTCTATTTTGCACATTTTACAGATTTCAAATTGTCAGTGGATAGAGCCAGAAAAGTACACAAAAAAATATGAGATATCTAGAAAATATTTCGACACAATTTATAAAATGAAATTTTTTTAAATTTTCTTCTAAAATTAAAATTTCAACAACCAAAGATACTTTTTTTAGTAGCTTTTTTCTCGTAGGGAAGAACAGTAATAACTACGTCAAAACTGATTAAATACTTTTTGTAGGGGTCCAAAGACATGCATAAAATGACTGAAATGTGAACTTTATAAAAAATTACAAAAGCATAAAAATTAGTACAGGATTATACGACTTTTTCTGTAATAAAATTTTCGGGTCTTTCGAACCTTTTGCGATCTAAGGGGGGATCGATCATCCTGAAAAAATCACTTTTGGACAAGCCATCCCCGTCTCATTTTTGATAAGAGTGACTTTGATTTTTGAGGATATCTCGGAACTCGGCACTTTTTTCGAAAAATTGATCGAGCACATTTTTGCAGAGAACTCTATTCCGCACATTTTTGTTTATAACATTTTTTCATCTCTTATTGTTTACATAATATAGCAGCGCAAAGTGGAAAAAAGGGGGTAAATCGAATTTTTTCACATTTTTATCATAGTTTAATGAAAAAAGAATTATTTTTTGAATTAATAATAATTAAGCAATTTGCAATATTTATTCAAAAAAATAACAATTAGCAAAATAACAAAATTTTCTCTACGAAAACGAAAATTGAACCAAGATAAATTCTCATTTCTACACACATATCAAACATTCCAGTTTCCAGTGCCACTTTATACTGCGGAAAAAATTTTGTTAATACATACAGGTTCGCGCGAAGTGGCTCACCATTGCTAACTTTGTTATTATTGAAGCTACAAAGTCGGTTAAATTAGCAAACTAGTAGCATTTTTTCCGCTGATTACAATGGTGAAAACAGAAAAACAATTGACCATCTGGTTTTCGAGATATTCACAAAAATAACATTTTTAAATAACATTTTTTCGTATATTTTTGCAAAAATCGATGATAAATTAAATTCTGCACAAAAAATGTTCTTATAGGTATAAAAATCTGCAATTTTATTGCCTACCACAATCTCACTTCAAAACTGTAATTATTATAACAATTTTTATGCTAAATTTGAATATGCAACTGGTTTAGTAGAAGAAAGTAAACTAAATTTTTTAAACTTGATCCGCATTTTCCAATATTTGTACAAAAAGTGCTCCTTTAAGATTAAGTTCCCTGATTTCCTCTTAAGTTCCTGTAACTTGTACAGCAGATTTCTCCACTGATTGTCCCTTCGTTATTTTTAGAGATATACAGGGTGTTCGTGCTAACTTCGTTATTAGTAGAGCTACAAAAAGTCGGTAAAATTAGCAAACTAGTAGCATTTTTCCGCTGATTACAATGGCGAAAACAGAAAAACAATTGGGCATCTGGTTTTCGAGATATTCACAAAAGTAACATTTTTAAATGAAACCCCCTGTATATTTTCGCAAAAATCGATGATAAATTAAATTCTGAACCAAAAATGTTCTTATGCTTTTTTAATAATTATTTAATATAAGCGAGTTATTTTGAAAAAAAGTTTGCAAAGTTTTAATATCAAGTAGCCATGAAATATAAATTTGCCAATTTTCAATGTTTCTGTACTTAATTCTTTCAAGTTTTTTTCAATTTGACTAAATTCAAAATTATGATTGTTTGGTTTTATGTAACAAATTACTATTCCGTTTTATGGCTACTTATTAATATTAAAGAATGGCAAAGATTTTTTCAAAATAACTCGCTTATTTTAAATTATTATTAAAAAAGATAAGATTTTTTTACAGAATTTAATTTATCATCCATTTTCGTAAAAATATACAGAGTGTTCCATTTAATTTTTTTTATTTTTGTGAATATCTCGAAAACCAGATGGTCAATTATTTTCTGTTGTCACCATTGTAATCAGCGGAAAAATGCTACTAGTTTGCTAATTTAACCGACTTTTGTAGCTCCAATAATAACAAAGTTAGCACTAGTGAGCAACTTTGCGCGAACACCCTGTAAAATAATTTATAAACAATAATTAAGCGACCCTCTTAATATTTCGGTGGTTTATTTTCACGGTTTCTGTAATTGTTTCGCAAAAGATTCGCATACAGTTGTGGTATAATTTTTTATCAATTTTATTTCTACTGAACTCTTTTCCGCTTCCGCACCACTTGTGACGTAGAGTTCAATGAGAGTTTTTTTTAGGTGGGTTCTACGAGGTCAAGATAATTTCCTAACCATCCCTGGACCTGGTGGTACATTCTATGGGTGGTACGGTACACCCTCAAAATGTGTTGATTGCTTGCATCGGACGTTGGGAGTAAAGTGGCGAGGTTTGTTTGACCCTTGCGAACGCATTTTGCAAAATTCGACAAGAGTTTCATCACTGCTCTCCGTATAACTCTACACAAAATCTATTTCCAATAGCTGCAAGGATTTCTTTATCCACACTTTTGGCTCTTTAAACTGTTAGAAATAAAGTTGAAAGATTGCAGAAATAAACGAAACAAACAAAAATTTTTCGCAGCAAGAAGTGGTTCAATTATTGAAAACATTTACGTAAGAAGTCAAAAAGTGAAGCAAATGAAAATTTCTTTTTTAACTTATTGGGAAAATCACTTCTATTTTCATACTTGCAAACTTGGTAACTACAATTATGATTAGAGAACTTCTATATAAAATCTAAAACCGTCTGGGGCAGGTTTAATAATAAAACATTGACACTTTATAATGTATGCAGAAACAACTTTCACAATTTCAACTGATGATAAATAGCATAAAAATCAAAAATTATTTCTCATGTGGTTTGATGTTATTTCTAACCATACATTATGCTTGGCTATTTTTATATAATACGTATTTAAAGTATATTCATTTTCTTTTAAATTGGTCCTTAGACACTTAATTCTTTCTTAAATGTGGTGAAATAGTCATTTCAAATTATAAATATGTAAATCAATTAATATACATAATAATATTATATACAATGTACTCGACTTTTACATATATTTGCAATAGAACAAACTAATTTACCATTAAGGCACTACCACTTTGTGCCATTTAAAAACATTGAAATCTCAATCATTCATCCAGCAAACAGTCTATTTCATTCAGCAGCTCATCCTCCGGCTTCAAACTGACATTCATATATTCATCGTCATCTTCCAACAACAAAGTCTCATCCACTGTTTTACTGGAGTCACTTCTCCCAACAGTTTTTCGCGTGGGTGTACTAAAAACCTCCTCCATACTAGTAACTTCTTCAGATGCATCCGATTTTCTTTCAAACTTCCTCCGCAATTTAATCTTTCGTTTCTTGTTACTCTCATCTCTGTTCTCATCGGGGCTCGTACTGGTTACTTCTGATTCTTCCATTCCTATATCCGATTGCAAGCCGGTGGTGGTGTTATTGTTTTGTGGAATAAGTTCTTGGAAATCAGTAGCTTTCCTCATTTTCTCAGCACGGATTTCCTCCAGGGTTTTAATTTTTATTTCGCTTATATTCGTTTCTGGTTTATCGAAGAGCTTTTGGCGTTTGGGCTCTGAAAATGCATCACTGGGGTCACTTAAGCGTTTCAGCACATTTGATCTGTATTCCCTCTGGAAGGTTTCGGGTTGTGTAGGTTTTGGCTGGGTCATTCTTTGAAGGATTCTTTGCCGCAGATCGTCGCTGTCATCACCTTCATTAAATAAAGAAAATGTTAAAATTATGTCGGTAATAAAATATTGTAATTATTGCTAGTTTACGTACCTGAATACGCATAGTAAGCGGCTGATTCGGCTTGTATTTTTTCAAGTTTGATTTCCTCCAAAGTTTTTATTTTTACATTACGCTGTTGGTATGATTTACATGGTGAGAAACTCGGTGTCGATTCATTATCAGATTCTGCAAGAATACACCAAGATTTATTAGAGTGGATTTGATAAAGTACCAGGTGCATTCTTGCAGTTTACTTCATCAATTTGAAAGAAAACAACAAATTTGGTACAAAAAATCAACTTTAATCTCGAATATAATACAATCTAAAATAAATTAATAATGTAAAAGGTAAGTACCAAAAAAAGGTTTCCATGTAAGGAAATTAGCTTGTCTTTTAACAGTCGTACATATAGGTACATAAAAAAACAGTATAATCAATCATGGTCCAATAATTAACAACAAACATAAACGTAACAATCCTCGTATATTTTTAAAAGCTATTATTAGAAATATTTTTCTCTTTTGTGCATATGGCAAAACTGTACGCATTACGTGCTATCAAAGCCGTAATTTCTTTTTGCTATATGTACAATAACAATCATTTTGTTATTATTATAAACTCTAACAATAAATACTACATAGTAGATATAATAGAGTTGAATCCCCTTCCCGCTTAAAGTAAGTTAGTTTACAAGAATGCACCTCGAGCCAAAAATTCCTATAAGTATTCGCAAAAATCTTTACAAATATCACAATGAGATTCTAGTGAAAAATCAATTTAAATTCAAAAGTTATCTTACAGACAAGGCAATGAATAATTCGAAATTCGAAAGTTTAATAACAATCAGTTTTCATAGTGAAGTGATATTCAGTAGGAACATAAAAAACAAATAACAATAAAAAAGCAACAATACTTTCTTCGAAATAATAAAAAAACTATAACAGAGCTATTGCTTTGTGTCTATAAAAATTAATTTACAAGTTGCATACCTTCTTCAAAATTTACAACGAGACTATCCATGGTGGTATTTTTAATATCATTCGTTTGGTTAAGTTTCTCGTTTACCATCTTATCTGAACTGGATTTGTCTGTAAAACGAAATTCTAGAGAGTTATTTGCGTCTTTGTTGTTAATATTTAAACACACGTACCTTGAAGCGTATCCATTGAGTGATCTAAAGCACCATCTTGTTCCGTGGCTTTCGCCTGGTGCATAAAGGGACAGTGTGGCTTTAAACATCCACCAGGCTGGGACTCCCAATAACACGGGATAACTTTACGGTTTTTCTGTTATAAAATCCGAAATAAGATTTGCAATAAAATAAAACGCGTACTTACCCTTAGTTCCATGTGTCTGAAATTGCAGTGAACATTTAAACATTTGCCTTCCTTCCAGAAGGAACAAGTGGTTTCGCATCCTAAAGCAGACGGTTCGTGTCGAAACGTACAACTGTCACCCTGGAAAAATAATTAAAATCAGCCCCCTTTTCGGATGACATATGGTAGAGGATTTTTGGTGTAATATACGTACCTTCGCACATGTTGAGTAATAATAGAAGTAGCAGTCGTTGTTTTTTCTTGGCGATTCCAAATCTGTCATTTTTTTGAAGAAATTATCGAGACTACAACGAGAAAAGCATATGATGAAATTTTAGGTTAGGAGCGACATATTTCAAACATTCATGGTGATACGGCTTCAAAATTTTACAAATGGAAAAAGACGTTAAAACCGATATGTAGAACTGTTTAAAACCTTGCGTTTTATTTCACAATTGTTAATTTACCTATAATAATTTTCCATGATTGGCATTTTGATTTTTTTTTTAATTTAATTTTTTTAAAAAATTTATGTGAGCAGCCGTAAAGACACTAATATCGTGAATGGTTACTTTTATTATAAAAGAAATGTTGAAGCTTACCTAAAAAATAGGTGACCTTTTGGTTTTTTTTGACACTAAAGTGACTTAACAAAGGAAGCGGATGCTAGGGTTTTGACATTACGCAGAAACGCTGTCTGGAGGCGGTAAATTTGAATCTATGTTATAATGTGTTAATTAATTTTCGTTCCAACATTCTAATAAATCTCTAGAAAATTAAAATTATATTTTATGAGAAATTGTTTCGATTAACTGTAAAGTTTAAGTGCAGGTATTTTCTTAAATGTCGAAAATAACTTTGTACAAAATTATTTTACATTTTATTTTTAAACATCATAAAACAATTACTATAAATATTTTTTAAAGCTTAATAATAAATATTTTTCATAATTAACTTATAAACAAATGTATTAAACATTTTAATAAATTAATTATATATAAAATAATAGGCAACATTATGTACACGGCGCCCCTGAAGTCAGGCAATTTACAATACATATAGACGAACGAATAAGTGTTGCCACTACTAGATAAATATAGCACACCTCTTAAGCATGTCGACCAACCGCATGAATCAAAACCAACTAGTTTTGAATTTGACAACTACCAACCACCTGCCTAACCTATAACAAAATGTTTGTTTGTGTTTATGTTATATTTTATTGTATATTTTTGTGAAAGATGGAGAGTCCTTTTGCCGTGTTACGAAACGAATTAAACATATTAGGATATTATCAAACATTAACCCCTGACTGTGTTCCACTAGTTGAAAAACTGCTCGATGATTTGAAAACTACCACTGAAAGTTTGAAAAAGTACATGAAGATTTCGAAAGATGCTCTTGAGGTATGAATTTTATTTTGTACGAAGGTTCTCGTATGAAATTCTTTGATTTGGGTTATAGATTTAGAATAGTCTGCAGTAGTATTGCGGCATTTTAGCAGATTTGCAGATTTTTATTGTGGTAAGCGACGTAAAATTTATGCCACATTTTATTTTTATATATTTTTCTTGTGATCAAAATTTAAATCGTCAACTTTCTATTTATCAAAATCACTGACAGTTTGTCAGCTACTTATTTTTCAATTTTTTTACTCGTAGGAAAGAGATTTGTTAAAATTAGGAGCAGAACCATATAAGTGCGACAATACTAAACTTATAAAAGAGTGCAACGATTTACATCTCACGTTCATTCAATTCAAAGAGAAGCATGAAAGAATTGAGAGAGGTAAGTTAATTTTAACGTTCTTCTTCTCATCACCAGTACTGCAGTTTTACTTTAAAATATCTTGTAGATTTGAGGCAACAAATCACCACTTTAGAGAAAGAAAAACTAGATTGTGATATCGAAAGGCAGGAACTTCGAAAGCGCGTCCGAGACAAAAATCTAGGTTTAGACAAAAAACCAATCAAACCGAAATCCCAAACAGCCATTTCTAAATCGAAAGACACCAAACGTGCAGGAAGCGTCATGGATTGTGCAACTGAAAAAATATCGCACCTTACTAGTGAAGTTAAAAAACTGAGGGACCAACATTTGGATTTCATTAAGAGTAATGAAATGTATAAATCGCAGGTGATTTATTTCCCATAAGGAAAATCTGTTCTGTTTTTTGAAATATATTCTATTTTAGTTAAATAATCGAGATATGGAAATTAAAAGACTGACAAACTTGCTTGAAGGAGGTCGTCCTCTTGAGGCACTAAACAAGGAATGTTGTTATAAAAATATTGACAATAAAGTAAGCGGTTTTAAGGACGAACTGAAGCAGTTATTAAGCGAGAAAAATATGTTGCAAAGTTCGCTTAAAGGCATGTAATTCTTGTTTTATATTAATAGTCCAGTCAATTTGTCGAAATTTGTGGAAAAAATTACCCGGTAAACTTTCTCTTCATCAATCATTAGGGGGTCATGTGGACAGCTTAAATTCAAAAACTCGGGAAAATCCTCGGACCCATTTTTTGGGAAATCCAAGAAGTGTTTGGATTTGATGTTACGCGAGAGCGGTGAGTTGCAGAAGAAAAGATTGCTAATAAATATTGTATAGGGCAATATTTTCTACAAATTATCTCCAAGGATCGATGCGCTACGACGAAAAATGCCAAAAGTAGAGGGCGCCAAAGTACCCAAAAATAAGTTTTTCCACTTTTACATCGAAAAAAAATTTTTTACGCACAACTGTAAATATAAATGTTGACAAGCGAAGAAAAACACAATTTTTATATAAACATTTTTTCTCTACGATCCACTGTTTCGGAGAACTCATTTTTGGGTATTTTGGCGCCATCTACTTTTGGCATTTTTCGTCGTAGCGCATCGATCCTTCGAGATAAATTGTAGAAAATATTGCCCTCTACAATATTTATTAACAAAATTTTCTTCTGCAACTCACCGTTCTCGCGTAAAATCAAATCCAAACACTTCTTGGATTTCCCAAAAAATGGGTCCGAGGATTTTCCCGAGTTTTTGAATTTAAGCTTTCCACATGACCCCCTAATGATTTATGAAGAGAAAGTTTACCGGGTAATTTTTTCCAAAAACGACCAATTTTCTCGACAGATTGACTGGACTATGATACGAAAACAAAAGATTTTATCACTATTGTTCAGTAGTTTTATCAATTGCATAAATAATTTATAGAGGCTTTGGCAAAACAGCATGAGGCAATGCGCAGGGCTCTACATCTAGCTGAGAGAAATAAACAGTTGGAAAAAGAACTAAAAGACATTGACCAGATAGCTTTGGCCGTAGAAGCTGAATGTAATTGCGCCATTAAAAATAATGTGGACAAATGTAGTAGGTAAGAATCTAAAAATGTTAAATAAATTATTTATTACTAAATGATATTAAAGTTGCATGCTTGTACTAGAAATTCTCAGGCTCGTTTTCGTGTCATGTCATGATTTTGGAGTATTTCTTAAAATACTGTTATTTTCGGTTGGTGCTTTAGGTTGAAGCAAAGATGTTTCTGCATATTTTTCGTACTTTTAAAATACGCAATAAATTTATATTACGTACGTAGTTTAGTCTGGTACCAGAAGCAAATTTTAAAATTAAAAATATACGATTTGCTGAAGATAAGAATGTTTGTCTTCTTATGAGTGTAAACTAGATGAAAGTACGATCAGTGGTGTTTTAATAAACATAATATCGATAAGAGTTCTGCGAACTACAAAGATTATTTTCAAATAAAATAGTAAAGTCCAGTAGTATAATGCATATGATTTTTCGGAACTAAAGAGAACGTCTAACTACTTTGTGAAAATATAAACTGCATAAGAGTGTGATCAGTGGTTTAAATGTTAATTTTATATTATCTATTTGGAAACATTGAAAAGTGTTTGCGATTTTTTAAGAATGAAGACAAATGTAAGTATTAGATACTACTCAGAAATACGAAATTCAAATTTGTAGATGTACTTTCCGGATTTTCACAAATTTAAAACTAGCAAGTTTCAATAAATTGTAAACTGAAATTAGGAATTAATATTTTGTTGTTATAATTTCTGCAATGCAAGTTTTGTTGTAAAATAACCTGATTGACACTCATGTAAATTTGAATACCTTCATAAAATTATGTTATTTAGGGTTTTGTATTTAGTATTTATTTGAATTAATTGTTACCTAAAGCTAATATCATGATTACGTAAAAATAATGAAAATGAAACATGCTAACAATCTTAAACAATGTAAATCGAGACAGTGATCCCAAAACTTTGAGATCTAATTAAACTAAAATAATTTTTTGATAATGAGACTTATTGAAATTTTTTTCGAGGTATTCTGCTGTAAGTTCAAGATACTGCATGAGACTTGTTGAAATTTTATTTATAAACTAAATATGAATTCGAATCTTTTTTCTATTTTTTACTTTTTCAATAAATGTAAAATCCCAGTATAATTATTAATTTAATAGGTCATTGATTAATAATAAGTTTGTTCTCTTAAATGATACAAAGTGTCAACAGAAATTATTACCTATCTAGTAACAATAATAGACAAATATTTATTCCAAATTTACTTATAAATAATGAAAAATCTTACAAGCGGCTTTAATAGTTTAAAGAGAATTTTGATGCATTATTACGAGCCCTAACAACTAAATATTCGGACAAAAGTTAATTTGATTGTCTTTTTTCCATACGCGCAAAAGTTATCTAAATTAACTTCCATAATATTGATAGTTTTTTCTGTTATAATGCCAACATATAGTTATATAAAAACGTAAATTTCGTAAAAATCCGCTCGGCGGTTCCAAAACTATGGCACTTTAACCCAGCAGGACGGGAAAATTGTAGAAACAAAGAATTATTATTTTCCAAACGTTGGATCTAGTAGTCGGATTTTGAAGAAATTCACTTTATTGCAAAACTGGATGTTGGTTTTCTTTACAAAAAGTTACAAAAGTTTTTATTTGGAGATTTTAGGCATTTATCGGAGCTTCAAAGTTGCATCTTTAAAAATGATAGAATTTTCTAGTAACTGTTTTAAAAAATCACAGTTTTGAAACCGCTGGTTGGATTTGTGTCAAAAAACCTTTAAATCAAAGCTCAATAATCGTACTATATTGAAAAAGTCCTGAAATGTTAATATGAATTTTTTTTGAATTTTTTTTTCGAGTTCCACAGTTCAGTTTTCAAAAAACGTGTTTTTTGAGGGTGCTACCTACATTAAAATAATCACAGTTTTGGAACCACTGGTTGGATTTTGGTAAAATTTACTTTATTGCAAAGCTGGATGTTGGTCCCCAATTCTTTATTTGGTTATTTTAGGCATATTTCGTAGCTTTAAAATTGCACTTGAAAAATGTGACGTAATTTTCTAACGACTGTTTTTAAAAAATCACAGTTTTAAAACTTGGGGAAAACGACATGAAGGTGCTTTAATGGCCCTCATCCATTCCGGACTTAAATGTCATTGAAACTCTTTGGCATAAAATTAAACGTATTCTACGCAATAATCCACCAAGAACCATTGAGGACTTAAAGGCCAAAATAGAAGAAATTTGGGACAGTTTCACGCCAGAATTGTACCAAAATTTGATAAATACAATGCCTGCTAGAATACAGGCAGCTATTAAGGGCAGACATTGACAAACTAAAATCATGTTGGCCAGCAGATAGCGCTAGTAGCGTGAAATTTAATTATTTTAGTTTAGTACCCAACCCATCATTTTAGACGATGGTCATAGTCTACTAAAGAATACTACCAGGCCCTGGGCACTAGATGTCCGAAAAAAAATTTAGCGCTGGTGTAGGCTGGATTGCGTCTCTTACTATCTTACAGCTTTCAGGATATAATAGCGGTAGTGCAAAATACATAATAGGTAGGGGGTAGCACTAAAATTTACAACTTGTAACTTGTACCTATCTGATATTTGCCCTTCAGCCTAAGTGAAACCATAAAAGAATCACAAGTTGGATTATTTATTTTTCTGAAACTACCTAAGTACTGACAGTTTTTTCGACATATTTTTTTTAAACAAATAATTATTTAATATTAGTAAATGTTTAAAATTTTTTTTAAATTTATTACCATGACAGTTTTCGAGTGAAACGTCATAATATTATATTTTTTCTTCAAACTTTTTTTGTGAAAATAATTGGTGGGGTTTTGAATCCCAAAGTATCACCCTGATCTCTGAACGCTATCAAGAGTAATGAAGTCAAGTAGTCAAGTTATATCATACTTAGATAAAAAAAACAGAAACGCATCATATTATCCATAAACCCTTTTTCAAGGATTTTTTACCTACTGACCTACTGTGTAAAAATATAATAAACACAAAAAAATTAAGTAAGGGATAAAAGGCAAAATACGCAGGCAAAAATACGAAGAATTACAGAGATTGGTGTGGGAGTTGGTTAATTTAATGCCGTATAACTCGTATAACGTGATATTATATTATATTATATACATATTGTACTGGATGTTTCGTAGCGGGCAGCCAAAATTTAATTTCGTATGAAAAATTGAATTCTAAACATAAAACAAAGAATTACTTTTTTTTTGATCGGGCTTCGTTTAGGAAATACTCAGTTAGAAAAATAATACTTTATTATTTTATTCAACACTTTGTAAAGTGATTAAAACAATAGTAATTTGTATAACTAGCCTAGAAACTAGAGTTTTGCGAGTGCGAGTAGGGTTTGCGAGCAGAGGCCGTAGGCCGAGGCTCGCAATTACGAGTACTCGCAAAACAGTTTCTAGGCGTGTAATACACACTATTTTTTGAGCCGAAGTTTATTTAAATAAATAAAATTTACAAAATATTTGTTTAAATATTTGGTATTAGGGATTTTTTTTTATTGGTAACACGCGATACTTAAAATTGACACTGACAGTAGTAGCCGAATAACAGAAATAATAATCCGTTTCTATGGAAAATATAAATTTTCTTTATGATTTCAGTGATGCCAATCGATAAACTAAAAATTTCTAGTTTTTGCCGGTCTAGCCCGGCAAAACATGAGTTTCCAGCCGATTTATACGAATACAAAATGACTAATGCCAACCTGAGGCACAAAAAAGTTATTACAAGTTTAAAAAACTATAGTAGATTTTCAAAAATGACTACACGCCTGGCAACGCGAAACAAGTGAACTGTAAATTTCTGCAAAAATTACAGCGTTTTAAATAATATGTACTGAATTTAAAATTATATCTGCTTATTGCTCATTAGTGTCTATTAAAAAAAATTAATAGATCTGAAAAAAAGTTATTCTTTGTTATACAGGGTGATCAGTAATTGGCGCGCTCGGAGCATACTTTGATAAACTTTACGTTTTAAGAATGACCAATTTTTTTACCGCAGTGCTGTAAGTCCTTTCTTTACAAAGATATGACCATTTTTGTGTAAATAAAAGTGGTAACTCTGCATGGAACATGTGAATAGGTTCGGAGAGAAAAAAAAGAGAAACGTTCAATATTTTATGATGCGAGAATGTATAAAAACGTCAAATTAATTTAGTACTGTCAATTTTATTAAAAAACAGAAACAACAATTGAAATTAATTAATAATATTTTCATGGCAATAGAAGTTTATCCCAAGGATAGTTTGAGAGGTTGCCAAACTTCAAATTAAATTTTAACATTTTCAATTTCTTTATATTAGAGGTTTTGTGAAAAAAATTGAACAAATCATATTGCATTTTATCCAGAGATTATAGCAGCATGAATTATTCACTCATTTTTGTCTTGGTTATGAAAATAATTAGCTTGTAACTTGGATGAGGGAAACTCTATAACTCGGAAACTAACCATCAGATTTAATTTTTCTTTGCAGATTATCCTTAGTTTTAATGTGCTCTATAACACCCTG
The DNA here is from genome assembly GCA_963942485.1 of Pediacus dermestoides. NCBI lineage: Eukaryota > Metazoa > Arthropoda > Insecta > Coleoptera > Cucujidae > Pediacus > Pediacus dermestoides. The sequence goes on from OZ012625.1 coordinate 19,252,337, forward strand.
TATTCGGAGTGCGCCAATTACTGATCACCCTGTATAAGTTATTCTCTTGAATTCGATTTTACATACGACATTTAATTTTGGCTGTCCAGTTACGAGTCACCTTGAATTATTAATTTGATTTGCGGAATGATGACTGTTATAAATTGTCATTGCGAATTGAATTGAATTGAATTCGAATAAGGCCCTAATAATTAATAAGCCACCTAATTTAAATTATTTGTTATAAAGTTATCCTAGAGGTTTATTCTTCCCAGGAATTTTAAAAACATCTTCCATCTTTGTGTATGTCATGTAAAATTTGCCCCATAAATATTATGTTCTTATGTTTTCTATTCAATGATATTTCCTATCTTATAGAAGCAAACCCAGAATAGTGCAGAGGGCCATAACTCTTATCTAAAAAAATACGCGGGAATACTCAAGTTGCAACAACAATCGACATGACCGCATAACCCAAGACCCTCCAGCCTCCACACTAAACTGAGTAACAATAGCTTCTGTTTCCCTCGAATTATTTAAAATCACTTCCAACGACAAAAACCATATGTGTGAAATGTACCTAATTTGCAAATGTCTAGTTGAGACACTAGAATTGCATTTTTGTCCAAGTAATTTTAACCAATAAATTTCACTGACCTCCCGGCTCCAGATTTAATAAAAACTACGTAATTTTAACTGTAACTAATTTAACATTTCCTAAAATATTTTGTAAAATATTATTCACAAAAAGACGTTAAATTTTTTACATCCTTAAATTTTGGAAAAAGGACTTTCGAAAAGTAGTATTTTAAGTATTTTTAACCCCTTTCGCGTCAGGCCGGAGATCAGTAAATAATAAACATAATCATAATCATTATTGTATTGTAGAATTGTATATACAGGAGTGATTTGAATTCATGTTTCATGCGTTTATTTGATATGTAAAGATGAAAATAACGCATGCGTAGTTGCCGCTGCATATGTGGGCCTTTCCATTTACTTAGGTCAATGTCGCGTAATGAAGCGGACGATCGCAGCGCCATCTGTTAGAGAGGTGCCAAACTAAAATTCCATCAAAATCTCCAATAATCCAACAATGGTAACAAAAACTACTTCGAGATTTTTGTTCTAATAATTAACTATTTATCAATTCTTTTGGTTCATTTCAAGCGTGTGTAAGATTTTTAATGCATTACGGGAAAAATTGTTGAATTTTTTTATTTGAATTATCTCGAAGCAGTTTCTTTATTTACAGTGATAATATCTTATTAATTTCCATAATTCAAGCCAGAAAGCATAGATAATATCATAATTTACAAGGCCTTTTAAAAATCAATGCAAAATAAGCCTTAGTTTTTGTAAAACTCTTGAAATTGTGAGGGCAAAATAAGACAAATTTTCCAATATGGCGGCGATCAATTTCTGCCCTTAAAGCAAAAGGAGACGTAACTTCTTATTAATGGTCCTAAATTAAAAATTATGCCAACATTTAGTTGCAAATTCATTTTGTAAAGTTTGCTAATTATTAAGGTTAAAATATTGTTAAATTCAATAAATAATTTTCTTCCATGCATAATATTGTTATTAAGACTTTATCTTATTGTACTCGTATTGTTAGGTGTTTACTAATTATTTGCCTAAAATTTTCAGTTCTCCTTTCATACTTCAAAAATTTACTTTTGTCCGAACATTTAGTTGATAGGGCTCGTATATTAATATTCCAATTTTTGTTGATATTAGGAAAATGTAGTATTATAATTTCTTCAAAATTATTTAAGGTACACATACAAATAAACAGGTCTAAAGTCCCCAATTCTATGTATACACAGACAGAGACAGAAGCGTATTTTATTTTATTCTAAAATAAATAAACCTACATTTAACATTTTTCTCTTTCATTTTAATAGACTACAAGATAGAATGAATGAATCCATAATTATGATTCAAAATCTGGAAAGGGAAAACGCCCGATTGAGACAGGATAAAATTGAGCTGAATGCTGATCTTGACGCCATTCAACTAGAAAAGAGAAAACTACAGGAGTTGTTAGAAACTGAAGTGGAACATAAGAAGACATTAACCGATAGAATAAATAATTTCAATATAATCGGTGAGTTAGTTACAAGTTTTATCTTAACAGTATCATACAACGAATATATTTACAGAAAACGATCTGAATTTGGAAATCGATCGTCTCTCGAGATTGTCTGCCGAGCAAAAGCGAAAAATAGCCGAAATGGAGTGTCAATTAACTGCTGGAAAACTAACTAAACCATATCGGGTATCTCAAACTTCTAATCAATCGGTAACAACGCATATTAGAAAATTCTACTGAACTCATTTTAATTTTTTTTATAGAAAACTGCTAGAACAAGTATTAGAAATTCAGCCAAACCTCAAAAACCCCTTCTGACAAAATCCCCAAAAAAACTTTCGAAGACCTCCGAAACCTCAAAAACTAAACTCAAGAAAACCTCGATTAGGCGAGATACAACGGAACTGTTTTCTTCTCCGGATTACGTAGATGATAACGACGAAAAACAAGACTTAGTTGAGGATCATCTTTCTACTAAATGTTGCAGTAGTTGTGTGAAGCATTTCAAAGAGTTATTGGATCGAGAGATGAAGTATAGACAAGAACAAGTAGAAGACTGTTCAATTTGTTAGTTTTTTGCTAAAGTGTCTTTGGTTTCAAGGTAACGCAATCTTTGGAAAATCTGCGAGAGGAAAAAGAGCAGTATAAAAACGAATACCATAAACTTGTGGAACAGTTGAAGTTGGGGCCTAGTGTTCCAAGATTGGGTTTGGAGAAGATAACGGAAGAAAAAGATTATTATATGCGGGAGTATTATAAATTGTTGGACCATCAGAAGGGTGATCATGAGAATAAAGTACGTCTGTAAATAAATGTGATCTGTAAAATTTTGTTTTGTTTATTGTAACTTATTGGTTGTGTAAAGTTAACATTTATGCAATTTTTGGGTGCGTTCTAAACTAATATAAAAATATAATTATCGAAGACGATTTTGCTAAGTGGCATTTACTTTACCCACAACACGCTTTATTGTTTTTTCTAGTCAACTTCCGAATTAAAGAACAAACTAGATGAAAAGGACGAAGTTATTCATAAGCTTCAAAGTGAAATTAGTTCGCTAAGCCAGGAAAAAATTTTAATGTCTACAAGATTAAATAGTGCAAAAGATTTATCGGACACAAATATGGATAATGAACCATGTAAAAAGGTATGATATATTTATCAAAAAAATCCAGTTTTACTACTAATTCTGAAGAATATGAAATCTTTCTTATATTTGAAGTGACTTTTTACACTTCTGCATTCATGCATTTTTTAGCTACGCTGCAAACGCAACGAACGAGAACTAGAACTCCTCCGTGAAGAACTCCACCATCTTCAAGCCGAACGCGATGCCTTCAAAAACCGCGCACAATCCGTTTCGCAAACATCCCTAAGTGACATGGACCGCTTAAGAAGAACTTGCACCGAATTAGAGAACCAAATTTGTACCTTAGAAGGTGAACGGAATGAACTCCGGCAAACGCATAGCTCGAAAAGATCAGCGATTACTCACCTCGAGGAACAATACGAATTGCTTAAGGAGCAACTTCGTGCCTCGCAAAATGAATTGAACAATGTTAAGGCTAATTATAATCAACTCAAGTTAGTTGTAAGTTTATATGTGTAGAATTAGAAGTGAGGGTGTTTTTTTGTAGGAATTTGCACGAGCAGACTGATAGAGCTTTAAGTGACACCCAAGGAAAGTTATTGCAAGCAGAATCTGATTTAGCTGGATCTAAAATGAGGCTGTCGAACACTAATCGTACTACTAGTGCACAGGAAAATGAGATCGCGACGTTAATGAATGACTTGAAGTTAATGAAGGCGCAGTTATCGAAACTGGATAAGGAAAAAGATGAGTTATTGGTAAGCATGATGATGAAATAAAGATAACAGTTGATAAAATTTGTTATATGTCTTCATTTTAGAATGCTTTGGATGAGAAAACGGAAAAAATTGCATTGCTAGAAGAACAATTAAGAGGAAAGTCAGGGGCAGTGACCAAACTCGAAACAGAATTAGCTGAACAATCCTCAAGGTTGAGGTAAGTAATTTTATTATCTATAAAATTGTCCTGCTGTTGGCAGGATGTAAAGTAAACTATTTTAGTTTATTTTGTGTATTTATTCAATTTATTGTATGCATGACAATGAAAATAATTAAAAAAAATTTAACATTAATATTCTACGAATATTTAAAAGTGATTTTTTTCTGAGCGGTTAAAAATATTCTAAATTAATTTCTGCACTGTTCGTGTTTTTTTTTTTCTAAATAAATATGACTCTTATTAGGTTTATTATTGCAAATTTCTAAGGTTGACCGTCTGAAGAATGAACTTCAAATATGGCTGCCTCTTAAAAAATTCTAAACTAATTTCGATGGTGTTGATGATTTTTTTTTTGTAGGTAGCCAATTTAAACTTTTAGGCCAGTCAAATTAGCTTTTATAATGCAGGAACCCGGAAATAACAGATAAAGTGTTCAAAATTTGATAAAAGTTGTAAATTGACATGGAATGGAAGTATAAATTTTTGCCCCTCCAAAAATGACGGGAACATTTTTAAAATTGCAAAAAACTAAAAATTAAATTTACTTACTGAGAAATAATTTAAAAGAGTGGCAAAGCCCGGTAAGAAATTCTTCTATTTATTCTTTATTTTCTATTAAAACATTAAAAAATTCTAAAAAACATTAAAAATCAATAAATAGTAATGTTCCCGTTGTTTGAAAAGTAGTAGAAAATAAATAATAAATAGAAGAATTTCTTACCGGACTTTGCCCCTCTTTTAAATTATTTCTCAGTGAGTAAATTTAATTTTTAATTTTTTGCAATTTTAAAAATGTTCCCGTCATTTTTGGAGGGGGCAAAAATTTATACTTCCATTCCATATCAATTTACAACTTTTATCAAATTTTGAACACTTTATCTATTATTTCCGGGTGTTTTGCTAATTTGACTGGCCTATTTGCAAAACTGTATTGTAGTGAAAATCCAGTGTTGAGTTACGATTTTTCAAAGTGGTCCATGTAGAAGATTGATGAGAAATTTTTGTTTTTTATTTCATTCATGCAAAAATATTCTAAACTAACTTCCATAATGTTGACAATTTTTTTCATAATAATGCCAACATTTGGCTATATAAAAACGTAAGCTTCATTAAAATCCGTTTAGAGATTTCAAATTGACAATTTTTTAAAATACCTAGTCGTTTTTTGCCGACATTTTCTTGGAAATTCCCCAGTTGAATTTCGATTATACTTATTTTGTTCCAAAGCTGGATGCTGCTTTTATTGATAAAGAAAATTGTCTGGTGAATTTACGATTCAAAGTTGTACATTCCTCTCAGAAAATAACAAAATTTTCGAGCCTGTTTTAGAAAAATTACAGTTTTTTTATCTTTTAATTTCAATGATGATACAATTTTGGAAAAAAATCACTAAGTAAGTGTTTGTATAATTTTTTTTCCGTTCGCCTCTTTATTCATACATACTATAAGAGCCGTTTGCCACGAATCTAATTTTAGTACAAAATTTAATATTATTTATGCGCGCGCAGATATAGTAAACTTGTTACAATAAATTAGAGCAGGTTCTATTTTCTTGTATACAATCTGACTCAATGTGCGTAAATTCGCTGCAGTAGTATACAGGGCGTTCGCGCGAAGTGGCTCACTATTGCTAACTCCGTTATTATTGGAGCTACAAAGTCGGTTAAATTAGCAAACTAGTAGCATTTTTTCCGCTGATTACAATAGTGAAAACAGAAAAACAATTGATCATGTGGTTTTCGAGATATTCACAAAAATAACATTTTTTTAAATGGAACACCCTAAATATTTTTACAGAAATCGATGACAAATTAAATTCTGTACAAAAAATGTCCTTAATTTTTTTTTATTGTAATTTAAAATAAGCGAGTTATTTTGAAAAAAAGTTTGCAATTCTTTAAAATCAAGTAGCCATAAAACGGAATAGTAATTTATTAAAACCAAACAATCATAATTTTGAATTTAAGCAAGTTGAAAAAAAGAATTACGGAAATATTACTATTTTATTTAAGATTTTTAATATACAGGTGTTTGCGCAAAGTGGTTCACTATCACTAACTTTGTTATTATTGGAGCTACAAAGTCGGTTAAATTAAAACTAGTAGCATTTTTTCCGCTGATTACAATGGTGAAAACAGAAAAACAATTGACCATCTGGTTTTCGAGATATTCACAAAAATAACATTTTTTTAAATGGAACATCCTATATATTTTTGCAGAAATCGATGACAAATTAAATTCTGTACAAAAAATGTCCTTATGCTTTTTTGACAATTATTTAAAATAAGCGATTTATTTTGAAAAAAAATTTCAAAGTTTTAATATCAAGTAGCCATGAAAATTTAGCAATAGTGAGCCACTTCGCGCGAACACCCTGTATAGTGCAGTACAGAAGAGATTTAATTTAGACCTGTTGTTTATTATTAATTTTTTAACCAAATCTGCGCGCGCATAAATAGTATTAAATTTTGTACTAAAATTAGTCTCGTGGCAAACGGTTCTAAGACTATAAATTTGGAAAAAAAATTCTTATTGCATCATAATTATCTTATAAAATGTTCATTGAATACTTAATTAATAATAACTGAAACTAGTTCCAATTTTATTTAAGGAGCTGCATCACTTAACTGATTATAAAATATGTAAATCACCTCTGTGTGGACTACCGTTTTTTTTTGCCAGAGGCTACGAATTTACATTGAAGACAATAAACTTATTTCCGACATACAATTTTATTAGCTTTCGAATGTCATAAAATGTAAATCTCTGTTTTTAACTACCTATTAAAAAATGTTACGTAGGTGCAGTTATTTCGAGGATACACAGATGCACCTTTTGTGAGGTACTATGGTGTTAAATCTGTTAAATAAAAATTTGGCTGTGATTTGTAAATATCAATTAAATCGGCGTGTGCAGAAGGATGCAACTCGAAAAATTGGTGTTTTTTTCTATTATATTTCCAATTAGAATCTCGATAAAGCGCAAGTACAGTTTTATATGTAGTTAAGTCAATTGTTATCTTATTAAATTAATATAATCATTTTGTTGTTGACGATTTTTTTTTCTAATTGAAAAATCATAATTATTTGAAAAAATCGATCTAACCTCACAGATTCACTTCTAATTCCCATAGTTATGCAAAAATCGCAAGAAAAACATTTGTAAAATGCTACCTGTTGCTTCTATTGGCATGAAAATTTATGTCAGTTCAAAAAACCATTGAGTTATTAGAAGTAGAATGCCAAAAAGTGAAAAAGCATTCAAACGTCACAAATTCGCATCCATCTCCTATTGTTTTGTAAAAAAAAGTGTAAAAGCTATTCTAAATTATTAAAAGAAGTCTCTGCTCAAGTTTTAGTCTGACATAATTTTGATAATTACAAAAACCAATAAGTTATAAGGAATATAGAATGTCACAGCGTTGAAAAAATAATCCTACTTCACAAATTTGCTTCTATTCCCTATAGTTTTGCAAAATATCTAACATAACCAGTTCTAAACTTTTAACAGATGTGTTCTTTCTATTTTCAAGTACCTTTATTGTCGTAGCTCACAAATCCATTGAGTTGTTAAAGATAGAATGAAAAAGGAATATAACTTCACGATTTGGGTTATACCTCCTATAGTTTCGTAAAAAACTAGATTAGAACTAATGTGGATTGTACAAAGAACTTTCATCTTTTATATTTATAAAAATATCTGATGTGCCCAACACATGACTTTCTTATACTTACGGATAGTATCACAATAATTACTTTTCCTAAAGAAATTAAGTTAGATTTCTTGTAAAAATTTTGAGGGTTTCCAGCAATTTTCAAATAGTCTCTGTCGCACTTATTGCAATACGCATAAATCTGTCCTTGTCCCACTCATTACTGCCAGATTTTAGGACAAATAAATAACAGAATACTTATGAAAATTCCACAGTGCGAAAAATGCTTGATATCTTTGAATTTGCTGTAGCTAAACTCTAAAGATTTATAAAATACTTCTCAGTTTTGGTCAACGTTTCACTCAAACAAACTGTGCAGTGCACAATAATCCTTCTCATCAAAATATTTCGATCTTTTGCCTTTGACAGCTGTTTGACTAACAATCTCTTCTTCTTCTTCGTACTTGGATTACAAAGCAATGTCAAGTTTTTTTTGTTTGGCGATATAGCCACTCTCACCAGGATTGGATTAATTGGTTTTCACTTTTTAAATTTTTATAACTTTATTCGAGCTCTTCGTGTGTTTAATGCAAATAGAATCTTTAGTATAAAAACAAATAGATTTCTGTAATGTAAACAACAGCCACTCAGAGATAGATGGCAACACTATATAAATATGTAAATAATTTATAATTATTAAAAAACGGCGCAAAATAAAACACTTTTGTTACTTTGTCGACACGTCTAAAAATTGAAAGAGCATTCACAAAAAATTTGGCGTCGATATCTTTAATGTAGATTTGCGTGCATAATACAATTTCACGACTTTATTGTATATATTAGAAAAAATTTTAATCGAGTTGCCATGATATCCAAAACATAAAACCGTAGCCGTTGTAGCCGTCGATCTTTTCAAATAGTAATGCTACAATCGATTTCCTCAACGGTATAGATTTCTGTATGTAAACAACATGTACTTTGTAAATCAGAGATAGATGGCGCCACTATATAAATAAAAATTTTTGACGGAATTTCAAAAAAAGTTTCAAACAAAATTTGTTCAAAATTTAATTCTAAATCAATGTTAAAGAATAAAAAAATGTCGTAAATTGTTTATTTTTCAAGATATTCCTAAAAAACCTAAAAATGTCTTCAGGTAAGTACCACTTGTGTTGGTGCTAGATGAAAAAG